>OY723393.1:10451631-11057636 GCA_963210295.1 Ophion ellenae
AAATCATTTACCGTATAGACCCTGTATCTCTCTGTCGCTCACAACGCGATAGCCCTCGCGTCCCAACGTCCGTTTAAGTACGAGTTTGAATCGTTGATTCTGGAACCACAAGATTGATTGAAAAGAACTCGTCAAATGTGTCGCTTAGCGTCGCGTTGCTGTGTCATGCAGCGTTCAATATGACTGCGCATGAAGGGACGTGTTGCGCCCTGCGTGTACGTTGAGCGGCCATCTACTCTATCGAGGACTCCTCGGCGGAGAGGCGAGGACTGCCGAGAACCGAGAGTACACCACGTGGAGTACACTTATCTATTATTTATTTGAAGTGAATACTCAGTGCATAGGATATTATAACGTATATGTATAATGTAGTGCACATGCTCGTACTTTTTTCTTTACAATATTTTAATTTCATCTTGTTTACAAAGCAGCAGCAGCAGCGTGGGACACATATGTGGCATCCATATATACTGTAACTTGCTACACGAAATAGCAATAATTGCAAGAAAAGAATGTATATTTCTTCTAATTCTTGTCAACATATAATAATTATTTCCTTTCTCATTTACAGATGGAAAATCGGATGAAACACCTCAAGTGTCAAGTGACTAACCTCACTTTTATTACAGTGACCGAAAACCGAAAAAAAAACGGTCAAGTGACTACCCTCACTTTTATTTCAGTGACCAAAAACCGAAAAATAACGGTCAAGTGACTAACCTAAAAAAAACAGTGTTCGGTCACTGTTCAGTCACTTTTTTCGGTTCAAAAAGGGCAGAAAATGACCGTGACCGAAATAGGGTCATTTTCACCAATTTTTGGTCTTTTTTTAACTCTCCCAATCGACTAGGGTAGCTTCATAAAATCTGCTGCGGTAGATGTTCGTTGCGGTCCTTCGTGTTCGCCGATTTTGCGTACGAGGTAGCGATTGTTGCGTAGAACCTTCGTAATTTCGTATGGCCCGACGAATTTCGGAGCAAACTTCAATCCTGGGCCCTGTTGCGTTCGCTTAATGGCAACAACGTCACCTTTTCGATACGACCGAGCTTCCTTACGTTTTTTGTTGTATCCGCATCGATTTTCTTCTTGGATCTTTGCGATATTTTGTGTTGCCTCAATACGTAGATCATTTCGTTTTTCTTGAAACGTCATAGCCCATTCCTTTTCGAGTAATTCGTGAACATGGTCATCTTCGCGTAATCGTGCATGAGTTCCGAATAAGAGATGAAAAGGTGTTGTCGAGATGCTTCTGTGAACTGTCGTATTCAAGTATTGTTGAGCGATGCCGAGGTATTTATAACAATCCTCAGGTTTCGGTGCCGCCAGCTTTGTTAATAATGGTATAAGAGTTCGATTTATTCGCTCTACTTGTCCGTGTGCCCTCGGAATTCCTGAAATCGTCAAAACGTGTTGTATCCCCTGATCCTTTCAATACTCTTGGAAGTCGTCGGACGTGTAGGCTGTACCACGGTCGGATATCTTCTCGAATTGCCAAATATCGTTGCGTGTTTGTTGAGGCGGTCGAGAACCTCCGCTTCACCCGTTGATTTCGTCGAGTAAAGCCACGTGTATTTGCAGAAACTATCTGTCACCACAAATATGTGTTTATAATTCTTCTTTGTCGAAGCCAAGGGGCCGAGATGTTCGATATGATAGGTATCAAGCGGCGCATCTCCCTTGTCTATTGGGCACAGGAAATCCTCTTGTTTCCCTTGCTTCTTCTCGGCCAATATACAATCGATACAATTTTCTATGACCTTCTCAACCTTTGCACGTAAGTGTTGGATGTAATAATCCTTCTTGATGATCGCTTCCGTTTTGGCAGCAGCGAAATGACCGCGTTCGTGAGCTCTACGGATTATTTGCATGCACATTGCCTTTGGAATGACCAGTCGGATGTCATCGTCGCTTTCTTTAAACAGCAGTCCTCCTTTGTGTCGGTGTCATTGCGTTGTGCTTTCTTCAGTCTTGAAGTCGAATCAGCATCGCTTTCATCGATGAGCAAGCAATCCGGCAATGGATTCCTGCTCAATGGTTCTACATGAGGCATGTTCGTCCCTGGGTGATGCTCGATTTCGTAGTGAAATTCCTCGAGCAAGAGCGCCCATCTTGCTACGCGTACGCGTAGATTCGCTATTGTTTGCGTAAAAGCACGACAGTCAGTATTAATTTTGAAACTTATGCCGAGAAGATACACCCTGAACTTTTTCAACGATTTGACTATCGCTAGTACTTCGAGTTCGTAGCTCGTGTACTTCTGCGGGGTTCGTTTTGCCGCTCGCGAAATATACCGGATGCATTGTATTATCGTCACTGCTACGTTGCAGTAATATTGCGCCGAATCCGTACATTGATGCATCGGTGTGCAGTTCAGTTTCTGCGCCGACTTTATAAAGATTCAATACCGGCTTGTTGACGAGCATGAGTTTTAGCTGGTCAAATGCGCCTTGTTCGTTCGCTTTGAATTTGAATTTTGTCTCCGCTTTTAACAAATTAGTCAGAGGACGTGCAATTACTGAATACTTTGGCATGAATTTTCTGAAATACCCGGTTAATCCCAAGAACGATTGGACTTGCCGTATGCTCGTAGGTGTCGCAAAATTCTTTACCGCTTCTGTTTTGCGCTCTGAGGGTCTAACGCACCCGTTTTTGACTACGTGGCCCAAATACTCGACTCTTGTTTGCAATAAGCTACATTTTTTCCAGTTAATGATGAGTCCGCTTTTGCTAGCTACAGTCAATACACGCTCGAGATTTTTCAATCCCGGTTCGTAGTCGGTTGAGGGTACGATCAGGTCGTCCATATAAACCAAGACGATCTTTTCTCGAATGAGATCTCTGAAGACGGCGTTAATAAATGTCTGGAAGATAGCAGGCGAATTACAAAGCACAAATGGCCCTCTGAGAAACTCGTAGTGTCCGTCGGGAACTATAAACGCCGTACATTTTCTGCTTGATTCGTCCATCTGAACGTGAAAGGAGCCGTTCTTTAAGTCTAGCGTACTGAACACCTGTGCATCTTGGAGTGCGTCTGATTGATCCTCAATGACCGGAAGAGGATATCGATCCTTGACCACTTTTCTGTTCAGCAAACAATAATCAATGCAGAGTCTGTTTGACCGTCTTTTTTCTTCACTAGGACGATTGGGCTCGCGTACTCGGAAGCAGATGGTTGTACTATATCGTTTTCCAGCCACTCGTCGATTTGTTTATTTACTGCCTCCCTTTCTTCGGGTGACAATCGTCGCGCCCTCTGATAAATCGGCTCTTCGTCTTTTAGAACTAGATTCATTTTAATATCCACTTCGCGCGATTGTTTAGGTTCGTAGTTATCAACGAGGATCTGTACTGCTTGCGTATGTACATCGTTTGCAATCTGAGATAAATCTACAGTACATAGAGACAAATCTACTCTTTTTCAGAAACATCGATTTGACAAATTGCCGCGAAGGTGTCATCTTCTTTTCTTAACGGTTTTATCGTAGCTTGACATTTAATTCGATCTCATCGAGGAAATCTTTCCCAATCAACAATGGATATCGTGAGAGAACGTCCGAAATAACATTAATCGATATCGTGTATGAATTTCCGTCAACCGTAATCTTAGCCTGAAACTTTCCCAATGTCGCGTTTTCTTCCGTGCCCACGCCTCGGAACGACGTTATTTTATTCTCGAGATGCGGTGAACCGATTTTTATATATTCGTCTGCGCGCATGATTGTAATGTCACTTCCCGTATCTATAAGCGCTTGTACAGAAATACCGTTCACCAATACCTCTTTCACATGCTTACGGTGCCTGGACTGATTGATGGCATAACTTTTTTTGATTGTGTTAGTATTCATCGGACAACCGCGCGCAATATATCCGTACTCATTACACTTGAAACATTTAGCGCCTTTTTCTTTTGATGGACAATCCGCGCTGACATGCTCATTCGCACCGCAATTAAAACAACGCTTTGAGGTGCCTTGCTCCTTTTTGCGTTTGAATCTTTCCTCTCACCTTTTCCGCATGTATCGTCCTTAGAAATCTTGTCAGTCTCACGGTTCGTGCCGTTTCTCTCTTCGATCTTCGAGCTGACGGATGCTGTTGGATAGCTCTTGTCTTGTAGAGAAATCTCGTCAAACGCCTGTAATATTTGTTCCCTCGTCGTGAATCCTTGAATTCTCGCTACATCGCAAAGTTCTGAGTCTGGAATACCGTCGATAATATATCCTAAAATTTCATCATCGTCTATTGCAATGCGGTTTGCCATTATCGTCTTTTCATAAACATAATCGTGAAAACTTTCGCTTTTCTTCTACACTCTTTCCTCGAAGCGCCGCCTCAATGCGATCTTGTTTGGACGATGATAAAACATACATCGAAGTCCGCTGAATAATTGATCTGTAGTCATACGGATATACTCGGGCTTCAAGTGGAACCAGTCAAATGCACGTCCTTTCAGTCTCGTACCGATCAAAATCTTCGTTAAATCATTTTCCAGCCTATACGCATTTTGAAGAAACCTCACTTGTTTCTCCCACGTTTTAAATGTTTCTGCGTTTCCGTCGAAATGGCTTAATAGAACGGTGATCGAATTCACGTTAACTTTTGTCGGAGCCGGAAGTCTTTGTACAGGCGATACACTCATAGATTCATCACGATCCGACATCACACGTTGATTATTTGATAAACCATTGCTTTGACTTCTTCGTAACAAATCGATTTCGCGTTGAGCTAAAGCGAGTGCTTTTTCGAGTAGCTCTTTCTCTCGGTGGCTGATTTCATTTTCTCTTCATCGTCAGATTTCTTCTTCGTCGTGTTTGTTCCGCAAATCGTCACTATCACTGTCAAGCGATTTGATTGCCCCGCAAGTATTTTCATTATCTTTATCCTTCATGGTTAACCATTCACCACTCGGATCGTCTGTGATTAGTCTAGCTACCAACTCGTTTTTATTTCCTGCCGTGTTGAGGCCTTTAGACTTTAATATTTCCTTTAATTCAACCACCGTGAACAACTTTGGGTCTTTCGGAGCATCCATTGATGTTACTCGATCGTTCTTCTTATCGTTGTTCGCACTTAAAAGACGCTGTGTTTTCGTCGTTATAGCGTTGTAGGTGAATATAAGACTGATCAACGAATTTGAATCTCCCGCCGGTGGGTTCGAAGACCATGTGACCAATATATATGATAGAGATGTCGCTAGAGTAAGTAATACGCGATGCGACGACGGAGAGCAACGACGTTGCCTCCCTCTCTCTTGCTGTACGGCGGTTGAACGAGAAACACGAGCGAGAAAACTCGCGTCAAGGGCGTCCGAGCCATATTATGGCGTAAGAAAATACGTGTGCATTTTGGAGCACGCGCGCGAATCGTCAAAAGGTCTTTACGAAAACGTGCGCGAGGAAAGTCTGCTCAATATCTCAATAATATTTTCGAAATATTGCTCACGCATCTTTACCTGATTAAGAAAACTTCGACAACGAGGATCAGACCAAAAAAGGCACGCAGTCGCCAGGTCTGATTCTCACGTCGTGGACTCCAAACATTCAACAACAAATACCTGATCTAGGTGGCCGGTTCACCTGATTCTACATTCGTCCGGAGGGAAATGAATTTTCATCGAGAATTATCGATCAAAATTCTCGATAAATCATCCCCATCAAAAAGGAAAATTCGAAATCAACGACACTCGAATGGACACCAAGAGTATCAACGGTCATCGAGTCATCATATCGAATTACTACGAAAAAGGAGTACCAGTGTTTAGTCAAAGTATTGAATCGGACAACCGTGAGTAGACATTTACATCAAAAGTCAAGAGAAGACAAACAATAATCACCAAGCCGTCCAGTGAGTTTGCCTAATTATACAAAATTTGGGTCTGCGTGCCAAAAGACGCACATTTTTATGTGTAAAGCCGTCAAGCGAGTTACTAATTATACAAAATTTTGGGTTTGCATGCCAAAAGACGCTTCGTTTTATATATGATCAATGATAGTGGCCAGTGTGCCGAAAAACGCTACTTCGTATAAACAAATCTGGGCCAGCGTGCCGAAAGACGCTATTTCGTATAAACAAATTTGGGTTTGCGTGCCAAAAGATGTTATTTCAATGTATATGTCAATTGGTCTAAAGAACTTGTCGTTGTTGATAATTTGGGTTAGCGTGCCAAAAGACGCTTCATTTTATATGTGTGTGAAATTTATATCAGGTGGCGTATCGACCGTTGCTCTGTGATAACTGGGTTTACCATTATATTGGCCAGCGTGCCGAAAGACTTTATATTCGTTACAACATTCAGGTTTGCGTGCCAAAAGACGCTCCATTTTACCTTTATTAAGGTTTGTTGATAGAGCTATCGTGCCGAGAGACTCTCCGGTTTTTGTGTGTGATATTTATCGCATGAGGCCTTCGTGCCGACTTTGTTACCGTATTTATGTATATATGAATTGAATAGCGCATGGCCCTCGTGTCGATATTGTTACCGTAATTATATTTATGTATTGAATTGAGCGAACGGACCGAAAGTCATCGCAAGTCAAAAAATGAATGCGTGAATAAAATATTATGTAACATTTTAAATAATGTGCCGAACATGACCAATTATATTGAAAATAAACTAAACTTTATACCTTAGAACTCCAAAAAATATCAAATTACTTATTACCAGTGAATAACATATCAACAATCAGGAAAAAATATTACAGCGTCTTGATCGTCGTTCTTTTTTTTCGACTTTATTCACTACTAAGATGTGCACCATCATTAATATTTTCCTTTTCTCATCCGATTACTCTTGCTCGATCCCGGACTAGCCCCCAAAATTTGTAGGATTATTTAGATGATATTCGGATCATTGAACAAGAAGTAATTAACAACGAGAACATGACTTTATTAACAATTAACGAATGGTGTAACACAATTTTGTCCGTCTTTACATGCGCATCTGAATCGAAGCTCGTCTCTGCCACGACTAATTATTTTCCTAGCCTTGAAACGCGCTTCAGGTGTTCATAAAATAAAATCGCACGGTCATGGCTGGCTCAATTACAAATTGGTGAAAGGGATCTAGCATGCTACATTATGGTTCCCAAGAACATTAGCGACGCCTGCGGCGGAACTGAGCACTACACCTCTACGACCGATTGAAAGAACTGTTTGAGTAGGGAGCGTCGACTCCTTCTCTCTAGTCTCCTTGGTAGGGAGCACGGTCTTACATACAGGTCTTGAAACTCTGGTGGTGGGGGTATGTCCTCGGATTGAAGCACCGGCCGTTTTGCCTAGTGACCACGAGTGTCGCTGCGATAGAGTGATGCAGGCTGTGCGAGAGAGATGGAAATCCATTGTTGACTCATAGGAACCTAACCTAGCTGTACAATTGGCTGGTGTAGGGAAATTATGATATTCAATGTCAACAATGCATGATACAATTCAAATACAATTACAATACAAGTAACTTTATCGTAAACCTGAAAAAAACCAAAAGACTATAGTTATCCAAGTGGGTACTATGAATATGAATGTTTTTTATATAGGTACAAATGTGAGCTCGTGTTGGTCGAGGGGTTCGGTGCAAGCTTCGTAATGCTGCTTTCAGGGGTTCGATTCCTGTGCGCTCGGTTTTTTAAAAACATGTTTTAGCTTTTATAAAAAAATAGGCTTTACGCGTTGTTTTAATTGACCGGAAAATAAGTAGCAACTATTCCAGACCGAAGTGGAGTCCAGACCGAAACACTTGCAGGATGTATTTCTTGAAAATGAAACAAATACTTAAGAAACAGTGCTTCTTTTGCAATTCTTTATTTCCTCTTCCAAAAATTTTAATGCATGTCCCAAGAAACATTTTCAATAATCTCTACTTTGTAGTTTCCGAAACGGTTTGCGTTGGTAAATTTAAAAAAAACACCTCTTTTCCGACCTTTAAGCGAAGGACTCTCGAGTAGGATAAATGAAAATAATTCACTAACTTTGTTTTATATTTTCCAGCCTAGAAAGTATTTATAGTAATGATCCCACCAATTTTTCATTTTTTTTTCAGGTTCCCGGCTCCAACGCCTGTTTCGCCCATTCTCGATGAATATATTTCGGTTCGAAATTATTTTCGCACACAACGTGTCTCGGCTCTAATTTCCCAACTCCCGGTATCGCGGCCTCCCATTTTTTTAAATTACGCCAAGTCTCGCGGCACCCGAAACACTGAGCGTTTTGATTTTTCACTTCGAGAGCCTATTTTACACGTTGGCACAATACACCACTTAGTCATTTTTCAATATCACCGTTTTTACAAATTTACAAGTAGAGCAGGTCGCATGTGGTCGCGTGAATCAGCGGTTATGTTTGGGTTTTGTTCACTTTTGAAATCTATTTCCGTCTCTCTCACTCAGCCTACATCACTGTATAGCAGCGATCCTCGTGGCCACGAGTTGAAACAGTCGGTGCTTTAATAAGAGGCCATCCCCCACCACTGAAATTTTGAGCGAGTTTCAAGACCTGTATGTAAGACCGTGGTAGGGAGTGTCGACTCCATGGAGCCTAGATACCAGGAGGTTCAGCGGCAATGCAAAGACACTAAAAAAAGCGTCCCCGAAAATGTGTCGAAGTGATGGCGCTGGGGTGCAGCGGCACCTACAGATTCGTAATTTCCTCATGACGATTCAGAAAAAAACGCGAAAGCGAGAAAATATCTCAAACTCAAAATGGCGGCGATACAGCGAATCTAGAAAATGTTTTTTTTTACTTATAGCTTCACGGGAGAACGGTTTTCTCGTAAAATATAAGACCTGAAACAAAAACCGAAAAAATGATAATTTATACATTATTAGCTGTGAGACTACCTAGAAATTTGCTTTCAAATTTTGAAAAAATAGCGCACTTTGAAGGAAATAAATCGATTTTTTGCCAGAAAAGAGTAAATTGTTTATAAAAAAAAAGTTTACATTTAATAAAAAAATGGCTACGTACTCCCATAGAGAATGTAATTGTGAAGCTCCGATCAAAATTTCCAATCGATGCATGCAAAGGTGGTCGAGTAATCCGTCTTCCGAGATTGAAAAAAGTGGTTTCGAGAAAAACGCGTCTAAAGTTGTACGAGCAACTAAGCGCGCGCTCCGAGGCGCTGCGGCCAAATCGATAATTTAACCTTCAAATAAAAAAAATCGCTACAGGACCAATTGCATATTCTTTTTATGACACCAAAGTATTCTTAGGGAAGAAAACGTTTTTCCAAAATCCTAGAGTGGTGTTGTCCCTTAACACGAATGAGGGTTAGGTACATCATCTGTGATCTGTCTTAGATCGCACCCATGTTTAGCGTATATCAATATACATATAGGTGCCGGAGCACCCCAGCGCCATCATTTCTCGTTCTCGTTTTGGGGACGAGTTGAAAGGCCTCGCTGAACCTCCTGGTATCTAGGGTCCATGGTCGACTCCTTCTCTCTAGTCTCCTTGGTAGGGAGCATGGAGACTAGAGTAAAGGAGTCCGAACGCATATGGCGGAATGGGAGAAAAAGTGACATGTAAAAGCGATAATATTTCCTAGTTTGAAATTCAGCCACGGTAGCGCTCTTGTTCCAAAGATACCGCTGTGAAGTTTCGCGTTGGTCATACAGCGAAGTGATCTCTGAGTTTTATTTCCGTTTTATACGTCTCTATTTGCGGTGTATTTCTTTCGCGTGTGTACAAAGTGTGTATAAAGTGAAAAAAGTGCTCCTGCAAAATATTGAGACTCGTTACCCCGTAAAAGATAACGTACTGGTAAGGAGAAGGCATTTTTTTACATATTTAATGACATTTGGGGTAATATTTTGTCATTATCATTTGCCGGTTAAATAAATTGAGGTTATGGCGCCATATGTGACGTTTTTTTTTCCACGCTCGAAGCCGGCGTAATTTCTATTGCAGTGAGGGATTAATGTGCATATTTCGAGTTGAAATATGAACAAAATTAATAAACAATACATATTTTCAATTTCAACCATTATACTAACTTGCCGCGTGGAAATTAGACGGCAGTTCAATTTATTCAACCTGCATATGACAATAACAAAATATTACCCCGCAAGACATCTAATATTTACAATAATGAATTTAATTATTTTTGCAGATTGCTTCATCGAGGTCGAGATGGGTAAACCGTGCGCGTTTCCGGGATGCCGAACCGGGCGACGTGCCGTCAGGGCGGAACGGGCGCGTGCTGGATTACGGCAACTATCGGTTTTCAAGTACCCGGCGTAAGTCTTTTGCTCTACATTTTTTTTCTTATTTTCGACAGTAAAGCACTTAGCAGCGCTGCTCAGTATCCAGTCAACGCGGTTCCCCTGTCGAGCTAAAAATCGCATAGCAGTGCCGCCAAGTGCTTCGTTGTCGATTATGCGATCAATACAGCAAACTCCCGCTAACTGTTTAATGAATAACTGTCGCTGACCCTCCCGCTTGAGGGGAAAGTCTCGCTCATGCTTTTGCTCTTTAGTGGCGGAGAAGGGTCCTTCGGTTACTGTCGCACCGCGCAGATCAGGATCCTGACAGTGCTAGAGTTAGCGGAAGTTCACTGTACTTATAATATCAGTGCATGTCACTGACATTTTTTTGTGGTTTGAAATTAAATATTGTATTAAATTACAGAATATGCTGCAGCGATGGAGCGAGGCCATCCAACACCAGCTTGCTCCGAGTGATTTAGTGTGCGAGCTCCACTTCTCTGACTCCGATGTGGTCAAAGGAGATCGTAAACAAATGCCTGATGGAGAAATCGTTATTATTCCCCGCAGGAACTATTCAATTAAGTGTTTGGCAATTAAGCCAAATACATTTATTCGAAGACTCCAACTCCCCTTGACGATCCTTGCGATATATTTTTTTTCTTCAATAAACAGCGTTCGCGATCTCACAGCGTGTAATTAATTTGATTCGTGCTGCTAGAATAAAAATATAAATGCATGAAAAAAAACAGGCAACACGAACGAGAATAATGAGGCTCAGCGCAAGAAGTTCGAGCCTCGCTCTCGAAATCGACGAAACACTTTTTGCAATGTTTAATTTCTAAATTTTGACACCCTTCATGTACGTACGCAGATATTGTAGATTAATTCATTGAAAATAAAAAAGAATTCATTATCAAAATGCAGTTGATATACGCGGTTGAGAATTTCTTGTATCCAGCAAAAGTCAGATGGCTATAAAAAGTTCAACGAACCACCAACGGGCCTCCAGCCTGTCCTGCGCTACATCAATGTATGGGCTGTTCCACACCAACGCGACATATTGTAAAAAATATATAATTTCATGAAATACAAGTCGTATTCATTTTTGTGAAAAACAAATCAACGAACTACAAATAATTAATTATACAACCAACCATCGTAAATGTACAATCTAATCGGGAAGATGTACACATTTTTTAATCCCACAACATCCCTGCCCCCTTCTTTCCTTTTTTTGAGCATTGTGAACATTTGATGGGCGTGTAAGAAAAAAATAAAATATCGGTGGTTCCGAAATGAACGTTGATTGTTAATTCATCGTCAGTATTTTTGTTTGGCGAGAGTTTTCGTCTATGGTTAGCAGTCCATAAGTTCCGTTCAGTTTTTTTTAAATTACTCACATTTAGGAGCAAAAATAAAACTGATTTTTTCATTTCGACACTTAGTTTATGAGCAATATTTATTGCGAAAAAAAACTTTCTCGACGAGGGTGCGATCCCGGGCTCTGGCGCACGTTACTCCAGCGTGCTAACCATTGAGCTATCACTTGCATCACTAGAATAAGTAGTTTTTTAATATTTAAGCAGTTCCCCCCGGATAGAGTTTAGATTCGGTTTGGATTGTTGGTTGGTTTGAGGTTTAATGTAAATTCTATATAGTTTTATTTTTGTTTGTCGTGACTTGAAAAATATTTCTCTTTGAAATCGAATAAGCGATAAGGATTTGGTTGGGTTGCATTAGGGGTTAGGTTGCGTTATGGTTATTTAATCGTTCATATCACCGAATAAAAATAAAACATTTGCAGTATCGATCGGCTCCAAGTCGACAAATGACTGATATATTGACATTTTATAACTATGAACAAAAGCATATCAATATAACTCATCAATTTTGTAGAAAAAATGTACGGCAAACTATTTCGAATCAATCGCGTTTCCCCGCGGTTCCCGGCGTTTCCGGTATTGCCGCAGTAGAGGCGCCGCCACGCGAGAGGTGGTGTAAGTCGTTGCCGTCATCGCCTTTTCAGACCATTTCTTCAACACTGCGTTCGGGCTCCTTTACCTCTAGTCTCCATGGTAGGGAGCATGGAGGCTAGAGTGGGAGGAGTTCGAACTCTTGCAGAGGGACTTGAAAAAAGTGGCTACAAAAATGTGGTCAAACAGGGATGCCGCGACTATTGCTAAGACCTCGAGAAGTGAGCTGCGTGTGACAGAGACGGAACATATAAATAATGAGAAGTGAGCTGTGTATGCGGCAGAATGATACTTGAGAAGTGCGCTGCGTGCGAGAGAGATGTAAAATGATATGAACCAAAGAGATCTCCGTAAATGCGCAAAGATAGAAGAATATTTTTAATATAGCAATGCCCAATGAACAATATGCATTAGTTGCATAATTAACGGTGAAAAAGGTCTAAAATAATAACGATGTAATACCTAGTGATAGAAAAATATTTTTATTATAACAACGTTTAATTGTACAACCAACGGTAGAAAATGTCTTAAATAATACCGATACTTTTTTTTCTTAAATCAATTGTTATTTTCTTAGGTAAATGAGCCGGTAAATTAATCCCCGCTGTCAGGAGCAATGCTTTGCGATCTGCTTATATTAAAACTCGCAAACAGCGAACGATATCGCGATAATTGTTACGATATCGATATTTAACCCAACAACTGATGACATTTTTTTACCGTCAAACGCATGACTGGGGGTGTATATGCGCCCCGTGCTTTTCTTTGTTATTAAACCGGTCCTACGGGGATTAATGGACTTTATCGTACCTCAATTTTTTCGTATTTTCATAAGAAAGTAAATAGTGTGCGAGTTATCTGACCAAACTAACATTTCATTAGTGAACAATCCATTTAAAGACTCGCAAACAGCGAACGATATCGTGATAATTGTTACGATATCGATATTTAACCCAACAACTGATGACATTTTTTTACCGTCAAACGCATGACTGGGGGTGTATATGCGCCCCGTGCTTTTCTTTGTTATTAAACCGGTCCTACGGGGATTGATGGACTTTATCGTACCTCAATTTTTTCGTATTTTCATAAGAAAGTAAATAGTGTGCGAGTTATCGGATCAAACCAACATTCCATTAGTGAACAATCCATTTAAAGACTGAAAACAGCAAAAAACTCATTTTTTGCACAAAAATTGGGGTGCGACCGGACTCCAGTTATGAGTTTTAGGGTTAAATAAAAATTACAAGATAATCATACACATGAAATTGCAATTACTGAGTGCCGTAAAGAATTTTAAAAAATTTTCCTGTATTGTTTTTTTGTGCAACGAACGGTGGAAAACGTCTTAAGTAATAATTGGTTTATTCTTGAATACATTTTTAACTCAGGTCAATATGATGGTAAATTATGCCTCGTGAAAGAACAATGCTTTGCGATCTGTTTGTTTTAAAACTCGCAATCAGCGAATCGGTAAAGCGATTATTTTGACGATAACATATTTGAATGAAAATAAAAAGAAAATCACACGAAAGAAATTGCAATTTCTCATTGAGGTAAGAAATTTTTAAAAATGGTCAGCAGTTATTTTTCGATTTGAGAAAAACACCGTGATAACAATATAAAGACGAAGCGATATTGCTTGCTTCAATGTTTCCAAGATAAAAACATGCTTCAATGTTTTAAAGATAAAATATCTGTGTCCTCTTGTCAACATCAAGCCTAGTTGTCTCGAAAATTCGATTTTAACAATTCTCAAATTGTTCGAATATTGTGTGTATGTCATCGTATTTGCTGGTACAGTAGAATCTCGTTTATCCGATCTACGGTTTCTGCGTATTATCCTAGGTGTATCCTCGGATACACTTCCTCGGATATCCTTGGATTTGTAGCCACTTTGAAATGCACACATCGGCCTCCTTCCACTCTAGCCTCTATGGTAGGGAGTGTCGACTCCTTCTCTCTAGTCTCCGTGGACCGTGCACATTGATCAGGCAGCGCAGGGAGGCTAGAGTGGGACGAGTCCGATTTCTTATGGAGATACTTGAAAAAAGTGGCTACAAAAATGTGGTCAAACAGCGTATGACAGAGACGGAACAAGTAAATAATGAGAAGTGAGCTGTGCATAAGGCAGCATGATACTTGAGAAGTAGGCTGCGTGCGAGAGAGATGCAAAATGATATATAGCCAGATCGCGCGCAAAAGTTACCCCCTCTCTAGCCTCTTACGCGCCCATCACACAATCATAGTAGCGCGTGTCCGTGAGCGAACGACGCTCGGACATCTTCGGAAAGAGCCGAGCGCGCCCAAGTTTCCCGACCGCGCCTTCGGCAGCAGGGAGACTAGAGAGAAGGAGTGGACACAGCATAGGCCAATACGTAGTTCCAGCGTCTTAAAAAGTCCGACCTTCAGTAGTTCCAGATTGTACCACTATCAGCTCTCCTGACGATGATGTCTCAAATAATTATAATAGTCCAAACTTAACGCATGCGCACAAATGATAAAAGAATTTTATTTCCATGTGTTTGTGTGCTCTACTTCGAGGCCACGGTCTTACATACAGGTCTTGAAACTCTGGTGGTGGGGGTATGTGCTCGGATTGAAGCACCGGCCGTTTCGCCTAGTGACCACGAGTGTCGCTGCGATAGAGTGATGCAGGCTGTGCGAGAGAGATGGAAATCGATTGTTGACTCGTAGAAACCTAACCTAGCTGTACAATTGGCTGGTGTAGGCAAATATTCAATGTCAAAAATGCATGACGGACCTAAATACAATTAAAAGTAACTTTATCGTAAACCTGAAAAAAACCAAAAGACTATAGTTATCCAAGTGGGTACAATGAATATGACTGTTTTTTATATAGGTGTCAATGTGGGCTCTTGTTGGTCGAGGGGTTCGGTGCAAGCTTCGTAATGCTGCTTTCAGGGGTTCGATCCCTGTGTGCTCGGTTTTTTAAAAACATGTTTCAGCTTTTATAAAAAAATAGGCTTTACGCGTTGTTTTAATTGACTGGGAAATAAGTGGCAACTATTCCAGACCGAAGTGGAATCCAGACCGAAACACTTGCAGGATGTATTTCTTGAAAATGAAACAAATACTTTAGAAACAGTGCTTCTTTTGCAATTCTTTATTTCCTCTTCGAAAAGTTTTTATGCATGTCCCAAGAAACATTTTCAGTAATCTCTACTTTGCAGTTTCCAAAACGGTTTGCGTTGGTAAATTTAAAAAAAACACCTCTTTTCCGACCTTTAAGCGAAGGACTCTCGAGTAGGATAAATGAAAATAATTCACTAACTTTGTTTTATGTTTTCCAGCCTGGAAAGTATTTATTGTAATGGTCCCAATAATTTTTCATTTTTTTCAGGTTCCCGGCTCCAACGCCTGTTTCGCCCCTCTCGATGAATATATTTCGGTTCGAAATGATTTTCGCACACAACGTGTCCCGGCTCTAATTTCCCAACTCCCGGTATCGCGGCCTCCCATTTTTTTAATTGCGCCAAGTTTCTCGTCACCCGAAACACTGAGCGTTTCGATTTTTCACTCCGAGAGCCTGTTTTACACGTTGGCACAATACACCACTTAGTCATTTTTCAATATCATCGTTTTTACAAGTTTACAAGTAGAACACGTCGCGTGTGGTCGCGTGAATCAGCGGTTATGTTTGGGTTTTGTTTACTTTTGAAATCTTTTTCCGTCTCTCTCACACAGCCTGCATCACTCTATAGCAGCGATCCTCGTGGTCACGAGTTGAAACAGTCGGTGCTTCAATAAGAGGCCATCCCCCACCCCTGAAATTTTGAGCGAGTTTCAAGACCTGTATGTAAGACCGTGTTCGAGGCTGATTTTTAATCACATCATGCCGATTCCCCACACCGAACTCGGGCCCAACCATTTGTAACGGAATAGCAACCGTGTACGCTGCAGCAAGCTGATTGGCGCGGGGTCTGGGAACTCGAAGCGTGTTTTTTTCCCGAGTTCTTTTAATTCTGAGACGGATGTGAAATAAATTTATTCTGCAAACAAATTTAATCTGTTCAATTTATGCATGTATTTGCCTTTGCTACAGCGAATACAATTTAAACTGTCGGCGAGATGTTGGAAATCCACGATCCGACGTTTTTCGACAGCGAATTTTTGTTGCTGATCGTTGTGGTTATGGTTATTCTCATCGCGTTTAGCCGCATTTGCTTGACACATGGCTGCCACAGCTTTCAGTCTTTTAGCAAGCGCCCTTTTTCTTGTAAATTTTCCTTTGTATCGCATTTGGGTTGACTTTTCCACGCTTTTTTTAATTTATATAAAATATTTCGCGAAAAACGGATCGTAGGAAGCTCAGCGCCGCTCTCTATACGATTATGAGACCTATCCACGGTCTTAGATACAGGTCTTGAAACTCGCTCAAAATTTCAGTGGTGGGGGATGGCCTCTTATTGAAGCACCGACTGTTTCAACTCGTGACTACGAGGAGCGCTGCCATATAGTGATGCAGGCTGTGTGAGAGAGACGGGAATAGATTTCAACACTAAACAAAACCCAAACAACCGCTGATTCACGCGACCACACGCGACGTGTTCTACTTGTAAACTTGTAAAAACAGTGATATTGAAATATGACTAAGTGGTGTATTGTGCCAACGTGTAAAACAGGCTCTCGGAGTGAAAAATCGAAACCCTCAGTGTTTCGGGTGCGGAGAGACTTGGCGCAATTAAAAAAATGGGAGGCCGCAATACCGGGAGTTGGGAAATTAGAGCCGAGACACGTTGTGTGCGAAAATCATTTCGAACCGAAGTATAGTCATCGAGAATGGGCAAAACAAGCGTTGGATCCGGGAACCTGAAAAAAAATTAAAATGATTGGGATCATTATAATAAATACTTTCCCGGCTGGAAAACATAAAACAAAGTTAGTGAATTATTCTCATTTATCCTACTCGAGAGTCCTTCGCTTAAAGGTCGGAAAAGAGGTGTTTTTTTAAATTTACCAACGCAAATCGTTTCGGAAACGGCAAAGTCGAGATTATTGAAAATGTTTCTTGGTACATGCATTAAAATTTTTCGAAGAGGACATAAAGAATTGCAAAAGAAGCACTGTTTCTTAAGTATTTGTTTCATTTTCAAGAAATACATCCTGCAAGTGTTTCGATCTGGATTCCACTTCGGTCTGGAATAGTTGCCACTTACTTTCCGGTCAATTAAAACAACGCGTAAAGCCTATTTTTTATAAAAGCTAAAACATGTTTTTTTAAAACCGAGCGCACAGGGATCGAACCCCTGAAAGCAGCATTACGAAGCTTGCATCGAACCCCTCGACCAACACGAGCTGACATTGACACCTATATAAAAAAAACATTCATATTCATTGTACCCACTTGGATAACTATAGTCTTTTGGTTTTTTCAGGTTTACGATAAAGTTACTTTCAATTGTATTTAGGTCCATCATGCATTTTTGACATTGAATATCATAGCCTACACCAGCCAATTGTACAGCTAGGTTAGGTACCTATGAGTCAACAATCGATTTCCATCTCTCTCGCACAGCCTGCATCACTCAGTGTCACACTCGTGGTCACTAGGCGAAACGGCTGGTGCTTCCATTCGAGGACATACCCCCAGCACCAGAGTTTCAAGACCTGTATGTAAGACCGTGGACCTATCTATGCATATGGTGCGAATGTGTGAGACATATAGAGGGTACATGCTCTGTCAAAAATGTACAACCAACAGCGTAGTATAGGCATTAGATGTTACTATACGCTGCGGCCGAAATTTTTGGCTCATACGTGTACCTACATTGTTGGTGCACCGCTTAATTAAATTAATTATTAGTTGCTATTATGAGTTTGCAACGATAAGACAGCGAAATAGGAGAGGTAGACGCAACAGTTAGGTCCCCCATCACGAATGTGCTGTCAACAGCAACCGAGAGCACGCCAAGAGCACGAGGCTAGTGGCGGAGCTAATCGATCCGACACAGGCGATCGCAGTGCCTCCTTATTTGCTGCGTTTTTGCGGACGTTTCATAAGCACTGTGTGTCCACTCCTTCTCTCTAGTCTCCCTGTTCGGCAGCTACACCAATACATGGACGCCGAGCTCGTTCATGTGCGGCCCAGCTGAAACGAAGGCTTCGAGGGAAAAAGCAATCTGAGCACGACTCGCGCGTTCCGTCGGGTGACGTCACGCGCGAGGCTTTTCGATGATTTCAATGCTTATTTAGCTCTTGATTCTTTGCGTTATCAATGTATACCAAAAAATGTATCGCGCACCCTGATCGCTTATTTTTTTAGTTTATACGTTGATTTAAATATAATAATAAATACAAATTACAACTTATGTATCATCTAAAAAATTGTTTACGTTTTACTCACACCCGTCCTTATGCCATATAAATTATAATTTATAAAAGTAAGCGGAAATATATTTATATTCGTATTATTATATTAATTCTCATACTTTCATCAAGCGATATAGCATAATCCCCAAAAACTAGCCAATCATCCATCCGGCCGTGAATCGTCAGTACTAGAAAGTCCATATTCTACAAACGATGAGATGGTCCCGTTGGTAGCGTTCTTGGCTTCGGTCCGCAGGGGCGCGGGATCGTTTCCCGCGCTCAGTGCTTTTTTTAAATTATTATTACCATCAATTCTCATTTGATTAGTTATTTTTATAAGTTATCATTATTATTTTAATTAGTTATCTTTTAGGGTCGAAAAATTTATCGCGCACTTCGACCGCTTATTTTATTAGTTTGTACGTTAATTTAAATGTAATAATAAATCTAAATTACAACTTATTTATCCTCTAAAAAATTGTTTGCGCTTTACTCACACCCGTCCCTATGCCAAATAAATTGTAATTCATAAAAGTAAGCGGAAATATATTTATATTCGCATTATTATATTCATTCTCATATACTATCATCAAGCGATAAAGCATTATCCCCAAAAACAAGCCAATCATCCATCCGGCCGCGAATCGTAACTTACGAGAATGAATATAATAATACGACTATAAATATATTTCCGCTTACTCTTATGAATGACTATTTCTTTGGCATAGGGATGGGTGTGAGTAAAGCGCAAACAATTTTTTTAAAGTTTTAAGGCTTTCACGGCTCTTTATGTAATGAGAAGAGTATGTGGCTTCCGGATGGAGGCCGTGTTGAGGATCAGCGTTGTGCCGACGTTTCGCAAACGTTACAGTCTGCATCGTCAGGGCTGAGAGCTCCGATACTGAAGCTCTCGTATCTCAGGCATCCCTTATATAGTTGCAGTTATCGTTCCAGATCGCTGCACCAGCCAATCAGATGTTTTAATTGATCAGCTGGTCAATTAAAAAACCGGGAGGACGGCGTGCCAAATAGGATTGACGTGATCCTCCATCAGACCAAAAAACTTTGGAACCACAGCTGTGGGAAGATCTTGACCGTGTCACCCACGAACAAGCCCTCCACTGTGCAGACCTAAGATCCAAGAATCAAATAGAAAAATTCAGGAAACTATGTCCACAGACGAAGCAGCCCATCCTAACCCACACAGTAAAAAACCTAAGTAATCACACACTCTCCGCAGCTGAAACATCAGTCCTCGCAAAAGGGCACAATTTCGCCATTACACCGACAGAAATCATCAGCCAGGTGGAAACTGCCATCTATCGTCTCCCACTGGATACTGGCAACGACATCAGGAAACGGATAAGCAATATTCTACACAAGGCAAAACCTCCGCAGCAGAATATCACGAAGGAAGAACACCTTGCTCTTCATAATTTGAAGAAAAACAAGGACATCTTAATACTACCAGCTGACAAAGGGAATGCAACTGTCATCATGGATAAAACGGACTACTGCAGTAAAATTATGAATCTGCTCGAGGACACCAACACCTACAAGAAATTATCACGTGACCCCACATCGAGTGTAGAAAAGAAAACAACAACACTTCTAAAGAAGGCTGGTCTATCGGAAAACCTAACCAAAGCCCTTACACCTAAGGAATCCCTACCACCCAGGCTTTACGGTCTGCCAAAACTACACAAAAACAACATCCCACTAAGGCGTATTGTTAGCAACATAGGCAGTCCTACATATCATTTGGCACGTTTCCTTTGCAAACCTTTGCAGGAATTCGTAGGCCTCAACAACTCGCATATCCAAAACTCCCGGGATTTTGTGAACAAGATCCAGTCTATCAAGGTACAACCAGAAGACATTTTAGTGAGTTTCGATGTTGTATCCCTGTTTACAAACGTCCCAACAAATGAAACCCGAAGCATAGTTAAAAATTCCAAAAAAGTTGCCCCTAACCTACTGCCTCTCATAGAACATTGCCTAAACTCTACATACTTCCAATTTCAATCCCAGTTTTATGAACAAACTTCAGGCGCAGCCATGGGTTCCCCTTTTTCCCCTATCATCGCCAACATCTTTATGGAGAACTTCGAGAACAGAATTCTGCAAGAAGCTTCCCTCAAACCCTCCACCTGGTTCCGATATGTCGATGACACCTTCGTCATTTGGAGTCACGGCAAAGAAAACCTCAATTATTTCTTAACCTGCCTCAACTCCCAGCACCCCAATATTCAATTCACCATGGAGATAGGACAGGAATCTCAAATCCCTTTTCTGGATGTACTGGTTCAACGGAAAAGCGATGGCACTTTGGGCCATAAAGTTTACCGGAAGCCAACGCATACGGATAGATACCTCCACGCTACGTCCCATCACCACCCTTCGCAAAAACAGTCGGTTATAAGCTCTCTGGTCTACAGAGCTCTAGCAATCTCCGAACCAGACTCCCTGGAGGTTGAACTAGAACACCTACGAAAAGTTTTAGGAGACAATGGCTACAAGCCAGGCAACATCGAAAGAACGATCAGAAATCTAAAAAGAAAAATAGCTGATCCGAAAACGGTTACAGCACCTGATGGGGAGAATGGAGGCCAAATAACCGCAACAACTTCCCTTCCATACCTTCAGGGCATAACCGATCGCATAGGCAGGGTCCTTGGAAAACATAACGTGCGAATCATCTTCAAACCTCAGAAGAAACTAGCACAAGTGATTCCGAGTGCAAAAGACCAAAGACCACCATTGAGTGCACCAGGAGTATACAAGATACCCTGCTCATGCGGTAAAGTGTACATAGGAGAAACCGGGAGGAAGATCAGTACACGGATCAAAGAACACCAACGGTGTATCAAATATGGCCATATTACACAATCAGCGCTGGCCGAACATTGGATGGAGACTGGTCATGCCATCCAGTTCGACAAAGCCCAAAGTCTGGCCCCATTAAACAGCTATTTTTCCAGGAAATACCGAGAAGGCTTGGAAATCCAAAAACATCCAGACAATCTAATCAGAGATGGAGGATATCACGTCAATCCTATTTGGCACACCGTCCTCCCGGTTTTTTAATTGACCAGCTGATCAATTAAAACATCTTATTGGCTGGTGCAGCGATCTGGAACGATGACTGCAACTATATAAGGGATCCCTGAGATACGAGAGCGTCAGTATCGGGGCTCTCAGCCCTGATGATGCAGACTGTAACGTTTGCGAAACGTCGGCACAACGCTGATCCTCAACACGGCGTCCATCCGGAAGCCACATACTCTTCTCAATTTTTTAGAAGATAAATAAGTTGTAATTTAAATTTATTATTACATTTAAATTAACATACACACTAATCACATAAGCGATCGAAGTGCGCGATAAATTTTTCGACACTAAAACATAACTAATTAAAATAATAATGATAACTAATAAAAATAACTAATCAAACAAGAATTAATAGTAATGATAATTTAAAAAAAAAGCACTGAGCGAGGAGGAACGATCCTGCGCCCCTGCGGACGGAAGCCAGGAACGCTACCAACGGGACCATCCCATCGCTTGTAGAATGTGCACTTTCTGGTACTGACGATTCGCGGCCGGATCGTTGATTGGCTTGTTTTTGGGGATAATGCTTTATCGCTTGATGAAAGTATGAGAATTAATATAATAATACGAATATAAATATATTTCCGCTTACTTTTATTAATTATAATTTATTTGGCATAAGGACGGGTGTGAGTAAAGCGTAAACAATTTTTTAGAAGATAAATAAGTTGTAATTTGGATTCATAATTATATTTAATTTAACGTATAAACTGAAAAAATAAGCGATCAGGGTGCGCGATACATTTTTTTGTATACATTGATAACGCAGAGAATCAAGAGCTACATAAGCTTTGAAATCATCTAAAAGCCTCGCGCATTCCGTCGGGTGACGTCACGCGCGAGTCGTGCTCAGATTGCATTTTCCCTCGAAGCCTTCGTTTCGGCCAGGGGGCTAACACTGGTAGATAAATGCTGTTCGCAAAATGTCCTTACCGCACTGTGGCGCTAGTAGCCGTGTGACAGGCATGCATATATATGTACGTTTCACCGTTTTTCGAATATTTTACATGAATAAAAGTCTAGTGTAGATAACTTTACGAAAATCATTATTCGCGTGTATGATGGATCCTGTTATCGCTGTAACAGTACGTGCTGTTATTGCAATAACGATAACAGCACGAAACGAAAGTATCGAATCGTTCAGCTGACCGGAGTGTTTAGGGCCGAAGCCTGTCACGTAACAGCCAACGCTAGGTAGTGGCGCTTTCAAGAACTAAAAAGCCCGGACAAAACGCGTTTTCGTTTATCGTATAGGAATAGTAGGCCAGTGTCAAGGGGCTGGTTTCGGCTTGGCCGCACATGAACGAGCTCGGCGTCCATGTATATTGGTGTAGCTGCCGAAGGCGCGGTCGGGAAACTTCGGCGTGCTCGGCTCTTTCCGAAGATGTCCGAGCGTCGCTCGCTCACGGACACGCGCTACTATGATTGTGTGATGGACGCGTAAGAGACTAGAGAGGGGGTAACTTTTGCGCGCGATCTCGCTGCACTGCTTGCTGGGATGCGTATTCGATCCTCTTCCATCCCTCTTACATGACAGCGATACTCAAATGTCGCCGCCCGTTAGTTCCTCTCAAGCGGCGCTGCTGCAAATAGGGACTCGGGCATGCGTATGACGTATACAACTGATCATGCGCAAAAAGCACAACGAACTAACAGCTGATACTTGTTGTTTTCGTAACCTCATAAAACCAATGCGTAAAATTTAACAAACTTCCAAAGTGAAGCCTGTTTGTCCGTGTAAATAATCTCAGATATGATTAAATACGAGATCAGCAGAAAGCTATCTCCGTAAATCAAAAGATAAAAAATAAACATAATCAGTGAAACGATTTATATATCATTTCAATACCACATTATCAGAAAAAGTGAATAGTCCAAATGATAGAGTAATAGTCGTGAGACCGCATGGTTCGTGGTTCGATTCTCGGAAGAATTTATTTCCCTCAGAAGCTGTATTTTTGTTATTATTCTATCTCTCATTAATTAAGTCAACGATATTTGTTATTAAGATCCGGTTAGAAGAATATATTTCTGAGACTCCTTCATAGATCTGTGAAATATTCGAGAATGTTGTAATAAAAAATATTGAATATATATTTATACTTATATTCATATTGACATTTATGTTAATAGTAGTGTTATTATATTTTATCTCCATTGCAAGGCATTATTCTTGCAGGTTGCCATTTTTTATTAACATTGCAGTCATTTCTTTCCTATCAATATTATCCAGTAGAGAATTGCAAGAATTGCAAATTAATCAACTGTTAGCAGGTGGAGTATTTTTTTCAGAGAATTCTAATTTGAGTCACATTCAATCTTTATTTAATTTTCGCTATACTCTTTCCAGCTATTATCAGAAAAAAGGTCATAGGGTATGCGTGAAATATGGAAAGCGGACTATTTTAATATAATTTATGACAATATTTATTACAACTTATTAAAGGATGGCCAACATTTATACAAATCGAGTGAAATTAACAAACCAGGAAATTGTTTTATTGTTAGCATGAGAATACCAAAGAAAAACGCGAATTTCTATAATGCAATAAAACGAATATAACGTGATATTAAAAAATCTTACTCTATAAATATTTATTACGTTATTTACCAAAATACGAAAAATCGTGCAACGACAACCTTCAATTCATTTATTCTAGTCAGATTTTTGTTGTGTTGGTAACCATTGAAGAATCTTCCGAGTCGGAGTTGAAATGATTTGTCTTCATTCGTTTCAGGCATTAACGAATGATAACCTAGACAAGTTGAATTTGAAATTTGTAGAGTACAGATTTGTACAACGTTTGAAAAATTTGTAGCCCTGAAAAGGGCTGTAGCTTCAATATATATGGGCCCATTGGAGTTTGAATAGGGCCGGATTGAAACTCCTCCGTTGGACCGTCAATCGACATTTTTGTTGGTGGGCTTTTTGCTTCCATCCTGAAATGAAAAAAAAACATATGAACATTCAAAATATATGTTGACGTGTTTAATCATCATGTAGACACGTCAAAAAACTAAAACACTACGTGTTTCGAATTGCGCTCGTGGAAAGTTTCGTGGCTGAGGGTTGGGCCGTGGTTCGCTAGGCCGATTCCGCTTAAATTATGGTGGAGACGAGTTTCGTTATTTTCGTTTAATTTTCTCTCTTCCTTACATGTAATTGGCTATGTTATAATACGCAGTGTCAGTTTCTTTTAGGACGCCAGACTAGGCTGGGTTTCGTTGACGTCCGTTGCCCTGGGCCAGGCAGAGGCGGGGTATAGGAGTCCCCCGTGGTGATAGTGGTAGAGGCTCTCTCCGACGTTGTCGGCGGCGTTGGCACCTCGGGTGGAGCTGTTCGCTGCAGGACAGCCTGGCTGGCTGTGGCCGTTAGCGAGCGGCTAACGACTGGCTCGGGGGGCTTCCGCTCGACTGGTCACTGGTCTGATAGGCTGTGGCCGTTAGCGAGCGGCTACGACTGACTCGGAGGGCTCCCACTCGCTGCTCGACTGGTCGCTGGTCTGGCAGGCTGTAGCCGTTAGCGAGCGGCTAACGACTGACTCGGAGGGCTCCCACTCGCTGCTCGACGGTTTGGCAGGCTCTGCTGATTACATCCGATGGGCGGGTCTGAGTGTCCTGGGTGGTCGAGGCTACGCTGGTGCCGAGTGGTGGCGGGGCAGGCAACGGTGAGTGCGGCGTGGGCATGATGGTCCAGCGTGGAGATGTCCAGCGTCTTTCACGGCAGCGTAGGTTGTCCGGAGTGCCCTGACAGATCGTGACACCGTAATTTTTCGGTGTTGAGTGTCACGTGTAGGGTGTCAAATTACAATTTTAACACCGAACAAATTTGGTGTCGACCCCCATCTGAACGAGGCCGTTTTGGGTGTTGACACCCAAAAAAAAACGGTGTCGACACAGATTTGGGTGTCGACACCCAAAAAACGGTATTGACACTGATCTGGACCTAGGCGGTTTTGGGTGTCGACACCCAAAAAGATGGTGTCGACACTAATTTGCGTGTCAACACCCAAATAATTTAGTGTTGACACCATATTCGTGCACGTGCATGAATTTCGTGTCGTTATGGCTTTTTTGAGTGTCAACACCAAAATTCTAAAAAATTACAGTGCACACTCCTTCCTACATACAATGAATACAAGCATATGTATGTCCAACTCATTTTTCAGTTCATAAATTAACTTATTTTTTAGTCCAGTATGCCCAACTCATTTTTCAGTTCATTAAGTTGGGCATCCATATGCTTGTATTTATTGTATATAGGAAGGAGTATGCCCTGTAATTTTTCAGAATTTCGGTGCTGACACTCAAAAAAGCCATAACGACACGGAATTCATGCACGTGCACGAATATAGTGTCGACACTAAATTATTTAGGTGTCGACACCGGAAACAGCCTCGGTCTAGATCAGTGTCAACACGGTTTTTTGGGGTGTCGACACCCGAATTAGTGTTGACACCTTTTTTATGGGTCTTGACACCCAAAACAACGTAGGTCCAGATCAGTGTCAACGCCGTTTTTTTTGGATGTCGACACCCAAAACACGTTCGGTCCAGATCAGTGTTGAAACCGTTTTTTTTTTTGGTGTCGACACCCAAATTAGTGTTTACACCTTTTTTAATGGGTGTTGACACCCAAAATAGCGTAGGTCCAGGTCAGTGTCAACACCGTTTCTTTGGGTAACGACACCCAAATTAGTGTCGACACCGTTTTCTTGGGTGTCAAATGGTCATTTGACATCCAAGCGCTTGGGTGTTGCGATCTGTCAGGGTGGGTAGGCAACGAGTGCTCCCCGAGATAGCTTTACCGCCGCTAGGTAAAGCTGGAGCTTGACGACCTGGAGTGCTCCCCGAGATAGCTTTACCGCCGCTAGGCAAAGCTGGAGCTGGACGACCCGGATGAGATCGTCAGGACCAGGTATGCTTTTGTGGTCTTATGTCCTCTTCGGGGCGTAGTCCTTAGGAGGATGGGGCCGGCATAGTCGACTCCGGTGTGGTTGAAAGGTCGACTTGGCGTGAAACGGACGGCGGGAGGATTTGCCATCTGCTGCGTCGTAGTTTCCGCCCGCCATCGGCGGCACGTCACCCAGCCCGCAATTATGGTTTTAACCAGGCGGCGTCCCTTTGGGATCCAGCACCGTTGGCGGAGACGA
Organism: Ophion ellenae; assembly: GCA_963210295.1. Classification (NCBI taxonomy): domain Eukaryota; kingdom Metazoa; phylum Arthropoda; class Insecta; order Hymenoptera; family Ichneumonidae; genus Ophion; species Ophion ellenae. Next base: position 10,478,394 of record OY723393.1, read on the forward strand.
TAAAGGGTTAGCTGTGTTCCCCCGCGCAGAGTGATCGCGTGGAGCTGTCTCACCAATAGTTTGGATAGGTGAGATTCCGCTGGTAGCAGAAACGGGTGTTTCTCGCTCCAGGATAGCTGGAAGTTCTTTAGTCTTCCTCCGACTCTCAGTACCCGGTGCTCATCCAGAAACGGAGCTAGAGCTAGAGGTCCTTTCCCGTGCAGAGGGATCTTCTGCTGTAGGCGCCGTATGACCTCATGGTAGTAGTCGTTCTGAACCACCCGTATCCACGTGAGTTCCGCTTCCCTTAGCTCGTCGGCCTCTAAGATTGCTGCTCTTTGTTTGATGCCGCGCCGAGATCTTTTGCACCAGGCTGTGATGCGTAGCAGGCGATTATACGAAGAAAAGCGGCTAAGCGTAGTGTTTGGAGGCGGCTTGGGATGAATAACCACTGCGTGTGTAGTTACCCTTGCCGCAGGCAACTCCGTCGCCGTCGGAACGGTGGTGCTAATTTCACTTCCCAAAGCGGTACGGAGACAAGGCGGCCCTTGCCACCAGAGCGGATGTGTGAGGAGCTCTCGCGGAGACAATCCCCTGGAGGCGCAATCCGCTGGATTTTGTTCTCCTGGTATGTGCTGCCAGCGTCCATCTGGTACTATTTGCTGGATTGACGCGACTCGAATGGCGACGAATGTTTTCCACTTGGAGGCATGTTGTAGGATCCACCCGAGCGTCACCATCGAGTCTGTCCAGAGCCTTATGCTTGTTGGCTGCTGGGTTATGATGTGCCGGCTGTGATTCACTAGGCCGCTGAGCAGATGCGCTGCGCATAGCTCTAGCCGAGGGAGCGTGACGGGCTTTAGTGAAGCTACCTTGGTGGGTGCGGCGATGAGTGTCACCCGGTAGCCTTGAACAGCTGTCTTGGTCCGGGCGTAGAGTACGACCCCGAATGCTCGTTCCGAGGCGTCTGCAAACCCGTGAAGTTCGAAGGGGTCAGATGTTCTGATCCAGCGCGGAATCCGGACGTCACGCAACAGTTTCCACTGGTCGCGAAATGCCTTCCAGCCTTTAGCTAGCTCGGGAGGCAGTGGATCGTCCCAGCCCAGCCCTGTCAAACAGCAATTTTGTATGTTGATTTTTGCCTTTACGCTGATGGGAGCCAGCCATCCCAGCGGGTCGAAAAGTTGGGCCGCTTCGCCTAACACACTTCGCTTGGTTACGGTATCTTTGGTTGATACTTCCACGCGATAGTGAAAGACGTCGTTTGAATGGTCCCACAAGAGACCCAGCGTCTGCTGACTTTCTGTGTCATCTGTCCAGGAGCGTGCAGCGTCCTGGATAGTTTGCTCCTTGGGCAGTGTTTGCAAGAGCCTTGCGGAATTGGAGGCCCACTTTTTTAGCGGGAATCCGCCCGCCATGCAGAGCTGTTGAAGTTCCTTCTGTGTCGCTGTCAGCTCGTCCAGTGTTTCGGCGCCAGTAAGGATGTCGTCCATGTAAGTGTCTTCCCGGAGGGCTTTTGCCCCGCGCGGGAATTGGTCCCCATCGTCTGAGGCTAGCTGGTGGAGCATCCGTATAGCCAGAAAGGGGGTGCAGGATAAACCGTAGGTCACGGTTTTAAGGCGATACTGCTTCACCTCCTCCGCCTTGTGTTGCCTCCAAAGGATTCGCTGGAGGTCTTGATCGTCTGGGTGGACTAGTATCTGCCTGTACATCTTCTCGATGTCCGCTGCTACGGCATAGCGGTGCGTTCGCCATTTGAGTAAGATGTCGGGCAGGGCTGGCAACAGGTTAGGCCCCGCTGTTAGGAGTCGATGTATTGGAGTGTCGTAGTACTCCGTGACGCCGGAGGTAGCATACTCGCTGCGGTACGGGTCCGCTCGTGATTTCCTCCATGTGGTCAAGTTGCTCGTAAGTTCGGAGAAACTCGTTGTATAACTTGAAGCGCGTGGTTCTTGCTGAACCTTCCCTTGAGATGAGTTAGGGTCCGAGAGGGTCCGTTGAATGTGTTGAGAGATCAGGTAGCTCTCCCCTTAGTGGCAGACGGACTGAGTAGCGCCCGTTCTGTCTTGTGTAGCTAGAGGAGAAAAGCGCCTCACATTGTTGGTCCTCCATGGAGAGAGGAACCGGAGAACTTGGCCCTTGCTCTTGCTCCCAAAAACGCTTGACGGTGGTAGCCAGATCGTCCACCACCACGCATTGTTGGACTGTTCGAAGCTCGTTGGGTGACTCGTGACCCGTTGTTCCCACCAGTATGCAACCAAACGATGTCCGTTGCGCGATCGATTGGTGCGATCGTCCTTTCCGTAGGCCCGGTTGCACTATAGTAGGGTAGGCGTCGGCGCATAGGAGGATGTCGATTTGGTCGCCATTGTGGAATGTAGGATCCGCAAGTTGTAATCCCTTGACGTGCTTCCACTCTGGTCTCTTACGTGCCTGGAGCGGTGAGTAAATCGTTAGCTTAGGCTGTGGTCCTAAGCTTAGCTGCCGTTTGCTCGGCCTTCAGGCTCACTACGACCCTTTCCTTTGCTTTGGTCGTCTGGACTCCTCCTACTCCGCAAATGTTCAGGGAGGTCCTGGACCGTTGGAGTTTCATCCGTTGTGCTAGTCTCTCAGAGATTAAGCTGACTTCCGACCCTTGGTCAATGAGTGCGCGGGCCGGATGTGTGTTGCCATGCTTATCGTAGAGTAGCACCCTAGCTGTTGCCAACAGAGCGGAGATTTCTGTGCCTCTCGTGAGGTGGCTGCTAACGCTCGCTAGCCCGGTGGCAGGATGCAAGGTCGAGTGGTGTTTTTCGGCACAAGTCATGCACACCTTGCCTGACTTGCATTCGGCCAGCTGATGTCTGCCCAGACAGTTCGTGCAGCGTTTCAAGCGTTGAACTGTGTGCCAGCGTTGATCCGGAGTTTGCTCCTTGTATGTGTCGCAAAACATGAGGAAGTGCTGCTGGTTGCATAGGCCGCACCTGCCATGCGCGATTTCCCTTTTTTGTGCGACAAACGAGTTCGGACGGGGGCGATCGTCCGCCTTCCTTGGAGGTTGGTGAGATGGTGAAGCTTCCAAGATTTGCATCCGCTGCTCAAGGAAGCTCCTCAGCGCCGCACAGTTAGGTGGCTCGGCTGAACTGCTGACCGCTCCTTCCCATTCGCGTCTCGTTTGTGGGTCGAAGAGCTGCACTGCGAGAAAAACGAATAAGTCTTCTGTCGTTCCCACCGGGCGTCCTATGCCGGCTAACCCGTCGATGGTGGAAATAATGACATTGAAAATCCGGTGAATTTCGGCTACCGTCTCCCCTTTCATTTTGTCCTGGGCGGTGAAGCTTCCCAGCATCGAACTGATGAGCAGTTTCTTGTTGTCGTAGAGGCTGCTTGGAGCAGCCCAAGCGCACGCGTAATTATCTTCTGTTGTCGCGAAATTGCTGATCACCTTCCCGGTGTCACCGCGCAAACTGGTTTTCAGATAGTGCAGCTTCTCTACGTTGCTGAGGCGTTGATCGCGATCAAAAATGGATTGGAACAAATCCTTAAACGCTGGCCAGTCGCTGTACTTTCCCGAAAATGAAGGTATCGTGATGCGCGGTAATGCCGTATGTCCTGCTGTCGTTGTCTCATGCCTCATGCTGGGCTGTTCGGCCAGGCGAGCCAACTCGGAGAGCCAGTCGAGGAGCGTGCCTCTTTGGAGGAAATACGTTTCCGCCGTCATACTGAGGAGGTCCTTCCGAGAGTACTCGTGCTGCTTTAGCTGAGTGGTGTAATCTCTGCTCAGCAAGTTGTGTTGCTCCTCGAACTTGTCCCAGTATTTTTCCAAGGTGTTTATCCGCGTTTTTACGGCTCCTTCCGTGATGTTGGCTTGCCCTAGTTTTTTAGGATGTCCATCATGCGTGCTATTCGCCCGTGCAGTTCCCATTGGATCTGGATGAGTGCGTCGAACGAGTAACTCATGATGCAAGCTGGTGATAGTCCGAAGTTCTAGTTGCCTTCGGATCCGGCTCGAAGGACCAATGTTTCGAATTGCGCTCGTAGAGAGTTTCGTGGCTGAGGGTTGGGCCGTCGTTCGCTAGGCCGATTCCGCTTAAATGATGGTGGAGACGAGTTTCGTTATTTTCATTTAATTTTCTCTCTTCCTTACATGTTATTATCTATGTTATAATACGCAGTGTCAGTTTATTTTAGAACGCCAGACTAGGCTGGGTTTCGTTGACGTCCGTTGCCCTGGGCCAGGCAGAGGCGGGGCATAGGAGTCCCCCGTGTTGGTGGTGGTAGAGGCTCTCTCCGGCGTTGTCGGCGGCGTTGGCACCTCGGGTGGAGCTGTTTGCTGCAGGACAGCCTGGCTGGCTGTGGCCGTTAGCGAGCGGCTAACGACTGGCTCGGGGGGCTCCCGCTCGACTGGTCACTGGTCTGACAGGCTATGGCCGTTAGCGAGCGGCTAACGACTGACTCGGAGGGCTCCCACTCGCTGCTCGACGGTTTGGCAGGCTCTGCTGATTGTACCCGATTGGCTGGTCTGAGTGCCCTGGGTGGTCGAGGCTACGCTGGTGCCGAGTGGTGGCGGGGCAGGCAACGGTGAGTGCGGCGTGGGCACTACGGTCCAGCGTGGAGATGTCCAGCGTCTTTCACGGCAGCGTAGGTTGTCCGGAGTGGGTAGGCAACGAGTGCTCCCCGAGATAGCTTTACCGCCGCTAGGCAAACGTGAGCGTCTGCTCTCGTGCAAGGACCTGCTTGTAAGGCAGTGATCTAGAGCGGATCTGGTCCGGAGAGTTCAGCTGACGAGTGAGCCGCGGCGCCGCTATAAATAGATCCTCGCTTATCGCGCCGCGTGTGAGAAACTTGGGCGCGTCGCCTGACGCGGGCGCTCACTGCCGCGTCGCGCGGGTAGCTGCCACGTAGGCGCTGGTCGAATCCCATTCACTGCGGAATAATACGGAATAGATCAATGATAAAAATGCGTGAAAATTCCGATAACAGACACACTCTAAAACAAAACCAAATTAATAACACGGAATTTAAAACAATTTTGTTTCTGGAGCGATACAACCTTGCATTGGGATGAAATCCTCTGCTTTTTGTTATTCTATGCGAGAAACAAATACCAATCTTCTTAACATTCAACAAAAAAAAAAGATACTTGAACTGAATAAAAACAAAAATATCAATTTCGATACGAACCTGCACCGGGTTTTCCAACGCTGACAATCGTTGAGCGCTCAAAGGTTCGCATTCTTTCGGAGCCTCTTCGTTTTTGTTCGCGCCTCGTTGTTATTCGCGTTAAACGACTTTGCCAAAAAGTGACTACGCATGACGATGTAGAAGTCAACGATTTTCCGAGTTGTCTCCTGCCGATGCTCCACACATCCAACCATCGGAAAATCTTTTACTTCGGCCAACCTCTCCACCACGATGTGGAGAGTATCGATCTTAATGCCGAACTTGCCTACAACATCAAGAACCGTTGTCTCCATTACCTCTGTCAGGCGTAATAAATCGTCACTGGGTCGCAACAAACCCCCGTACTGTTCCATGAGGTCGATCATGGCGTCCCTTGACTCATCTGGTTCGCAGCTGTTAGATTGCAATGTCTGAAGGCAATCTTGACATTTAACCTGTTTCAACATTTTGCGGACTACAAAACCAGCGAGATAGGCCTGCACCTCAGAACTCGTACGAGTTACGTCATACGTATGATCTTGTACGCTATCTTTCCACGTACTCATGGAAAAGGATAATTTGTAATTGTGACCATGCCCGTACGATTCCATAGGCGCATCCTCGACATGATCTTCCTCGAGCAAACGATCTAGTTTCTGCAGCCATTCAGTACGAGGTTTTCTTGCCTCACTTAACGAATTATTCGATTGTATCAAAACTTCCAGCAATTCCGTTCCGCTGACGTTGGAATTTCTCGGTGGCTTTATCAATGAATGAGTATGAGTAGTGTGCGGCCGTGTTGATTATACGAGGTGTTGAGGAATCGGCTTCGATTCGGCCCGTGAGATTTCCAAGGTCGTGGTGGAAAGAAAGAAGGAGTTTTTTTCACTCGTTTACGTTTCGATCCTTGGTTCGGATCCTCTTCAGAAACTTTATTTGTTCTACAATTTTCGCGATACAAATTATATTAATAGAAATTGCAGATTTTTTTAAAATTAAATTTAAAATAATAGTTGTATTCATTGTCATAAATAAGTTTTAAATGTGTTTTAATGATTTGTGTAAATTTTGTGTTAGTTTTTTCTCATAATTTTTCTAATCATGTTGATATTGTGTGAGTGATTATTTATAATAAGTTATTGTAAGAGAGATAAGAATTTTGTTAGATAACGAACCTGAATATTGTCAATATTTCTAGTTTTCTTTTGGTTTGTGCTTGGAGGATGGTTGATGTTGACAGTATGTTTGATGACGAAATACTGTCACGTGAGGTTGATTCGGAGAGTTTATTTCGAACCGTTTATTTATATTTCAATTGATAGATATAATCGTTTTTTGGTGATTGTATTATCTGCGAAAAATTGGTATGGTAAAAGAAACTTCATTTTGATCTATTGTCTTGATTAATGAGATGTTGTGTGAAAGTGGTAATTACCTATTGAAATAAACTGAGTATATCCTCACAAGCACAAAGAAGAAAACCAGAAAAAATATTTCTCTGCTCTACATATCGAGTAGTGACGTCCAAGAGAGTTCGAGAAAGACTAAGTGGCAAATGTATTGTTTCTGGAGAGAGGGAGAATGATCCTTTGTCAGTGCTGTGTTAAGAGTTTGGGGGTGCCCGTGTCATGTTAAGAGGTTAAAATGTTGTGTCAAGAGTTTTTTAAATTTAGTCACGAGTTTTTAAAATTGACGTGTGTAGTTATGGTGATAAAATATTGTTATGATTATATTATTGAATTGTATATTGAGCTAAGGTTTTTTATGTCAGTTCTAAAATTGATGGCATTGGGATGCGCTTTGATTTGTATCATTTCTAGGATCAATCTTTTTTTGAGCCATTTTGCATTGTTTAAAATTTTAACATCGTCAAATTTGAAATCGTGTTTTTGCTCTATTGCGTGCTGTGCTAGAGCTGTGTGTATTGTGTTGGTATGTTTTAGGCTATTTTTGTGTTCATTGATTCTGTTTTTAAGGTATCGTTTTGTTTGGCCTATGTATGTGGAGTTACAATCATTGCAATCAATTTTGTATACTATGTTAGATTTTTTGCTGTTTTCAATCTTGTCTTTGGTGGAGCCTGTGATCGATAAGATATTGTGTTTGTTGTTTGTGACTAATGTTATATTATATTGTTTGAAAAGACGAATTAGTTGGTGATGGATATTTTTTGTGTATGGTAGATTTATTAGTCTGGAGGAGTCAAAGTTTTTATTTTTGTTATTTTGATTGCTGATTGTAGCAAGTCTTTGTTTTATTGTTTTTTCTGTGAAAGAAATCGGATAGCAATTTTTGGTCATTGTGTTCTTAATGAGTTGAAGATTTTTATGGTGAAAGGAGGGATGAGATAGTTTTATTGCTCTGTCAACTAACATGTAAATTATAGCTTTTTTGGGAAAGTGGGTGGTGTGAGAAAAAGTTTATAAATCTGCCAGACCAAGTAGGTTTTCTGTACCAATTTGTGATGATTGAACTTTGATTGCGGATTAAGAGTATATCAAGAAAAGGAATTTTATTATTTTCTTCTATTTCTGATGTAAATTGTAATTTTGAATTATATGAGTTAAAAATATTGATTGTGGATTCTATTTTGTCAGTTGGCAAAGCAATAATAATGTCGTCAACATATCTTTTGTATAGTGGCAGTGAGAATTTTAATTTTTCTACGAATTTTAAATTTTCCGATTTCTTTCACAGAAAAAACAATAAAACAAAGACTTGCTACAATCAACAATCAAAATAACAAAAATAAAAACTTTGACTCCTCCAGACTAATACATCTACCATACACAAAAAATATCCATCACCAACTAATTCGTCTTTTCAAACAATATAATATAACATTAGTCACAAACAACAAACACAATATCTTATCGATCACAGGCTCCACCAAAGACAAGATTGAAAACAGCAAAAAATCTAACATAGTATACAAAATTGATTGCAATGATTGTAACTCCACATACATAGGCCAAACAAAACGATACCTTAAAAACAGAATCAATGAACACAAAAATAGCCTAAAACATACCAACACAATACACACAGCTCTAGCACAGCACGCAATAGAGCAAAAACACGATTTCAAATTTGACGATGTTAAAATTTTAAACAATGAAAAATGGCTCAAAAAAAGATTGATCCTAGAAATGATACAAATCAAAGCGCATCCCAATGCCATCAATTTTAGAACTGACATAAAAAATCTTAGCTCAATATACAATTCAATAATATAATCATAACAATATTTTATCACCATAACTACACACGTCAATTTTAAAAACTCGTGACTAAATTTAAAAAACTCTTGACACAACATTTTAACCTCTTAACATGACACGGGCACCCCCAAACTCTTAACACAGCACTGACAAAGGATCATTCTCCCTCTCTCCAGAAACAATACATTTGCCACTTAGTCTTTGTCGAACTCTCTTGGACGTCACTACTCGATATGTAGAGCAGAGAAATATTTTTTCTGGTTTTCTTCTTTGTGCTTGTGATGATATACTCAGTTTATTTCAATAGGTAATTACCACTTTCACACAACATCTCATTAATCAAGACAATAGATCAAAATAAAGTTTCTTTTACCATACCAATTTTTCGCAGATAATACAATCACCAAAAAACGATTATATCTATCAATTGAAATATAAATAAACGGTTCGAAATAAACTCTCCGAATCAACCTCACGTGACAGTATTTCATCATCAAACATACTGTCAACATCAACCATCCTCCAAGCACAAACCAAAAGAAAACTAGAAATATTGACAATATTCAGGTTCGTTATCTAACAAAATTCTTATCTCTCTTACAATAACTTGTTATAAATAATCACTCACACAATATCAACATGATTAGAAAAATTATGAGAAAAAACTAACATAAAATTTACACAAATCATTAAAACACATTTAAAACTTATTTATGACAATGAATACAACTATTATTTTAAATTTAATTTTAAAAAAATCTGCAATTTCTATTAATATAATTCGTATCGCGAAAATTGTAGAACAAATAAAGTTTCTGAAGAGGATCCGAACCAAGGATCGAAACGTAAACGAGTGAAAAAAACTCCTTCTTTCTTTCCACCACGACCTTGGAAATCTCACGGGCCGAATCGAAGCCGATTCCTCAACACCTCGTTTATCAATGAATAACTGCTGAGTAGGCGAGCCAATCGTAAAAACGTTTCAGGATTCGGATGATCGTTCCCTCCAAGTCTTCCACGCACAATCCCGACGAATCTCTGAAACGAAATTGTAAGAATTAATTTCGTTGATGCTGCCTATACATCCCATCATACTTCAAATAATAAAAAGACAGTTTAGTAATAGTACAACGTCCAGTGAATAGTCAATTAATATGAATTTGGTAGAATGTGAGAAGGATGTACCTCCAAAGCATCTTGATTCAAACGAGCAGTCATGATAAACTTGAAGTTATCTTCTTTTTAAAGAGCTTCGAAAACTTCCAATGTACCACCCAAAGTCACTTTTAAGCCGTTGACAGTACTTGCAGATATGGGCATCTCTTTACTCGTCGTAATGGACTCCCATTCCCTCAAGTACGCAACGAACTCAATTGTTGCCTAGGTACAATAGGAAGTTTAAGGATAAGTTAATAAACATGCAATCGGTGGGAAGTGGTAGTAGATGAAAAAAAAAACAAAAGAATAGGAATCGCTCAAGCTATTATCCAGAAAAACGCCAGCTTTCTCGTCGACTGCAAACAAAAATTACAAGGAAACAAAAAACAAACTGTAAAGATTAACAAAGGAGTAGAGTATCGGGCCGCCCAGTTATAAGTGGAAGGTACAAAAATCGTGTAGGCCATGCAGAGAGAACAGGATAAACGAAAAAGTAAAATCGATTAATCCTAACAATCACAAAACTCACCAATTTTTAGCCCCTTAACTGTGAAATTTATGTACTTGTAAAAGACATAAATGTTCATAGTTGAAGATGGCAAGATCTTTGTCGACAGATTGTCCTCGTCAGAAAGAAACTTTAATTGAAACCCAAAAATTCCGCCTCGCGAAGATCGAGTTTTTGAATTTTAATTATTATAAAACGCATGATATCGTTGTGCGACAGACGATTAAGGCTGGAAAGTCCCACGACGATAATCATGTTTTTGACTCTGGAGGATTTAGCGACAGAAAGAAATAGGCGTTCTCGCTGTTGCTTTTCATTGTCTCAATTAATGACCATAAAGGAAACCGAAGGCCCCTTCAAGTTTTATATTCATAAAAAAAGAAAAGAGAAGAATCCGTGCTTTTTCTTTCTGTCGCTCAAGCCGCCTGACAACGGAATATCAATTGAACGAGAGAAAACGGTTGATCCACAGCGACGTCGTAGAGATCCTAACGTAGATAGGCTGACAGTCCGGCATCCACATGTTTCGAGCTAAATGCTAAAAACAGTTATATATTTAAATACGTGGAGGATCATGTGAAAAGCTAAATTATTCATGTGTAGTATTTATAACATGAATAATTTAGCTCATATATATTTTTTCTGGAAGAGTTCGAATTACGGATGCCTCCCAAAACAATATTGGGTGAACAAATCAGTCGGAATAACACGAATTGAACTGATATTCTACGGGACGACATATATTCTACGCGGTATCAGTTTTTTCGAAAAAATTCCAATCTCCCATTTATTAGAATGACAAACATTTCGGCTTATAAATGTTTACTACTGTATGAACGGAAACACAGGAAGCGATATTTATACAGAATATTTAGGTGTTTTTTGGAACAAACCTTTTGGTGTGGACAGTCTTCTGAATTGCGGAGGGCCTCTACCGGAGTGTGTGACATCATGGCGCCGATAAGCTTATCCGTTCTTTCGCATAACTTTTGAGTTGCCTCTGAATCTGATAACTCTGGGAACTCAGGCTTCTTCCGATATATCTCCATCGCGACTTGAACTGGCAGTGAAAAAAGCTGCAATTATAGAACAGAAACTTTGATTTTTACGTTGTAATAAAGACGAATTCAAAGAAGAAATGATACAGCACAATTCAGAGGTGACAAGACAACACAGTACGTACCTTAAATGCCAAGGGCACGTTCATTTTCGGATATCCGATCGGATTCAAATGAGTCGGCGTGAGTTTATAAGCAACCTTCAGGTTTGGCTTCACGAATTGTTCGTATTTCAGCAACGCTTCCCACTGCTTCTTTTGTACAATCCCATCCGGTGTCTGAAATCATGTGCAGGATCATGCATTTTATTTTACACATGTTTGCTTCTATAATCTCAGTCCGTCATTTCATTAACTCCATCCATGCTCTTCCAAGTCATATTGACGTGCATTTTCTTACCTGAAACGATCCGCGCGCAACGACACCATTACGGAAGCATTTAATCAGGCGTGGGAAATCGGAGATCATCCAGAGACGTTTATTGCGATGACATGGATGTTCGCAACTGAGCTTTCCGTCGTGTATCCCGAAGATATTCCATACTCCTCTGTTCCATTGAGCTCCGTCCGTGGTCACGACATCGACGTGATATCCGGCATTTCCTAGCAGCACAATGCACTCCAAAATCAGTTTGTGCAGTATGGTGCTCATCACAGACTCCTTGGTTAGGAAACAACCAAGGTACTGCATCCAAGATCCTCGAAATGGCTGGAAGATAAAGACCAGAGCATGATCAGCACGCGTGTTTTTTTTCGCCTCGGGACTGTGTTCCCCAAGATCGACAAACCCTCCAAACTGCAACGTTTGCTTATTGAATGAAATAGCTTCACTCAATTTCATTTCATCAGCCAGAAGTGTGCCTGAAACATTTAAATTGAAAAAAAGTGGTTTGAATGTTATCTAGAATGCTTGGAATTTAAAAAAACTTTCAACAAACTCGCACCAAAAAATGACAAACATGTGCGATGCAGCTAAAAAATAAAATGAATAATTCCTTGAATAAAGTCAAAAAGATGTATTCAATATCTCAAAAATGAATACCTCGTTTTTCAGAGGAATCCATATGTGAACCTTTCGTTTTCATGCCCTCGAATATCGTTGACTGGAATCCATATGTCGACGTGCTTATCCTCTGAATGTATGTAGCAGCTCAATGTTACTCGGCACGGAAGTGGCAGAATTTGACGCTCTCGAATGTGTTCGTACAAACCGCTGTTCTTTATGCGCATCAACAGGCATTCGTATACCCAATCAATTGGGTACCGGCGGCCTGACTGGTTCTTCAGTTTTGCCGTCTCGAAACACGTTCGCACGGCTTGCTGTTGAATGGCTGGTAAACAGGAGATGTTCTCTTCGAGGATATTTTTTTGGATTTTCGAACAACCCTGCTTTAGATCTGCCACGTCAGCCAGCACCTTTTTAGTCTGGAAATTGAAATAATATCGAGACATTAACGAATATTGTCATGACATCGTAATAAAGCCGCACAAATCGTACACTGCTATTAATCCAAGTGAATTGTTACTTGTATTTATCTGTTAGCCAACCTTTCGTTGCAGACGTTTGAATTTTATTCGTGCTAGTTCAGCCTTTTCCTTAGCTCGATGTCGTTGAAGCGCAAACTCTCCACGTCTTTGTTCCCTTCTCTGCAGCGTTTTACGGAGGCGTTGATAAGTTTTGCATCTCCAGAGTCGCCGATAGTTATCGCCATTTTCTTCAGGATATGACATCCCTATACACCGTGGATGTCGGCTGTAACACAAAATCGATGATCATGTAAAATGCCAGTATATTGATATATGTGAGGCAAACCGTTCTTACCTTTTCCCTTTCATGCCTGTTCCCTCGCAAACTAGAGCGCGGTTCAAAATTTTCAAGTGGCAAAGAACATCCACTGTAGAAGTTGCCCGATCATCCAACTTCACGACGGTATCCGCGATGGTTCGAACCTGTAACGACAGATGTAGTGTAAAGATTAATTCTGTCTGTTGATGGCAATCCAAGAAAATTTGTATCAAATTTACGGTGACATCCAAGCAATTACCTGTAATTTAAGATCTGGGGCAACCTCCAAATGTAACTGCGGATGAAAATCCACTCGATCCAGAAGTGTAAAAGTCACTCCCGACGAATTGAGAGTACACACCCACGACTCAGGTAAAAGTCCTCCACTTAACTCATCCTTGAGAGAGTCCACCGTAAAAGTTGCGATCGTTTCCGTATCCTCTAGAACTTCTTCCAACAACGGTTCGGTGAGCGGACATGGTGAAGCCCGCCTGGCTTCGTTGAGAACGATTGGGTCGCTTTGCTGTTCTTCTTCAGGGGCGACGGCGTATTCATGTTGAGTGATTTCTCCTTCTTCGTTGTTGTTGTCCTGGAATGTATTAATGTTAATGAATAATACTTACTAAGACTAAAGCAGTATAGAATAACCAATCTAGCCGTTAAGTGTCAGAAAATAGACTAGCTTTTAATCTTTTTTTTTGTAAACATATAACTTTTGTACTCGGCGAAACATTTCTTTTTATCCGATAACACCAATCGTTGGCTAGGGAATTGGTAAATTCCATGTGTACCTTCGATTTTATCATTTCATTTATTTATGTTTATATGTGTATTTTATATTTTCTAAGAATATATAGAGCAGTAAATATATAAATTTTGTACCAAATATCATGAATGTAAAATAACGATTTCTTTATTTTACATTCACGCACACACACACACACACACACACACACGCGCGCGCGCGCGCGTACATACACACACACACACACACACACAGACACACACACGCATAAACATTTAACATTTTGTCATTTAAAGTATTTCACATTTTATTCAATATGAAATTAAATGATCGAAAGATCTGATTCATTTTAAGCAACACTTTAGAGTCGAATTCAAACACTTTCAACCATTTCTTTCGCAATGAAAAAAACTTTTTTATACTATAACACATTTTTTTCTAATAATATTGATTATTGTCCATGAAATACTTAAAATAGTATGAATAAAATTTAAAAAAAACATTTATATAAATATGTTTAAGTATATTTTATATTATCCTTAAATAAATATGAAATTTATGATATTAACACTATTGAATGAAATATAAAAACATTAAGATTCAAGATTTTAACATTTTTTCAACCAAGATCAGAGTTCAAATTTTTTATGGAAAAATGTTCATTTTCTTTATTTTATCTTCGGTACTACATTAATATTATTAATTTTATTTTTATTTGAATACAATATAAAATATACATATAAATATTGATATTAAAGTTTTTAAAAATATTTTATTGATATTATTTAGATAGTGTTCCATGGACAACAATCATTATCATAAGATAAAAAAATGTCTCATACAATGAGAAGGTGTTTTTGTTGATAAAGAAAGGGTCGAAAGTTTCTGAATTTGAATCGACTGTGTTACTTGAAATGAATCTGACTCTTTAATCACTCGATTTTAGTCATTTATAACACGACTCACCTTGCAATCCATCGGTACTCCCTGTTCAGATTTTGGCACAGCGTTTGGTTCTAAACGCCATCTGACCAGAGGCCACTCATAAATGCTGCCGTCGGGCATGACAGTCCTTTCACATTTCATGAGGACATCGTCAGAGAAATGAAATTCACATACGAACTGATTGATATCCAATTCGCAGCTAAGTGCGTTTTTCCATTGTCTGCGTCGGTCTTCGTTCTGTATAAACAAAAGAAAACTGACCATGAATACAATTCTAGGAAAATAGTTGAGCTTCATTTGTGATTGGCAGTAAATAACGATTGTCATGACACGATCTATAGGTTTGTTCGTGCTAGCTGCACGCTACACTCGGCAGTGTAAACGCAACTAGGACAGTGTCTAGGGAGTGCAGCTTATTTCCTCGCAGGTAAGCAACTCTAGCGCGAATGCGATAGTGTACAGGAAACATGGCGACGACCTAGTGGACCACACCTTAACCTCAAACAACACATGAGATTACGGAGTCTCATCCAACCGTTAAAGAGATATACTGTGTAACCTCAAGTTTGTTGATCTCGTAAACTGATTACAATGGACAGGGCTATTGAAATTGTTAACTTGTACTTGTAATTGCGCTCAGAATGGATGTATTGATACCAGTTTTATATAGAATGGAGTGTTAGTGATACGATTGTAGAAATCCAAAACCTTCACAAATGCACACGTTGTTGTCAGCATCAACGACCAAGCCGCCTTCTGAATCTCGGAACAGCACTGCTGACTTAATTTTTTGCTCCTGTTCCATGTTAGCTTCTGTTTGCGTTGATAGTAGATTGGAACGTATTGTGATACTGCGAATTTATAATAAACACTTGTCATTATATCTTGTCAATTTTTTTATCACCTTGATCAATAAAAATTCATAATTATAATACTTTGTTATTTTGAACCTTTATTATTGATTGTTTTTCATAATAAATGAGAATTTGTTTGTGATTGCCTTAAATATTTCAGGTTATGTCGTACTCACCTCTGTATACACTCACTGACAGTTTCGCTGGTTATGGGGTTATTCTAGTAATATCACTGTTACACTTTTCGTGTACTTTTACACCTCGTCAAGATCGAGTGTAGAAAGTCTAGGGTTAGTGGCACGAAAGTGTACCTACACTCGTAACGCGAACAGCGGCGCGTGACGTCATTTCCGTTAAAACGAACGCGAAAGTGTAGACTCCCTAAAAAAGTGTAGAAAGTGTAGCTAGCGCGAACAAACCTTATAACATCATGCAAACAATACAGTATTTCTTCGAGCATGCGAAATCAATTTTTTTCAATACATAATGTTCTTACCTTCGGAACTGAAAAAAGTGAGACTCTACGCAATCCTAGGCTCTTACGCTGTTTAATAGTTTTGCCCATTCCGCTGTCTCACCCTGGAACTGCGCAAATCTTTCCCATCCTATTGGAACACATAACTCGCATTAAAAAATGTTCTGAATTAAAGATTTTTAAGAGAAGTTCTTCTCGCAATAAAAGGAAATGGAAAATAAAGATTTTTTACCTTCAACTGCCGTTGTGGTACGTAGCCCACAAACAATTGGTCCCGATAACCTAAACTGTGAAAGAAAATTACAAACAAAAAAAAGAAAATTCAGATTAATAATTCAAAAAAACAACACAACATTCCCCTGTGATACTCCTTCACGATTGGTCGTCGCAACAATTTTCATTGATTTCACCGTTTCAACACAAGGTTTATCGCACGTATGCACTTTTTCATTACCGTTTATCAACACGATGAGGGTTTTAATTTTTTGACAGACGTAAATGGCGCGAGAACCCTTTAACAGCCGCCATGACGGTCAGCTTCATGTGAGGCATCGATAGTATTATTATATACTACGGTTCATATTCTCAATGCGACGCCTATCGGCTGTACTCAACACTAACGCCCGGCGACAGATTTACGGACGTTTTAAATACTAGCGCAATATACGAAGCTTGCACCACGGTCTTACATACAGGTCTTGAAACTCGCTCAAAATTTCAGTGGTGGGGGATGGCCTCTTAGTGAAGCATCGACGGTTTGAACTCGTGACCACGAGGATCGGTGCTATAGAGTGATGCAGGCTGTGTGAGAGAGACGGAAATAGATTTCAAAAGTAAACAAAACCCAAACATAACCGCTGATTCACGCGACCACACGCGACGTGCTCTACTTGTAAACTTGTAAAAACGGTGATATTGAAAAATGACTAATACCCGTATTCATAGTCCTTCCTTGAGGAACAAGGATTCCTTGTTCCTCATTTCGCGTTTCATAGACCTTCCTTGACAGAATAAGGAGCCTTATTGGCCTCCTTATTTCAAGGCAGGTCTCGAGTTTCCTTGAGGAAACCTTCGGCGCTGTGATTGGCTGTTTCGTTTTATATTACTAGCGCTTGCGCTTGCGCTTGGCGTCTATGCAGTTTTTACCTGTATCACAGACCAGTTTACAGGTTAACCTCAAAAACAGTTGAAAGTGGAGCACGTAAAAAGTTTCGAAACGTATCGCAGTGAACGGAGTTTAAACAAAAAAACTGTTGGAACTCGTAAAAAGTTTCGAGGCGTACCACAATTCACGGCGTAATTGAAATAAGCTATTGAAACCACGTAAAACGTATCGGAGTGTATCAGTGTACGGCGTAACCTCAATAAATAATTAAAACCGCGTGGAAATACGTACAGAAGTGTTGCATATAATTACTCGGCACAATGAACAACGATTTTTTAAACAATTCTGATAATGAGCTTGATGATGATTTTGAGGAAATTGTGAATAGATTTCGATGGCGGCTCGCCAGAAGGTACATTCGGGACTTTCAGAATCCTATCGAAAAGTACGACGATGTGCCTTTTCGCATAAGATATCGGTTCACCAAAGGAGCTGTGGTCGAACTTTTATTGCCGTTGGTAAATGCACAATTAAAGAGATTAAATAATCGTGGGCTGCCTGTGTCTCCGTTGATACAGCTCCTAATAACTTTGCGGTTTTATGCAACAAGTAGTTTTCAGGTTTGTAAATATGTTTCTCGTATAATGTGATATGAAAACGCATTACTAACTTTTTATTTATTTGCGTTGTGCGTTTATTGCAGATTGTTAATGGAGATTTACGAGGATATAGTCAACCATCTGTATCACGTACCGTGGCTCGAGTTTCAAGAATTTTGGCATCGCACTTGAAGCAAAATATACATTTTTCTAACGAACGTGTACGTTCAAGCTACGAGAACAAATTTTATGCGGTGGCCAACTTCCCGGCTGTAATCGGATGCATTGATTGCACCCATATACGAATCGCGAACCCTGGAGGAAATAATGGAGAAGCATTTCGAAATCGGAAAGGCTGGTTTTCTCTAAATGTACAGGTAATTCTTTGAATGGTGTATTTTTATTAAGGACGTATGAGTCACATTGTCCTAGCTAACAATTGTATTTGATCGAAATTTCCGTATTTTATGATTCAATAGAAATCTGATATTATTATGAATAATTGTTGATCATAGCTTGGCAAATGTTGAATTTTTTCAGATTTTTATCGAATCATGAAGTACTGAAATTTCTATCAAATGCAATTTTTAGCTGGAGCAATATTTCTTATACGTACTTAACACATGGACTCTTCATTAATACATGGTGCATTGAATTATACGATGGAAGCTGGATCATGAAGTATTTTTTACAGGTTGTATCCAGTCCTGACCGAGAAATTCTTGATATAGTAGTTCGACACCCTGGTTCAACTCACGATGCAGTTATATTCGATCGCAGTGGCCTGCGCTGTCGTTTTGAGCTAGGACAACTTGATGGAATTCTACTTGGTGATAGCGGATTTGCATGTCGCAGCTATCTATTGACACCTGTTTTGACGCCTGAAACGGATGCCGAAGAGCGATATAATACTGCCCATAAAAAAACACGAGTTATCGTTGAACAACTGTTTAGAGTGTGGAAACGTCGATTTCCATGTTTGCAGTATAGCTTAAGAACGAAATTAAGCACAACTGTGGCAATCATTTGCGCAACCGCTGTTTTGCATAACCTATGCATACGACACAATCTGGACTTCTTTGAGGGGGACAAGGAGACTATAGGGAAGGAGTCCAATCTCCGCATTCTGGCGCGTCCGTAAAAGTGCAACAAATAAGGGTTCCGCATAAGCGGCGCTGGGAAGTTTAGTCATTGTGCACTGGGTTTTGCGCATGCGTTGTTATCAGCTGTGTGTGTTATTAGCTGTCACATGAGCTGAAAATTTAAATTTTCTTAACCTTAATGTATTTTATAATTAAATTTCGTGTAGCTGTAGTAGTGCCTTAAGATGTTTTTACATTTAAGTCATAGTGCAATTACCCACCTAATTATGAAAATAAACACCTAAAAAATGCCACAATAATTTATATCAGATGTAAATATAAATTCCATCCAAATGTGGTTAGGTGGCCGAGATTATAGTGTGAAAAGTACGCAGAAAATGTCAGCGCCTGGAACATTCGAGTGTAAATTGCAACCTTACATACCACTGCGTCAAGTGTAGTGCTTTAAACAAAAACGGAAAATGCATTTTAAATAACTCATCAGATAAACCGCTCCTCCTCTGTGCAAATTGCAATTACCTAGATCACCCAGTGAACTATAAGTGATGCCTATACTACAAGGTCGTATACAAATGCTCATAAAGTGAGAGACATGAGACACCGACAACTCATAAAAAGAATTGAAGTGATACACCCGAAAGTCAAATCGGGAATTTCCTTTACACAAGCTATAGCACTACCCGCGGCGACAGTAGCAAGACAGAAGTTCGCTACGCAGTAGCAGGCATCATCCGCAGTGTCAGTAGCAAGAAAGAGATTCGCTACGCACTAGCGAGCATCATCCGCCGTGTCAGTAGTAAGACACAGGTTCACTATGCAGTAGCGAGCATCGTCCACAGTATCAGTAGCAAGACAGAAGGTCGCTACACAGTAGCGAGCATCATCCGCAGTGTCAGTAGCAAGACAGAGATTCGCTACACAGCAGCGAGCATCATCCGCAGTGTCAGTAGCAAGACAGAGGTTCGCTACGCAGTAGCGAGCATCATCCGCAGTGTCAATAGCAAGACCGAGGTCCGCTCGTCCGGTCGAGCAACGTGCCCAGCATCACAAGACTCGCGCGTGTTCTCGCTGTGCATATTGCAATAACCTAGAACACCCAGTGAATTATGAGTAATGCCTATACTACAAGTTCATATACAAACGCTAATAAAGTGACAGATATTAGACAACGACAACTCATCGAAAGAATTGAAGCGATACACCCGAAAGTCACATCGGAAATATCCTTTGCTAAAGCTATGACACCACCCGCAGCGACATTATTCGCACAGAGATTCGCTCCGCAGTAGCGAGCATCATCCGCAATATCACGAGTTCCACGTATAACCTAAAACCTTAACAGAAAAATTTGGAAAAAAAGATCAGATCAGATTTGTAATTAAAAAGAAAAATATGTCGATCCTCCCTCGTCCGATACTCTTACACAAAGTTGCCGTCGCAAATAAACAATCTTAGTGGACGATAGGTGTTTTTTTTTTACACGCGTCAACAATAAGCCGCCATAACAGTCAGTTTGACCCTGTGTACTGGCTGTATTACTAGATTTTGATACACTAAAGATACGGACGACGCCTACATGCCATATTTAACACCACGCTCTTGAATCAAATTTACGGACGTTTCTTATACCCATTCACCATACGAAGATTAGACTCCTTCCCTATAGTCTCCTTGGAGGGGGAGTTCAATGCAGTGCAGCCAGATCGCCCGTAAAAGTTGCCCCCTCTCTAGTCTCTTACGCGCCCGTCGCACAATTATAATAGCGCGTGTCCGTGAGCGAGCGACGTTCGGACATCTTCGGCAAGAGCCGAGCGGGGTCGAAGAATCCCGACCGCGCCTTCGGCAGCTACACTAACACATGGACGCGGCGCACGTTCATGTGCGGCCAAGCCGAAACGAAGGCTTCGAGGGAAAAAGCAATCTGAGCACGACTCGCGCGTGACGTCACCCGGTGGAAAACGCGAGGCTTTTAGATTATATCAATGATTATTTAGCTCTTGATTCTCTGCGTTATTAATGTATACAAAAAAATGTATCGCGCTCTCTGATCGCTGATTTTTTTAGTTTATACGTTAATATAAATATAATAATACAGTAGAACCTCGATTATCAGAACCCTCAATTATCCGAACGATGACTTAGTTTATCCGAACGTTGGCGCGAAAGATACATTGTTGCTCGCTGCCACCGCCGTGAGTAACAATGAGCAACCCAACGCAACTTCTCCTTCTCAAAAACGCGTTACAGCCGTTCGTCAATTACAAATGGTAGATATTATTTTTTTTTAATATAGAAAAGGCATTCGAAATTTTCAAGTATCTAAAATACACACACACACACGCGCGCGCGCGTGTGTGTGTGTGTGTATTTTAGATACTTGAAAATTTCGAATGCCTTTTCTATATTAAAAAAAAATAACGCGCACACACACACACGCGCGCGCGCGTGTGTGTGTATATATATATCAACGATATATGTATGTCAAATTTTAATATATATGTATGTACTGTTTTTATGTAAAAAGGTGTTGTTTATGATCTCCTTCCAAAAAACCCACGTTTATATTATCCGAACTAGTCTCGGTCCGAATTGGTTCGGATAATCGAGGTTCTACTGTAAATCTAAATTACAACTTATTTATCTTCTGAAAAATCATTTACGCTTTACTCACGCCCGTCCTTATGCCCAATAAATTATAATTCATAAAAGTAAGCGGAAATATATTTATATTCGTAGTATTATAGTAATTCTTTTACTTTCATCAAGCGATAAAGCATTATCCCCAAAAACAAGCCAATCATCCATCCGGCCGCGAATTGTAAGCACCAGAAAGTGCACATATTCTACAAGCTATGAGATGGACCCGTTGGTAGCGTTCCTGGCTTCGGTCCGCGGGGGCCCCTAGTGCAAATTTTTCTCCCAATTTTTCATGATTTCTCATAACTTAGTCATATTGGAGATTTTCGGAGAAATTTTTTTCCTAAAAACACATTTTTTTTAACTGAAAATTCATGATTTATTTTTTTTTCCCCGGAAATTTCTCTTTTTCCTATGACCTGAGGCTGCGGAGATATTCGGAGAAAAGTTAAAGATGAAAAGAAATGAGATTTTCGTAAAAAGACTTATTATTATTATGTCCGGAAATTTCCCTTTTTCCTATTACCTGACTGAACGACTGCGGAGATATTCGGAGAAATGTTTTAATGAAAAAAATGAGATTTTCGTAAAAAAAAAAACTTTTTACATTTTTTGATCCCTCATAATTCTGAGAAATAATGAATTTCCGAAATGTTTGCAAGCAATATTTTCCTTAAGGGGTAACACCTCTGTAACGGCCTGCCACGAAGCGTTTTAGACAAATAATACTGGGGGTAATTATTAAGCATATATTGAAGTATATTGCAAACAAATTTTATGGAAAAAAATATTACAAAATGGCGACACTGCAACAAATTCTTCCGAGGTATGTTGAACTTAAGGTGCTCTGCGGCACGCAGTATAACTTGGGCCAATTTTAATCTGGACAAAATAATTTTTTTTAATTAAATCTAGATGAGCGTAGCTAGTGAACCACGTAGGGGATTTTAGAAATATTGATTTTTGAGTAATTGCCGAGTATGTGACGAAAAATGTTCAATTTTTTTTTTAAGACAGTTATTTGTTGATAAATATTGTTTAAATTAACTTATCGAAAATCCCCTACGTGGTTCAGTAGCTACACTCATGTAGACTTAATAAAACGAATTTTTTTTTATATTAAAAATGGCACAGTTATACTGCGTGCCGCAGAGGTTCGACATGCTTCGGAAGAATTGCTGCAGTGTCGCCATTTTGTAATATTTTCGAATAAAAATTTATAGCATTATACTTAAATATATGCTCAATAAATACCGCAAGTATTATTTGTTTATTACATTTTCTTTCGCCAAAAAAAATATCAAAAAATACGCTTCCTGTAAAGCCGTTACAGTGGTGTTACCCCTTAAAGTCTTCATTTAATTTCCGAGATTTTACCGTGATCATAATTAAAATTATTCGGAGAAATTCAGAGCAACTGGGATGTTTGCGTAAAAATATTTGTTCCAATTCATAGAAAAATTCGGAAAAATTGTCCGGAAAAAATCGGAGTTTTTCAGAAAAAAAACTGCACTAGGGGCGCGGGATCGTTCCCTGCGCTCAGTCCTTTTTTGTTAAAATTATTATTACTATTAATTCTTATTCGATTAGTTATTTTTATTAGTTATCATTATTATTTTAATTGGTTATCGTTTGGTGTTGAAAAATTTATCGCGCACTCTGACCGCTTATTTTATTAGCTTGTACGTTAATTTAAATATAATTATAAATCTAAACTACAACTTATTTATCTTCTAAAAAATTATCATAATGTATCCGGCCGCGAATCGTAAGTACCAGAAAGTGCACATATTCCACAAGCGATGAGATGGTCCCATTGGTAGCGTTCCTGGCATCGTCCAGCCTCTCTGTGCTTTTTTTTAAATTATTATCACTATTAATTCTTATTTGATTAGTTATTTTTATTAGTTATCATTATTATTATTTGTATTGTATCTGCTACGGCGAACGCTTCGCTAATTGTAGCTTCCATCTACAGGGATTTCCTCTTTTTACATTTGCCACCATTTTCTCCAATCCACATCCTTTATCGATCCCTAATATATTTCCGCTCATATACTTTCATCAAGCGATAAAGCATTATGATAATGCTTTTGTCGCTTGATGAAAGTATATGAGAATGAATATAATAATACGAATATAAATATATTTCCGCTTACTTTGATTAATTACAATTTATTTGGCATAGGGACGGGTGTGAGTTAAGCGCAAACAATTTTTTAGAAGATAAATGAGTTGTAATTTAGATTTATTATTATATTTAAATTAACGTACACACTAATAAAATAAGCGGTCAGAATGCGCGATAAATTTTTCGACACTAAAAGATAACTAATTAAAATAATAATGATAACTAATGAAAATAACTAATCAAATAAGAATTAATAGTAATAACAATTTAAAAAAAAAGCACTCAGCGCGGGGAACGATCCCGCGCCCCTAGTGCAATTTTTTTTCTGAAAAACTCCGATTTTTTCCGGAAAATTTTTCCGAATTTTTCTATGAATTGGAACAAATATGAAGGATTCGGAGTTTTGCGGACAATTATTTTTACACAAACATCCGAGTTTCTCCGAACTTCTCCAAATTTTTTCGAATTTTTCCGAATATGTCATCATTTTAATTATGATCACGGGAAAATCTCGGAAATTAGATGATGACTTTAAGGGGTAACACCACTGTAACGGCCTTACAGAAAGCGTATTTTTTTATTTTTTTTTGGCGGAAGAAAATGTGATAAAAATGATACTTGCGGTATTTATTGAGCATACATTTAAGTATATTGCTATAAATTTTTATCCGAAAATATTACAAAATGGCGACACTGTAGCAATTCTTCCGAAGCATGTCGAACCCCTGCGGCACGCAGTATAACTGTGCGAATTTTAATCTAAAAAAAATAATTTTGTTTTATTAAGTCTACATGAGTGTAGCTACTGAACTACGTAGGGGATTTCCGATAAGTTCATTTAAACAATATTTATTAACAAATAACTGACTTTAAAAAAATTGAACATTTTTAGTCAAATACTCGGCAATTACTCAAAAATCAATATTTCTAAAATCCCCTACGTGGTTCACTAGCTACACTGATCTAGACTTAATTAAAACAAATTATTTTGTCCAGATTAAAATTGGCACAAGTTATACTGCGTGCCGCAGAGCACCTTAAGTTCAACATGCCTCGGAAGAATTTGCCGCAGTTTCGCCATTTTGTAATATTTTCCCATAAATTTTTTTTGCAATATACTTCAATATATGTTTAATAATTACCCCAAATGTAATTTGTCTAAAACGCGTTGTGGCAGGCCGTTACAGTGGTGTTACCCCTTAAGGAAAATAATGTTTACAAAAATTTCGGAAATTCATTATTTCTTAGAGTTATGAGGGATAAACAATGTAATAAGTTTTTTTTACGAAAATCTCATTTTTTTCATCTGTAACTTTTCTCCGAATATCTCTGCAGCCGTTCACTCAATAGGAAAAAGAAAAAGTTCTGGAAAAAAATAATAACAAGTTTTTTTTAAGAAAATCTAATTTTTTTTCATCTTTAAATTTTCTCCGAATATCTCCGCAGCCTCAGGTTCACTCAGGTAATAGGAAAAAGGGAAATTTCCAGAAAATAATAATAATAATAATAAGTTTTTTTTACGAAAATCTCATTTCTTTTCATCTTTAACTTTTCTCCGAATGTCTCCGCAGCCTCAAGTCATAGGAAAACAATAAATTTCCGGGGAAAAAAATGAGAAATCATGAATTTTCAGTAAAAAAAATGTGTTCTTTGGGAAATAGATCAGTACTTGAATCTGTTTTAAATCATTTTTCCTCCGAAAATCTCAAATATCACTAAAATATGAAAAATTATGAAAAATTTGCACTGGGGCCCTTGCGGACCGAAGCCAGGAACGCTACCAACGGGACCATCTCATCGCTTGTAGAATATGTGCACTTTCTGGTACTTACGATTCACGGCCGGATGGATCGTTTTGGGCTTGTTTTTGGGGATAATGCTTTATCGCTTGATAAAAGTATGAGAATTAATATAATAACACGAATATAAATATATTTCTGCTTACTTTTATGAATTATAATTTATTTGGCGTAAGGACAGGTGTGAGTAAAGCGTCAACAATTTTTTAGAAGATAAATAAGTTGGAATTTAGATTTATTATTATATTTAAATTAAGGTATAAACTAAAAAAATAAGCGATCAGAATGCGCGATACATTTTTTTGTATACATTAATAACGCAGAGAATCAAGCGCTAAATAAGCATTGAAATCTAAAAGCTTTGCGCGTGCCGTCGGGTGACGTCACGCGCGAGTCGTGCTCAGATTGCTTTTTCCCTCGAAGCCTTCGTTTCGGCTTGGCCGCACATGAACATGCTCAGCGTCCATGTGTTGGTGTAGCTGCCGAAGGCGCGGTCGGGATTCTTCGACCCCGCTCGGCTCTTGCCGAAGATGTCCGAACGTCGCTCGCTCACGGACACGCGCTACTATGATTGGGTGACGGGCGCGTAAGAGACTAGAGAGGGGGTAACTTTTACGCGCGATCTGGCTGCACTGGTTCAATGAGATCGCGTTTGAAAATGATGTTATTCCTGAGCAAAATGGCGTAGGACTTGCACACAGGAACGCTTTTATATTGAGACATTTCACGTGAATCACTAATAATTGTATATATGTAAATATATGGAATAAATATACATTGCTCAAAATATGTTTGTATTTATTATTAATAATGAAACATGACTTGAATGTAATTGACATATAACTTTGATTTCATGACAAAAAACTATATGAAGAAAATTATGTTCGATTTTTTCCAATCAACTTGACTTGAGCTCTTCTTCTAGTTTTAGAAGTTTGAGTATTGCTATCTTCTCTTCTGCTTCGGCGATTTTCATTTTTTTGCATGAAGCTCTCGCTGCTGTTCAATCGCTTCTCGCAGTCGTATCAGTCTCAGTACCTTTTCATCGGAAATATTCTGAAAAGCAATTGCATAAAATTGTGAAGTATATATGTAATTTTGTACAGATGGGGTAAAATAAATAAAAATAATCATGCAATGTTAATAAGATAGAATCTTCACTTTAGCAGTAATGAAATTGATATCCACGTACTTGGGCTCATATTCCTGATTTTATTATAAATTATTCAGCTGGTTTCTTATTATTTATCTTATTTTTCATTTATTACTTTGGTTTTATACGTTTTATATATTTTATATTTATTAATTATTTTTACCTTGAGGTTTTCATGACTCAATGTCCCTTTTTTTCCGACGATGACGTTAGGTGCGAAGACACTCGCCAGTGACTTCGGTTTTCAGGATGAGATTCTACTGTTTCGCTGGAAATATCTTCATCCTGATCCTGCACAGTTAAACTTTCGTTCATGAACCTGGTCATCTAAAAAAGTTAAGATAATGGTTTTTTTCTAACACAATAAAAGAATGCTAATAAATGTTTACTTTTTAAAATATTTTCAATCTCTTTCAAATGCTGCTATGCTGTCAAAGAGACAATCGATTTCCACGTCGATATTTCCAGTGGCTCCATCCATGAAATCTATGACTGGATCGACACGTTCTACGGGCGCAGGGCCCCCAGCAGTCATAAGACGTTGCACAGTAGGAGAAAAGCCCAAAAACCTGGCCAAAACCCCAAAAAATAAATTTTCGAAATAGGGTCAGTTGAGTAGTCATTCAGGTAGAGGACTAGTAACTGCATTCTATTGTGGAAGGGAAAGCCCTTTAAGTGTATACCTGCGCCGCAGCGTCAGTTGGCAGTGAGTGTTCGTGAAGAGTGTACGTGTCACGCGCTGAACAGACGAAAATAACGCTGACTTCAAAAACCCATAACTTTAAAGTGACGGGTTTAATTTCAATTCTGCAACATGGATACGACTTCTGGAGGTATGTAGAACATGTTTTTACATCGGTTGAATCGAAAGTTTATGTATAAATGAGTGAAATGTAGTATAGCCTTCGGCATAAATAAAATTGAATAATTTTGAAAACTTATATTTTCAACGGTCCGAAAAGTTATATATTTTGTCACATTTTGCAAAGCTCCTAGTCTCGGCCTTTAGTTTAATGTATAAGCTTTCGAAATTTACAAGAGTTACCTGCGGAAAACGTGCGTCTTGTCCGTTATGATTTTTTTCGCATCGTGCGGTAGCCGAGCGTGCACGCGGCACTATTGAGCAGCCGCTGCGCCTCTACCTGAGAATGGGTGAAGTAGCATCATAACGGACAAGACGGCTGTTATACGCTTGAAATAAATTATTTTAATATATATGTATGTGTATATATATATATATAAATTTTCTGTGATTTAATTATGATATATACGTATGCATATATATATATACATATTAAAATCAACCACATAAAAATTTCTTAAATATGAATGAAATGTTATAACATTCGAATAAAATATTTGAATATATATATATTATATAGTAAGCAAAGCTTTCTTTTTACCAAATCCATGTCAATATTTTCTGTCTAATTTTCTTAAAATTATTTCAATTATTGCGGTTATTTATTTGGTAAAATAATGTACATTGTTCAAGTTTTTGTATTAATTGAAAATTTTATCTTTTCCTTTAACACCAATTTTCTACAATTTTATGTCTTTATTACAGGATCCGGTTACAAAGAATTGGTGCTGACAAGGAAAGAAGTATTTCTGATAATCAGCGAGCATTTATCCGATAAATTCGCTTCCTTGATCGAATTTATGGTAGAAAAAATTTCCAAGGACACCGGACGTACAGTTGTAGTGCCTGAGGACTCGAAACAGACTTTTTCGATACTCTTCAATCAAATGAGAACGAGGTGGCAACAAGCTCACAGAAAATCCTGTGTATTTTTCAAGAATAACGGTTGTTGAGATTATCGAAGGGAAAAGAGACGATAGGGTTACAGAGAAATATAACTGTTTTCTATATATAAGTACGCTTTATTAGTTTTCTGTTAACAAAGGAACTTCTTATTGCACACGTCTAGTGGGCAACGGTCACGGACCAACTAACGAAAAATTACCGGCAACGCAAGTAGTGCGCTCCGGCGCCTTAACACTAAGTTTTGCTCACGCATGCGCAGTGAGCCTATCGACGTGCGATAACTTTACTTCTCAACACTCCCGCCGTTTGAGTGCGTCGAGGACCCTATGCCTAAACCGTTACATAGATGCTGAAACTGTCTCTTTGGAAGTGCTTTGGTAAATATATCAGCTAGCTGCTGATCAGTAGGAACATATTCTACCGATATTTCCCCACTCTCCACAGTTTCGCGAACATAGTGATGCTTAATGTCTATATGCTTGGTTCGCTTGTGGAACTCCGGATTTTTGATTAATCGGATTGCACTTTGATTGTCTACTTGCAAAACTGTCGCGGTTACCGGTAGACACCCGAGATCGTTTAACAATTTCCTTAGCCAAATGGCCTCTTTCGCAGCCGCTGCTGCCGCGACGTACTCAGCCTCCGTTGTGCTGAGTGTGACTAGCTTTTGTCGTTGGGACGACCACGTGACAATCCCGTTCGATAGACAAAATGCATACCCCGTGGTAGATCTACGCGTCTCCACGTCACTTGCGAAATCCGAGTCTGAAAACCCCTGTAACTCCGAGTTACTCCCGCCGCTTTTGTACATTACCCCGACTTTCGTTGTTTCGACCAAGTACCGGTAGATTCGTTTCACCGCTTGCCAGTGGCTCTCGTTGTGATTACTAAGAAATTTACTAACCGAATTCACCGAATATGCGATATCCGGCCGCGTCACAACCGCAAGAAACATTAACGAGCCCACTGCTTCTCGAAACGGTACTGTACTTGGGTTTTCATCGTCGCGATCGTTTGGAACTAGTCGCGCGTGCGGGTCGGCAGGGACACTTGCCGCTTTTGCATCAATCATCTTAAATTTATTAAGGATTTTCTTCACATACGCTTCTTGATGCAAGAACATGGTTTTCTTTACTCGATTTCGTTCTATTTGTACCCCGACAAATAACATTCCATCCCCGATCGTAATTTCGAACGCGTTTCCCAACGATTTTATTACTGACTCGAGGGCTTTACTTGTTTTTGCTGCGATGAGTCCGTCATCTACAAAAAGCGCCAAAAATACATCTACACCGTCTACCCGTCCTCGAAAGATACACTTGTCGGCTTCCGTTTCGCGAAACTGATATTTCTCTAAGAACTGGCAAAACTTTTCGTTCCAGCACCTGGGTGCTTGTTTCAAGCCGTACAACGACTTGTTCAGTTTACACACGGAACCACGTCTTTCTTCTTTCTTGATGTTAAGTCCCTCCGGTATTTCCATGTAGATCTCTTCCTTCAGCTTGCCGTGAAGAAAGGCTGTTCTCACATCGAATTGTGTGAGCTCCAAGTCCTGTTCAGCCACCATGGCCAATAGAACTCTCAACGAGTCGTATCTCACGACTGGCGAGAAGGTCTCCGTGTAGTCGAGTCCCTCTTTTTGTTGAAATCCTCGTGCACAAAGTCTGGCTTTGTACCGGTATACGTCGCCTGACGTGTCTCGTATGACCTTGAACACCCATTTCGAATCTACGGGCTTTCGATCCATTTTCCTTGGTACGATCGACCAAGTCTCGTTCTGCTCGTGCGCGTCGAACTCTTCCTGAATCGCCTCGGCCCAATTTTCTACCTCGGCACTGTTCATCGCCTCCTGAAATGTGTTTGGCGGATTATATTCAGCGATGTCGATCTCATACCGTATGGGTCGTCGGATGTTTGCACGGTCCCGCAGTTGTCTCTCATTGTCTGGTTGATTTTGATCTTCTTCTCGAGGATCTTCTGGTTGTTCGTTTCTTTCAGGTTCTTCCTGAGCTTCCTGGCGTTCTTCCTCCGGTTGCTGCTCGGCGGGTTCTGCCACATCTTCATTTTCGTCCGCTGGGAGAATGTATTCGAATTCTTCCCTTTTTTCTGCTCCAAGTTGCGACTTCTCGTTGAATGTGACGTCTCTCGATACGGATATTTTCTTATTCTGTGGATTGTACAAACGGTAATTCATCGAGTCGCTCTGATATCCAACTAAGATCAACTTTGTGGCCTTCGGATCTAATTTCTTGCGAAATTGTTTGTCGATATGCATGTACGCATCCGATCCGAACACTCGAAAATGAGACACATCTGGTGTTTTTCCAAACCAGATCTCGTATGGCGTTTTCTCTTTACCGGTAGCCAGGACTCGGTTGAGCACGGTCACTGCTGTGCCGACTGCTTCCGCCCATAGCGACAGAGGAAGTTTCCTTGCCGTTATCATCGTGCGCGCACTCTCGATGATCGTTCTGTTGTCGCGCTCGGCTTTCCCGTTCTGCTGGGGAGTGTAAGGAGCCGTGTTTACCAGCTCGATACCACGAGCATCGAGATATCGCTTCATTTCACGGTTGCAATACTCTCGACCGTTGTCCGTACGTAACACCTTCATCGGCTTGCCGAATTTGTTGTCGATCAACTTTTCGTATTTCTTGAAAATGTCGAAAACATCAGATTTGTGTTTCATGAAGTAAACATACCGAAATCCTGATGCGTCGTCCTTGAAGGTTATGCAGAATCTTGCACCACCGATCGACTCTGTTGAGAATGGTCCGCATACGTCTGAATGTATGTATTCTCCCGGTTTTGTGTTTCTTTTTGTCTCGTTCTTCTTGAACGGAAGCCTGTGTGCTTTTCCGAAGGCACACGATTCACAGAAGAAATTGTCAATGTCCGCTAATTTCACACCGCGAATTAGCCCCTTTTGCGTCATTTCGCGCAAAACTTTATTGTTTACGTGTCCCATTCGTTCGTGCCAGACACGCAAGTTGACAGTTGACACATTTGCTTCTCTCGCAACACTTGGTTTTCTCACTTTAAAGAGCATTCGGTAAATCTGATTGTCTTGTTGCACACCGACACCGAAAACTTCACCGTCACGGTTAATTGTCACTAGTTTTCCTTTGAACAAAACATCGAAACCCTTTTCAGTGCATACGCCAACTGAAAACAAGTTCTTTCGAATCTTCGGAACGTAGAGCACGTTTTCGATTCGAGCTTCACACCATTTACCGTTCACTAGTCTATCGATGAGCACAGTGCCACTACCGGTAACGTCACACACGCCATTGTCCCCGAGCGATATCGACTCGCCACTGCTTGGTTCGAACTCACTGTACCAGTCCCGCCGGTAAGTGATATGCCTGGACGCACCGCTGTCGGTAATCCAGACATTGCTTGTGTCGACTGCCATGAGTCGTTCTACGACCTCACTACTCGGCACTGTCTCCGATTTCACTTGTCGCTGTTTTTGTTCACTTGTCGAAGCGACGAACGCACACTCGCGAGGGTTTTCACCGGCATTGTCTTTGTCTCTTTTCTTTTTCCGGCAATCGCGAGCAAGATGTCCTTTCCTTTTACAATAGAAACACTCGACACTCGTATTTCTACTTTCGCGGTTTTTCTCACTGTTATTGTTTTGATTCGCGGCGAACTTTTTCTTTTTGTTCCCGCCAAGACTAACAGCGGCTAACGCTCGAGTGACGTCATCGTCACCTTCGAGTCTTCTTTCTTCCTTCAATAATCGTTCTAATAGATTATCAAGGGTTTGTCTTTCTTCGGGTACACTGTCCCATGCTGTCTGGAGAGCGTTGTACTTTACCGGTAGGCTGCCAAGAACCTTCGCCATTATGGCCGTGTCCGAAATCGCTTCTCCCAGATCCTTCAGTTGAGATGCCATGTTTTGTACCCGGGAAACGTGTTGTACAACCGACTCGTTTGATTCCATGCGATATCCGTGGAACTTTTGTAGCAGGAGCATCTTGTTCGACACTGATTTCTGCTCGTGAATTCTCACCAATTTGTCCCACATTTGCTTCGCTGTGGTGCAGTTGAGTATACAGTCGAGCTGAGAATCCTCTATCGACGAGGAAACTATGCACATGGCCGTCGCGTTGTCTTTCACCCACTTTTTGCCATCGGCCGAATCTGCGTCTGCCGGCATCACTCGCGCGCCCGTTACGACGTCTTGAATCGCGTTCGCGATAAGCATCGAGTTCATTCGAAATTTCCACGCTTGAAAATTCGAGCCATCAAACTTCTTGATGTTCTTTATCAGAGTTGATTCCGCCATTTTCGTTCGATTATTTTCCCGTACGCGTTTACCGGTACACTACAACGGCGACCACGTGTCGACCACAAAGGAAGAAAAAATCGAGATAACCGTTTTCTCTCTATCGTTCTCTGACTTCGATAATCGGGTATTACGCAGGCTGCTTGCCTGGGCCCATAACCTGTTGAGATTATCGAAGGGAAAAGAGACGATAGGGTTACAGAGAAAGATAACTGTTTTCTATATATAAGTACGCTTTATTAGTTTTGTGTTAACAAAGGAACTTCTTATTGCACACGTCTAGTGGGCAACGGTCACGGACCAACTAACGAAAAATTACCGGCAACGCAAGTAGTGCGCTCCGGCGCCTTAACACTAAGTTTTGCTCACGCATGCGCAGTGAGCCTATCGACGTGCGATAACTTTACTTCTCAACAACGGTGAATGGCTTAGCAAGCAGGTATGTTTTGCCGCACCTACAGACACTGATAATAACTCATGCTCTATTACCAATCGGCCAATTATCCGAAGATGCTCAGGAAGCTCGAAACAAAGACATCAAACGATATCGAGAAGATTTTGCGCGAAAAAGTTCCAGGGTTAAAACTATGGAAGATGTTTTTCATCGGCTCTTAGTTACTTCTGATCCGTACATTTCAAGTGTCAGAAGACTACCACAGAAGAAGCTGAAGAGTTTGTCGCCGGAAGCTGTAGCGATGTTGATCGCTCCTAAAGTGACTGCTGCAGCAGACGAATTTTGCGCCGAGATTGAAGCCGTGCCGGGAGTTGTAATAGATACAAACTCGGATAATGATTCTGACTCCGACTCCGACTCCGATTACGATTTTGATTAAGAATAAAATTTTCTATTTTTGAAACGTTCCGTATGTATTTTGGAAATAAAAATAATAATTGCGTAGAATACACTGTTCACGTTTATTTTATTATGATGATTTTTTTAAATATATTAATTTATCTATTTAGCAGGATACTCGGCCATTTTGTTTATAACAATTTGCTGTAAGCTCTTTGTTGCAAGTTATAAACAATAGATATCGGATTGGTAATCAGCGACCTTGAAAACCCGTATATACCAATTTTTGTCAACATCTGGTAACTTTTTAACGTTCATGTCGGCCATATTGGATCGGCCATTTTTTTTACGATAATTTGGCTTGCGGATTCGTAATCAGCGACCTTGAAAACCCGTAAATACCAATTTTTGTCGACATCTGGCAACTTTTTAACATTCATATCAGCCATATTGGATCGGCCATTTTGTTTACGATAATTTGGCTTTCAGATTCGTAATCAGCGACCTGGAAAACCCCTGTAAGCCAATTTTCATTCCCGTCAAAGGTCATTTGAGGTTTTGGCCAGGTTTTTGGGCTTTTCTCCTACTGTGCGTTGATACTTCATTGTTGTTGTCAACTTTCGTTTTCTGAAATGATTTTTGATAAAACAATCATTAGAATAGATCCCAATATTTGTGACAACGCCCCTATTTTCAATTTTTTTCTAACCCGCTTGGACTCGATCAAAAGGCCATGTGTGGTGAGGCCTTTACCACGAATTTTATAAAACAATAACAATGGAAGTGCATTTTGAAATAGAGAAAAAATCATGCATTAATTCAATTAGATAGGAACAAAATAGTTATTACTTACTTTTGTTTGAGATTGTCCCAGCACTTTCTCAATTGTTTACTGGTACGTGGTGTGCACCCTTCGCTTATAAATTTTTTTCGTTACACGTTCCCACGCGTCAGCTTTTTGTTTTAAGTCAACAGCACCCGTTTTTTTGCAGTCTATTAGGCTTTCTTCTGATACTAGCTGAGCTAATAACAGCCTTTCGCGCTCCGTATAATAAACATTCTTTCCTTCATCCATAATTGTACCCGTCGCAACTCAATTTCTAATTTTGAACTTTGAGGTTATACACTCGAGGCTATACAATCGAGAGCCAAGCGGTTTGAGTTATTTTCAAATATAGCCAAGTGGCGCTTCTATCAGCGGTTTCACCACCATCCCTAGCAGATTGGGTGCCTATCAATTTACTATAAGAATGCCCAAGGCACTTTGGTAGGCATATTAATTCAAAAAGTGCCGGTAAATGCCGATGAATGACGAACGTTAAATTTTATGAGCGCACAGAGAATGCCTTTCGAGTGCCTGTTAAAATGTCTATGGAAATACTGATGCGAATGCCGTTCAGAATGTCTATGGAAATACTGGTGCGAGTGGCTGTTGAGTCTCGGCGAGAATGTTTTGCACTTACATTCTTAATGAAAATACATTTCGGTAAGATTTTCAAGTACTTCGTGTGGAGAAACAAGTCTGGAAAAAACCAATCATATTCAAGATTATCATGATATCAATTTGTTTGATTTTTTTCAAACAATTTTATTTCGTGACGAAGGCCTTAAGTCGTAACTGGAACTCAATTTTGGTTGGGATGGAACGAGCATACATCTTGGATACTACAACCAGTATATTACCATATGAAGTGCTCCTTCTTAGTTGGCTGGTTATTTATTCGTACTTTCGGCTTTGGGTATACCGCAGCTGTCAGAAGAAATTGTGATGCCGGTGAATAACGGAAAATGCGGGTGAATACCTAAAAAAATGTAATGCCGGTGAGTGCCTAACAAAGCCGGTGAATGACCAAAAAAATGCCGGTACTTCGGATACAAAATTCTGGTTTGGTCACTCTTCAGCACTTACCGTCACTATTTGAACCGGAATGCCTGCCAAAGTAACTATAAATGCCTACAATAGGCACGGCATTCAGCCAGTCACTTCAATAGGCATATCAAACGGCTTTCTTTGGCATTTATCAAGGCACCCAATCTGCTAGGGATAAGCAATCACATATCCCTAAATATGTCTTCCTTCTGGAAGGGAGAGTCGAGTTGCGACTATAAAACAAGGACGCCTCTGAGATTCAAGGAAGCCTTCATCAAGGCGTCCTTTATTCTTGAGATAAGGAGGGACTATGAATACGGCCATAAGTCGTGTATTGTGCCAACGTGTAAAACAGGCTCTCGGAGTGAAAAATCGAAACGCTCAGTGTTTCGGGTGCCAAGAGACTTGGCGCAATTAAAAAAATGCGAGGCCGCGATACCGGGAGGTGGGAAATTAGAGCCGTGACACGTTGTGTGCGAAAATGATTTCGAACCGAAATATATTCATCGAGAATGGGCGAAACAGGCGTTGGGTACCTGAAAAAAAATGAAAAATTATTGGGATCATTACAATAAATACTTTCCAGGCTGGAAAACATAAAACAAAGTTAGTGAATTATTTTCATTTATCCTCCTCGAGAGTCCTTCGCTTAAAGGTCGGAAAAGAGGTGTTTTTTTAAATTTACCAACGCAAACCGTTTCGGAAACTGTAAAGTAGAGATTATTGAAAATGTTTCTTGGGACATGCATTAAAATTTTTCGAAGAGGAAATAAAGAATTGCAAAAGAAGCACTGTTTCTTAAGTATTTGTTTTATTTTCAAAAAATACATCCTGCTAGTATTTCGATCTGGATTCCACTTCGGTCTGGAATAGTTGCCACTTATTTTCCGGTCAATTAAAACAACGCGTAAAGCCTATTTTTTTATAAAAGCTAAAACATGTTTTTATAAAACCGAGCGCATACGAATCGAACCCCTGAAAGCAGCATTACGAAGCTTGAACCGAACCCCTCGACCAACACGAGCTCAAATTGACACCTACATAAAAAAAAAACATTCATATTCATTGTACCCACTTGGATAACTATAGTCTTTTGGTTTTTTTTCAGGCTTACGATAAAGTTGCTTTTAATTGTATTTAGGTCCATCATGCATTTTTGACATTGAATATCATAATTTGCCTACACCCGCCAATTGTACAGCTAGGTTAGGTTCCTATGAGTCAACAATCGATTTCCATAGCTCCATAAACTTAGCCGCCGACTATGGAAATATCGAATTTTTTTCGATGCCAATCGATTGTTAGTCGTTTGTTAGTGTTTGTTAGACAAAACCCTGCGTTTGTTAGACTTTATTTATTGAATAAAACGAAAAACAAATTTATGCCAAAGTTAGCCCCAGAAAATAGTTTTCTGGTGAATTCGAACTTTTCTTTGTAACCAATCGATTGTTAGTCGTTTGTTAGTGATTGTTAGTCACTTTATATCGTTTGTTAGAGCTCAATTATTATTAAAATTAATGAAAAACTTTTCGGCCCTAGAACGCGCTGCAAGCCAAGTGAAGATGGCAGCATCGTCGCGACAGCTGCTTCCGGCTTTGCACATGTATCTCGTCAATTTCAGCAAAACGTCGATTCTTGTCATTCTATTAGATTCTTAGACGATCGCTAGTGATTGTTAGTTAATTGTCATCGTTTGTTAGAGCTCCATTTTTATTTAATCGCTGAAAAACTTTTCGGCGCAAGAGCGCGCTGCATGTCGCGAAGGTTGGCAGCATCGCCGCGACAGCTGCTTACGACTTTGCACATGTATCTCGTCAATTTCAGAAAAACGTTGATTCTTATCATTCTATTAGATTGTTAGACGATCGCTAGTGATTGTTAGTTAACTTTCATCGTTTGTTAGAGCTCCATTTATATTTAATCGCTGAAAAACTTTTCGGCGCTAGAGCGCGCTGCTTGTTGCGAAGGTTGGCAGC
Organism: Ophion ellenae; assembly: GCA_963210295.1. Classification (NCBI taxonomy): domain Eukaryota; kingdom Metazoa; phylum Arthropoda; class Insecta; order Hymenoptera; family Ichneumonidae; genus Ophion; species Ophion ellenae. The sequence goes on from OY723393.1 coordinate 10,515,489, forward strand.
ATCGCCGCGACAGCTGCTTACGGCTTTGCACAGGTATCTCGTCAATTTCAGAAAAACGTTGATTCTTGTCATTCTATTCGATTGTTAGACGATCGCTAGTGATTGTTAGTTCATTTTCATCGTTTGTTAGATCTCCATTTATATTTAATCGCCAAAAACTTTTCGGCGCGAGAGCGCGCTGCATGTCGCGAAGGTTGGCAGCATCATCGCGACAGCTACTTCCGGCTTTGCAGATGTAACTCGTCAATTTCAGCAAAACGTTGATTCTTGACGTTCTATTAGATTGTTAGACGATCGCTAGTGATTGTTAGTTAATTTTCATCGTTTGTTGGAGCTCCATTTTTATTCAATCGCTGAAAAACTTTTCGGCGCGAGAGCGCGCTGCATGCCGCGAAGGTTGGCAGCATCGCCGCGACAGCTGCTTACGACTTTGCACATGTAACTCGTCAATATCAGGAAAACGTTGATTCCTGACATTCTATTAGATTGTTAGACGAATGCTAGTGATTGTTAGTTAATTTTCATCGTTTGTTAGATCTCCATTTTTATTTAATCGCCGAATAACCTTTCGGCGCGAGAGCGCGCTGCATGTCGCGAATGTAGGCAGCATCGCCGCGACAGCTGCTTACGACTTTGCACATGTAACTCGTCAATATCAGCAAAACGTTGATTCTTGACATTCTATCAGATTGTTAGACGAATGCTAGTGATTGTTCGTTAATTTTCATCGTTTGTTAGATCTCCATTTTTATTTAATCGCCGAAAAACCTTTCGGCGCGAGAGCGCGCTGCATGTCGCGAAGGTTGGCAGCATCGCCGCGACAGCTGCTTACGACTTTGCACATGTAACTCGTCAATATCAGCAAAACGTTGATTCTTGACATTCTATTAGATTGTTAGACGAATGCTAGTGATTGTTAGTTAATTTTCATCGTTTGTTAGGTCTCCATTTTTATTTAATCGCCGAAAAACCTTTCGGCGCGAGAGCGTGCTGCATGTCGCGAAGATTGGCAGCATCGTCGCGAAAGCTGCATCCGGCTTTGCACATGTATCTCGTCAATTTCAGCAAAACGTTGATTCTTGTCATTCTATTAGATTGTTAGACGATCGCTAGTGATTGTTAGTTAATTTTCATCCTTTGTTAGAGCTCCATTTTTATTTAATCGCTGAAAAACTTTTCGGCGCGAGAGCGCGCTGCATGTCGCGAAGGTTGGCAGCATCGCCGCGACAGCTGCTTACGACTTTGCACATGTAACTCGTCAATATCAGCAAAACGTTGATTCTTGACATTCTATTAGATTGTTAGACGAATGCTAGTGATTGTTAGTTAATTTTCATCGTTTGTTAGATCTCCATTTTTATTTAATCGCCGAAAAACCTTTCGGCGCGAGAGCGTGCTGCATGTCGCGAAGGTTGGCAGTATCGTCGCGACAGCTGCTTCCGGCTTTGCACATGTATCTCGTCAATTTCAGCAAAACGTTGATTCTTGTCATTCTATTAGATTGTTAGACGATCGCTAGTGATTGTTAGTTAATTTTCATCGTTTGTTAGAGCTCCATTTATATTTAATCGCTGAAAAACTTTTCGGCGCTAGAGCGCGCTGCTTGTTGCGAAGGTTGGCAGCATTGCCGCGACAGCTGCTTACGGCTTTGCACATGTATCTCGTCAATTTCAGCAAAACGTTGATTCTTGTCATTCTATTCGATTGTTAGACGATCGCTAGTGATTGTTAGTTCATTTTCATCGTTTGTTAGAGCTCCATTGATATTTAATCGCTGAAAAACTTTTCGGCGCTAGAGCGCGCTGCTTGCCGCGAAGGTCGGCAGCATCGCCGCGACAGCTGCTTACGGCTTTGCACATGCATCTCGTCAATTTCAGCAAAACGTCGATTCTTGTCATTCTATTAGATTGTTAGACGATCGCTAGTGATTGCTACTTCCTTTTCATAGTTTGTTAGAGCTCCATTTATATTTAATCGCCGAAAAACTTTTCGGCGCGAGAGCGTGCTGCATGTCGCGAAGGTTGGCAACATCGTCGCGACAGCTGCTTCCGGCCTTGCACATGTATCTCGTCAATTTCAGCAAAACGTTGATTCTTGTCATTCTATTAGATTGTTAGACGATCGCTAGTGATTGTTAGTTAACCTTCATCGTTTGTTAGATCTCCATTTTTATTTAATCGCCGAAAAACTTTTCGGCGCGAGAGCGCGCTGCGTGTCGCGAAGGTTGGCAGTATCGTCGCGACAGCTGCTTCCGGCTTTGCACATGTATCTCGTAAATTTCAGCAAAACGTTGATTCTTGTCATTCTATTAGATTGTTAGACGATCGCTAGTGATTGTTGGTTAATTTTCATCGTTTGTTAGATCTCCATTAATATTTAATCGCAGAAAAACTTTTCGGCGCTAGAGCGCGCTGCTTGACGCGAAGGTTGGCAGCATCGCCGCGACGGCTGCTTACGGCTTTGCACATGTAACTCGTCAATTTCAGCAAAACGTTGATTCTTGACATTCTATTAGATTGTTAGACGAATGCTAGTGATTGTTAGTTCATTTTCATCGTTTGTTAGATCTCCATTTTTATTTAATCGCCAAAAAGCTTTTCGGCGCGAGAGCGCGCTGCATGTCGCGAAGGTTGGCAGCATCGCCACGATGGCCGCGATAAACGTATATAACTTTAATTAAAAATGGGAAATCGGTGCAAATGATCGACGCAATAGAGAATTTAAAAAAAGCGTGTACATCTCAAACCTCGATCTGATCATGAGCCTTTTTCGCTCGATATTCCAAATTGTGCGTCCTGGTCGAACTTCCATAAAGTGAATCTAGATTTAAAATTTGATTCTGCGAATTTGTGAGCACGCTGCCCGCTAACAAGCCGGCAGCGTGCTCATAAATTCGCAGAATTAATTTTTTTTTATACTACTCAAAACAAAATCAGGGCCACTTGTACATTTACATTTTAAAATATCTGAATGTTGACCCACGTTATGAAAACTCATTTCTATGAATTATGTTATGATCTTGAGTGGTTGAGGAACGATAACAGCTTTGATGAAAGATTTAATTTAAACACCCCCAGCATCATAAACTTCGCAAGAAATAAATTATGCAGAAAAATAGTGGTGGCCCTTATTTTGTTTTGAGTAGTATATATTCCGTACATCAAGTGTATCAGTAAGTTTGTAATAAAGTGCAGCTTCCGCCGTTCGTGGCGTAAATACATATGTTTCAATGCATTTTTTGTCACCCTTGTTTTGGCTTATTCCCTTATCCACTATGTATATGCCTTTTACATCTTATCAGTGTATATATTTGCAGCTGATGTCTCATTATTGTCCTCCACACAATACATTTTTTACATTATGTACTGTGACCGCAAAATCGAGGGAGCTGGGGGAAAAGGACCGAGAGAGTCACAAAACTCCCCTCCGCCCGTCCCGACAATTTATATAGGGCGCCAGCCGAAAATCGGCTTGTCGGGATGAGAAAAGGGAACGCAGTGTCCGGCCAAACTGCAGCCTCGTGGATAAGGTAGAGGGGATGGGTCAGGTGTCAATCACGCGCGGCAGGAAAAATTTATCGTCAGTGAATTTATTCTACCGTTCGTTAACAATTTCCCCTCCTTCGCAAGGAACACGGGACAAAAACCAAGAAACAGAATTAAATACAATACGCGCGAAATCTCGCGAGACAGTTACTCTCGCGCACACACACACACACACCAATTCCGACCGGGGCCTACGCACACTCACAATACACGTCGAGCTCGTCTTGGCCCCTCCTCTCTCTCCCCTACCGGCCACACTAATATTTCAAAACCGGACCCCCGCTAATCGGTTACCCGGCCGAGCGTTAAAATAAAGAAAGAAATATCCCGGGAAAATTACCCCGGTCGTTACTTACGTGGACGTCGATGCTCGGCAACCTCTCCCTCGCGACGAAGCCGGGAAAATCCCCACACTGGGGAAAGGGGCACCCGGTAGATATTGTTAAGATAGGCGGGAGCCCGCACGGGTTCGAACCCGCGACCCGATGATAAACGGGAGGCTAGTTCTCCGTGAAGATGTCCCGACTTGAGGGCAATCTCTCCCCCTTTCCCCTTGCACAAGCCTCGCCGCAGGCCAAGGGATCACCAAGGACGACACGTCCCTATTTTTGCAGGCAAACATCTACTCGCACCTTTTACTGACTAATCGAGCCGAAGCTCGTCGCAAAACGGGATTGAGCTTCCCGCGCGCAACCACGACACAATTTCTCGACACTACGCGCTAGCTACGTATGACGAGGTTCGAAAATTACGGGAACGCGACAGAGGCCGTGGCCACGGTAAAGATGCGCGAGATCGTGAGTCGACCATACGGCCGAAAATTACCCGGATTGTTGCCGAAGGCATGGCCAAGCTCACCGGTTGCGTAATTCGGTCGTTTCCCATTGTCCCGGCCCACGTCCGTCCAGCTCGACACCTCGCAGGAAGCTAACGTAAAAGCCGGCCGACGTGCGAGAAGCGTACCCCCCACCTTTGCTTTAGTTTCTGTTCTTATGATTACACCAGAGAGGACAGGCCCGTATCGAATAATTTTCGGAAGTGTGCTTATCGATCAAGCGTGGATTTCGAATCCTCAACCTCCCGTAACGGAAGATGAAAAGTCCGCTCTTCCCGCGGGCCGTATTTCATGTCCTAGTGGAGCCGCGTCCTTCCCTGGATGATGTTTCGTAACGGTCGACCTGGGCGACGACGGGAATAAGGACCGCGGCCGACGCCAGACTTATTATCGGCTGAGGGTGTGCATTCGGCTCCTATCCAGAAGAAACGGAAGAAGTGAAAGGGGGGGGGGCGTGAATCACGGCCCTGGGCAGGTAATTTTCGCGGGAATCTGCGTCCTTCCGAACGTTTGACCATAGTTGGGCCACCGCCTCTTCCCGATCTTTGGCCTTGGGAGAATGTTTGGCCTCGCTATCTTTCCCTCCCGCTCTTCCTGGCCGTTGGTACCTTGGCTCGTGTAAGCCAGACGTTGAGGTGGCGAAAATAAAGAAAACAAACAGAATATTAGATCAAAATCCTAACGTCGCTTAGAGGACCCTACGGAATCATGTCGTAATCGCGATGACGGCCCCGAGCCGGAGGACGGTTTTGCTGCAGCCGCCACCATGCCAGGCGGGTCAGCGGAGTACCAAAAAAAACACGTTACAGTACATTATTTAAACAGTTTATATATTATTTTATAAGGAATTCAGCAGTCGTCACCACGTGTGGTCGGCATTCATCAGCTCTGAACAAATAGTCGGCGGGTTCGGATCCGTTTCGCGACTGCTGCATTAATGTACATCAACCTTCTGTTGGCCTGCTGTGAAAAAAACGATGGGTCACTGGTGATAAGCTCGACTGTATTCCTGCAACTTTTTAAAAAGAAGACAAATTAATAGCTTTAAGAACAATTAATAGCTTTCTTCGCTCGAAACTTCTAATCACGGAATTACAACCATTATCCAGTATGAGTTCCATGAAAACGGAAGTCGGACACTTAAGCGGCGCTCTTTGATAATAACATCATCGAAACAAACACAGAAACTTTCGCATTTGTAATATTAATAAGATGAGCGAATATATTTTTAAACTCACATGGTGGAGTACATCTCCTCACCCTTGGGGCCCGCCACTTGGTTGTGTAATCTCGTTTTCACCAGGTCCAGTGGAGATTCCGCAGAGACTCCGATAATCCCTGACATCCCTCCGTTGACGATTTTAGACAGTAGCCTGTGGAAAGGTATCGAAATTAGACTCGATATTATTCGACGACTCGAATAATACTCGCCAGAATTTGTAAAAAGTAAACTTGACGATCATGACGTGAATTTCTCCCAAAATTCTTGTTGATTACTCACAAAATGTAGCTACCGTAATTACTCGCTGGAATAAAACGGTTGACAGTTCAAAATGTTTGTTTTTATTCAGGGAACAACCGCTTTCTCTTCGTTCGACGATACCAGACTTTTTTCGTTACTTTCGGCAGGGGCCTCCCACCGTAAGAGAAACTTACTTATTTTTTCACAATCGCCAAGTTCCGTATTAGTGACTAACGATCACTAACATTTATGCGGGACTTTTTATGTAACTTCCGGACTTGTCGCTACTAGGATGGCAAAAATAGGTGATCGAAAAAAAAAGTAAAAAACCATCGAGTTTCCCGCCGATTACTTTCAGAGTTCAGTGTGCGACGTCAACACGCGGATGGGCGACGTCAACACGTGGATCGCCAAGTTCCGTGTTAGTGACTAACGATCACTAACATTTACGCGGGACTTTTTATGTGACTTCCGGACTTGTCGCTACTAGGACGGCAAAAATAGGTGATCGAAAAAAAAGTAAAAAACCATCGAGTTTCCCGCCGATTATTTTCAGAGTTCAGTGTGCGACGTCAACACGTGGATGGGATTTTCGAACGGAATTACAGAGGTATCGTTAAGTATTTCGTAGATACAAATTGTTTATTCCTCTCAATCAGCCCGGATCATCGTTACTAAGGTAATAATATTCAGAATATATTTTAGATAAGAATTTGAATTGATGGTTAGAGTTTTAAAAAATTAGACTCAGTGCTTACGTTTTTATGGAATCCAGAACGTATTAGAATTAGTTTTGTTATCCCCCGACTGTGAAAATGCCAAGGAAAAGTGCGGTACCTCCGGAGGAAGCGGTAGAGGTGTTGAAAAAACAAATCGCATTTTTCGCCACGACGGTACTACCCAAGTGGTCGCACGTAATTTGGAAAAAAATGTCAGAAGCCGTCGACTGCAGATGGTCCCCCATGGCATGGCATCTTAATGTTGCACAAAATCGCAACAATATACTCACCAGAGCTCGGCAAGAGAAGGGCATTGAAGTCCCAGTGAGTCACCCGAGTGTCACGACGGAGAAGTATTACGGTGAGGCTGACAATGGCGAAAGTGACAGCTCAATCTCGACCGGTGCATCATCGGAAGGTTGCTATGATCCTGCTGACAATACAGATGGGAATAAACACAGCGGAAACAAGAAATTTGACCTGATTCTCAACGAAGAAGAAGCGTCCTACGTCTCAGTCACCCACTGCACAAAGTTTCAGCATTCTCCTGGAAAACAACAACGATTAATATTTTTCATGAAAATTTAGAAAATAGTTCCGCAAAGTTTTTTATTGATGACATAGAAATTGAGATCTAACAAACGATGAAAAGTGACTAACGATCACTAACATTCGACTATCAATCGAATAAAATGATAATCAATGTTTTGCTGAAATGGACGAGTTCATGTGCAAAGCCGTAACGATGCAGCCAACCTTCGCGACATGCAGCACGCTCTCGCGCCGAAAGGTTTTTCGGCGATTAAATAAAAATGGAGATCTAACAAACGATGAAAATTAACTAACAATCACTAGCATTCGTCTAACAATCTAATAGAATGTCAAGAATCAACGTTTCCAGCGATTAAATAAAAATGGAGCTCTAATAAACGATGAAAATTAAGTAACAATCACTAGCATTCGTCTAACAATCTAATAGAATGTCAAGAATCAACGTTTTGCTGATATTGACGAGTTACATGTGCAAAGTCGTGAGCAGCTGTCGCGGCGATGCTGCCAACCTTCGCGACATGCAGCGCGCTCTCGCGCCGAAACGTTTTCCAGCGATTAAATAAAAATGGAGCTCTAACAAACGATGAAAATTAACTAACAATCACTAGCATTCGTCTAATAATCTAATGGAATGTCAAGAATCAACGTTTTGCTGATATTGACGAGTTACATGTGCAATGTCGTAAGTAGCTGTCGCGGCGATGCTGCCAACCTTCACGACATGCAGCGCGCTCTCGCGCCGAAAAGTTTTTCAGCGATTAAATAAAAATGGAGCTCTAACAATCGATGAAAATTAACTAACAATCACTAGCGATCGTCTAACAATCTAATAGAATGACAAGAATCAACGTTTTGCTGAAATTGACGAGTTACATGTGCAAAGCCGTAAGCAGCTGTCGCGGCGATGCTGCCAACCTTCGCGACAAGCAGCGCGCTCTCGCGCCGAAAAGTTTTTCAGCGATTAAATAAAAATGGAGATCTAACAAACGATGAAAATTAACTAACCATCACTAGCGATCGTCTAACAATCTAATACAATGACAAGAATCAACGTTTTGCTGAAATTGACGAGATACATGTGCAAAGCCGGAAGCAGCTGTCGCGACGATGCTGCCAACCCTCGCGACACGCAGCGCGCTCTCGCACAGAAAAGTTTTTCGGCGATTAAATAAAAATGGAGCTCTAACAAACGATGAAAATTTACTAACAATCCCTAGTGATCGTCTAACAATCTAATAGAATGACAAGAATCAACGTTTTGCTGAAATCACGGTCTTGCATACAGGTCTGGACACTCGTCACAAAATCAAGTGGTGGGGGTAGGACGCTTATTGAAGCACTGGATTAGTTCGTAATCCCGTCACTACTCGTCTCTGCGATCTATCCGCCTACTGCGTTTTCTCAAACTTAACCTCGAAATCCCCGTGTCGGATATTGGGCTCTCATAAAAAAAGAAAAGATTTTTAAAAAATTGGCAAAAATGCCAAGACGGTGCGCGGTTCCTTATTGCAATACCGGCCGTAAAGCCCATAATGCAAAGGTGTCGTTTTTCCAGCTCCATAAACTTAGCCGCCGACTATGGGAATATCGAATTTTTTTCGACGCCAATCGATTGTTAGTCGTTTGTTAGTGTTTGTTAGACAAAACCCAGCGTTTGTTAGACTTTATTTATTGAATAAAACGAAAAAAAAAATTTATGCCAAAGTTAGCCCCAGAAAATAGTTTTCTGGTGAATTCGAACTTTTCTTCGTAACCAATCGATTGTTAGTCGTTTGTTAGTGATTGTTAGTAACTTTATATCGTTTGTTAGAGCTCAATTATTAGTAAAATTAATGAAAAACTTTTCGGCCCTAGAGCGCGCTGCAAGCCAAGTGAAGATGGCGGCATCGTCGCGACAGCTGCTTCCGGCTTTCCACATGTGACTCGTCAATTTCAGCAAAACGATGATTCTTGTCATTCTATTAGATTGTTAGACGATCGCTAGTGATTGTTAGTTAACTTTCATCGTTTGTTAGAGCTCCATTTATATTTAATCGCTGAAAAACTTTTCGGCGCTAGAGCGCGCTGCTTGTCGCGAAGGTTGGCGGCATCGTCGCGACAGCTGCTTCCGGCTTTCCACATGTGACTCGTAAATTTCAGCAAAACGTTGATTCTTGTCATTCTATTAGATTGTTAGACGATCGCTAGTGATTGTTAGTCAATTTTCATCGTTTGTTAGATGTCCATTTTTATTTAATCGCCGAAAAACTTTTCGGCGCGAGAGCGCGCTGCATGTCGCGAAGGTTGGCAGCATCGCTGCGGCAGCTGTTACGACTTTGCACATGTATCTCGTCAATTTCAGCAAAACGTTGATTCTTGTCATTCTATTAGATGGTTAGACGATCGCTAGTGATTGTTAGTTAACTTTCATCGTTTGTTAGAGCTCCATTTATATTTAATCGCTGAAAAACTTTTCGGCGCTAGAGCGCGCTGCTTGTCGCGAAGGTTGGCAGCATCGTCGCGACAGCTGCTTCCGGCTTTTCACATGTGACTCGTAAATTTCAGCAAAACGTTGATTCTTGTCATTCTATTAGATGGTTAGACGATCGCTAGTGATTGTTAGTTAACTTTCATCGTTTGTTAGAGCTCCATTTATATTTAATCGCTGAAAAACTTTTCGGCGCTAGAGCGCGCTGCTTGTCGCGAAGGTTGGCAGCATCGTCGCGACAGCTGCTTCCGGCTTTTCACATGTGACTCGTAAATTTCAGCAAAACGTTGATTCTTGTCATTCTATTAGATGGTTAGACGATCGCTAGTGATTGTTAGTTAACTTTCATCGTTTGTTAGAGCTCCATTTATATTTAATCGCTGAAAAACTTTTCGGCGCTAGAGCGCGCTGCTTGTCGCGAAGGTTGGCGGCATCGTCGCGACAGCTGCTTCCGGCTTTCCACATGTGACTCGTAAATTTCAGCAAAACGTTGATTCTTGTCATTCTATTAGATGGTTAGACGATCGCTAGTGATTGTTAGTTAACTTTCATCGTTTGTTAGAGCTCCATTTATATTAAATCGCTGAAAAACTTTTCGGCGCTAGAGCGCGCTGCTTGTCGCGAAGGTTGGCAGCATCGTCACGACAGCTGCTTCCGGCTTTCCACATGTGACTCGTAAATTTCAGCAAAACGTTGATTCTTGTCATTCTAGTAGATTGTTAGACGATCGCTAGTGATTGTTAGTTAACTTTCATCGTTTGTTAGAGCTCCATTTATATTTAATCGCTGAAAAACTTTTCGGCGCTAGAGCGCGCTGCTTGTCGCGAAGGTTGGCGGCATCGTCGGGACAGCTGCTTCCGGCTTTCCACATGTGACTCGTAAATTTCAGCAAAACGTTGATTCTTGTCATTCTATTAGATGGTTAGACGATCGCTAGTGATTGTTAGTTAACTTTCATCGTTTGTTAGAGCTCCATTTATATTAAATCGCTGAAAAACTTTTCGGCGCTAGAGCGCGCTGCTTGTCGCGAAGGTTGGCAGCATCGTCACGACAGCTGCTTCCGGCTTTCCACATGTGACTCGTCAATTTCAGCAAAACGTTGATTCTTGTCATTCTATTAGATGGTTAGACGATCGCTAGTGATTGTTAGTTAACTTTCATCGTTTGTTAGAGCTCCATTAATATTTAATCGCTGAAAAACTTTTCGGCGCTAGAGCGCGCTGCTTGTCGCGAAGGGTGGCGGCATCGTCGGGACAGCTGCTTCCGGCTTTCCACATGTGACTCATAAATTTCAGCAAAACGTTGATTCTTGTCATTCTATTAGATTGTTAGACGATCGCTAGTGATTGTAAGTCAATTTTCATCGTTTGTTAGATCTCCATTTTTATTTAATCGCCGAAAAACTTTTCGGCGCTACAGCGCGCTGCTTGTCGCGAAGGTTGGCGGCATCGTCGCGACAGCTGCTTCCGGCTTTCCACATGTGACTCGTAAATTTCAGCAAAACGTTGATTCTTGTCATTCTATTAGATTGTTAGACGATCGCTAGTGATTGTTAGTCAATTTTCATCGTTTGTTAGATCTCCATTTTTATTTAATCGGCGAAAAACTTTTCGGCGCGAGAGCGCGCTGCATGTCGCGAAGGTTGGCAGCATCGCTGCGGCAGCTGTTACGACTTTGCACATGTATCTCGTCAATTTCAGCAAAACGTTGATTCTTGTCATTCTATTAGATTGTTAGACGATCGCTAGTGATTGTAAGTCAATTTTCATCGTTTGTTAGATCTCCATTTTTATTTAATCGCCGAAAAACTTTTCGGCGCTAGAGCGCGCTGCTTGTCGCGAAGGTTGGCAGCATCGTCGCGACAGCTGCTTCCGGCTATCCACATGTGACTCGTCAATTTCAGCAAAACGATGATTCTTGTCATTCTAATAGAATGTTAGACGATCGCTAGTGATTGTTAGTTAACTTTCATCGTTTGTTAGAGCTCCATTTATATTTAATCGCTGAACAACTTTTCGGCGCTAGAGCGCGCTGCTTGTCGCGAAGGTTGGCAGCATCGTCGCGACAGCTGCTTCCGGCTTTCCACATGTGACTCGTCAATTTCAGCACAACGTTGATTCTTGTCATTCTAATAGATTGTTAGACGATCGCTAGTGATTGTTAGTTAACTTTCATCGTTTGTTAGAGCTCCATTTATATAAAATCGCTGAAAAACTTTTCGGCGCTAGAGCGCGCTGCTTGTCGCGAAGGTTGGCAGCATCGTCACGACAGCTGCTTCCGGCTTTCCACATGTGACTCGTCAATTTCAGCAAAACGTTGATTCTTGTCATTCTATTAGATGGTTAGACGATCGCTAGTGATTGTTAGTTAACTTTCATCGTTTGTTAGAGCTCCATTAATATTTAATCGCTGAAAAACTTTTCGGCGCTAGAGCGCGCTGCTTGTCGCGAAGGTTGGCGGCATCGTCGGGACAGCTGCTTCCGGCTTTCCACATGTGACTCATAAATTTCAGCAAAACGTTGATTCTTGTCATTCTATTAGATTGTTAGACGATCGCGAGTGATTGTAAGTCAATTTTCATCGTTTGTTAGATCTCCATTTTTATTTAATCGTCGAAAAACTTTTCGGCGCTAGAGCGCGCTGCTTGTCGCGAAGGTTGGCGGCATCGTCGCGACAGCTGCTTCCGGCTTTCCACATGTGACTCGTAAATTTCAGCAAAACGTTGATTCTTGTCATTCTATTAGATTGTTAGACGATCGCTAGTGATTGTTAGTCAATTTTCATCGTTTGTTAGATCTCCATTTTTATTTAATCGCCGAAAAACTTTTCGGCGCGAGAGTGCGCTGCATGTCGCGAAGGTTGGCAGCATCGCTGCGGCAGCTGTTACGACTTTGCACATGTATCTCGTCAATTTCAGCAAAACGTTGATTCTTGTCATTCTATTAGATTGTTAGACGATCGCTAGTGATTGTAAGTCAATTTTCATCGTTTGTTAGATCTCCATTTTTATTTAATCGCCGAAAAACTTTTCGGCGCTAGAGCGCGCTGCTTGTCGCGAAGGTTGGCAGCATCGTCGCGACAGCTGCTTCCGGCTATCCACATGTGACTCGTCAATTTCAGCAAAACGATGATTCTTGTCATTCTAATAGATTGTTAGACGATCGCTAGTGATTGTTAGTTAACTTTCCTCGTTTGTTAGAGCTCCATTTATATTAAATCGCTGAAAAACTTTTCGGCGCTAGAGCGCGCTGCATGTCGCGAAGGTTGGCAGCATCGCCGCGACAGCTGCTTCCGGCTTTGCACATGTAACTCGTCAATTTCAGCAAAACGTTGATTCTTGTCATTCTATTCGATTGTTAGACGATTGCTAGTGATTGTTAGTCAATTTTCATCGTTTGTTAGATCTCCATTTTTATTTAATCGCCGAAAAACTTTTCGGCGCGAGAGCGCGCTGCATGTCACGAAGGTTGGCAGCAATCGTCGCGACAGCTGCTTCCGGCTATCCACATGTGACTCGTCAATTTCAGCAAAACGTTGATTCTTGTCATTCTATTCGATTGTTAGACGAATGCTAGTGTTTGTTAGTTAACTTTCATCGTTTGTTAGAGCTCCATTTATATTTAATCGCTGAAAAACTTTTCGGCGCGAGAGCGCGCTGCATGTCGCGAAGGTTGGCAGCGTCGTCGCGACAGCTGCTTCCGGCTTTTCACATGTGACTCGTAAATTTCAGCAAAACGTTGATTCTTGTCATTCTATTAGATGGTTAGACGATCGCTAGTGATTGTTAGTTAACTTTCATCGTTTGTTAGAGCTCCATTTATATTTAATCGCTGAAAAACTTTTCGGCGCTAGAGCGCGCTGCTTGTCGCGAAGGTTGGCGGCATCGTCGGGACAGCTGCTTCCGGCTTTGCACATGTAACTCGTCAATTTCAGCAAAACGTTGATTCTTGTCATTCTATTCGATTGTTAGACGAATGCTAGTGTTTGTTAGTTAACTTTCATCGTTTGTTAGATCTCCATTTTTATATAATCGCCGAAAAACCTTTCGGCGCGAGAGCGCGCTGCTTGTCGCGAAGGTTGGCAGCATCGTCGCGACAGCTGCTTCCAGCTTTGCACATGTAACTCGTCAATTTCAGCAAAACGTTGATTCTTGTCATTCTATTAGATTGTTAGACGATCGCTAGTGATTATTAGTCAATTTTCATCGTTTGTTAGATGTCCATTTTTACTTAATCGCCAAAAACTTTTCGGCGCGAGAGCGCGCTGCATGTCACGAAGGTTGGCAGCATCGCCGCGACATCTACTTCTGGCTTTGCACATGTAACTCGTCCATTTCAGCAAAACGTTGATTCTTGACATTCTATTAGACAATCACTAGCGATCGTCTAACAATCGAATAGAATGACAAGAATCAACGTTTTGCTGAAATTGACGAGATACATGTGCAAAGCCGGAAGCAGCTGTCGCGACGATACTGCCAACCTTCGCGACATGCAGCGCGCTCTCGCGCCGAAAATTTTTTCGGCGATTGAATAAAAATGGAGATCTAACAAACGATGAAAGTTAACTAACAATCACTAGCATTCGTCTAACAATCTAATAGAATGACAAGAATCAACGTTTTGCTGAAATTGACGAGATACATGTGCAAAGCCCGAAGCAGCTGTCGCAACGATGCTGCCAACCATCGCGACATGCAGCCCGCTCTCGCGCCGAAAGGATTTTCGGCGATTAAATAAAAATGGACATCTAACAAACGATGAAAATTAACTAACAATCACTAGCATTCGTCTAACAATCTAATAGGATGTCAAGAATCAACGTTTTGCTGATATTGACGAGTCACATGTGCAAAGTCGTAAGCAGCTGTCGCGGCGATGTTGCCAACCTTCGCGACATGCAGCGCGCTCTCGCGCCGAAAAGTTTTTCGGCGATTAAATAAAAATGGAGATCTAACAAACGATGAAAATTGACTTACAATCACTAGCGATCGTCTAACAATCTAATAGAATGACAAGAATCAACGTTTTGCTGAAATTGACGAGTCACATGTGGAAAGCCGGAAGCAGCTGTCGCGACGATGCCGCCAACCTTCGCGACAAGCAGCGCGCTCTAGCGCCGAAAAGTTTTTCGGCGATTAAATAAAAATGGAGATCTAACAAACGATGAAAGTTAACTAACCATCACTAGCGATCGTCTAACAATCTAATAGAATGACAAGAATCAACGTTTTGCTGAAATTTACGAGTCACATGTGGAAAGCCGGAAGCAGCTGTCCCGACGATGCCGCCAACCTACGCGACAAGCAGCGCGCTCTAGCGCCGAAAAGTTTTTCAGCGATTAAATATAAATGGAGCTCTAACAAACGATGAAAGTTAACTAACAATCATTAGCGATCGTCTAACCATCTAATAGAATGACAAGAATCAACGTTTTGCTGAAATTTACGAGTCACATGTGAAAAGCCGGAAGCAGCTGTCGCGACGACGCTGCCAACCTTCGCGACAAGCAGCGCGCTCTAGCGCCGAAAAGTTTTTCAGCGATTAAATATAAATGGAGCTCTAACAAACGATGAAAGTTAACTAACAATCACTAGCGATCGCCTAACAATCTATTAGAATGACAAGAATCATCGTTTTGCTGAAATTGACGAGTCACATGTGGATAGCCGGAAGCAGCTGTCGCGACGATGCTGCCAACCTTCGCGACAAGCAGCGCGCTCTAGCGCCGAAAAGTTTTTCGGCGATTAAATAAAAATGGAGATCTAACAAACGATGAAAATTGACTTACAATCACTAGCGATCGTCTAACAATCTAATAGAATGACAAGAATCAACGTTTTGCTGAACTTTACGAGTCACATGTGGAAAGCCGGAAGCAGCTGTCGCGACGATGCCGCCAACCTTCGCGACAAGCAGCGCGCTCTAGCGCCGAAAAGTTTTTCGGCGATTAAATAAAAATGGAGATCTAACAAACGATGAAAATTGACTTACAATCACTAGCGATCGTCTAACAATCTAATAGAATGACAAGAATCAACGTTTTGCTGAAATTTATGAGTCACATGTGGAAAGCCGGAAGCAGCTGTCCCGACGATGCCGCCAACCTTCGCGACAAGCAGCGCGCTCTAGCGCCGAAAAGTTTTTCAGCGATTAAATATAAATGGAGCTCTAACAAACGATGAAAGTTAACTAACAATCACTAGCGATCGTCTAACCATCTAATAGAATGACAAGAATCAACGTTTTGCTGAAATTTACGAGTCACATGTGAAAAGCCGGAAGCAGCTGTCGCGACGATGCTGCCAACCTTCGCGACAAGCAGCGCGCTCTAGCGCCGAAAAGTTTTTCAGCGATTAAATATAAATGGAGCTCTAACAAACGATGAAAGTTAACTAACAATCACTAGCGATTGTCTAACCATCTAATAGAATGACAAGAATCAACGTTTTGCTGAAATTTACGAGTCACATGTGAAAAGCCGGAAGCAGCTGTCGCGACGATGCTGCCAACCTTCGCGACAAGCAGCGCGCTCTAGCGCCGAAAAGTTTTTCAGCGATTAAATATAAATGGAGCTCTAACAAACGATGAAAGTTAACTAACAATCACTAGCGATCGTCTAACAATCTATTAGAATGACAAGAATCATCGTTTTGCTGAAATTGACGAGTCACATGTGGATAGCCGGAAGCAGCTGTCGCGACGATGCTGCCAACCTTCGCGACAAGCAGCGCGCTCTAGCGCCGAAAAGTTTTTCGGCGATTAAATAAAAATGGAGATCTAACAAACGATGAAAATTGACTTACAATCACTAGCGATCGTCTAACAATCTAATAGAATGACAAGAATCAACGTTTTGCTGAAATTGACGAGTCACATGTGGAAAGCCGGAAGCAGCTGTCGCGACGATGCCGCCAACCTTCGCGACAAGCAGCGCGCTCTAGCGCCGAAAAGTTTTTCAGCGATTAAATATAAATGGAGCTCTAACAAACGATGAAAGTTAACTAACAATCACTAGCGATCGTCTAACAATCTATTAGAATGACAAGAATCATCGTTTTGCTGAAATTGACGAGTCACATGTGGATAGCCGGAAGCAGCTGTCGCGACGATGCTGCCAACCTTCGCGACAAGCAGCGCGCTCTAGCGCCGAAAAGTTTTTCGGCGATTAAATAAAAATGGAGATCTAACAAACGATGAAAATTGACTTACAATCACTAGCGATCGTCTAACAATCTAATAGAATGACAAGAATCAACGTTTTGCTGAAATTGACGAGTCACATGTGGAAAGCCGGAAGCAGCTGTCCCGACGATGCCGCCAACCTTCGCGACAAGCAGCGCGCTCTAGCGCCGAAAAGTTTTTCAGCGATTAAATATAAATGGAGCTCTAACAAACGATGAAAGTTAACTAACAATCACTAGCGATCGTCTAACAATCTACTAGAATGACAAGAATCAACGTTTTGCTGAAATTTACGAGTCACATGTGGAAAGCCGGAAGCAGCTGTCGTGACGATGCTGCCAACCTTCGCGACAAGCAGCGCGCTCTAGCGCCGAAAAGTTTTTCAGCGATTAAATATAAATGGAGCTCTAACAAACGATGAAAGTTAACTAACAATCACTAGCGATCGTCTAACAATCTATTAGAATGACAAGAATCATCGTTTTGCTGAAATTGACGAGTCACATGTGGATAGCCGGAAGCAGCTGTCGCGACGATGCTGCCAACCTTCGCGACAAGCAGCGCGCTCTAGCGCCGAAAAGTTTTTCGGCGATTAAATAAAAATGGAGATCTAACAAACGATGAAAATTGACTTACAATCACTAGCGATCGTCTAACAATCTAATAGAATGACAAGAATCAACGTTTTGCTGAAATTGACGAGTCACATGTGGAAAGCCGGAAGCAGCTGTCCCGACGATGCCGCCAACCTTCGCGACAAGCAGCGCGCTCTAGCGCCGAAAAGTTTTTCAGCGATTAAATATAAATGGAGCTCTAACAAACGATGAAAGTTAACTAACAATCACTAGCGATCGTCTAACAATCTACTAGAATGACAAGAATCAACGTTTTGCTGAAATTTACGAGTCACATGTGGAAAGCCGGAAGCAGCTGTCGTGACGATGCTGCCAACCTTCGCGACAAGCAGCGCGCTCTAGCGCCGAAAAGTTTTTCAGCGATTTAATATAAATGGAGCTCTAACAAACGATGAAAGTTAACTAACAATCACTAGCGATCGTCTAACCATCTAATAGAATGACAAGAATCAACGTTTTGCTGAAGTTTACGAGTCACATGTGGAAAGCCGGAAGCAGCTGTCGCGACGATGCTGCCAACCTTCGCGACAAGCAGCGCGCTCTAGCGCCGAAAAGTTTTTCAGCGATTAAATATAAATGGAGCTCTAACAAACGATGAAAGTTAACTAACAATCACTAGCGATCGTCTAACAATCTATTAGAATGACAAGAATCATCGTTTTGCTGAAATTGACGAGTCACATGTGGATAGCCGGAAGCAGCTGTCGCGACGATGCTGCCAACCTTCGCGACAAGCAGCGCGCTCTAGCGCCGAAAAGTTTTTCGGCGATTAAATAAAAATGGAGATCTAACAAACGATGAAAATTGACTTACAATCACTAGCGATCGTCTAACAATCTAATAGAATGACAAGAATCAACGTTTTGCTGAAATTGACGAGTCACATGTGGAAAGCCGGAAGCAGCTGTCGCGACGATGCCGCCAACCTTCGCGACAAGCAGCGCGCTCTAGCGCCGAAAAGTTTTTCGGCGATTAAATAAAAATGGAGATCTAACAAACGATGAAAGTTAACTAACCATCACTAGCGATCGTCTAACAATCTAATAGAATGACAAGAATCAACGTTTTGCTGAAGTTTACGAGTCACATGTGGAAAGCCGGAAGCAGCTGTCCCGACGATGCCGCCAACCTACGCGACAAGCAGCGCGCTCTAGCGCCGAAAAGTTTTTCAGCGATTAAATATAAATGGAGCTCTAACAAACGATGAAAGTTAACTAACAATCACTAGCGATCGTCTAACAATCTATTAGAATGACAAGAATCATCGTTTTGCTGAAATTGACGTGTCACATGTGGATAGCCGGAAGCAGCTGTCGCGACGATTGCTGCCAACCTTCGCGACAAGCAGCGCGCTCTAGCGCCGAAAAGTTTTTCAGCGATTAAATATAAATGGAGCTCTAACAAACGATGAAAGTTAACTAACAATCACTAGCGATCGTCTAACAATCTAATAGAATGATAAGAATCAACGTTTTGCTGAAATTGACGAGATGCATGTGCAAAGTCGTAACAGCTGCCGCAGCGATGCTGCCAACCTTCGCGACATGCAGCGCGCTCTCGCGCCGAAAAGTTTTTCGGCGATTAAATAAAAATGGAGATCTAACAAACGATGAAAATTGGCTAACAATCACTAGCGATCGTCTAACAATCTAATAGAATAACAAGAATCAACGTTTTGCTGAAATTTACGAGTCACATGTGGAAAGCCGGAAGCAGCTGTCGCGACGATGCCGCCAACCTTCGCGACAAGCAGCGCGCTCTAGCGCCGAAAAGTTTTTCGGCGATTAATTAAAAATGGAGATCTAACAAACGATGAAAATTGACTTACAATCACTAGCGATCGTCTAACAATCTAATAGAATGACAAGAATCAACGTTTTGCTGAAATTTACGAGTCACATGTGGAAAGCCGGAAGCAGCTGTCCCGACGATGCCGCCAACCTTCGCGACAAGCAGCGCGCTCTAGCGCCGAAAAGTTTTTCAGCGATTAAATATAAATGGAGCTCTAACAAACGATGAAAGTTAACTAACAATCACTAGCGATCGTCTAACAATCTAATAGAATGACAAGAATCATCGTTTTGCTGAAATTGACGAGTCACATGTGGAAAGCCGGAAGCAGCTGTCGCGACGATGCCGCCATCTTCACTTGGCTTGCAGCGCGCTCTAGGGCCGAAAAGTTTTTCATTAATTTTACTAATAATTGAGCTCTAACAAACGATATAAAGTTACTAACAATCACTAACAAACGACTAACAATCGATTGGTTACGAAGAAAAGTTCGAATTCACCAGAAAACTATTTTCTGGGGCTAACTTTGGCATAAATTTTTTTTTTCGTTTTATTCAATAAATAAAGTCTAACAAACGCTGGGTTTTGTCTAACAAACACTAACAAACGACTAACAATCGATTGGCGTCGAAAAAAATTCGATATTCCCATAGTCGGCGGCTAAGTTTATGGAGCTCGTTTTTCCGGGTGCCTAATGACAATGTTTTGCGCGAGAAGTGGGAACACGCAATTCCAGGTGTCATAAAGTTGGAACGGTCGCAAGTCATATGTGAAAAACATTTCAGCGAAAGTGACATAGCTCATGAATGGATAAAGCGCGATTCAAATGGGCAGATCATTGCACGAGTAAGTTATGAAAAAAAAAAATTATTCATATTCCATCGTAAATAATGTATTTTTTATGTACAGGTAACGTACAAGCGTGCACGTCTCAACGATTTCGCTGTACCGTCAAAATTCGACCGTGATTCAGTGGAAAAAGAAAATGTGATTTCCTCGCACGAATACAGCAGATCCACTAGACAAGGAAATTTTCCACTAACTTGTTCCAAGGCTCTTCCGCTAACAGAACGAAGTGCCAACCTGTCAAGTGGAGATCAACCCGGGACCTCTGTTGAGTCTGCTACATTCATGAAAACGTCAGTGCAAGTCCTTAGCACTTTGTTCGAGGAGTTTCCTGAAACCAAAAGTAATTTTCATAATAAAATAATATTATGCAAAAATGTAAAATTAAATGTGAATTGAAATATAAATGTTTTTTATTCTGTTTGAATTACAGATATCTCATCGTATGTAGCTTCGCCAGATGTAAATGATGGAACGCTGCCCTCGCTGAAGAACGCTGATTCTTCAGAAGCAGCTTTATCAGCTTCTCAGATGCCTTTCAAGGTGCTTTCACCCGTTGGCATCAGCGAACGTGAGTATTAGAATATTCTCCTGTTCGTAACAGAAAATTGATAATAAGTA
This sequence comes from Ophion ellenae, assembly GCA_963210295.1. Lineage (NCBI taxonomy): Eukaryota > Metazoa > Arthropoda > Insecta > Hymenoptera > Ichneumonidae > Ophion > Ophion ellenae. The sequence continues at coordinate 10,536,146 of OY723393.1, forward strand.
CAACTGATAAAATTGAGTCACGTCGGAAATCCAAAAAAGCATACCATTTCATATAAATAATATCTAATTTAATTGTTTCAGGAATTTGGCAAGATGGTGCGAGTAGTTGTATCGATCGAACGGTTCAATTACCGGAGTCGTGGAGTATCGCCGAGGTATCGACTCCAAAGGGGAAATGCATGATCTTCTCATACGCTGTAACGAAGCTCGAGAACGACGTGCATTGTCCTTTGACAGAGAGGTACGTCACTCTCAACGCCAACTGAAGCCTCAACGACTTTATTTATGGACGTCACGTCAAACATCACGTCTTCAATTTCGATCCGTCTTGAAAAACGATCGAAATGCTTCCGGAAATATTGACGAGGTTCAGGATGGCAACCATTTGCAACGGTTTGGGCGACATCAGCATTCATTTCATGCCTATCGGTGCGTCGTATTCCGACTGCATGGGAAAATGGCGAAGTGAAGGCTGTCGTCTCGTATGCAAGAAAACGAGGTGTGGTGCTTGCGCGAAAATGAGGAAATTCGCATTACAACGGAGAATACGGCAACAAAATCGTCTGACGATGCAACGGATTCGTAATGTCTCTAATCCCCACGATCGAGTAAAGCTAAATGCAATGCGGATTAGAAACAAGCGTGAAAAATGGCAAAAACTCCAAGCCAAGAGACGCGTGGACCAACTTATGTCGTCGCTGAAAGAGCAAGCAGCACAAATAACTGCTATGAAAACTACAACTTTGGATGCGAAATGTGCCGAATTGAACGTACCAACGTTTATTATATGAGGTTGCATATGAGGCAAAACGCTCATCAGGAAAACCTTAAATTGAAAAAACAATTTGTTGTAAAAAAAAAGCTATCGAAATTGACGAATCAATAATCATTAAAGCGTTTTTATTGCGAAATGAAATACCTCAGCTGATTCTTTTTACCCTGCTACGCATTCCAGTCATACATACAAATTCCTCGTTTTTTAGATTCAGAACACCTACAAAACAATCAACATCATCGAATCGTCGACAGTTTCTCGCACTTACCCTTTTCTAACAAACCTTGAACATGTGCAAGACAATAAAATAAAATAATACTAAGAAGAAAAAAGCGTGCACATTTTATTTCTTATTTCAACTTACGTTCATTTAAAAAACCTCGAACCTCTGCTAAAAAAAAGAAAAATTACGAATAAACTTACATATTTATTTTTATTATTTAAAATTAGCAATAAACTTACATATTTATTTTCATTACACCTGTTTCAACAACTGACATACTTAACGACCGTATTCATATATTTAAAAAAAAACGACAAGTGAATTTGAACTCAAAATGCGACGGTAATACGCCAAGAACTTTGCTACTGAGCCAAATTCGATATCTCGTTCAAATAACTCAAAATCGCTCATGTTTTTCGCACCCGCTTGCGGGGAGACGGTTGGAGTCAGAGGTTTTGTAAAATAAGCATTTGCGTTTTACCGCGTGTTATAATAGTCTACAATAATATTAAAAACGAGTAATATACATTGAGGTGAGACAGAGATTGAAAAGCTAGCGCTGTCTCTATCTCACTTCCCCCACCCATCGCCGTCGCGCCGGAGTTTAGATTGCAGCGATCACAGTGGGCAATAGATGAACTACACGTCTGGCATCCATAAGCGAACTACCCATACGACAGCTCCATAAACTTAGCCGCCGACTATGGAAATATCGATTTTTTTTCGACGCCAATCGATTGTTAGTCGTTTGTTAGTGTTTGTTAGACAAAATCCAGCGTTTGTTAGACTTTATTTATTGAATAAAACGAAAAAAAAAATGTATGCCAAAGTTAGCCCCAGAAAATAGTTTTCTGGTGAATTCGAACTTTTCTTCGTAACCAATCGATTGTTAGTCGTTTGTTAGTGATTGTTAGTAACTTTATATCGTTTGTTAGAGCTCAATTATTATTAAAATTAATGAAAAACTTTTCGGCCCTAGAGCGCGCTGCAAGCCAAGTGAAGATGGCGGCATCTTCGCGACAGCTGCTTCCGGCTTTCCACATGTGACTCGTCAATTTCAGCAAAACGTTGATACTTGTCATTCTATTAGAATGTTAGACGTTCACTAGGGATTGTTAGTTCATTTTCAACGTTTGTTAGAGCTCCATTTATATTTAATCGCTGAAAAACTTTTCGGCGCTAGAGCGCGCTGCTTGTCGCGAAGGTTGGCAGCATCGTCGCGACAGCTGCTTCCGGCTTTCCACATGTGACTCGTCAATTTCAGCAAAACGTTGATTCTTGTCATTCTATTAGAATGTTAGACGTTCACTAGGGATTTTTAGTTCATTTTCATCGTTTGTTAGAGCTCCATTTATATTTAATCGCTGAAAAACTTTTCGGCGCTAGAGCGCGCTGCTTGTCGCGAAGGTTGGCAGCATCGTCGCGACAGCTGCTTCCGGCTTTCCACATGTGACTCGTCAATTTCAGCAAAACGATGATTCTTGTCATTCTATTAGATTGTTAGACGATCGCTAGTGATTGTTAGTTAACTTTCATCGTTTGTTGGAGCTCCATTTATATTTAATCGCTGAAAAACTTTTCGGCGCTAGAGCGCGCTGCTTGTCGCGAAGGTTGGCAGCATCGTCGCGACAGCCGCTTCCGGCTTTCCACATGTGACTCGTCAATTTCAGCAAAACGTGGATTCTTGTCATTCTATTAGATTGTTAAACGATCGCTAGTGATTGTTAGTTAACTTTCATCGTTTGTTAGAGCTCCATTTATATTTAATCGCTGAAAAACTTTTCGGCACTAGAGCGCGCTGCTTGTCGCGAAGGTTGGCAGCATCGTCGCAACAGCTGCTTCCGGCTTTCCACATGTGACTCGTCAATTTCAGCAAAACGTTGATTCTTGTCATTCTATTAGATTGTTAGACGATCGCTAGTGATTGTTAGGTAACTTTCATCGTTTGTTAGAGCTCCATTTATATTGAATCGCTGAAAAACTTTTCGGCGCTAGAGCGCGCTGCTTGTCGCGAAGGTTCGCAGCATCGTCGCGACAGCTGCTTCCGGCTTTGCACATGTAACTCGTCAATTTCAGCAAAACGTTGATTCTTGTCATTCTATTAGATTGTTAGACGATCACTAGGGATTGTTAGTTCATTTTCATCGTTTGTTATAGCTCCATTTTTATTTAATCGCCGAAAAACTTTTCGGCGCGAGAGCGCGCTGCATGTCGCGAAGGTTGGCAGCATCGCTGCGGCAGCTGTTACGACTTTGCACATGTATCTCGTCAATTTCAGCAAAACGTGGATTCTTGTCATTCTATTAGATTGTTAGACGATCGCTAGTGATTGTTAGTTAACTTTCATCGTTTGTTAGAGCTCCATTTATATTTAATCGCTGAAAAACTATTCGGCGCTAGAGCGCGCTGCTTGTCGCGAAGGTTGGCAGCATCGTCGCGACAGCTGCTTCCGGCTTTCCACATGTGACTCGTCAATTTCAGCAAAACGTTGATTCTTGTCATTCTATTAGATTGTTAGACGATCGCTAGTGATTGTTAGTTAACTTTCATCGTTTGTTAGAGCTCCATTTATATTTAATCGCTGAAAAACTTTTCGGCGCTAGAGCGCGCTGCTTGTCGCGAAGGTTGGCGGCATCCTCGCGACAGCTGCTTCCGGCTTTCCACAGGTGACTCGTCAATTCCAGCAAGACGTTGATTCTTGTCATTCTATTAGATTGTTAGACGATCGCTAGTGATTGTTAGTCAATTTTCATCGTTTGTTAGATCTCCATTTTTATTTAATCGCCGAAAAACTTTTCGGCGCGAGAGCGCGCTGCATGTCGCGAAGGTTGGCAGCATCGCTGCGGCAGCTGGTACGACTTTGCACATGTATCTCGTCATTTTCAGCAAAACGTTGATTCTTGTCATTCTATTAGATTGTTAGACGATCGCTAGTGATTGTTAGTTAACTTTCATCGTTTGTTAGAGCTCCATTTATATTTAATCGCTGAAAAACTTTTCGGCGCGAGAGCGCGCTGCTTGTCGCGAAGGTTGGCAGCATCGTCGCGACAGCTGCTTCCGGCTTTCCACATGTGACTCGTCAATTTCAGCAAAACGTTGATTCTTGTCATTCTATTAGATTGTTAAACGATCGCTAGTGATGGTTAGTTAACTTTCATCGTTTGTTAGAGCTCCATTTATATTTAATCTCTGAAAAACTTTTCGGCGCTAGAGCGCGCTGCTTGTCGCGAAGGTTGGCAGCATCGTCGCGACAGCTGCTTCCGGCTTTCCACATGTGACTCGTCAATTTCAGCAAAACGATGATTCTTGTCATTCTATTAGATTGTTAGACGATCGCTAGTGATTGTTAGTTAACTTTCATCGTTTGTTAGAGCTCCATTTATATTTAATCGCTGAAAAACTTTTGGGCGCCAGAGCGCGCTGCATGTCGCGAAGGTTGGCAGCATCGCCGCGACAGCTGCTTCCGACTTTGCACATGTAACTCGTCAATTTCAGCAAACCGTTGATTCTTGTCATTCTATTCGATTGTTAGACGATTGCTAGTGATTGTTAGTTCGTTTTCATCGTTTGTTAGAGGTCCATTTTTATTTAATCGCTGAAAAACTTTTCGGCGCGAGAGCGCGCTGCATGTCGCGTAGGATGGCAGCATCGCCGCGACAGCTGCTTCCGGCTTTGCACATGTAACTCGTCAATTTCAGCAAAACGTGGATTCTTGTCATTCTATTAGATTGTTAGACGATCGCTAGTGATTGTTAGTTAACTTTCATCGTTTGTTAGAGCTCCATTTATATTTAATCGCTGAAAAACTTTTCGGCGCTAGAGCGCGCTGCTTGTCGCGAAGGTTGGCAGCGTCGTCGCGACAGCTGCTTCCGGCTTTCCACATGTGACTCGTCAATTTCAGCAAAACATTGATTCTTGTCATTCTATTAGATTGTTAGACGATAACTAGGGGTTGTTAGTTCATTTTCATCGTTTGTTAGAGCTCCATTGTTATTTAATCGCCGAAAAACTTTTCGGCGCGAGAGCGCGCTGCATGTCGCGAAGGTTGGCAGCATCGCCGCGACAGCCGCTTCCGGCTTTGCACATGTAACTCGTCAATTTCAGCAAAACGTTCATTCTTGTCATTCTATTCGATTGTTAGGCGATTGCTAGTGATTGTTAGTTCGTTTTCATCGTTTGTTAGAGCTCCATTTTTATTTAATCGCCGAAAAACTTTTCGGCGCGAGAGCGCGCTGCATGTCGCGAAGGTTGGCAGCATCGCCGCGACAGCTGCTTCCGGCTTTGCACATGTAACTCGTCAATTTCAGCAAAACGTTGATTCTTGTCATTCTATTCGATTGTTAGACGATTGCTAGTGATTGTTAGTTCATTTTCATCGTTTGTTAGAGCTCCATTTTTATTTAATCGCCGAAAAACATTTCGGCGCGAGAGCGCGCTGCATGTCGCGAAGGTTGGCAGCATCGCTGCGGCAGCTGTTACGACTTTGCACATGTAACTCGTCAATTTCAGCAAAACGTTGATTCTTGTCATTCTATTAGATTGTTAGACGATCGCTAGTGATTGTTAGTTAACTTTCATCGTTTGTTAGAGCTCCATTTATATTTAATCGCTGAAAAACTTTTCGGCGCTAGAGCGCGCTGCTTGTCGCGAAGGTTGGCAGCATCGTCGCGACAGCTGCTTCCGGCTTTTCACATGTGACTCGTAAATTTCAGCAAAACGTTGATTCTTGTCATTCTATTAGATGGTTAGACGATCGCTAGTGATTGTTAGTTAACTTTCATCGTTTGTTAGAGCTCCATTTATATTTAATCGCTGAAAAACTTTTCGGCGCTAGAGCGCGCTGCTTGTCGCGAAGGTTGGCGGCATCGTCGGGACAGCTGCTTCCGGCTTTCCACATGTGACTCGTAAATTTCAGCAAAACGTTGATTCTTGTCATTCTATTAGATTGTTAGACGATCGCTAGTGATTGTTAGTTAACTTTCATCGTTTGTTAGAGCTCCATTTATATTTAATCGCTGAAAAACTTTTCGGCGCTAGAGCTCGCTGCTTGTCGCGAAGGTTGGCAGTATCGTCGCGACAGCTGCTTCCGGCTTTGCACATGTATCTCGTCAATTTCAGCAAAACGTTGATTCTTGTCATTCTATTCGATTGTTAGACGATCGCTAGTGATTGTCTAATAGAATGTCAAGAATCAACGTTTTGCTGAAATGGGCGAGTTACATGTGCAAAGCCGGAAGTAGATGTCGCGGCGATGCTGCCAACCTTCGTGACATGCAGCGCGCTCTCGCGCCGAAAAGTTTTTGGCGATTAAGTAAAAATGGACATCTAACAAACGATGAAAATTGACTAATAATCACTAGCGATCGTCTAACAATCTAATAGAATGACAAGAATCAACGTTTTGCTGAAATTGACGAGTTACATGTGCAAAGCTGGAAGCAGCTGTCGCGACGATGCTGCCAACCTTCGCGACAAGCAGCGCGCTCTCGCGCCGAAAGGTTTTTCGGCAATTATATAAAAATGGAGATCTAACAAACGATGAAAGTTAACTAACAAACACTAGGATTCGTCTAACAATCGAATAGAATGACAAGAATCAACGTTTTGCTGAAATTGACGAGTTACATGTGCAAAGCCGGAAGCAGCTGTCGCAGCGATGCTGCCAACGCTTCGCGACATGCAGCGCGCTCTCGCGCCGAAAAGTTTTTCAGCGATTAAATAAAAATGGAGCTCTAACAAACGATGAAAACTAACTAACAATCACTAGCAATCGTCTAACAATCGAATAGAATGACAAGAATCAACGTTTTGCTGAAATTGACGAGTTACATGTGCAAAGCCGGAAGCAGCTGTCGCGGCGATGCTGCCAACCTTCGCGACATGCAGCGCGCTCTAGCGCCGAAAAGTTTTTCAGCGATTTAATATAAATGGAGCTCTAACAAACGAGGAAAGTTAACTAACAATCACTAGCGATCGTCTAACCATCTAATAGAATGAGAAGAATCAACGTTTTGCTGAAATTTACGAGTCACATGTGGAAAGCCGGAAGCAGCTGTCGCGACGATGCTGCCAACCTTCGCGACAAGCAGCGCGCTCTAGCGCCGAAAAGTTTTTCAGCGATTAAATATAAATGGAGCTCTAACAAACGATGAAAGTTAACTAACAATCACTAGCGATCGTCTAACAATCTATTAGAATGACAAGAATCATCGTTCTGCTGAAATTGACGAGTCACATGTGGATAGCCGGAAGCAGCTGTCGCGACGATGCTGCCAACCTTCCCGACAAGCAGCGCGCTCTCGCGCCGAAAAGTTGTTCAGCGATTAAATATAAATGGAGCTCTAACAAACGATGAAAGTTAACTAACAATCACTAGCGATCGTCTAACATTCTATTAGAATGACAAGAATCATCGTTTTGCTGAAATTGACGAGTCACATGTGGATAGCCGGAAGCAGCTGTCGCGACGATGCTGCCAACCTTCGCGACAAGCAGCGCGCTCTAGCGCCGAAAAGTTTTTCGGCGATTAAATAAAAATGGAGATCTAACAAACGATGAAAATTGACTTACAATCACTAGCGATCGTCTAACAATCTAATAGAATGACAAGAATCAACGTTTTGCTGAAATTGACGAGTCACATGTGGAAAGCCGGAAGCAGCTGTCGCGACGATGCCGCCAACCTTCGCGACAAGCAGCGCGCTCTAGCGCCGAAAAGTTTTTCGGCGATTAAATAAAAATGGAGATCTAACAAACGATGAAAATTGACTTACAATCACTAGCGATCGTCTAACCATCTAATAGAATGACAAGAATCAACGTTTTGCTGAAATTTATGAGTCACATGTGGAAAGCCGGAAGCAGCTGTCCCGACGATGCCGCCAACCTACGCGACAAGCAGCGCGCTCTAGCGCCGAAAAGTTTTTCAGCGATTAAATATAAATGGAGCTCTAACAAACGATGAAAGTTAACTAACAATCATTAGCGATCGTCTAACCATCTAATAGAATGACAAGAATCAACGTTTTGCTGAAATTTACGAGTCACATGTGAAAAGCCGGAAGCAGCTGTCGCGACGATGCTGCCAACCTTCGCGACAAGCAGCGCGCTCTAGCGCCGAAAAGTTTTTCAGCGATTAAATATAAATGGAGTTCTAACAAACGATGAAAGTTAACTAACAATCACTAGCGATCGCCTAACAATCTATTAGAATGACAAGAATCATCGTTTTGCTGAAATTGACGAGTCACATGTGGATAGCCGGAAGCAGCTGTCGCGACGATGCTGCCAACCTTCGCGACAAGCAGCGCGCTCTAGCGCCGAAAAGTTTTTCGGCGATTAAATAAAAATGGAGATCTAACAAACGATGAAAATTGACTTACAATCACTAGCGATCGTCTAACAATCTAATAGAATGACAAGAATCAACGTTTTGCTGAAATTGACGAGTCACATGTGGAAAGCCGGAAGCAGCTGTCGCGACGATGCCGCCAACCTTCGCGACAAGCAGCGCGCTCTAGCGCCGAAAAGTTTTTCGGCGATTAAATAAAAATGGAGATCTAACAAACGATGAAAGTTAACTAACCATCACTAGCGATCGTCTAACAATCTAATAGAATGACAAGAATCAACGTTTTGCTGAAATTTACGAGTCACATGTGGAAAGCCGGAAGCAGCTGTCCCGACGATGCCGCCAACCTACGCGACAAGCAGCGCGCTCTAGCGCCGAAAAGTTTTTCAGCGATTAAATATAAATGGAGCTCTAACAAACGATGAAAGTTAACTAACAATCATTAGCGATCGTCTAACCATCTAATAGAATGACAAGAATCAACGTTTTGCTGAAATTTACGAGTCACATGTGAAAAGCCGGAAGCAGCTGTCGCGACGATGCTGCCAACCTTCGCGACAAGCAGCGCGCTCTAGCGCCGAAAAGTTTTTCAGCGATTAAATATAAATGGAGCTCTAACAAACGATGAAAGTTAACTAACAATCACTAGCGATCGCCTAACAATCTATTAGAATGACAAGAATCATCGTTTTGCTGAAATTGACGAGTCACATGTGGATAGCCGGAAGCAGCTGTCGCGACGATGCTGCCAACCTTCGCGACAAGCAGCGCGCTCTAGCGCCGAAAAGTTTTTCAGCGATTAAATATAAATGGAGCTCTAACAAACGATGAAAGTTAACTAACAATCACTAGCGATCGTCTAACAATCTAATAGAATGACAAGAATCAACGTTTTGCTGAAATTGACGAGTCACATGTGGAAAGCCGGAAGCAGCTGTCCCGACGATGCCGCCAACCTACGCGACAAGCAGCGCGCTCTAGCGCCGAAAAGTTTTTCAGCGATTAAATATAAATGGAGCTCTAACAAACGATGAAAGTTAACTAACAATCACTAGCGATCGTCTAACAATCTAATAGAATGATAAGAATCAACGTTTTGCTGAAATTGACGAGATGCATGTGCAAAGTCGTAACAGCTGCCGCAGCGATGCTGCCAACCTTCGCGACATGCAGCGCGCTCTCGCGCCGAAAAGTTTTTCGGCGATTAAATAAAAATGGAGATCTAACAAACGATGAAAATTGACTAACAATCACTAGCGATCGTCTAACAATCTAATAGAATGACAAGAATCAACGTTTTGCTGAAATTAACGAGTCACATCTGGAAAGCCGGAAGCAGCTGTCGCGACGATGCCGCCAACCTTCGCGACAAGCAGCGCGCTCTAGCGCCGAAAAGTTTTTCGGCGATTAAATAAAAATGGAGATCTAACAAACGATGAAAATTGACTTACAATCACTAGCGATCGTCTAACAATCTAATAGAATGACAAGAATCAACGTTTTGCTGAAATTTACGAGTCACATGTGGAAAGCCGGAAGCAGCTGTCCCGACGATGCCGCCAACCTTCGCGACAAGCAGCGCGCTCTAGCGCCGAAAAGTTTTTCGGCGATTAAATAAAAATGGAGATCTAACAAACGATGAAAATTGACTTACAATCACTAGCGATCGTCTAACAATCTAATAGAATGACAAGAATCAACGTTTTGCTGAAATTTACGAGTCACATGTGGAAAGCCGGAAGCAGCTGTCCCGACGATGCCGCCAACCTTCGCGACAAGCAGCGCGCTCTAGCGCCGAAAAGTTTTTCAGCGATTAAATATAAATGGAGCTCTAACAAACGATGAAAGTTAACTAACAATCACTAGCGATCGTCTAACCATCTAATAGAATGACAAGAATCAACGTTTTGCTGAAATTTACGAGTCACATGTGAAAAGCCGGAAGCAGCTGTCGCGACGATGCTGCCAACCTTCGCGACAAGCAGCGCGCTCTAGCGCCGAAAAGTTTTTCAGCGATTAAATATAAATGGAGCTCTAACAAACGATGAAAGTTAACTAACAATCACTAGCGATCGTCTAACAATCTATTAGAATGACAAGAATCAACGTTTTGCTGAAATTTACGAGTCACATGTGAAAAGCCGGAAGCAGCTGTCGCGACGATGCTGCCAACCTTCGCGACAAGCAGCGCGCTCTAGCGCCGAAAAGTTATTCAGCGATTAAATATAAATGGAGCTCTAACAAACGATGAAAGTTAACTAACAATCACTAGCGATCGTCTAACAATCTAATAGAATGACAAGAATCAACGTTTTGCTGAAATTGACGAGATACATGTGCAAAGTCGTAACAGCTGCCGCAGCGATGCTGCCAACCTTCGCGACATGCAGCGCGCTCTCGCGCCGAAAAGTTTTTCGGCGACTAAATAAAAATGGAGATCTAACAAACGATGAAAATTGACTAACAATCACTAGCGATCGTCTAACAATCTAATAGAATGACAAGAATCAACGTTTTGCTGAAATTTACGAGTCACATGTGGAAAGCCGGAAGCAGCTGTCGCGACGATGCCGCCAACCTTCGCGACAAGCAGCGCGCTCTAGCGCCGAAAAGTTTTTCGGCGATTAAATAAAAATGGAGATCTAACAAACGATGAAAATTGACTTACAATCACTAGCGATCGTCTAACAATCTATTAGAATGACAAGAATCATCGTTTTGCTGAAATTGACGAGTCACATGTGGATAGCCGGAAGCAGCTGTCGCGACGATGCTGCCAACCTTCGCGACAAGCAGCGCGCTCTAGCGCCGAAAAGTTTTTCGGCGATTAAATAAAAATGGAGATCTAACAAACGATGAAAATTGACTTACAATCACTAGCGATCGTCTAACAATCTAATAGAATGACAAGAATCAACGTTTTGCTGAAATTGACGAGTCACATGTGGAAAGCCGGAAGCAGCTGTCGCGACGATGCCGCCAACCTTCGCGACAAGCAGCGCGCTCTAGCGCCGAAAAGTTTTTCGGCGATTAAATAAAAATGGAGATCTAACAAACGATGAAAGTTAACTAACCATCACTAGCGATCGTCTAACAATCTAATAGAATGACAAGAATCAACGTTTTGCTGAAATTTACGAGTCACATGTGGAAAGCTGGAAGCAGCTGTCCCGACGATGCCGCCAACCTACGCGACAAGCAGCGCGCTCTAGCGCCGAAAAGTTTTTCAGCGATTAAATATAAATGGAGCTCTAACAAACGATGAAAGTTAACTAACAATCATTAGCGATCGTCTAACCATCTAATAGAATGACAAGAATCAACGTTTTGCTGAAATTTACGAGTCACATGTGAAAAGCCGAAAGCAGCTGTCGCGACGATGCTGCCAACCTTCGCGACAAGCAGCGCGCTCTAGCGCCGAAAAGTTTTTCAGCGATTAAATATAAATGGAGCTCTAACAAACGATGAAAGTTAACTAACAATCACTAGCGATCGCCTAACAATCTATTAGAATGACAAGAATCATCGTTTTGCTGAAATTGACGAGTCACATGTGGATAGCCGGAAGCAGCTGTCGCGACGATGCTGCCAACCTTCGCGACAAGCAGCGCGCTCTAGCGCCGAAAAGTTTTTCAGCGATTAAATATAAATGGAGCTCTAACAAACGATGAAAGTTAACTAACAATCACTAGCGATCGTCTAACAATCTAATAGAATGACAAGAATCAACGTTTTGCTGAAATTGACGAGTCACATGTGGAAAGCCGGAAGCAGCTGTCCCGACGATGCCGCCAACCTACGCGACAAGCAGCGCGCTCTAGCGCCGAAAAGTTTTTCAGCGATTAAATATAAATGGAGATCTAACAAACGATGAAAGTTAACTAACAATCATTAGCGATCGTCTAACCATCTAATAGAATGACAAGAATCAACGTTTTGCTCAAATTTACGAGTCACATGTGAAAAGCCGGAAGCAGCTGTCGCGACGATGCTGCCAACCTTCGCGACAAGCAGCGCGCTCTAGCGCCGAAAAGTTTTTCAGCGATTAAATATAAATGGAGCTCTAACAAACGATGAAAGTTAACTAACAATCACTAGCGATCGTCTAACAATCTATTAGAATGACAAGAATCATCGTTTTGCTGAAATTGACGAGTCACATGTGGATAGCCGGAAGCAGCTGTCGCGACGATGCTGCCAACCTTCGCGACAAGCAGCGCGCTCTAGCGCCGAAAAGTTTTTCAGCGATTAAATATAAATGGAGCTCTAACAAACGATGAAAGTTAACTAACAATCACCAGCGATCGTCTAACAATCTAATAGAATGATAAGAATCAACGTTTTGCTGAAATTGACGAGATGCATGTGCAAAGTCGTAACAGCTGCCGCAGCGATGCTGCCAACCTTCGCGACATGCAGCGCGCTCTCGCGCCGAAAAGTTTTTCGGCGATTAAATAAAAATGGAGATCTAACAAACGATGAAAATTGACTAACAATCACTAGCGATCGTCTAACAATCTAATAGAATGACAAGAATCAACGTTTTGCTGAAATTGACGAGTCACATGTGGAAAGCCGGAAGCAGCTGTCGCGACGATGCCGCCAACCTTCGCGACAAGCAGCGCGCTCTAGCGCCGAAAAGTTTTTCGGCGATTAAATAAAAATGGAGATCTAACAAACGATGAAAATTGACTTACAATCACTAGCGATCGTCTAACAATCTAATAGAATGACAAGAATCAACGTTTTGCTGAAATTTACGAGTCACATGTGGAAAGCCGGAAGCAGCTGTCCCGACGATGCCGCCAACCTTCGCGACAAGCAGCGCGCTCTAGCGCCGAAAAGTTTTTCAGCGATTAAATATAAATGGAGCTCTAACAAACGATGAAAGTTAACTAACAATCACTAGCGATCGTCTAACAATCTAATAGAATGACAAGAATCATCGTTTTGCTGAAATTGACGAGTCACATGTGGAAAGCCGGAAGCAGCTGTCGCGACGATGCCGCCATCTTCACTTGGCTTGCAGCGCGCTCTAGGGCCGAAAAGTTTTTCATTAATTTTACTAATAATTGAGCTCTAACAAACGATATAAAGTTACTAACAATCACTAACAAACGACTAACAATCGATTGGTTACGAAGAAAAGTTCGAATTCACCAGAAAACTATTTTCTGGGGCTAACTTTGGCATAAATTTTTTTTTTCGTTTTATTCAATAAATAAAGTCTAACAAACGCTGGGTTTTGTCTAACAAACACTAACAAACGACTAACAATCGATTGGCGTCGAAAAAAATTCGATATTCCCATAGTCGGCGGCTAAGTTTATGGAGCTGATTTCCATCTCTCTCGCACAGCCTTATCACTCTATTGCAGCGACACTCGTAGTCACTAGGCGAAACGGCCGGTGCTTCAATCCGAGGACATACCCCCACCGCCAGCGTTTCAAGACCTGTATGTAAGACCGTGGCTTGCACTCCTTCCCTATAGTGTCCCTGGTAGCCACTTTGAAATGCACAGATCGGTCTCCTCCCACTCTAGCCTCCATGAGGCAGCGCTTTACGTGGTTGGGGGGATAACTACGAAATCGCCCCATAAGACCTGTTGTTCCATGTAATATATTTTCTTTGCTACCAGGCTGCTCGTCGCAGCCTCTAATGTAGGGAATACCTTTTTTGTCCAATACTACTTAATTTACGCGACCAGACACTCTAAATTACGTTCATAATATATTATTGGGGTACGAAGTTCTTCGTGCGTTTGTTCCGGTTCTTTTGAACGATATTTATCGTAAAAGTCCTATACCGATGGAAAAATGGCAACGTTCTTCAAAGTCCGCGGTGTTCTGAGCACCATCAGCAATATTTTAAAGCCTAAGTAAAAACAAACTATTCGTTCGTTCCTCGTTAACGAGGATCACGTGCACAGACGAAATAGGTTATCAAGCGCTTCCGTTTGCAGGGTAGGTCTCATACAAGTACCCAATCGAGGCGGGCCAAAATTGAATATACCGAAGAAAAAACATCCGCCATGGTTACCGAAGCAATTTCGTGTGGTAAGCAAAAATCTTGCCGCACACAGCATCATTATTGAAATCTCTGTGCTAATGTCACCAAATTTTTGTTGTAGCTTCACAGAGAGGAGGTAACAAAAGAAAACACCAAGTTCATACAAGAAGTGATAGAATCTAAGTATGGGCCACGCGATATAGGTCTTGGTATGACAATTCAAGAATCACCGCTCAAAGTTCAACCAATCGAACCGCAGAGAGTATGGACAGAAAAATCTCGTCGCACTGGTGTTATCGCCAAAAAAATTGGCATTTATCCAATTTGGTTGAAGAACGGCAAAAAAGTTACAGCTACATTGTTGCAGGTAACACTTAATTTCTCCTTTCAATCCCATTGGTATATTTTATGACCGATGTATAATGTGATTACCCAAATAGAATGAAATAATTGATTGCAGGTAGCTGACAATCATGTTATCAAGTATATCCCACCAGAAGATTTTAAACCAATTGTAGGTGGACGCCATAGACGGCCAAAAAATAAGCTAGGTTGCCTTGTTATCGGAGCAGAGAGTACCGATCCTCAAAAGGTAGGTAATAATTGGCAGAATGTAACCCAGACTGCAAAGTACAACGAATTATAAACTAAGGATATAAAGGATCTTGTAATTCGAAATATGAACTAAGGATATAAAGGGTCTTGAAGTAAGACGACCGTCGTGATACAAATACGCTGCATCCTAGCTACCTCTATTTCAAGACTGCGTAGTTTGAGATCGACCGATTAATCCATTCAAAAACTATAATACGTTTAATTTGTGATATTTTCGCATGCATCCTTAGGACATATGATTTTACTTTAAAATATGATTTAAAAAAGATGAGAAGATTAGAATATTAGAAAATAGACAACTAGAAGATAGTAACAAAAAATTGTAATAAAAAATGCACTATATTATGTGCTCATGTCTGCCTTTCGATCTATCGCATTAATAACATTGCTTGTGTACTGAAGAAACTTAAGACAGACGTCCAGAACTGTGTGTTGTCATGGCACTTAGTTGTAATGATGCTCCGAGAAAATGCTAATGAAAATCATTTGCTCATAATTCCGACTTCGTCTATCTGGTGAATTATGGCCCATGAATACAAAAAAAATATTGTCAAACGTGGACCTCACTAATATTGTGCTGTACGATTTTTTTTAATTCATGGTATTCAAAGAAAATTAATGTACATAATACAAGTATACGGCAGATTATTATTAATAGTAATATAATTATTATTCTGAGTATTCTAAATTCTATTAATGACAAAGGGAGTCATGAAAAGACACGCTATTCATTCGAGTCATTGTACATCTCACCCTGAGCTGGAAAGAAAGCGTGCGAAAGAGACAGCGGCTATTATACAGTAACATACATTCACAAGCACAATACAGAAGCGGTTTGAGCTACGAGAAGATTCTGACTTCTCTCTAATAAAAGACAGACAGACTCGGCAGCAATGTCGTACCTGCTTGACAATGGTCCACAGACCTTAAGCCTGAACATTTGGAATATAAGTTTCAAAAATCACTTCTACCAATCGATTGTATTTAACATTAATTATTTTCATTGGCAACTAAACGATTGATATTTCATATACGTCGCATTTTATACTTGACACTTCACACAAGCCTCCTGAGCATCCGCAATTATTCAAATGGTCTGTCTTTAGAAAATACGCGATTAGGACCTCTGCCTCATCGATTTTCTTCATTTTTAGAAGAATTTTGTACTTAATTTGTACATCTAGTATAATCCGCTGAACGGCAGACATGAGCACATTATATAGTACCCCCTTTTTTTTATAAATTCAAGGCGCTGTCAATTGACAACGTAATGCTAACATGCTGGCAGAAGAGGTCGTTTACGATATGGTTATCGATATTAATGACGTCTGCCAAATAAGCAAATCATATCGAAATTTTGGTCACCAGCTCCTTAACTACAACTGATTACAAGGCCACCAACAAATACGATTTTTATTCTTTTTAAGGATACTTATTATAACATGAGAAAAATTTAAAAAGTGCTCGAGATTTATTCCTAGGCCAATAATATCGGCACTCCAACGTAATGGGGTAAACTCTAATTCCGATTTTTACGACGATTCCAGTTGAATGAACCAATGTTTTGGGAAAACCCAGAAATATTTGTCTTTCTTAGGCTTTCTTCTATTGATTATACCTGGAAAGTTTAAACAAAACTAACAAAATGGTGTACAAGCAACGAAAAATTCGAGTTATTTTCTTTATTGAAACGTCTCAAAAAAAATCTACCGTATGTCGCATAAGTTAAATGCTTCATAGTAGTGGATTTCAACCGTTTAAAATTCAACTTAATATCTCCAGCGTTTTTCGAGACGCCGTGGTAAAATTACCAAAAAATGTTAGTTTCAAGCACATTGCAGTCAACGTGTCGGTACAATATTTATGTTTGACCAGTCGTATTATGCAGTGTAAAAATTGCCTGCACTATAAATGCAGTTTCCAAAGTATGTTTAGTTTCAGTCGAAGTCACAGTCTTACATACAGGTCTTGCAACAACGATGGTTGGGGTATGTTCGCTTAACGTGATTTTTGTGTCACGATCTACTGCCGCGAGGTGCGATAGATCGGTACACTATGCAACGAAGACAGAGCGCGAGACAGCGTAGCATTCTGCCCCTTTTTGTAAACCCTAACCCCATTACTCGTTTTTATTCCGTGTTTTGTAAACAATTTTTAATTTACGTACGAAGAAAGTACAAGTACATGTTCGACACGATCAAAGATGATAACTAACTATACTGGAGGGGAGATATACACCTTGGAGCCGGAAAAAAGGTCATTTTTGTGAATTTTTTCAAGGAAAACTATTTGAAATTTCGGATTGGGGTTTTAATGGGGTTTGAATATGCATTCAAAAATATGTTTAATTTTCTTTATTTAAAAATATCAAATATATACAAGGATATTGTATCATCCTTGGAGCGATGTGAAAAAAACCGGCGTATACCGTACCGACTGGCGTTTCTTCAAAAATCATCTGAAAAAAAAAACCGAAAAGATTATTAAATTAGATACTATAATCTAGTACTTGTCATACCCGATTTTTAAAATATCGATTTATGACAAAATGGCGGCCGTTTGAACAGAAATAGTGATTTTTGGGCCAAAAATTGGTTATTTTTTTTTCCCTTAGGTACACGCTTTTCGCGTTTGTTACCTATTCTTTCCCATCATTATGACCGTTCTTTCCTCTACTGTTTACTCCTTTTTGTCTCCATCTTTCTCCCTGTTCCCCCCTGTTGCGGCCGCAGCCGACTACCCCCTCTGTATTATATTCATCATGACATTTCTGTCATGGGTATAGGGAAACTGCGGAAAACCTATACCAATACAGCCGGTCATCGAGTTCGCCGCGAAATTCCGAAGAAAAACATTTCACGACGAAATGTACGCGACTGGGATTCGAACCCGGGACCTCCCGGTCCGCTGGTTTAGTGGCGAGCACGCTAACCACTAGACCATCGCACCAGTTAAAATTGGTTATTATTTTGCCTATAAAACAAAAACTAAGTACCGACGAAAAAAATCCCATGACAAGTACTAGATAATGGTGTATAGAATAACCACAAAAAACCTCAAGGTAATCGGTTCATTGGTTTTCGAGAAATGTTGGGTACCGATTTCAAAAACGTGGTTTTGAGAAAAACGCGTTTGAAATTCGGGAATGAATAAATAATGAAATTTGTCAACTTACATGGAATCATCGATACCAGGCCCATAGTGTAGGGATCTTCTACGGTCGACGGAATGTTCATAGTTTCTAAATCCTCGACCTCGACCATCTAGGTGTATATCTCTCCTTAACGCTTCATAGAATTTATGTTTAAATGTAAACTGAAGACATGCAAAATTTAAGTCATTCTGATGAGATTGAATGACATTTCGTTAATCGCTGTCACAAAGGCGATTTGGCCAAGTCGATTCGTTCCGCGCTTACACTCATAGTATTTTGGGTTCAATTCCCTAATCGGCGTTTTTTCGATGCGCCGATTGAGCGGATCCTGTGTTGCTAGCTGGGCATCTCCAAAGCATGCAGACCCACTTGTAAATCTAATCCACTCGTTGCGTCCAGGCAGGGGCGTAGCGTGGGGGGGGGGGGGCATGGCTCCGGGCGGCACTGATGTGGGGCGGCGGCGGCGAGCGGCAGTTAAGGCGTTACCCCCACTTGTAGCGCAAAAAAAGGCCTTTTTCATGATTTTTTTTAAAGAAAACTACAAAAAAAATTTAATCGATCAATATACCATCTTAAAGAACACATCTTGAAGAACTTTCAGTCATTTTTTTATTGAAAAATATTACATTGTTTAGTGGCAAATGGCCGTCAATGAAATAATGTTTTTATATACACGGTTTGCGGTGACCAACATTGCGGCGAAGTGGATCATCTGAAAAAAAATGCGGATGGATTTAGTCAAATATAAGTATAAACTAGTCTTTAATCGAAGGATTTTAAAAAATATTCATTTTTCACAAAATGGCGACAGTCAAAGTTAATGGTTCGATTTTAACGAAAAAAACGGCCGTTTTTTGGCTATAAAACGGCCATTTTTTTCGAAAAAAAATCGAACGATTGAAGACTACATTTTTATGTATTAAATAAGCCTGCAAAATTTCAAGAAGATCGGTTCATTAGTGTTCGAGTAATCTTGGTCACCGACTTCAGAAATGCCATTTTGAGAAAAACGCGTTTAAAGTTTCAATTTCAGTTTACACGAAGAAAATATTTTTTTTCGTAAACTTACATAGAGTCATCTATTGCGGGCCCATACAGAAGTTCTTCCGCCGACGATGCCGCTTGCAAAACGGAAATTTAGTGTTGCCTTCGTAACATTCTTCCTTCACGAGTGCTCTCAGCCGCACGTCTCTCTGCCAGTGCAATCCGTGCTTCGTCCATTTTATCAGCGTATTCGTGCGCGTTGTGTCCACAGCTCACTCCGATTGAGTTCAAATAAAATAATAATGATTTTGAACCTTCGTTGAATAGTCCAACGGCAATATAAGCTGCTAAATTTACAACGATTGCTCCACTCGAGACGATTTTTGGGCTGATTTTCCAAATAAGTTGGTTGAAGCTTTCGTTGTTATTTTGATTGAAGCCACCGACGCATCTTTCGAGTAAAGTTTCCTTACTCAGATCGTTGTATATAGGTCTGATGGCATCCAATACATTTGATGGAAGTGGTTTGTAATCGTGTTGGAAAGCCTCGTTTCTCGCCTGAGCTCGTTGATACGAACACCACGATTCTTCACCGGTTGGACATCTCTCATGGTGTGGATTTGCATCGGTTGAACTGTAATGATCGAAGGTCGCCCATATTGCCTCATGCATATCGTGAACAGAAGCAGAATGGCGTCGAATAGCAAGTCCATAGTACACAGTGAGCTTGTCAATAAATTTTCCTGTCAGCTGTCCTTTACCACCAAGCTGTTTGTTTTTTTTTACTAAATTACGAAGGCGGGATTCCATACGCTTTTGGACGTGACCGATGCATTCTTTTTTTATCACTTCTACGTCGTCATAAGGATGAGAATTTACTAGCCTAGTGTACGTTTTCGAATCTCCGTCCCCAATATAGTAACGGTACAGGACATTATATTTTTCTATTGAACCCTTGAAGATTTCGATAATGGAGTTCACCTCCATTTTTCCCGAGGAGCCTTCGTGATTTGCACTGCAGTTATCTTCGTGTGTTTCGTACCATTCTTCGTATTCCGCATCATTTAGCTTATGTTTCCACGATTCACACATTTTACAATACGCACTTTTTACCACAAGATCAAGTACTTTTCCACTGTAGTAGCCTATGACTGATGTGACTCCGAACAACGACGTATATCCTCGCTTCCTCCAGGATCCATCTCCGGAAACTGTTAATTGAGGAGTTGCATCGCCTTCTGCATTAGGTGTATCTTCAATTTCTTCTCGTACGGCTTTTTTAAATATTACATCTGCACATGTTTTCACAGACTCATAAATACTTTTCAAAATTATTGAATATGTAGTCTCGGTAAGAAACCTTGGCATGTCCATAAGTCCGCAAAATTTTTGTGCTCCAGCCAATCCTATGCCGAGAACTCGCATGGTGAATATAAATCGACGATTTATTTCATACGAATGTTCCAAAAAAGGAGAAGATGGTATCAAATTATCTGCACATGAGTCACATGAGTTAAATTTGAAATAGCAACAAACACAACCCAAAAGTTCAAAATCCGATATTCAATATTAGGACTTTGATTCACAGTCATATCAATATTATTTTTCAGTTTCTTCGCAGACGTGCTGAAACTTTCAGTTTCCGTTTCGGTCAGGTTGGGGTTAAAAACACCCTTCCTTTTTTTGGTCGAGATTTCCGTAAATTATCACTGCTTCTTGTTTGTCGCGAACCTTTTTTTCGATCCATTTTTGAATGCAGAATGAATAAAAACTGCGCTTATAATATTATGAACGGCGAAATATACGTCTTATATAGTCGAACTTTCGAGCTACACTGACGAGTTTAGACCATAACAGACAACGAAAATACGTTTTTATAAATTCCAGTCCATTGTATGAACGTTGTGAATGCCAGGTATACGACCCTTTTCATCGAACAATGCATTTAAGGTCGGAGGGAGGGTCGAGCTCGCCAGACGGCAGACTAGCCGGTCGTATACACAACGGATTCTTCTCTTTCAACGCTCATATCTCAGTCAATTTTGTTCGGATCGACTTGAAATTTTCAGGACATATTCTCAGATACTTTTACTTCAAAAAAATGCAATAAAAAAACCATTTTTTCAAAATCGCAAGGGGGTAACCCCTTAAGTTGCGAAAATAGGGCGGGGGGCGGAAAATTTAGGGTTAGCCCCGGGCGGCAAAATTCCACGCTACGCCACTGCGTCCAGGAGACGAATGTATATTTCATTGAAGGTTACAATCGCAGTGTATGTAGCAATCTGCACGATTTCAATATTGCTTTCTAATAATTTCGTGTAAGACATTCATATACTGGCTGTATCGCTTGTTGCACATCGACGGAAGTGCTGGCTTCTTTTAATATTCTGCTAATGTACTGGTTCATTCTGGGCCTCTGCCATGAAAACCAGCCTTTCGGTCCAGACCGGCAGTAGTTATGTTGAGAGTTAGCATCCGTAGAACATTTATGGTACAATGTCGCTCATATAGCATTGCTGATGCTTACCTAGTAGGGTGATGTCAATTCTTTTATAAGAATACCTTCAAATTTGTCTTTAACACTAACAATAAGGTCTTACCTGCTTTTTTATGTTGAGTACCCTGGTACCCATGCATTTTTGCACATGACTAGGCGCTCTCTACCTTCAATAATTGAAAGGCAGACCCGTACGGGTGTACATTTTGTACAGCTAAGAATGTTCTCTCATCTCCGCCACCAACACAGGGCTTGTATTTGATACCATATTTCTCTTCCAATCATTTAAATATTTTGCATGTGGCATTGACTTGGAATTCTCGCGATTGAAAATGTCACATCAATTAACGTTATAAATGCTTGCCATTATTATCTTAATCTGGTCTATTGTTATTATCGTTATTAGCGTTATTCGTGTCATTAGTTTCAGCCAACATCGTTTCACCAATAAAATATTGTCACCCCTTATGACCTTTTTATTCAATTACCAGTAGCCCGTTAAGCTGTGAAAATAATAAGGCGAGTCGTGGATTTTCGACGAAGGATGGCCATTCAAAAGAACTTGTACATTTTTTTCATGCTACCATTTTTTAAAGAAAACAAAAAACCTTTTTCTACAATCTTGACATTTCTTAACACCATACTGCGCGAGTTATGAAGTTTTCTCCAGTATACAACACTACCCAAAACAATTTTAAATAACTACGAAAATACCAATTAAAAAAAAATTAATTGAAGCAGCGAGAATTTTTCATCAGAAATTCCTGCTGCACCTTCTAAAAAAAATCACACGGGACTTTGGGCGAGTATTAAACTCGCAAATGAATTACCACGTTCAAGATCACGTAGTGAGTGCATAGAAGGCATAGAGAGCTTAAAAGAGCAAATTACAGCTGGTTATTTTCTGTTTAAAATACCCGTACAAGTAGGTTTTTTTCCCCATGATATATAACTTTTTATTCTGATCGAAATATCGCAAAGCACTCCTAAACGTTTGGGCGGGTTTGTATATTGCATTGCATACCAGTTCAGATCATGTTTGAAAAACCTATAATTAAGTATAATGACTATATTATAAGTGAATTACAATAAACGAAGGATGTCAAATAAAAAAAATCCAACATAAAAAAGGTTTTTTTTATTTAAAGTCATCTGGAAGCTAAATTATTTCACCGGTTTTTCCAACATGTAATATCAATAAATCATGTACGATACTCTACTTCCGGACGAAAATTTAGTCAAATATCTTAAAGATCGTAGAAGTGCTGGTGGAATAAAAATATTTTTTCTGAAAATTTAAACTCCCTTAAAATCTTAAGACAGGCATCTGAAAAACTATAGAAGGATTAGCTATAAAACGCTTTATGATGTTTGTGAACGCTTTTTCCCGATGTTAGTTATGACGTTTTGGAACATTCCAAACCGACTTCCATTGCTACTTTGAAAAACAAATCATGAAAATCATACTTTCTCTATAAGAAGGAAAAATTATGAAAATGAAAAAAAAAAATTTTAACAAGTACAACAATAGATGGAGCAATGTGTTTTTTTTCAATCGTTGAACATTTCGAACATAAATTGCGCAGGAAAATCATTACTTTTTCGTTTGTGAGGTTGTAATGGAAACGTGTTCAGATTATCTCAAAATACTAAAAAATCTTATTTAAAAAAAAACGTGTGTGTGAGAGCGCGAGCATGTGTTTGTGTGTACAAATTTGCTTGTACACATAGCAACTTCGACAGTGGTTTAGATCCCTGATTGATTTTTTCGCGGACATCATAGAAAGTATGTTTCAAGTAAATGGAGTTACAATCGGCGAAACACCTTAAATTTCAAAGCACAAAGTAGTTTTAATTTATTTACAAGAAAATATGCATAAAGAAATTTGCTAAATGTTTGCACAAAAATAGAGTATTATACAATATATGTTCTGAAAATATTGCGCAAGTCGGTAAAAGGTCCAGATTTTGAGAGGGTCAAACATTTGATAACAAGTTTTTTTCTATGGATTGCTACCCTAAGCCCTACCCTGAGCTACCCTAAGGAAGCCATACGCATTACACTGTCGTACTAAGGATTGAAACTTAGACTTACGCATAGAGGAAGATTTGCGTAAAATAAACGAACTTGCTCATGTGGCAGGCTCAGCAGCAAAATAAATTAATGAAGAAGTAACGTGCGAGTTTCGAACTAACTTTTCATTGTTTACGAATACAGTTTACCAAAGAATACTGCGGGATGTTCACGGAAGCCGGTATAATGCCAAAGAAACTACTCGCGCGATTTCTGGTGTCGGCGGACGCTGCTCTACAACCCGGTACTCCACTGTACGCAGCACACTTTAAACCCGGTACTTATGTCGACATCAGAGGGAAAACGTAGGTGCCAAAAGTATGCCGTTTTCGGCTCATAATGGTGGCTTAGACCTGTGCGCAACGGATCTAGGCTACCAAAGGTAGCCAATTTATCTCTATCTATATATAGATAATTAAACAGTAGTTCATATATTTTTGTTACTGGATCGTATACAAACTGGCGAACAGATTCTTATCGAGTTCTTGCTGTATAACTTAGTGGCCTAAAAAGAAACTGAAACGTGTATAACGCCTTACATAAGAAAGTTGAGCAGCTGTGGAAGACCTTGCCACTTACTATAATTTATCATGCGTTGCCCAGAGCAATGCGTTTGTACACGGCAGCTGGAATACTGAGTGAGCGCTGCCGTCACTTATAGTAACTTTACTTTAACTTAACTAAGTAAATTTACTCTGTGCAAGTTTGAGACTAGTGAGCGCATAATTTTTGTTCACCAAGGTCACTCCTCCCATAAAGAAAAACCTACCTATTTAGTGAAAGCTGAGAAATAGGTTGTTTTGCCTGTGATCTCCGCAGGCAATATGTATATACCGAGTGTCTTATTTTACTTTTAAACGTGATTTATCTCGAAAAATTCTGCTCCGATCAAGTATTCAGTGTACTGAAACTTTTAGAGTTCAAAGGGGGACGTGCAACAATTTTTTTGTTCAAACATAAAAATGGCGATGTTGAAATGCCCGACATGTATTTTAAAAGAGGGAAACATGACTTTTTTCACCTAAAAATTTGTCTGGCCAAAACTAACAACTTTAGTCGGAAGTTTTTTCGATTAAGTTCATAATTTTCAAGAGGCAAAGTCTTTAACATCCCTAGTGTGCGTGTGTATGTGGGTGCGAGTTTGTTTTGGTTTATTCGATAACCCAAACAAGGATTAGGTCTCTGTGACTCGTCACTTCCGTTATCAAACAACCCCAAACAAACTCACACGTACACTTACACTAGTTTTTGTTTGACAAGGGAAGGCTGTCAATTATCAAATTCAAATTTGATTCATACTGCGTGTAATAAAAGCTCATAGTCAGGGATGTTATGTGGCAAAGCAGTGAGATGCGCTTCTTCGTCGTTGTCAAGAAAAGCGGCATTGTAATATTCCGTTGCGTTGAAATACTTTCTACGTAAAGAAAATTTCAAGAAGCGCGTGACGCAGCAAGCAAGCTCTCAGGGGGGCGGAGAAGACGGGCTTTTGAAGCTCTGCTTCAAAAGCCGTCCCCGGGTTGGACGGGGACGGCTCCGCTTGGAATCTCGATGCTGGCAACTTTTTTTCACATGTGTATACAGATAATTCCCGGCATTCAGTTTCAACAGTTATGCATATAATAAGTTTTTTAAATGCCTTTGTTTCGGAAAAACCGACGCGTTCGAACTTCATTATGTTGTTCGCAAAGTGATATTTCAAAAATAGCAATTCTTGCTGCGGCAGGTATGAAATACAAATATCGTCACTCGGCCGCTACACAGTTGAAGAACAAATGTT
Organism: Ophion ellenae; assembly: GCA_963210295.1. Classification (NCBI taxonomy): domain Eukaryota; kingdom Metazoa; phylum Arthropoda; class Insecta; order Hymenoptera; family Ichneumonidae; genus Ophion; species Ophion ellenae. Next base: position 10,561,605 of record OY723393.1, read on the forward strand.
CCTTCCCGCATAAGGGGACGGAAGAGTCGAAACGAGACGCCATCGTAGTTGCCTGCTAACTTCGGAAGACGGTAGAAGCGGTCCTTAGCACAACTTGTAACAGCGTCGAAAATCAGTGTGCACGTGAGGGTTTTGCTTTACCCGGTTGAAAAAATAAAAAAATGGAGGCGGGAAAATCCGACAGTGATCCGGGCCCATCGCATGAAAGTGACGTGATCGAAGAAGATTCGATACACAGTGAAGTGTTCAAACAACAATTGAAAGATGCGTTAATGTATTTTGAAAGCCTCCTCTGTAATAATAATCTCATCGCAGCAGAACCGTCTCCATCAAACAACGAAAAAACCATGTCAATAGGCGGAGAAATGTTCCAGAACTCCTTGTTCTTGATGAGGAACTGTTAGACATTAATGAAATCTACGACAGTGGCGCCTACAAAGACGTTGAAACGAGTTTCATCGCCAACGCATCGTCAGACGAATACGAACCGGACGAGAAGAGAAGCAAGAGTATGACTACATTCCTCTGGATTGCATAATTAGAGCTGCCACTCTAGCCAAAGAGCATCCAGGCTGGAAAATATGTTTAAAAAAGAGCAAATTAAAAATGGCGGTAGCAAATTTGATAAATATTATACCGTCGATTTATGGACACATGATCACTTCGTAGAAGCTCGACAAAACTTCCAGCAAATTACGACCAGAAACTTGCAGCAGTGCGCTTTGGGCGCTGCAAGTCAGTTCCCAGATTTCGAATTCAAAGCTTCAAAACCATGAGTCACCGAATTTAAAAAGAAGCATCAGATTCGGCAACGGAAAATCACAAAATATGTTGCCGGGAAAGAGACGGCTACCCTGCACGAAACTTTGGCTGTAGCGGACACATTCCGACAAAGATTTCATAATTAATACAGATCAAACAGGTACGTGGAGAGCTGTTCACAATTTTCATATGACATGATCCAATATGATAATATGATATATGATAGACAACACAGATTTATTTCCGAAAATACTGCCATAGTAGTAACGGTATTTTTGTATTTTGTTTGTCAGGGTGCCAGTGCCAGTCCACGTTTAACAGGACTCTCGTCGAAAAAGGGTCAAAGTCCGTCTATAACAACGTATACCAACGTTGTTATTACATCGTCCAAATCCGGTAAACTCACAACGGGTTTGTACAAGGACTTCTTCCGTGATGCGTTGAAACCATACGAAAAATGTCTCCTTCTGATCGACTCTTGGGTCGGCCAAACGAACCGGGAGTTGTACGATGAGATGTTTCAGAATGATAAAAAGTTACCAACGTGCACTATAAAGGTCATTCCTCCAAAATGCACTCCTCTCGTCCAACCGTGCGACGTGTACCTTTACCGGCAGGTAAAAAATGTGATTAAACGCCTTCAAAATTGTGCTTATTCAATCGAGCAAGAGCGTGAGATCATTTCCAGAGAACATTGTATAAAAATCCAATAGATCGTCCACCGCTAGTTGTCTTCTTCGATTTTTTCCGATATGATACGATACGCGTGGTGTGTACCACGCCTGACGGACGATAGAACAATTTTTTAAATGTAAATCAGGTGTGTTTCTCCACAGATAATTTAAGAAACAATCGTTTTTGTAAAAATGCATCATTTATAAGATGTGCTGGATGTTTTGGCAGTTTTTGGCCCTCCATGTTTTTATGATAACTATCTCTCTGGTTCGTGCGACACTCCGGCCACGGCTACTACGTCTCACTAATTGTAAATTATCTGCAAGTATATACGGAACTTTTCAATAAATTGTATCCACTTGAATGTTATTTGTGATATTGTGTATAACTTTGTTAACCAATAACAATGAAGTTCGAACTCCTCGGGTTTTCCACAACAAACGGCATTTTAAAAACTTATTATATGCATAATTGTTGAAACTAATTTCCGGGAATTATCTGTATACATATTTAAATAAATAAAAAAGTTGCCAGCGCGAGATTCGAACCGGGACGACGGGCTTATGAAGCAGAGAGCTTGCTCGCCGCGCCACGCGCTCTGTGAAATATTCGATAACACTCATAACACCTATACTACATAACACCTCAGGTCATGAGCTTTTATTACACGCAGTATGAATCGAATCTGAATTTGATAATTGACAGCCTCCCCTTGTGAGTTTGTTTGATAACGGAAGTAACGAACCAGAGACCTAATCCTTGTTTGGGTTGGTTTGGGTTACCAATAAGCACATTTTTTGAACGTCCCTCCTCGAACTCAACAAGTTTTACTATACTCAATATTTTATCGGAGTAGTATTTTTCAAGATAAATCACATGTAATATTCAAATTGGACGGCCGGTATATACACATACATATGTATATGTGTTTGTGTGTGTGTTTGTGTGTGCAAGCGATCGCGTAGGTACACACTATTGATAAAAATGAAGGGGACGAACATATTTCCGAAATTTTTGAAGTGATTTCAAATTGCCCAATTTTTCAATTCCGCAAAAACATCGTACAAGACAATTTAAAAAAAAAGCATTTTAGAGCTTCAATTCTCTTGTTTTCGACCTTTGAATTCGAATTTGTTTTAACCCTATGTTACTAATGAATCAAAAGGAAAATCGCAAAGGAAAAATTTTCGATTTTTTTTAATGATCTATGGATTAATTAAAAAAGGAAAAGAGAATTTTCTTTATCAATGACTCATCAGATCCCTTTTCCTTGTTTATTCCCCCATATGTTGAGCTCTGAAAGAGGTCTGTATGATGATTTGTCGCAGCGTAATAAGCTATCAAAGCCATAAGTTATAAGCTATCAAAAGCCAAAATGACGCTTTTGACTTTGATAATCAATATCTCATGAATGAATCATCGTACAGAAAGCTATCGGGCAGTCCCGTTCATTAAAAAAAAATCAATATGAGATATCGATGTAAAAAAATGGCGTTGGTTTCTTAAATTACTAAAGATACGATATATTCGCAGATAACCATCGCAATCATTAAATTTAGGCATTTTTTCTAAGTTTATAGTAGTCACAAAAAGGATGCAAAGCATTAAGATGCTCCGATTTTTTTTATTCGAGTGACCCAAATGATCAGTTTGGAAATTTTGTAAAGAAACATTAAAGGAACATCAATATTGTTTTAGCTTAATCGGTATTTTCGCTCACGTAAATTGACAATCTGTAGAGAAAAAAATGAATTTGTGTTCTTTTTATTTTTGAAAAAAAATCTTTTTACTTATAAAGATGTAACTTTATTCGTGCGTTAATTTCTTATTAACAAATAACAATTGTGCCCTCTCAGAGTAAAAAAATCCATTGCTTAACGCTTTTTTCTGTTTCAAAATTAACTTTAATAAGCTTCATAACGCGGTAACGGTAGCCATCTTCAACCGGAGTTACAAGGCGAGCAGCTTCCGGCTCATTGTGAATCATATGTTGTCAAGCCATAATCAATTTAAAAATTAGAAATTTTTGTTGTGTATGAATTCCTTCAGAAAGATTTTTGAGTACTAAAAAAAAGTACTGCTTTGATTTTGAAAGCTTAAGTTCACAATATACCAATTTATCGAAAAAGAGAAATTCCGTATTAAAATACGTACAGATATTACAGCGGGTATATAACTTTCAAAAGTATACTTTCATACATGAACTCGTAAAAATTGATTTTTTCCCCTTGAAGGGCATACATTCAGCTTTCCGGAATTGCCCGTCAGTAGTTTCTGTACGATGCTTGGTTCATAATATATTGATAATCAAAGTCAAAAGCGTCATTTTGGCTTTGATAGCTCATAACTGCGACAAATCATCATACAGATCTGTTTCAAAGCTCAAATGAAAGGGAAAGAAACACGGAAAAGGGGCCTGATGCGTCATTGATAACGAACAAAGATCTACTATCTGCAGATGTTGAGAAAAAGGAAAATGTATGGTTTGCGATTTTCCTATTGATTTGTTAGTAACGAAGGGTCCAGAAAAAACTCAAAGCTCAAAAACTAGAGGTTTCAAGTTTTGAAATGCTTTTTTGAATGGTCTCCTACGATGATTTTTTGCGGAGACAGAGCAATTTAAAAGTGACCTAAATGTTGCGGAAATGTTTTTCTTCCCTTCATTTTTGTCAGTTGTATGCGTGTGTGTTATGAGCGCGCGCGCGCGCACGAGGGCGCGTGTGTGTGTGAGTCTAGATATAGTTAAAAGTAAGCGTGAATGCTTTTCAGAATTATGCAAATATGGGATATTTCGTTGCAAGATCTCAAGAGATGTATCTTTTCCGGACTTGGAAAATGGAAACTTCAAATGTGTTGAGTCACACTATAATTTCATTAAGAGTCTGTAAAGATAGGTCAATTACATACTGCGATGAGCGTTGAGATATTATTTCTTTCTTTTTCTTTTTCTGGAGAAGTGGCATGCTCTCACAATTTCGTGTAGGGGTCTTCGATGATAACTATGTTAAAGGCGCACTCGTTTATCTCACTTGTTTACGGAAATCCTAACGTAAACGGAATAATAGAATTTTTAACGTATTGTTAATTATCGCACGCACTCTTATACGGAAGACTCAATCGCAAGACAATACAACGATTTTTACACTTAAAGTTGTATGGGGTTGAGTCAACATGTTACCACCGAGCTGAAATTCTTTCTGGACCTTCATACCCTCTTTGCTGATCATCTTTTGCAGTTTGAATACGATCCGCACACCGTTTTTTTAGAAAGAAAGAAAAAAATCTGCAACTCGACATATTTCGTGTACATTACGCTTATGGAAAACTCCCGATCATTTTTCAGCACATTATTAATATCTGCTAAGTGAATGTTACCACGGATCTTAAAAAATAGGTACGGTTCGAATAATTGTCGGACTAACCCTTGGTAACGTGACAATGAGGTATTCACAGTACTGTTATAAAATTATTAATGTTTTTGATAGCGAATTTGGGCAAAAATCAAGCACACCAAATATTAAACTGTGCAATCATAGCAACGTCGTAGACGGCACAAATGCTACCTATCTTATCGATATTCGGTAATTATGCCCGGGACCTCAACTACTCGGCCAGGATAATTAACAACGAATATTATTGGTACTTATTCTCTCAATGAGTAATAATTACTTAATATTAATATGATAACTATGTTTAGAAATTATACATTTGGAGACATTCCTTGGCAAAGGCAGAATAACGCGGGGTTTTTTCATACATCATTTTTTTTAGAATATGGAAAATTATTAAAGTTCTTTATTTCTTTGAGATTATAGAAAGCTTTAGTACACACTTTTTCTTTCCGGTGGAATTTTTTTCTCGGGCCGATATTCATTTTTTTTACAGCCTCTCGGGCTGATATTGAGGTTACGAACGGGGCGCATATGTCTCTAACTTCGCGACACTTCTGCCCACCTGGGCATTATGATATACCACGATTCACTAAGTTGCCAATTCGTTTCGCGTTAATTGAGCGAGTAAAAGTCATAGAAATGAATTATACAAATTAATGACAACAGTTAATGTGATCACCGAATGTTCAAAAATGCATATTTTTACAAATAGATGTAGAAAAAAAGTTAGAAAACGCACGTTTAATATGACGATTATTTGGAAGCGAACAGTTGGTAACAGTCAATTGGCTCCGTGCATAAGCATAGGGCGTTCCCCTCGTACTTCACCCCCGACGACTAAACCCCATAACAACCTTAAATAAATAAAACTGCTAAAATAGTTAAGAAAATATTAATATTTTAAATTTTATAATAGTTAAAATATTAATATTTGACCTTGGTATTAGTTTCGAATCACTTTCTTGTACGAAAGACCTGGATTTCAGACAGAGTAACGTTCTCCAATAGAATCTCGGCGAAAATCATTAATAGTCTACCGGCGTCGCGAAGATTGGCGAGTCAGCAAAACAGGGATTTTTTCTACAGCAAAACGGGCAGGAAGAGAGACACTTTCTCAAATAAAAATGTTCAAGTGCTGTTTCTCTAGTTTTTCCGAGTTTCCTCACCTCTTGGAAAGCAATAAAAATCATATATTATGGCCTGTCGCCATGTCACTCTACCCGTTTTCCGTGATAGGCTTTGTAGCTTTAGCCGGATAACTTTTATTACTGCTCTCATGCAATAAGGGAGCATAACAAAAAAACGGCGAGTGAAAAATGGTATTATTCTTCACTGTGACCGAGAAGCGCAAGTGTTCCGTGGAGTGTGAACACAATAAAATGTTGGTAAATGCTTTCCGATCATCTTGGATATGTTTTTTCGTTTCGATCAAAAGTAAGAACAAAGAGATGTTTAATTACTTCCACACTAAGATGACTACGCCTTTAATAAAAATGGGGAGATAAAATCCTGCGTGACACACATATAAACATTTTTGCGCTAAGTTTGGCTCAGTCATCGCTCAGAAAAATAAAGGGTTCAATGTCCATAAGAATCACGTGTTATAAACATTGGTCGACGCACTCGGTTTACGTGCTCAAGGCGCGAACAAAAGCTAGTACATAGTATGAATGATGGCCCCGCTAGTACATCTGATGCATTCACGTGAATAGTTTATTCCGAATTTATTTTAATATGCAATTATGTGCCAAAAACGGCCAACATGTATTTCTTCATTTTCCGATTTTTTAGTTTGAACAGCTAATTGAACTTTTTAATGCTTCCTCGACCTCTGTGGCTTTAAACCGCACTTGGAAGTCACGGATACCACCCCTAGCAATTTTGGCAACTGCAAAGTTAACCGAAAAAATCAACGGTTGAATTTGGACAGCTTTACAACTATAAAGTCGACCGTAAAAAAAATCCTAATGGTGGATTCAACAATTGTTTAACCGCGGCCATTTTGTTTTCGCTGGATGGTTGTCTCACTCCGTCGCACAATCTGCTGCGGATACCCCCCCCCCCAGTGTTTGATGACTCAATTCTCCGCAAATCATCAATTTAATTATCAAGACAGTATAATTTGATTAATCATTAAATATATTGCGTCGAGTCAACCGTCCAATCAACCGCCAAGTGAACGATCGAGTCAACCATCCACAGAAAACGCAGGATGGTCGACTTTCAAAGATGAACAGATGAGAAGCTGTCCAAATTCAACCGTTGAACTTTTACGTTGACTCAACTGTCTTGTACAACCAGTTGACCAAAATGACAGGGACTTTTGGAAAAAAGACCCAACTTTTACAAGAATTCGTTCTCTCTTTTTATCCTGTGTTTTTCGGAAAAATGATATTTGTCACAGAGCGTTGAAAATGGTTGAATTCGACTTTTTTCAATCCTCTGTAAAATTACGAAAACTTTACAATCGAACCCAGAGCGTGCCCATTTTCTTATACACGAGATGGAGCTATTCAGTTTCGAAATAATTCAAGTTCACTCCAAGTTGACAACGATATATTTGTTATACATTTCAACGGAAAATCGAAATGAAAAATATTACCTACGTCAGTCGAAATTCACTTATATCCAAACGTGGAAAAGCTAAATTTTCGTTTAAAAAAAACGACCGACTCTTATCACGGTTTCCAAAGTTTTCGTAAACGTGCATAGAATTAGAAAAAAAAAATAGGAATCAGAAATGAAAAATAGCGTTTATAAGAAGCATCGCCTTTCAAAAGGTTATGTTATTAAAACAGTGCAACTTATTTTTTGTAGTAAAACAGTTTGAGTTATTGCGATTGGATTAGTCGGAGAAGAATTAGAAAATTAGCTGTAAAAGCTCAACAATCGAGGTAGTCGAAAAATGCCGAAATACATATCTATCGAAATTCATACTAATGAACAAATGGCCAGAGTTTTGAAATGAGACTCCCAAGTGAAATGACCCACGCACAGACATTTATATACACTGGGTGTCCCATTTTAATCTAACACCTGATATATTTCAAAAAATATTGATCCAATTAAGTATTGGGTGTAGTGAAACTTTTAAGGTTCAAAAAGGGGACGTTAAAAAAATTTCAAAATGGCGTCGTTAAGGTGGCCGGCATGTTTTTTAAATGAGAGCATTGATTTTGTTCACCAAAAAAACTGCCAGGCCAAAACTAACAACTTTTGAAGGATTTTTTTCACGAAGTTCATAATTTTTATGTTAGAACACCTCATCTCCCCCGTCTACCGCCGATTCCACACCCCCCCACCTGCGGCCGCAGCCGACTTCCCCCCTCTGTATCCTATTCACCATGACATATCTGTCTTGGGTATAGGGAAACTGCGGAAAACCTATACCAATACAGCCGGTCATCAAGTTCGCCCCCCAGTCGTGGAACTAGTCTTATTTCGCTGCGAAATGCCGAAGAAAAACATTTCACGACGAAATGTACGCGACTGGGTTTCGAACCCGGGACCTCCCGGTCCGCAGGTTTAGTAGCAAGCACGCTAACCTCTAGACCATCGCACCGGTTCTGTTAGAACACCTTTTTTTTACTATTTCAGCGCTATCCAGAATGTGCGTGTGAGTTTGTTTGGGTTTGTACGATAACCTAACCAAATCCAAACAAGCATTAGGTCTCTGTGGCTCCGATCACTTCCGTTATCGAACAAACCCAAACATAAGTGTGCGTGGGAATTTGTTTGAAAATGGAAGTGGCGGGCCGCAGCGACTTAATCCTTGTTCGGGTTTGTTTAAATTATCGAACAAACCCTAAGGCAAACAGATCCAAATAAACTCACGACTACACGCACAGTTACACTAGGGATGCTAAAGACCTCGTGGTACATTCTGGATAGCGCTAAAACAGAAAAAAAGGTGTTCTAAAAAAAATTATGATCTTTATGAAAAAAATCTCTACACAAGTTGTTAGCTTTGACCTGACAAATTTTTTGGTGAAGAAAAGCTATGTTCCCATTCGAAACAAAAAACATGTCGGCCGTCTTAACGTCGCCATTTTGACTTTTGGACCAGATTATTTTTTAATGTCCGCCTTTAAACTCTTTAAGTTTCAATATACTCAATACTTGATCGGAGCAGTATTTTTCGAGATAAATCAGGCATAAGTTTGGAATGGGACATCCGTTATGTATATATATTTCACATATTCGTAGGATTGACAGAGGTTTTCAAGGGGTCATGAAGAGATGGGGCTTCCATGGACAGCCGGCGACCCACGGACAAACAAAGACCCACAGAAGACCGGGCAACATTGGGTCGGGTGGCACTAAAGCTCGTGTCATGCCAGGAACAAAACTGCCTGGTCATATGGGCAATCGCTATCGTATCCTCCGAGGAGTTAAGGTAATCTCATCACCTGTAAAACCCATTCATATGTTGATCGAAAAAGGTGAGCAAAAGTTGCAAGCAATACATTCTGTTTGTTTTTCTATACACATATAGGTTTTGCGTGTAAATACAAAGTACAACGTTATTTGGGTCTGCGGGCAGAACCTTCCCGGTGAAACAAACAGCCTTCTCCAAATATACGATACCGCACTACCGCACAAAAAACCTAAAGAAGCAACTAATTTTCCAACCTACATACCGACACCCGAAGAGACTTTGGCGGAAGAACTATACGCCGAAGACGTGCATAGCTACAACGCGCCGACAATAGAATACAAAGAATAACCATGTATCGAAAACTGAGTAAAATGTATCTTCCACGATCAAGATTCGTCCGGTTTGTGACTTTTTTTTCTAAAACGTATTTGATAGTGGCTTCGGTAGCACTCGGTCTGTCGAATTTATTGTATACAGGATTTTTACAATGTCGATGAAATTCACTAAAATTTCTCAGCGGGCTATTTCGGTTCAAACTGCGTTATTTCGACTCGTCATAGACTCTGCTTAATATATCTCGGCGATATTTGAAATGATTATATTCCACACACTCTTTATCCAAACGTTAAAAACCCAGAAAAACTCTTCGATCCGGTGGGTCATTAAGCGAGCGATTGTAAATGCAAAACGAGGAACCCTTACAATTGGGTAATATTACCCAAATATATTCAAAATTGGAGCTTTTCAGCTTCGACCGTTGTGGGGAGTCACGTTGAGGGTTGCAACACATTTATTCTGGAAGAATTCTACAAAGGTCGGACAGATAATTATGATAGTTCTCGTTTCCACAGAATCATTTTAATTGCTATGGCTGTACTGCAATTACAAAAAATGCTCAGTGGTGGAACTCGCGTATAGAAAATTGTATTAAAATTTGTTCAAGCTTTCATAGGAGATTTTTATAAGCTCGAAAGACTACAAAGTATTATTTAGTACTTTTCAATTGGTGTTATTAATTTAGAACTGTTGCAAAGCCTAGTAATATCAATTAGATGAGAGCTCTATTTAAACTAAATCCATTTTTTAAATAATTTGTACACATAATCATTGACGTTTAGCAGAAATAAAATGGTTTACGTTCTTGCAACAGCAATGTGTAATTCACGGTAATTTTTCTTTCGCACCAACATTTTTGCAAGCGTGATAGCTCATAATTGTTTAGCCGAAAAAGTATTGCGAATATTTTAATTGAAAAAGTTTGTAACTTTTTGTCGGGCTTGAGTAAATTCAAAAAACATGTTGAATCATTGTTTCAAGATATTGCACGGTTGTAATCATTAGTCAGCCGAATTAATTGGTTTCTATCGTGGTGCATCGAAGCTACATTTCTTTTTCTTTTCTTTTTTATTGTTGTCGCTTGTTCCTTACAGAAGAACGTGTTATCATAGTAATTAATCTCCACTAATGAAGAAGTAGTCAATCGATTCGTTTATTCAGTAATCAATATCACTATAAATTTAACATGCCTAAAATATACACGAAACGTTTCTTTTCTTCTTTTTTTTTTAAGGAGTAACATGATTAACCAAGACATTCGACTCGTACAAGTCATCGATAAAGCAGCATCGACAAACAAAAAATACCTCTTATTGTTTGTCTATCGTGTAAGTTCGAAAGTAACCGACATTATTAATCGTTACACGCTTGTTTGCTTTTTTTAAGGAATACACAGATGTCTTTATAATTCTAGCATCAATATCGTTTTGTCGACTCGTTACTTCGATAGTAATATGCAATAAAAATGTAATGTATATCAGTAAATTAAATGGAAGAAGAAAATGAAAAGAACAAAAGATACAGTCGATCCGGAAAAAAAATTATGATAACTTGCTCCTTTTGTATAACCTCATGATCATACTTCCTCGAGGCGTTTTCTCGACTGATGACCACGGATTCTCGTCGGTCTCGGTTATACGTATATTCACGAAGCCCCCCCCCCCCCCCTCGATCCTTTTTATCGTTTTTTGCCATTTTTTGACTGATTATTTTTTCTGCTGCTTCCTCTCATATTTATTCCACGCGGTGATGTTATTGTTATTGTGTGGATCGCGCGAAATGAAACGATGAGATTCTTCGATTTGATTGTTACGCTTGACCGTGATCGACACTTTGTCATATCATCGGAACGAAGAAGTCGTAGCGGTGAAGGAAAGAGGAAACGCAATAGCTCCGCAGTTGTGATGATGAAAATGATGTCTGTGGGGGGACGGCACGTTTGGATAGGAAACGATGAGGTCGTCTCAGAATTTGAAACTTTCACTCGGGATAGTCGTCGTGGGATCAAATTCAAAGACTCCATCTCCAACCGCCGGTGCAAGATTGGTATCGGCAGCCTAAAAAATAAATAAAGGTTCAGTATTAACGAATGCTTTCTTTAATCAAACGTGAGATGTCATTCGTTTTCCTTCGGACTATTGAACAATATTTTAATAATGAGGCCATCTTTTCCCGCTATGAAGAAGTGAGCTACGAACCGCTACTCTCTGACCGAGCATATTGGCATTGAACGAAGCCTGACTTTTTTCTATTTCTTTCATCGAATTCTCACATTAACCTAAATTCGTAACGTAAGAGATATGGTTTCTGTTTGCATTGCTTACCTCTTCCGAAAAGTATTGCTCGATAATATCGTAAGCTAGTTTGTAAATTTCTACGTTGTCATGATTTTGCAGTGCCTCGATCTTATCCAAACCTGTAAAAACATTCAAATTCGTCACTGAGTGAAGTTGAAAAATGGTTGTGTGTAATATTATTCAACGGATCACTGACCGGAACATTCTTCGATCATGGTAGCTAGCTGCTCCACCTCCGGTCCAGCAAGTTTGAGCATATTATTGATACCATCGAGCACCACCTGTAAGACCTGAACGTCCTTGCAAGAAAGAAGTTCGCAGAAGGGCTCGATAACGCCAAATTGTATCAATCGAGCAACTTGATCCCTGTTGCCGCTTATCGTCATATTGCTAATCGCCCATGCTGCCTCTTTCTGAGTTTGGAAGTCTGACTGTTCAGATGAAAAGTGGAGAGTTCATGATGATAAAATATTGTACAAGCTCAAAAGAAATATAAAAAAATCATTTAACGTCGAAGCACCGCGCGATAAATAATGTCGACGCGGTGTCACTACCCATCACCACACTCTCTGCGAGTAAACGGCAAAGGAACATTGTTACAATTCTCAAAAACTACTTAGACGATAGTTATCGGAACTTTTCTCAGCAATTTTTTTCACATAATGCGATGGTTTAAATGTAGAAACGCGTGTTTCTTTTTAAATGCACTAGCCAACGGATAATTCTTCAAACTTTATCCGTTACAGTTTCCCGTCATATATGTATTTTCAATTTTTTCAAACGGGGAGGTCCTTCCTATAGTAATCAGACGTCGAGTATATAGATTTACGTTGCAGGTCCTTCGTCTAGTAATTATACCTCGACGGCGATAATTTCGAAACGTTCGATCAAGCCAGAGGAAAATTCCGAAACCGTTTGAATCGTTGAATCGCGTGTCATTTAGCCTTTGGAGAAGAAGAGATAAATGCCACATACCTTGGATAAATTGTGTATAATGAGCGGCAACAGACCGGCTTCTATGACAGCTTCGACCTGTGATTGATTTCCAGCCGTGATGTTCGAGAGGAACCATACGGCCTCCTTACAAATTTTGTCCTTTGTATGGGTAAGTAAATTTGGAAAATGCGAGAGTGCTTGACAATTGAGAACCGTTTGCGTCTGTTCATCCGTGCCGGTTACGATATTTCCGATTGCTCTCAAGGCAGCCGTCTGAAGCTTGACGTCCTTGTGCGACAGTAGCGGTATCAGTTCGGGAACGACGCCGCTGTCAATTACCATTTGAATTTGCTCGTTACCGCCGTCGGTCAGGTAACTCAGTGCCCACACAGTGTCAACAAGAATCTGCACAATTATAGTTGTTTACACTTTGATGAAAATCAGTTTTTTCTTCTTCGAAAGACAAGGCAAACGTACGCGGGATCATGGGAGGGAGATCTTGTAGTTTATACTGGTAGAAAAGCATCGATACCATTTACTATCCTTACTCTACTCCCTCGCGATCCTTTATACGATTATCAGTCATTTCGTAGAACGCGTAATCAGATAATAAAGTACTCACGTTAACGTCAGTATGATGAATGAGGATGTTGAGCGCTGGCAATATTTCCTTTATCGTTTGAACTGGTGGTGGCGGATCTTTATTTCTACATAAGTTTACGATCACCCACGTCACGTTCCGTAAAAACGTAATCGGTATATCGGGCTTAATGAACGTCAACAGCGGTTCTACGACACCAAGATTAATTACGTAATCTCTCGGCGCCGGGCCATCACCGATGATATTTCCTAAAAAAATGGAGGCCGTGATAAAATGTTGCTTTAATGCGAAATTTAATACGGAGAGCTGCCAGTAAAATAAAAAGATAGATTTCCATCATTCTATTATCTACACAAGGATAATTTACCTAACGCCCAAACCGCCTGTTCACAGACATTTTGTTGACTGGATAGGAGCAGATGCAGAAAATATGGCACAGCACCGGCCTCTACAACTGCTTGTGTTTGTTCAGATGATCCGCTGGCTATGTTCGTCAGGGCCCATGCAGCTTCGAACTGCAGGGATGGACTGCAATGCGATTTGAATACGTTTTTATTATTTTTCTCACTGGATACAAAGTAACAAGTAGGACAGAAAGCAAAATACTATGTATTCGAAAATTCTTACAAATGTATTGCTGCACAAAGCACAGATTTGCATCAATCTTACCTATTTTCCTGTTTAAGGCAGTGTACTAGAATCGGCAATATACCACTCGCGATAAGCGGGTCAATTGGTGGATTCCGATCTGAAGAAAGTAACTTTCTGACAGATTGCACAGCCTGCAATTGTTCTGCTGGGTTCGAACTTGCTGCTTTCTCCACAAGATCTCGCAAGTTGATCTTGGAGAGTGTTCTCTCGATGTCATCTTCGTCTAAGGGTAACAATTTCGTACAAATGAATTGAGTATCAAAATGCATAGATTTGCAGTAAAGAAGGATATCTTCATAATTGCCTACCAGTTGAGTCCGTAATTGGTACATTTCGTCGCTTCAGAAGGGTCTCCTCGCGTTTATTTTTTCGCAATTCCACAGTAATTTCGTTTCTTCTTCTTCTCATTTCCTGGTAAATAAATATTTCTGAGTGAGAACGTTTATTTCCAATGAATTCTCAACGCCCACGAATTTCTTGTTTCGGATTGCTTCAGATTTTTAGCAATTGGTAATATGAAATAGGCCAATTTTCCAAGCGACGACTCGTGACGTTTCTCGACATATGCTCTATAATGTTTCAGTCTAAGCTCTAAAACACTTGCCGCTCAACGATTACGACTATTTGCATCTTCACACTGATAAAGCATATTAGTTTATTCGAAAGGCATGAATTGGTAAAAAATATTTCTCAGTAGAAATCAAACTTACTCATACTATTCTATTGTACACCATTCTCGAATTAGACTGAATGAAATTATACTTGGTTGATGAATAAACCAGCAGCGAATAGGGTCGTTCCTGGCTTCTTTCCTCACTTTTTTCTTTAGACGCTGCCATTTGTTTTTGTCATGAGTCCTGTTGCATCTTTTACAATGTTCAATGTACATTGGATTTATTTTTTCATCGGGCCAGGAGGTTTTATATTTGATAAATGTTTGAAAATAGACCACGTCAATTAGACCCATTGTGACAGGCACTGAACTTTTCAGTTGTCCGACAAAGATTTAAAGACCTATTGGGATTCATATTTTTCACAAATCTATATAATTTATAACCAACTGATCGTTGGTGGGATTCCCAAAATCATAAATATTTATTCTGTAATAAGCTTTTCAAAGCAGCATATCAGATACATAACCATAGACTGTTATGAATAAAGAATGGTATTTTTTGCCAATTCCAATTAACAATGATCGAAAACAACGGTTTTAATCCGTCCCGAGTACAGTCGAACCTCAATATAACGAAATCGTCGATATAACAAAGATTTGTCCATTCCCTTCGGATAGACATCCGAAACCTTTATACAACATAATAATATACATTGTGCCCTAATTTCTAATTGCTTGTAAAAAATGGCCCTAATTTGAACCGTTCTTTCTTTAAAAAATATCCCTATATTTATATCACTAATTTTTTTTTCAAAGAACATTTTAAACAACATGATCTCGGTGTAACGAAACCTCGATATAACGAACTTCCCTAGAGATTCGTTATAACGAGGTTCGACTGTATTTCAAAGACAATGAAAAAAAAGAAGTAACAGTGCTAAGAGACTGACACTATCTGCTTCAATGGGCATGTATATCTGCCTCGATAATTGCCAAATGAACTTATTGAACTCAAATTTTCGTATTCGTCGGACCAAAAACTGTTGAAAATTCAGCACATAAGGTAAAAAATGATAATTTGAGAATTATGATGAAAGCTCGCGGGAAATAGAATGGCACACACGAGTTCGTGAGCATCTTTGGCATAGCTCAAAATGGCACACGATTTCGTGTCGGCGCTCGAATTTTTCTCCCTTTTTGCACGCAGACGGATATCCGTACCCATAAAGAAGGAAAAGATTGGATCAACAGACAAGGTCGCGGGACGGACGTTTCGGGAGGGGAGAATTGGTTGACGTAATGTTTTACGAATGAAAAACATGTGGCATCGAATAGTAGGGTGCGAGTCACACACGCTAAGTGCGTATACCAACGAGGAGTGTTACGAAGCTAATGGATCGCGAGACATTTTTACCGTGGACGCCATTCGCAATTTCGTAGAATTTTCGAATTCAGATTGAGCTGGAGAAAGCGGAATCATAGCACAAAATAAAACACGGAGAAACTATTTTTCACACTTACGGCCTGATCTTTGCCTTTGTTCTTGAAGACCATCATACGATTCTTGTTTTGCATTTCGGCCGCCATTTTTTTCTTTACAATACCAAAGTCGTACACGCGTATGTATGGTTTGATACGCCGGTTTTAACCCGGAGTTTTGGGAGAGCACGCGCGTCCCCGGTGTATATAAAAAAAACCAACAAAAAACACTACTTGCTTCACCGATTACCTCACGCACTGTCCCTCGTATACTTCCGTAAACGCACTTACGACCCGTCTCCTTTACCTGCGTGGCGATTTAATGTGTGCCGTTTTAACTGGTGCGCTCCACGGCAGCGACACACGCTGTTCTCGATACCCACCTATTTTCGCAACTGCATAACTGCCGCACACAAAGTCGTAACTATATTACGATTCGAGTCAGTCAGCTTTCCGAGGGCTTATTTTTATATGCAAATGTAATGCATACACGTTTCTTTTTTTTTCTCTCCCGATTTTTAGTTATTCACGTGTCTGGCGAGACAGGGCTTTCTTTTTATTCGAGTCACGCACGTTTTCTGTTGCCGTGTGTGAAAGAATCTCCCGGAAACCGCACGGTTTTTAGCCCTCCGAGGACCGAGTCAAGAGGAGAAAAACCCCAGAGGCATTCAGAAAAGGCAGCTTTCCAAGTCACGACCAGACGGACGTTTCTCGACGTTTTTTTCCGGCCCCACCCCTATGCCGCGCCGGCGAATGATCGAACGTGATTTGCTGGCGCGAACTTACTCAACTGTACGCCATTGCTGACATAAAATATTCAGTATTTGACGCTTATTGTGTATACAGACCAGATCGTTTTTTAACCGAGTCAAACGTTTTCGCTCGCAATTTTAGGTGACAACGACAGGCCCTTAAAGGTTTCGTAACTTTTCATGATTTTCAACACATGTCTCCTATCGAGTGTTCGAGCGATTTTCGAGGAGTATCATAGGTTTTTTTCTGTACCAAAACAGGAGGATGAATCATGACCCTTCCTAGCAAACAAATAGCGTATATTGTTATGAAAAATGATATTTATTGACGACGGTGTTGTCGCCGATTGGTTCCCATTGGGTGCAGCTCGCAGAGGCGCGACCGCCGGTGATTGGCTGTTTCTGTTACTGGACAAATTTGACGTTGGACGACTGGCCAATTGAAAAGTTACCGAAAGTTTGTATTTCATGGAGTCTAGATACAGGAGCCTAAACTCGGCATTTTAAGTGATGCCCGAAAATGAAGGCAACAGGGATGGCGCTACGATCGCCCTAAGGGTTGCGGTGCTAGCTTCACTCGACAACAGACCGAACGCGAATCTGACGTCACATTGAATTTTGTTTTCGTAATTTTTTCATGAGAAAAAATCTATTTCGAGAGCGAAAAAAGGTAAGCCATTTTGTAGTATTCTAATAATAATATAATAATACTTTTACATGACAATGTTTGTATGTGTGCGTGTGTGTAGTTTTCAGTTAAGTTCCAAATATATAAGTTGTAGAAAACAACCCTATGTGATTTTTTTTATCCTAGCGCCTTTGAAAGTTGGTAGAAAAATAGATTTGCAGAAATATTTATGGACTTAATTTTTTATTTAAATACTTTTCCGCTCATCTGTGAATGTAGTATTTTAGTACGTTAGGCCCACTATTATACTACGTAAAGAAAAAAATTACGGAAGTAGACTTAATAATTTTATTTTATTTGCGAACTGTCGTATAAAATTCGTATCTTACAAAAAAATCACAAGAACCAAAATAACTTTCAACTCACTGAAAATCGCATACCATACATGGAAGTTCAATCGATAGATATTGAGGTCGCCCATCCTTATGCGTCGTTTGCTCCACTCCTCACGTTACACTCTGTATATTGCTGGGCTCGTCCAACTCATTACTATGCTATAGCATCACACTGCTATGCTATAGCAAAGTAGTGCGAAGGCTCTGTACTCTATCCTATAGCATACTAATTAATGAGATATGAAACATCGTGGGGTAAACACGAAAGGTAAAGAACTTCAAAAACTTGTAGGAACATGTGAAGGAATATTGGCAATTGGAATAAATGAAGATTAAACTTTTGAAAGTTAACAATACTTATTTATTAAGAATATAATAACCATCGAGTTATTGACCGCTCTCTATTTCGCATATTTTTCACAGTCTTTTTATTCGCTGTAGTAACGTGTCAAACTCGCGTTCGGTCTGTGTCGAGCTAGCACCGCAATCCTTCGCGTGATCGCAGCGCCATCCCTGTTGCCTTCATTTTTGGGCACGCTTTTTTCATCGTTTCCCTCGTGGAGGCTTCAGTGGGAGGAGGCCGATCTGAGCATTTCAATGTGGCTACAAAAATGTGGTCAAAAAGGGATGGCGCCACTATCTCTAAGACCTCGAGAAGAAAGCTGAGTATCGATGTCGTGTAAGAGGGATGGAAGAGGATCGAATATGCATCCCAGCAAGCAGTGCAGCCAAGGAGACTATAGGGAAGGAGTCCAATCTCCGCATTCTGGCGCGTCCGTAAAAGTGCAACAAATAAGGGTTCCGCATAAGTGGCGCTGGGAACGTTAGTCATTGTATACTCTATATACATGTATGTTTTGCGCATGCACTGTTATCAGCTGTCTGTGTTGTTATTAGCTGTCACAAGAGCTGAACATTTTTATTTTCTTAATCTTAATTCATTTTATAAGTAAATTTCGTGTAGCTGTAGTAGTGCCTTAAGATGTTTCTACATTCAAGTCGTAGTGCAATTACCCACCTAATTATGAAAAAAAAACACCTAAAAATGCCATAATAATTTATATCCGACGTAAATATAAATTCCATTCAAATGTGGTTAAGTGGCCGAGATTATAGTGTGTAAAGGACGGAAAAATGTCAGCGACTGGAACATTCGAGTGTAAATTGCAACCTCACATACCACTGCGTCAAGTGTAGTGCTTTACACGAAAACGGAAAATGCACTTTGAATAACTCATCGGATAAACAGCTTTTCCGCTGTGCAAATTGCAATAACCGAGATCACCCAGTGGACTATAAGTGATACCTATACTACAAGGTCATATACAAACGCTCATAAAGTGAGAGACATGAGACAACGACAACTCATAGAAAGAATTGGAGTGATCCACCCGAAAGTCACATAGGAAGTTTCCTTTGCACAAGCTATAGCACTACCCGCAGCGACAGTAGCAAGACAGGGGTTTGCTACGCAGTAGTGAGCATCATCCGCAGTGACAGTAGCAAGACAGGTTTGCTACACAGTAGCGAGTGTCATCACAAGACTCGCGCGTGTTCTCGCTGTGCATATTGCAATAACCTAGATCACCCACTGAATTATAAGTGATGCCGATACAACAACTTTATATATAAACGCTCATAAAGTGACAGACATTAGACAACGACAACTCATTCGTAAGAATTAAAGCGATACACCCGAAAGTCACATCGGAAATATCTTTTGCAAAAGCTATAGCACCAACCGCAGCCAGAGTATCAACACAGAGATTCGCTACGCAGTAGCGAGCAACATCCGCAGCATAACGAGACTCACGGCTACTACGAGCTATCATTTTACATTTTACATTTATTAAAATAATATTAAGACTCAAAGATGCTAAGAACAACAGTCCAAAGTCTGCAATCTAACTATTACTGAGATGCGTTTGTTTGTTAAGTTTAATTTTACGCACAATATCAAAAAACTGTATGGCACCACACGAGGTACTGCTTTCGATTCTCTCCTCGTAAAGTTTTTTTATAACTGAATTTTTTTTTTAATCGAAATTTTTTGTTATGCCTTTTATTGGTAAATTAATTTGATTATTGATTACACATGTTATAAGAATCACAATAACGCAAATAAAAATAGTAATAATTCCTAAAAGCTATCAACATCAATGGTAGCTTGATGGTTTATTGATGGTTGATGTGCGTCTGAAATAAAATTTCGACAATCAACACTTGTCATTGCAAAAATATATTTTTCAATGTCATAATCAATTTGTTTGTCTTTAATAAAATTACGTCAACAAAAATAAATCATCGTGCGAAAAACTGATTTATGGTGGGACCTTTCTAATCAGCAGGAAAAAAGAAATGAAGACATTTTAAGAACATTCAAAGATTGTCCATATTTCTTCTCTCGTTGTATGCAGTTTCTGGCCTCCACGATCAAGTTGACGGTGCACAGGTTGTGTTTGTTTGGGTAGTCCTCGCATGCTGAATTATCTAATTTTATTATCTGTATACAGATCTTATTCAGATTTTATTATCTGTATACAGATAATAAAAAAAGTAATATGCAAAATACTACTTTTGCAATCTGATGCAAAGTGTTGCGAAGAACATCGTTGTTTTCAGAACCCCGAGGATCTGAAGCGCCAGACATCTTTGTTAAAGCTTTAGGCCACAGTAACGGGTATAAAATCATGTGTATCTCATTTTTTTAAATCTCTGTCATAGTGTTTGATTATTATCACCATTCAATTACATGCTACAAGAAATGGAAAACAACAGCAATATGTCTTACAAGTCGTACGTGAGCATTGGAAAATATTTTACGTGGCTACGAAACATCCGAGGTTACAAAAACTCTAGAAGTGTATGGACAATGCTGTACTGTCAATATTTTTAATGAAAGCAGAACATGCGGAGTTTAGATTAACACATTAAATAATTCTGTTACCTTCGGAATGGAAAACAGAATACAGCGGTGCAGCCCTAATCTTTTTTGCTGTGCGTTATCGTTGGCAAGGCCACTGTGGCATCCTAGCACTACACACGTTCTCCCCATCTTCCTGAAATAAAAATAGACATGTATTGAATTGACTAATCTCAAGATATTTTGAAATATTAAAAATAAACATTAAAGGATATTATATTTCAAATTCATTCAATTCTCGATTCTCTCTCGAAATTCTCGATTTTGAGAAAAGCTTCAGAACGTACAAAGACTGATCATCAGTGCCAGGAACATATATCTATTTTCTCTGTCCGTGCATAACGGGCAGAAGGGAAAAATAATATATTACCTTGAATAATCGCGAGGTCCGCGGATTTCAAAAATAAATTCCACGTGTAACCTAAAATCTAAACGGAAAAACTTGGAAAAAAATATCACATGAGATTTGTAATTAAAACGTAATTTTTTCGATACTCTCTCGTCCGATATTCTTTTAAAGTCGCCGTCGCAAACAAACAATCTTAGTGGACAATAGATGTTCTTTTGACAAGCGTCAACAATTAGCCGCCATAACAGTCAGTTTCACCCTGTGCACTGGCTGTATTACTATATTTTTGATACACTGAAGATACGGACGACGCCTACAGGCCATATTTAACACTACGCTCTTGAATCAAATTTACGGACGTTTCTTATACCCATTCGCCATACGAAGATTGGACTCCTTCCATATAGTCTCCTTGAGTGCAGCGAGATCGCGCGCAAAAGTTACCCTCTCTCTAGTCTCTTACGCGCCCATCACACAATCATAGTAGCGCGTGTCCGTGAGCGAGCGACGCTCGGACATCTTCGGAAAGAGCCGAGCGCGCCGAAGTTTCCCGACCGCGCCTTCGGCAGTTACACCAACACATGGACGCTGAGCACGTTCATGTGCGGCCAAGCCGAAACGAAGGCTTCGGGGGAAAAAGCAATCTGAGCACGACTCGCGCGTGACATCACCCGACGGAACGCGCGAGGCTTTTAGATTATTTCAATGCTTATTTAGCTCTTGAATCTCTGCGTTATCAATGTATACGAAAAAATGTATCGCGCACCCTAATCGCTTATTTTTTTAGTTTATACGTTAATTTAAATATAATTATGAACCCAAATTACAACTTATTTATCTTCTAAAAAATTGTTTACGCTTTACTCACATCCGTCCTTATGTCAAATAAATTAATATTAATAAAAGTAAGTGGAAATATATTTATATTCGTATTATTATATTAATTCTCATACTTTCATCAAGCGATAAAGCATTATCCCCAAAAACAAGCCAATCAACCATCCGGCCGCGAATCGTCAGTACCAGAAAGCGCATATTCTACAAGCGATGGGATGGTCCCGTTGGGAGCGTTCCTGGCTTCGGTCCGCAGGGGTGCAGGATCGTTCCCCGCCCTCAGTGCTTTTTTAAAAATTATTATCACTATTAATTCTTGTTAGATTAGTTATTTTTATTCGTTATCATTATTATTTTAATTAGTTATCTTTTAGTGTCGAAAAATTTATCGCGCACTCCGACCGCTTATGTGATTATTTTGAACGTTAATTTAAATGTAATAATAAATATAAATTACAACTTATTTATCTTCTAAAAAATTGTTTGCGCTTTACTCACGCCCGTCCCTATGCCAAATAAATTGTAATTCATAAAAGTAAGCGGAAATATATTTATAGTCGTATTATTATATTCATTCTCGTAAGTTATGATTCACGGCCGGATGGATGATTGGCTTGTATTTGGAGATAATGCTTTATCGCTTGATGGAAGTATGAGAATTAATATAATAAAACGAATATAAATATATTTCCGCTTACTTTTATGAACTATAATTTATTTGGCATAAGGACGGGTGTGAGTAAAGCGTAAACAATTTTTTAGAAGATAAATAAGTTGGATTAATTATATTTAAATTAACGTATAAACTAAAAAAATAAGCGATCAGGGTGCGCGATACATTTTTTTGTATGCATTGATAACGCAGATAATCAAGAGCTAAATAAGCATTGAAATCATCTAAAAGCCTCACGCGTTCCGTCGGGTGACGTCACGCGCGAGTCGTGCACAGATTGCTTTTTCCCTCGAAGCCTTAGTTTCGGCTTGGTCGCACATGAACGTGCTCAGCGTCCATATGTTGATGTAGCTGCCGAAGGCGCGGTCGGGAAACTTCGGCGCGCTCGGCTCTTTCCGAAGATGTCCGAGCATCGCTCGTCCACAGACACGCGCACTATGATTGTGTGATGGGCGCGTAAGAGGCTAGAGAGGGGGTAACTTTTGCGCGCGTTCTGGCTATATATCATTTTGCATCTCTCCCGCACGCAGCCTACTTCTCAAGTATCACGCTGCCTTATGCACAGCTCACTTCTCATTATTTACTTGTTCCGTCTCTGTCACACGCAGCTCACTTCTCGAGGTCTTAGCAATAGTGGCGCCATCCCTGTTTGACTACATTTTTGTAGCCACTTTTTTCAAGTCTCTCCATAAGGCTGGGAATAGACGTCCGCGCTAGCTGCACTCTACACTCTGCAGTGTAAATGCAACTAGGGCAGTGTCTAGGGAGTGCAGTTTATTTCCTCGCGGGTAAGCAACTCCTTACCCCTTACATCTTCTAAATTATTTTAGAAGATTTTGAGTGATAATCAGAGACGGTTGACGTTAGCTTATTACGCCTACTTGAAGGATGAAGAAGAAGACGCAAGAAACAAAACTGCACATCGATGGTGGGTTCGTCCGATAAACCAACGTCGGAATGGCCAAGGGGATGGCAATAATTTAATTAATGAAATGAGACTGCAAGATGCCGATCACCATTTTATATATTGCCGCATGACAGTTGAGGTCTTCGACGAACTACTTTCGATTGTTGGGCCACAATTACAGAGAATGCAAACTAATTTTAGGCATCCCATTTCTCCTCGCACGAGACTGTACATGACGATAAGGTATGCTCTTGAAATTTAAGCGTAAATAAAGATAATAATTATTAATATCTATGCATCATGCAACATGCCACGCTGAATGATTTTTTTCTTAATATCTTGCAGGTATTTAGCCACTGGAGATAAAATGACTTCGATAGCTTTAGCTTTTCGCACTGGATGCAGCACGGTCTCACCAATTATTACAGACACTTGCGAGTCTCTGTGGGACGTCCTACAAAGTCAAATGTTTGTACCAAGTGGAGAAAATTGGATGAAAGTCGCAAATGAATTCTATGAGCGCTGGAATTTTCCACACTGTATATGCGCAGTGGATGGGAAGCATGTCATCATAAAGGTGAATCTATTTTTATTGATATGAATTTTTATCGCAAGATAATGTATCGAGATTTGTATTACATATTTATGCCCCAATAACAATTTGGAAAACAAAATGTTTAGCTGTTGAAGATTTCGGTTTACCATCAGTACACAGTAGTAGAAAAAAACTTTTATTAGTTTAATAACCGTTATTACCAATCCTTTCGATGTGAATTTTCCAACTTTCAGGCGCCACCGAAATCAGGATCAACTTTCTATAATTATAAAGGAAGTCACAGTATAAATTTAATGGCTTCAGCATCATATCGCTTCCTTCTTGTCGATATTGGAGCTGAAGGTCGACATAGTGACGGTGGAGTTTTTAAAAACTCCACCATGGGACAATTATTTGCGCAAAACAGCTTAATGGTACCTCCACCTTCGCCAATTATCGGTCTCGAAAATCCTATGCCTCATGTGTTAGTAGCTGACGAGGCGTTTCAGCTGAATACTTATACAATGCGGCCTTATCCAGGCAGAACACTGTCCAACGAAAGAAGGATATTTAATTACCGGTTGAGTCGAGTCGCATTTGGTATAATGGTAGCACGATGGGGAATATTTGGTGGACCAATAAACACTTCATTACAAACTACCGAAAAAAATATTAAAGCTTGCATTGTCTTGCATAATTTTTTGATGGATAAACCGCGATACTGCCGGGCAAATTTTGCTGACTCTGTACAGCCAAATGGAGCAATAAGTCTCGGTGAATGGCGAGAAGACGCGAGGCCTTCTAAGTTCCGACCACTAAGAGGAGTCGGCAGTAACACTCATGCTCGAGACGCAGCTATTGTTCGTGACAACTTTACTAAATATTTCCTTGGTACTGGAGCTGTTCGATGGCAGTGGGATTATATAACTCATCAATGAAAAGATTAGAATTGTGTAAAAAATTGCAACTTGGAATTTTTTATAATTCAATAAATACGTAGAAAAATACTTTTTATTTGGTGTAACATTCTTAATTTAAAAATAATTAATTATAAGCGTTATATAATTGTAAAATATGTATTGTAATAAAAAAAACCGTTTTTATCCGTTTTCTTCCATTTGCTCTGCTTCTACTTTCATAAGTTTGAGCAATAATCTATTTGTGATCTTCATAAAATACTTTCGCTGCAACTTTTCCAACCGGCACTGCAGATAATTGCAGAATGCCTGTTCTTCGCTCGGTTTTTCTGATAATTGTGACATAATGTTCTCAAAGTGTTTTTCCTCGCGCATTCGTTTCATTTGAGAGTCATTTGACTCTCCTGATGAACCCCGCCGGCGTTTCTTTGGTGTATCCCTCGACGGTGATAGAGCCGGGCTAATGGAAGGGGACGGCCTATTCGGGACGCTGAATGGCAACGTTATCTCGGACGTACATATTGGCGACGGCGATTTTTTCCTTAAGAGTGATCCTAAGGTAACTTTAATGTGAAATATATGCATGTAATCTCAATCGTGAAAAATGCATTTTGAGTAAAAAGTATAACTATTTGCTTTTGATATATTCGTGAGACATAATAAAATGTTATTTAATAAGACAATCATAATAAAATAGAAATTATTCACTAAGAAATGGTTGAATTATTACGAATTAGTTTTTTATAAATAATAAAACGACGTCGCAGTGTACGTACTTGGCAATACTGTCCTTCCTGAAGGCTGGGAAAATGAGGATGTTGAAGCCGTCAGCAAGTCAGATTGTACTGTTAAATTATAGATTATTTATTTTAAAAAGTTGTAAAAGCGTTGTGTATTATAATTGCTAATTAACATTTTAAGAAGATAGCAGTGTACATACTTAGCGTTCCTGCACTTTCCGAAGACCGCGACAACGGTGGTGGGGAAACCGTCAGCAGCGGGGTTTCCTTACCCGCATGCGAATTGTCCTTTGAGAATCCACTCAAGTTGCTGATCGTTCTGAATCGTCCAGGCGCGCTCGAAAACTCATCTTTTGAATGTACTTTTTCATTCCCCATGTGTTGAATAGAGATAGAACAATTTTACTGGCTGAAAAATGTCGTCTGCTGGGGCGTTGTCGCTCGACACGAGGACGCTCGCGACGGATGTGACGTTCGGAAAAGCAGAGCTCTCATTGGGTATCGCTCATCGCACATCGCGCGCGGTATGCAGAGGCCATAACGCGAACAGCGGCGTGTGACATCATTTCCGTTAAAACGATCGCGAAAGTGTACACTCCCTAAAAAAGTGTAGTAAGTGTAGCTAGCGCGAACAAACCTACAGGCTAGGATAGGGAGTTTGGACTCCTTTACTCTAGTCTCCTTGGAAAATAACATGGAAGAATATATTTTTTAATTTACTGCCATCAATAGTTGAAATTTGTTTTATAATTCCTACCTAGAGTGTTTACTTTTTCCCTTTATCACATTGACTCGCGAGGAGTCATCTCCATTATCATACACATAGTTCGATAGCTGCTGTGCTGGTGTACACGACGGATAGATTTGTATTTGACAGGCGCAAACAATTTTGACGCCATAACAAGGTCAGTTTCACCTTATGCATTTTTGAATTACTATATATTATGGGCTCTGGAAAACACTAGCGACGCCTGCGGCGGAACTGAGCATTACACCCCTGCGACCGATTGGAAGAATTGTTTGAGGCGGGAGTGTCGACTCCTTCTCTCCAGTCTCCTTGGGGGAAACCAGGGAGGCGAGAGTGGGAGGAGTCCGATCTCTTAGGCTGGGAATAGACGTCCGATTTTTTCTTTCCGACAATCCGATCCGACTATCGGAGGCACTCGTGCCATACATTCGTTTGAGCATGCAATACACATCCGATCCGACGATCGGAACTCGGATCCGACTATCGGATCGGATGTGTATTGCATGCTCAAACAAATGTATGGCACGAGTGCCTCCGATAGTCGGATCGGATTGTCGGAAAGAAAAAATCGGACGTCTATTCCCAGCCTAAGAGATCGGACTCCTCCCACTCTCGCCTCCCTGGTTTCCCCCAAGGAGACTGGAGAGAAGGAGTCGACACTCCCGCCTCAAACAATTCTTCCAATCGGTCGCAGGGGTGTAATGCTCAGTTCCGCCGCAGGCGTCGCTAGTGTTTTCCAGAGCCCATAATATATAGTAATTCAAAAATGCATAAGGTGAAACTGACCTTGTTATGGCGTCAAAATTGTTTGCGCCTGTCAAATACAAATCTATCCGTCGTGTACACCAGCACAGCAGCTATCGAACTATGTGTATGATAATGGAGATGACTCCTCGCGAGTCAATGTGATAAAGGGAAAAAGTAAACACTCTAGGTAGGAATTATAAAACAAATTTCAACTATTGATGGCAGTAAATTAAAAAATATATTCTTCCATGTTATTTTCCAAGGAGACTAGAGTAAAGGAGTCCAAACTCCCTATCCTAGCCTGTAGGTTTGTTCGCGCTAGCTACACTTACTACACTTTTTTAGGGAGTGTACACTTTCGCGATCGTTTTAACGGAAATGATGTCACACGCCGCTGTTCGCGTTATGGCCTCTGCATACCGCGCGCGATGTGCGATGAGCGATACCCAATGAGAGCTCTGCTTTTCCGAACGTCACATCCGTCGCGAGCGTCCTCGTGTCGAGCGACAACGCCCCAGCAGACGACATTTTTCAGCCAGTAAAATTGTTCTATCTCTATTCAACACATGGGGAATGAAAAAGTACATTCAAAAGATGAGTTTTCGAGCGCGCCTGGACGATTCAGAACGATCAGCAACTTGAGTGGATTCTCAAAGGACAATTCGCATGCGGGTAAGGAAACCCCGCTGCTGACGGTTTCCCCACCACCGTTGTCGCGGTCTTCGGAAAGTGCAGGAACGCTAAGTATGTACACTGCTATCTTCTTAAAATGTTAATTAGCAATTATAATACACAACGCTTTTACAACTTTTTAAAATAAATAATCTATAATTTAACAGTACAATCTGACTTGCTGACGGCTTCAACATCCTCATTTTCCCAGCCTTCAGGAAGGACAGTATTGCCAAGTACGTACACTGCGACGTCGTTTTATTATTTATAAAAAACTAATTCGTAATAATTCAACCATTTCTTAGTGAATAATTTCTATTTTATTATGATTGTCTTATTAAATAACATTTTATTATGTCTCACGAATATATCAAAAGCAAATAGTTATACTTTTTACTCAAAATGCATTTTTCACGATTGAGATTACATGCATATATTTCACATTAAAGTTACCTTAGGATCACTCTTAAGGAAAAAATCGCCGTCGCCAATATGTACGTCCGAGATAACGTTGCCATTCAGCGTCCCGAATAGGCCG
The DNA here is from genome assembly GCA_963210295.1 of Ophion ellenae. Classification (NCBI taxonomy): domain Eukaryota; kingdom Metazoa; phylum Arthropoda; class Insecta; order Hymenoptera; family Ichneumonidae; genus Ophion; species Ophion ellenae. Next base: position 10,590,083 of record OY723393.1, read on the forward strand.
TCCCCTTCCATTAGCCCGGCTCTATCACCGTCGAGGGATACACCAAAGAAACGCCGGCGGGGTTCATCAGGAGAGTCAAATGACTCTCAAATGAAACGAATGCGCGAGGAAAAACACTTTGAGAACATTATGTCACAATTATCAGAAAAACCGAGCGAAGAACAGGCATTCTGCAATTATCTGCAGTGCCGGTTGGAAAAGTTGCAGCGAAAGTATTTTATGAAGATCACAAATAGATTATTGCTCAAACTTATGAAAGTAGAAGCAGAGCAAATGGAAGAAAACGGATAAAAACGGTTTTTTTTATTACAATACATATTTTACAATTATATAACGCTTATAATTAATTATTTTTAAATTAAGAATGTTACACCAAATAAAAAGTATTTTTCTACGTATTTATTGAATTATAAAAAATTCCAAGTTGCAATTTTTTACACAATTCTAATCTTTTCATTGATGAGTTATATAATCCCACTGCCATCGAACAGCTCCAGTACCAAGGAAATATTTAGTAAAGTTGTCACGAACAATAGCTGCGTCTCGAGCATGAGTGTTACTGCCGACTCCTCTTAGTGGTCGGAACTTAGAAGGCCTCGCGTCTTCTCGCCATTCACCGAGACTTATTGCTCCATTTGGCTGTACAGAGTCAGCAAAATTTGCCCGGCAGTATCGCGGTTTATCCATCAAAAAATTATGCAAGACAATGCAAGCTTTAATATTTTTTTCGGTAGTTTGTAATGAAGTGTTTATTGGTCCACCAAATATTCCCCATCGTGCTACCATTATACCAAATGCGACTCGACTCAACCGGTAATTAAATATCCTTCTTTCGTTGGACAGTGTTCTGCCTGGATAAGGCCGCATTGTATAAGTATTCAGCTGAAACGCCTCGTCAGCTACTAACACATGAGGCATAGGATTTTCGAGACCGATAATTGGCGAAGGTGGAGGTACCATTAAGCTGTTTTGCGCAAATAATTGTCCCATGGTGGAGTTTTTAAAAACTCCACCGTCACTATGTCGACCTTCAGCTCCAATATCGACAAGAAGGAAGCGATATGATGCTGAAGCCATTAAATTTATACTGTGACTTCCTTTATAATTATAGAAAGTTGATCCTGATTTCGGTGGCGCCTGAAAGTTGGAAAATTCACATCGAAAGGATTGGTAATAACGGTTATTAAACTAATAAAAGTTTTTTTCTACTACTGTGTACTGATGGTAAACCGAAATCTTCAACAGCTAAACATTTTGTTTTCCAAATTGTTATTGGGGCATAAATATGTAATACAAATCTCGATACATTATCTTGCGATAAAAATTCATATCAATAAAAATAGATTCACCTTTATGATGACATGCTTCCCATCCACTGCGCATATACAGTGTGGAAAATTCCAGCGCTCATAGAATTCATTTGCGACTTTCATCCAATTTTCTCCACTTGGTACAAACATTTGACTTTGTAGGACGTCCCACAGAGACTCGCAAGTGTCTGTAATAATTGGTGAGACCGTGCTGCATCCAGTGCGAAAAGCTAAAGCTATCGAAGTCATTTTATCTCCAGTGGCTAAATACCTGCAAGATATTAAGAAAAAAATCATTCAGCGTGGCATGTTGCATGATGCATAGATATTAATAATTATTATCTTTATTTACGCTTAAATTTCAAGAGCATACCTTATCGTCATGTACAGTCTCGTGCGAGGAGAAATGGGATGCCTAAAATTAGTTTGCATTCTCTGTAATTGTGGCCCAACAATCGAAAGTAGTTCGTCGAAGACCTCAACTGTCATGCGGCAATATATAAAATGGTGATCGGCATCTTGCAGTCTCATTTCATTAATTAAATTATTGCCATCCCCTTGGCCATTCCGACGTTGGTTTATCGGACGAACCCACCATCGATGTGCAGTTTTGTTTCTTGCGTCTTCTTCTTCATCCTTCAAGTAGGCGTAATAAGCTAACGTCAACCGTCTCTGATTATCACTCAAAATCTTCTAAAATAATTTAGAAGATGTAAGGGGTAAGGAGTTGCTTACCCGCGAGGAAATAAACTGCACTCCCTAGACACTGCCCTAGTTGCATTTACACTGCAGAGTGTAGAGTGCAGCTAGCGCGAACAAACCTATGATTGTGTGATGGGCGCGTAAGAGACTAGAGAGGGGGTAACTTTTACGCGCGATCTGGCTGCACTGTCGCCATGGAGGCTAGAGTCAAGGAGCCCGAACGCATATGGCGGAATCGTCGAAAAGTGGATCGCGAAAGTCATGGAGACTAAAGTAAAGGAGCCCGAACGCAATGCTGGCGAAATGGTTGTGAAAGTGATGAATGATCCGCGGATTGTACCCGCCTGGCGGCGCTACCACTGCTGGCTCCGTCCGCGCGGTGATTTCGAATCGCAATTTCGTATATTTCTTCGATCCGCAATTTGTCGTATATTTCTTTCTTATTAGCGCGGTTTATAATACTTAAGAGTAATATTGATATGCTTTTGTTTAAATTATGAAATGATAATATATCAGTAATTTTTTACTTGGAGGTGATCTATACTGTAATTGTTTTATTTGTATACGGTGACACGTACGATTAAAGAGCCATAATGTGAATATTGCATACTGGATTTTCAAGAAAAATATTTTTTTCGTCGCTACAAAAAGAAATAATAAAATGTATAATTTACATCAAGCCTCAAATCAACCAACAAAACCGAATCTAAACCCCAGGCGGGGCAACAACTTAAATATTAGAAAACTACCTATTCTGGTGACGGAAGGGACATGCGGGGTAAGCGCAATATTTACCCATGGCGAAGTGAAATCAAAAAATAAATCCAATTGAATGTTATAGGTAATACATTATAACGAAATGGGAGCGAGGGGGATTTATATTAAAGGATTTGCATATTTAACCTAAAAAACCTTTTTTTTTATCCAAGCACCATGCATTACATTTTTGCTGTATCGAAGGAATCTCTAACAGCATTAAAATTGATGGCAATTATAATTAAATTCGGCGAAGATAGCATGCAATAAAAGAAATACAAACGATTTGGCAAAATGAATCAACATGTAGTTGCACATGCCGATGTCAATATTTGTCAATATTTTCGCCAATTCGCGAATTAATTGCATAAACATAATATTAAGGTTCAGTTCTTACCTTTATTGGATCGTCTTTTTCTGTTTTGATTTTATAAATACTTTTAATACCGAAATATCACTCAACGATGCGTGACAGCGTAAACTGTATGTAACTGACATACATATAATACTCACATATATAGTAACTGACAGTAATACGTCACTGTATGAATGTCACAAACACTGCTAAGCCGGTCCTCACGCACCTATCCTATTCGGTACCAGGCGCTGGTATCGCTTGCGGATATTTTTCGAACTACAAGATCTTTCATCACTTTCGCGATCCACTTTTCGACGATTCCGCCATATGCGTTCGGGCTCCTTTACTCTAGTCTCCATGGCGAAAGTGATGAAAGATCTTGTAGTTCGAAAAATATCCGCAAGCGATACCAGCGCCTGGTACGGAATAGGATAGGTGCGTGAGGACCGGCTTAGGAGTGTTTGTGACATACATACAGTGACGTATTAGGTTTGTTCGCGCTAGCTGCACTCTACACTCGCCAGTGTAAACGGAACTAGGGCCGTGTCTAGGGAGTGCAGTTTATTTCCTCGCGGGTAAGCAACTCTAGCGCGAACGTGATAGTGTACAAAAAACATGGCGGCGACCTAGTGGACCACACCTTAACCTCAAACAAGACATGTTGGTTGATCTAATCGTCTCATCTAACCGTTAAAGAGATATACCGTGTAACCTCAAGTTTGTTGATCTCGTAAACTGATTACAATGGACGGTGTTATTGAAATTATTAACTCGTACTTGTAGTTGTGCACAGAATGGATGTACTGATACCAGTTTTACATAGAATGGAGTGTTAGTGATACGATTGTAGAAATCCAAAACCTTCACAAATGCACACGTGTTGTCAGCATCAACGACTAAGCCGCCTTCCGAATCTCGGAACAGCACTGCTGACTTAATTTTTAGCTCCTGTTCCATGTTAGCTTCTGTTTGCGTTGATAGTAGATTGGAACGTATTGTGATACTGCGAATTTATAATAAACACTTGTCATTATATCTTGTCAATTTTTTTATCACCTTGATCAATAGAAATTGATAATTATAATACTTTGTTATTTTGAACCTTTATTATTGATTGTTTTTCATAATAAATGAGAATTTGTTTGTGATTGCCTTATGCATTGTAGGTCATGTCAATTTTTTAATCACCTTGATCGATAGAGATTGATAATTATAATAGTTTGTTATTTTGAACCTTTATTATTGACTGTTTCTCGTAATATGTGAGAATTTGTTTGTGATTACCTTAAATATTTTAGGTTATGTAGTACTTACCTCTGTATACACTCACTGACAGTTTCGCTGGTTATGGGGTTATTCTAGTAATATTACTGTTACACTTTTCGTGTACTTTTACACCTCGTCAAGATCGAGTGTAGAAAGTCTAGGGTCAGTGGCACGAGCAGGGAGGCTAGAGTGGGAGGAGTCCGATCTCTCATGGAGAGACTTGAAAAAAGTGGCTACAAAAATGTGGTCAAACTGGGATGGCGCCACTATTGCTAAGACCTCAAGAAGTGAGCTGCGTGTGACAGAGACGGAACAAGTAAATAATGAGAAGTGAGCTGTGCATAAGGCAGCATGATACTTGAGAAGTAGGCTGCGTGCGAGAAAGATGCAAAGTGATATATAGGCAGATCGCGCGCAAAAGTTACCCCCACTCTAGCCTCTTACGCGCCCATCATGCAATCATAGTAGCGCGCATGAAGCCTAGAGACCAGGAGGTTCAGCGAGGCCTTTCAACTCGTCCCCAAAACGAGAACAAGAAATGATGGCGCTGGGGTGGTCCGGCACCTATATGTATATAAATATACGCTAAACATGGGTGCGATCTAAGACAGATCACAGATGATGCATCTAACCCTCATTAGTGTTAAGGGATAACACCACTCTAGGATTTTGAAAAGACGTTTTCTTTCCTAAAAATACTTTGGTGTCATAAAAACAATATGCAATTGGTCCTGTAGCAATTTTTTTTACTTAAAGGTTCAATTATCGATTTGGCCGCAGCGCCTTGGAGTGCGCGCTGAGTTGCTCGTACAACTTTAAACGCGTTTTTCTCGAAACCACTTTCTTCGGCCCCGGAAGACGGATTACTCGACCACCTTTGCATGCATCGATTTGAAATTTTGATAGCAGCTTCACAATTATATTCTTTATGGGAGTACGTAGCCGTTTTTTGATTAAATGTAAACTTCTTTTTATAAACAATTTACTGATTTTTGGCGAAAAATCGATTTATTTCCTTCAAAGTGCGCTATTTTTGCAAAATTCGGAAGCAAACTTCTAGGTAGTCTCATAGCTAATAATATATAAATTATCATTTTTTTGGTTTTTGTTTCAGGTCTTACATTTTACGAGAAAACCGTTCTCCCGTGAAGCTATATGTAAAAAAACACGTTTTTCTAGATGGGCTGTATCGCCGCCATTTTGAGTTTGAGTTTGAGATCTTTTCTCGCTTTTGCGTTTTTTTTTCCGAACCGTCATGAGGAAATTATGAATCGGCGGATATTTCGACGTTTGATGTCACGGTCTGTCGTGAGGTTAGAAACTCATCCGATCATTTTCACCTCGTTGACCAATATATTACTATATATGTAGGTGCCGCTGCACCCCAGCGCCATCATTTCGGGACATTTTCGGGGACGCTTTTTTCAGCGCCTTTGCATTGCCGCTGAACCTCCTGGTATCTAGGCTCCATGGTAGCGCGTGTCCGCGAGCGAGCGATGCTCGGACATCTTCGGAAAGAGCCGAGCGCGCCGAAGTTTCCCGACCGCGCCTTCGGCAGCTACACCAATACATGGACGCTGAGCACGTTCATGTGCGACCAAGCCGAAACGAAGGCTTCGAGGGAAAAAGCAATCTGAGCACGACTCGCGCGTGACGTCACCCGACGGAACGCGCGAGGGTTTTAGATGATTTCAATGCTTATTTAGCTTTTGATTCTCTGCGTTATCAATGTATACAAAAAAATGTATCGCGCACCCTGATCGCTTATTTTTTTAGTTTATACGTTAATTTAAATATAATAATTAATCCAAATTACAACTTATTTATCTTCTAAAAAATTGTTTATGCTTTACTCACACCCGTCCTTATGCCAAATGAATTATAATTCATAAAAGTAAGCGGAAATATATTTATATTCGTATTATTATATTAATTCTCATACTTTCATCAAGCGATAAAGCATTATCCCCAAATACAAGCCAATCAGCCATCCGGCCGCGAGTCGTAACTTACGAGAATGAATATAATAATACGACTATAAATATATTTCCGCTTACTTTTATGAATTACAATTTATTTGGCATAGGGACGGGTGTGAGTAAAGGGCAAACAATTTTTTAGAATATAAATAAGTTGTAATTTATATTTATTATTGGATTTAAATTAACGTACAAACTAATCAAATAAGCGGTCGGAGTGCGCGATAAATTTTTCGACATTACAAGATAACTAATTAAAATAATAATGATAACTAATAAAAATAGCTAATCTTACAAGAATTAATAGTGATAATAATTTTAAAAAAAGCAATGAGGGCGGGGAACGACCCTGCGCCCCTGCGGACCGAAGCCAGGAACGCTACCAACGGGACCATCCCATCGCTTGTAGAATATGCACTTTCTGGTACTGACGATTCGCTGCCGGGTGGTTGATTGGCTTGTTTTTGGGGATAATGCTTTATCGCTTGATGAAAGTATGAGAATTAATATAATAATACGAATATAAATATATTTCCGCTTACTTTTATTAATATTAATTTATTTGGCATAAGGACGGGTGTGAGTAAAGCATAAACAATTTTTCAGAAGATAAATAATTTGTAATTTGGATTCAGAATTTCATTTAAATTAACGTATAAACTGAAAAAATAAGCGATCAGGGTGCGCGATACATTTTGTTGTATACATTGATAACGCAGAGAATCAAGAGCTAAATAAGCATTGAAATCATCTAAAAGCCTCGCGCGTTCCGTCGGGTGACGTCGCGCGAGTCGTGCTCAGATTGCTTTTTCCCTCCAAGCCTTCGTTTCGGCTTAGCCGCACAGGAACGTGCTCAGCGTCCATGTATTGGTGTAGCTGCCGAAGGCGCGGTCGGGAAACTTCGGCGCGCTCGGCTCGTTCCGAAGATGTCCGAGCGTCGCTCGCTACGGACACGCGCTATTATGAGGTTTGTTCGCGCTAGCTGCACTCTACACTCGCCAGTGTAAACGGAACTAGGGCCGTGCCTAGGGAGTGCAGTTTATTTCCTCGCGGGTAAGCAACTCTAGCGCGAACGCGATAGTGTACAAGAAACATGGCGGCGACTTAGTGGACCACACCTTAACCTCAAACAACACATGAGATTACGGAGTCTCATCTAAGCGTTAAAGAGAGTAACCTCAAGTTTGTTGATCTCGTAAACTGATTACAATGGACGCTGTTATTGAAATTATTAACTTGTACTTGTAATTGCGCCCAGAATGGATGTATTGATACCAGTTTTACATAGAATGGAGTCTTAGTGATACAATTGTAGAAATCCAAAACTTTCACAAATGCACACGTTGTTGTCAGCATCAACGACTAAGCCGCCTTCTGAATCTCGGAACAGCACTGCTGACTTAATTTCTAGCTCCTGTTCCATGTTAGCTTCTGTTTGCGTTGATAGTAGATTAGAACGTATTGTGATACTGCGAATTTATAATAAACACTTGTCTTTTTTTATAATAAATTTATAATATGATTTATAATAAATTTATAATATAATTATAATAACAATTTATAATAAACACTTGTCATTATATCTTGTCAATTTTTTATCACCTTGATCAATAGAAATTGATCATTATAATACTTTGTTATTTTGAACCTTTATTATTGATTGTTTTTCATAATAAATGAGAATTTGTTTGTGATTGCCTTATACATTGTAGGTCATGTCAATTTTTTAATCACCTTGATCGATAGAGATAGATAATTATAATAGTTTGTTATTTTGAACCTTTATTATTGATTGTCTTTCGTAATAAATGAGAAATTGCTTGTGATTACCTTAAATATTTTAGGTTATGTCGTACTTACTTCTGCATACACTCACTGACAGTTTCGCTGGTTATGGGGTTATTCTAGTAATATCACTGTTACACTTTTCGTGTACTTTTACACCTCGTCAAGATCGAGTGTAGAAAGTCTAGGGTTAGTGGCACGAAAGTGTAGCTACACTCGTAACGTGAACAGCAGCGCGTGACGTCATTTCCGTTAAAACGAACGCGAAAATGTACACTCCCTAAAAAAGTGTAGAAAGTGTAGCTAGCGCGAACAAACCTATGATTGTGTGATGGGCGCGTAAGAGACTAAAGAGGGGGTAACTTTTGCGCGCAATCTCGCTGCACTCCATGCTGGGATGCGTATTCGATCGTCTTCCATCTCTCTAACACGACATCGATACTCAGCTTTCTTCTCGAGGTCTTAGAGATAGTGGCGCCATCCCTTTTTTACCACATTTTTGTAGCCACTTTGAAATGCGCAGATCGGCCTCCTCCCACTCTAGCCTAGCTCCATAAACTTAGCCGCCGACTATGGGAATATCGAATTTTTTTCGACGCCAATCGATTGTTAGTTTGTTAGTGTTTGTTAGACAAAACCCAGCGTTTGTTAGACTTTATTTATTGAATAAAACGAAAAAAAAAATGTATGCCAAAGTTAGCCCCAGAAAATAGTTTTCTGGTGAATTCGAACTTTTCTTCGTAACCAATCGATTGTTAGTCGTTTGTTAGTGATTGTTAGTAACTTTATATTGTTTGTTAGAGCTCAATTATTAGTAAAATTAATGAAAAACTTTTCGGCCCTAGAGCGCACTGCAAGCCAAGTGAAGATGGCGGCATCGTCGCGACAGCTGCTTCCGGCTTTCCACATGTGACTCGTCAATTTCAGCAAAACGATGATTCTTGTCATTCTATTAGATTGTTAGACGATCGCTAGTGATTGTTAGTTAACTTTCATCGTTTGTTAGATCTCCATTTTTATTTAATCGCCGAAAAACTTTTCGGCGCGAGAGCGCGCTGCATGTCGCGAAGGTTGGCAGCATCGCTGCGGCAGCTGTTACGACTTTGCACATGTATCTCGTCAATTTCAGCAAAACGTTGATTCTTGTCATTCTATTAGATTGATAGACGATCGCTAGTGATTGTTAGTTAACTTTCATCGTTTGTTAGAGCTCCATTTATATTTAAACGCTGAAAAACTTTTCGGCGCTAGAGCGCGCTGCTTGTCGCGAAGGTTGGCAGCATCGTCGCGACAGCTGCTTCCGGCTATCCACATGTGACTCGTCAATTTCAGCAAAACGATGATTCTTGTCATTCTATTCAATTCTTAGACGAATGCTAGTGTTTGTTAGTTAACTTTCATCGTTTGTTAGATCTCCATTTTTATATAATCGCCGAAAAACCTTTCGGCGCGAGAGCGCGCTGCTTGTCGGGAAGGTTGGCAGCATCGTCGCGACAGCTGCTTCCGGCTATCCACATGTATCTCGTCAATTTCAGCAAAACGTTGATTCTTGTCATTCTATTAGATTGTTAGACGATCGCTAGTGATTGTTAGTTAACTTTCATCGTTTGTTAGAGCTCCATTTATATTTAATCGCTGAACAACTTTTCGGCGCTAGAGCGCGCTGCTTGTCGCGAAGGTTGGCAGCATCGTCGCGACAGCTGCTTCCGGCTTTCCACATGTGACTCGTCAATTTCAGCAAAACGTTGATTCTTGTCATTCTATTAGATTGTTAGACGATCGCTAGTGATTGTTAGTCAATTTTCATCGTTTGTTAGATCTCCATTGTTATTTAATCGCCGAAAAACTTTTCGGCGCGAGAGCGCGCTGCATGTCGCGAAGGTTGGCAGCATCGCTGCGGCAGCTGTTACGACTTTGCACATGTATCTCGTCAATTTCAGCAAAACGTTGATTCTTGTCATTCTATTAGATTGTTAGACGATCGCTAGTGATTGTTAGTTAACTTTCATCGTTTGTTAGAGCTCCATTTATATTTAATCGCTGAAAAACTTTTCTGCGCTAGAGCGCGCTGCTTGTCGCGAAGGTTGGCAGCATCGTCGCGACAGCTGCTTCCGGCTTTCCACATGTGTCTCGTAAATTTCAGCAAAACGTTGATTCTTGTCATTCTATTCAATTGTTAGACGAATGCTAGTGTTTGTTAGTTAACTTTCATCGTTTGTTAGATCTCCATTTTTATATAATCGCCGAAAAACCTTTCGGCGCGAGAGCGCGCTGCTTGTCGGGAAGGTTGGCAGCATCGTCGCGACAGCTGCTTCCGGCTATCCACATGTGACTCGTCAATTTCAGCAAAACGATGATTCTTGTCATTCTAATAGATTGTTAGACGATCGCTAGTGATTGTTAGTTAACTTTCAACGTTTGTTAGAGCTCCATTTATATTTAATCGCAGAACAACTTATCGGCGCTAGAGCGCGCTGCTTGTCGCGAAGGTTGGCAGCATCGTCGCGACAGCTGCTTCCGGCTTTCCACATGTGACTCGTCAATTTCAGCAAAACGTTGATTCTTGTCATTCTATTAGATTGTTAGACGATCGCTAGTGATTGTAAGTCAATTTTCATCGTTTGTTAGATCTCCATTTTTATTTAATCGCCGAAAAACTTTTCGGGGCTAGAGCGCGCTGCTTGTCGCGAAGGTTGGCGGCATCGTCGCGACAGCTGCTTCCGGCTTTCCACATGTGACTCGTCAATTTCAGCAAAACGTTGATTCTTGTCTTTCTAATAGATTGTTAGACGATCGCTAGTGATTGTTAGTTAACTTTCATCGTTTGTTAGAGCTCCATTTATATTTAATCGCTGAAAAACTTTTCGGCGCTAGAGCGCGCTGCTTGTCGCGAAGGTTGGCGGCATCGTCGCAACAGCTGCTTCCGGCTTTCCACATGTGACTCGTCAATTTCAGCAAAACGTTGATTCTTGTCATTCTAATAGATTGTTAGACGATCGCTAGTGATTGTTAGTTAACTTGCATCGTTTGTTAGAGTTCCATTTATATTTAATCGCTGAAAAACTTTTCGGCGCTAGAGCGCGCTGCTTGTCGTGAAGGTTGGCAGCATCGTCGCGACAACTGCTTCCGGCTATCCACATGTGACTCGTCAATTTCAGCAAAACGTTGATTCTTGTCATTCTAATAGATTGTTAGACGATCGCTAGTGATTGTTAGTTAACTTTCATCGTTTGTTAGAGCTCCATTTATATTTAATCGCTGAAAAACTTTTCGGCGCTAGAGCGCGCTGCTTGTCGCGAAGGTTGGCGGCATCGTCGCGACAGCTGCTTCCGGCGTTCCACATGTGACTCGTCAATTTCAGCAAAACGTTGATTCTTGTCATTCTAATAGATTGTTAGACGATCGCTAGTGATTGTTAGTTAACTTGCATCGTTTGTTAGAGTTCCATTTATATTTAATCGCTGAAAAACTTTTCGGCGCTAGAGCGCGCTGCTTGTCGTGAAGGTTGGCAGCATCGTCGCGACAGCTGCTTCCGGCTATCCACATGTGACTCGTCAATTTCAGCAAAACGTTGATTCTTGTCATTCTAATAGATTGTTAGACGATCGCGTGTGATTGTTAGTTAACTTTCATCGTTTGTTAGAGCTCCATTTATATTTAATCGCTGAAAAACTTTCCGGCGCTAGAGCGCGCTGCTTGTCGCGAAGGTTGGCGGCATCGTCGGGACAGCTGCTTCCGGCTTTCCACATGTGACTCGTCAATTTCAGCAAAACGTTGATTCTTGTCATTCTAATAGATTGTTAGACCATCGCTAGTGATTGTTAGTTAACTTTCATCGTTTGTTAGAGCTCCATTTATATTTAATCGCTGAAAAACTTTTCGGCGCTAGAGCGCGCTGCTTGTCGCGAAGGTTGGCAGCATCGTCGCGACAGCTGCTTCCGGCTTTCCACATGTGACTCGTAAATTTCAGCAAAACGTTGATTCTTCTCATTCTATTAGATGGTTAGACGATCGCTAGTGATTGTTAGTTAACTTTCCTCGTTTGTTAGAGCTCCATTTATATTAAATCGCTGAAAAACTTTTCGGCGCTAGAGCGCGCTGCATGTCGCGAAGGTTGGCAGCATCGCCGCGACAGCTGCTTCCGGCTTTGCACATGTAACTCGTCAATTTCAGCAAAACGTTGATTCTTGTCATTCTATTAGATTGTTAGACGATCGCTAGTGTTATTAGTCAATTTTCATCGTTTGTTAGATCTCCATTTTTACTTAATCGCCAAAAACTTTTCGGCGCGAGAGCGCGCTGCATGTCGCGAAGGTTGGCAGCATCGCCGCGACATCTACTTCCGGCTTTGCACATGTAACTCGTCCATTTCAGCAAAACGTTGATTCTTGACATTCTATTAGACAATCACTAGCGATCGTCTAACAATCGAATAGAATGACAAGAATCAACGTTCTGCCGAAATTGACGAGATACATGTGCAAAGCCGGAAGCAGCTGTCGCGACGATACTGCCAACCTTCGCGACATGCAGCGCGCTCTCGCGCCGAAAAGTTTTTCGGCGATTGAATAAAAATGGAGATCTAACAAACGATGAAAATTAACTAACAATCACTAGCATTCGTCTAACAATCTAATAGAATGACAAGAATCAACTTTTTGCTGAAATTGACGAGATACATGTGCAAAGCCCGAAGCAGCTGTCGCAACGATGCTGCCAACCATCGCGACATGCAGCCCGCTCTCGCGCCGAAAGGATTTTCGGCGATTAAATAAAAATGGACATCTAACAAACGATGAAAATTAACTAACAATCACTAGCATTCGTCTAACAATCTAATAGAATGTCAAGAATCAACGTTTTGCTGATATTGACGAGTTACATGTGCAAAGTCGTAAGCAGCTGTCGCGGCGATGCTGCCAACCTTCGCGACATGCAGCGCGCTCTCGCGCCGAAAAGTTTTTTAGCGATTAAATATAAATGGAGCTCTAACAAACGATGAAAGTTAACTAACAATCACTAGCGATCGTCTAACAATCTAATAGAATGACAAGAATCATCGTTTTGCTGAAATTGACGAGTCACATGTGGAAAGCCGGAAGCAGCTGTCGCGACGATGCTGCCAACCTTCGCGACAAGCAGCGCGCTCTCGCGCCGAAAGGTTTTTCGGCGATTATATAAAAATGGAGATCTAACAAACGATGAAAGTTAACTAACAAACACTAGCATTCGTCTAACAATCGAATAGAATGACAAGAATCAACGTTTTGCTGAAATTGACGAGTTACATGTGCAAAGCCGGAAGCAGCTGTCGTGGCGATGCTGCCAACCTTCGCGACAAGCAGCGCGCCCGAGCGCCGAAAAGTTTTTCAGCGATTAAATATAAATGGAGCTCTAACAAACGATGAAAGTTAACTAACAATCACTAGCGATCGTCTAACAATCTAATAGAATGACAAGAATCAACGTTTTGCTGAAATTGACTAGTCACATGTGGAAAGCCGGAAGCAGCTGTCGCGACGATGCTGCCAACCTTCGCGACAAGCAGCGCGCTCTAGCGCCGAAAAGTTTTTCAGCGATTAAATATAAAATGAGCTCTAACAAACGATGAAAGTTAACTAACAATCACTAGCGATCGTCTAACAATCTAATAGAATGACAAGAATCATCGTTTTGCTGAAATTGACGAGTCACATGTGGATAGCCGGAAGCAGCTGTCGCGACGATGCTGCCAACCTTCACGACAAGCAGCGCGCTCTAGCGCCGAAAAGTTTTTCAGCGATTAAATATAAATGGAACTCTAACAAACGATGAAAGTTGACTAACAATCACTAGCGATCGTCTAACAATCTATTAGAATGACAAGAATCAACGTTTTGCTGAAATTGACGAGATACATGTGCAATGCCGGAAGCAGCTGTCGCGACGATGCTGCCAACCTTCCCGACAAGCAGCGCGCTCTCGCGCCGAAAGGTTTTTCGGCGATTAAATAAAAATGGAGATCTAACAAACGATGAAAGTTAACTAACAAACACTAGCATTCGTCTAACAATTGAATAGAATGACAAGAATCAACGTTTTGCTGAAATTTACGAGTCACATGTGGAAAGCCGGAAGCAGCTGTCGCGACGATGCTGCCAACCTTCGCGACAAGCAGCGCGCTCTAGCGCCGAAAAGTTTTTCAGCGATTAAATATAAATGGAGCTCTAACAAACGATGAAAGTTAACTAACAATCACTAGCGATCGTCTAACAATCTATTAGAATGACAAGAATCATCGTTTTGCTGAAATTGACGAGTCCCATGTGGATAGCCGGAAGCAGCTGTCGCGACGATGCTGCCAACCTTCACGACAAGCAGCGCGCTGTAGCGCCGAAAAGTTTTTAAGCGATTAAATATAAATGGAACTCGAACAAAGATGAAAGTTGACTAACAATCACTAGCGATCGTCTAACAATCTATTAGAATGACAAGAATCAACGTTTTGCTGAAATTGACGAGTCACATGTGGAAAGCCGGAAGCAGCTGTCCCGACGATGCCGCCAACCTTCGCGACAAGCAGCGCGCTCTAGCGCCGAAAAGTTTTCCAGCGTTTAAATATAAATGGAGCTCTAACAAACGATGAAAGTTAACTAACAATCACTAGCGATCGTCTAACAATCTATTAGAATGACAAGAATCAACGTTTTGCTGAAATTGACGAGTCACATGTGGAAAGCCGGACGCAGCTGTCGCGACGATGCCGCCAACCTTCGCGACAAGCAGCGCGCTCTAGCGCCGAAAAGTTGTTCAGCGAATAAATATAAATGGAGCTCTAACAAACGATGAAAGTTAACTAACAATCACTAGCGATCGTCTAACAATCTAATAGAATGACAAGAATCAACGTTTTGCTGAAATTGACGAGATACATGTGCAAAGTCGTAACAGCTGCCGCAGCGATGCTGCCAACCTTCGCGACATGCAGCGCGCTGTCGCGCCGAAAAGTTTTTCGGCGATTAAATAAAAATGGAGATCTAACAAACGATGAAAATTGACTAACAATCACTAGCGATCGTCTAACAATCTAATAGAATGACAAGAATCAACGTTTTGCTGATTTTGACGAGTCACATGTGGAAAGCCGGAAGCAGCTGTCGCGACGATGCTGCCAACCTTTGCAACAAGCAGCGCGCTCTAGCGCCGAAAAGTTGTTCGGCGATTAAATTTAAATGGAGCTCTAACAAACGATGAAAGTTAACTAACAATCACTAGTGATGGTCTAACAATCTATTAGAATGACAAGAATCAACGTTTTGCTGAAATTGACGAGTCACATGTGGAAAGCCGGAAGCAGCTGTCGCGACGATGCCGCCAACCTTCGCGACAAGCAGCGCGCTCTAGCGCCGAAAAGTTTTTCAGCGATTTAATATAAATGGAGCTCTAACAAACGATGAAAGTTAACTAACAATCACTAGCGATCGTCTAACCATCTAATAGAATGACAAGAATCAACGTTTTGCTGAAATTTACGAGTCACATGTGGAAAGCCGGAAGCAGCTGTCGCGACGATGCTGCCAACCTTCGCGACAAGCAGCGCGCTCTAGCGCCGAAAAGTTTTTCAGCGATTAAATATAAATGGAGCTCTAACATACGATGAAAGTTAACTAACAATCACTAGCGATCGTCTAACAATCTATTAGAATGACAAGAATCATCGTTTTGCTGAAATTGACGAGTCACATGTGGATAGCCGGAAGCAGCTGTCGCGACGATGCTGCCAACGTTCACGACAAGCAGCGCGCTCTAGCGCCGAAAAGTTTTTCAGCGATTAAATATAAATGGAACTCTAACAAACGATGAAAGTTGACTAACAATCACTAGCGATCGTCTAACAATCTATTAGAATGACAAGAATCAACGTTTTGCTGAAATTGACGAGATACATGTGCAAAGCCGGAAGCAGCTGTCGCGACGATGCTGCCAACCTTCCCGACAAGCAGCGCGCTCTCGCGCTGAAAGGTTTTTCGGCGATTATAAAAAAATGGAGATCTAACAAACGATGAAAGTTAACTAACAAACACTAGCATTCGTCTAACAATTGAATAGAATGACAAGAATCATCGTTTTGCTGAAATTGACGAGTCACATGTGGATAGCCGGAAGCAGCTGTCGCGACGATGCTGCCAACCTTCGCGACAAGCAGCGCGCTCTAGCGCCGAAAAGTTTGTCAGCGATTAAATATAAATGGAGCTCTAACAAACGATGAAAGTTAACTAACAATCACTAGCGATCGTCTAACAATCTAATAGAATGACCAGAATCATCGTTTTGCTGAAATTGACGAGTCACATGTGGAAAGCCGGAAGCAGCTGTCGCGACGATGCCGCCATCTTCACTTGGCTTGCAGCGCGCTCTAGGGCCGAAAAGTTTTTCATTAATTTTACTAATAATTGAGCTCTAACAAACGATATAAAGTTACTAACAATCACTAACAAACGACTAACAATCGATTGGTTACGAAGAAAAGTTCGAATTCACCAGAAAACTATTTTCTGGGGCTAACTTTGGCATAAATTTTTTTTTTCGTTTTATTCAATTAATAAAGTCTAACAAACGCTGGGTTTTGTCTAACAAACACTAACAAACGACTAACAATCGATTGGCGTCGAAAAAAATTCGATATTCCCATAGTCGGCGGCTAAGTTTATGGAGCTACGACTTTCACCTCGTCGACCAATATATTACTATACATAGGGCCCGCGGCACCCCAGCGCCATCTATGCTGGAGCCATTCTCGAGGACGCTTTTTTCAGTGGCTTTGCGCGGGAGTTTGGTCTCCTCGTATCTAGTCTCTATGTATATACGTCTGAATTCGTTGACGTAGCGTATAAGATGAAAGAATCTCAAATTAGCATGGATCAACCCGCAACGAGATTTCATACCCACCGATTCGCTATCGAAACAACATCCCGCGAAACTAACGATACCAAAGACGGCTTCAATACGCGACTCACCCCCACTATCGAGTTGCATGACCTGTATGTAAGACTGTGGCAGGAAGACTAGAGGCAGAGATTAGTAGCGAGATGTACAACGCTCCCCTTTTCGGCGTGCCTCGGAAATGGCGCTAAATCGTGGCGGCGAGTTCGGGAATATGATTTTGTGTGCATCGCCTCTGTCGAGGTTGCAGATTCCCTTGTAGCCGCGCGAGTCGTGAGCACCGCTCAAGTCCATATCGCAGCAGCGTGCACACGAATAGGTAGCTCGGTGGGGGAAAAGTCTCTGCCCCTCGCTCACTTGACAGGCAAACGGAGCGAGGTTTTCCTTTCGATCGAGCTCGACATATGTGTGACCGTACTGCGGATTGGAATATGCATTAAATGAATTTCAAAGAGAAAAACATCTATCGAGAAAATTATTTTCTCTCGGGTGGCCGTTTATGCCGAGAATGCGGGTTAAAAAAATGAACGACGAACCGCGTTGAAAAATAAAACGCCGAAACGACCGTGGAAGGTTCAAAAAGAAATCTTGAGCCTTTGCCGCGGTCGTTACGGCTTTTTTTTTACAGTAAACATTATGAATAAGCGTGTACCATAAATGTTTTTCTACCCTCAATGAGCGTCGTGGCTGAATTCGCAGCGTGACGGATTGACGATACTTGCGGTCCGGGTTCGATCCCTGGTTAATCGACTTTTTTTTAATCTATTTTTTTTCTTCATTTTATATTCAAAAAACTTTGGACTTACTCTCCCTTCAGCTATTCGTGCATGTCCAGGCATTATTTATGATATTTAATTCATATATGTTTAATTGAAAAAAAAGACATTGGGCTACCGAGGATCGAACTCGCGTCGTCTGCACTCAGAGCCCGCACGCTGATATATCAACCGCGAGGCTCTTGTGACTGCAAACCTGCCTTACGTATACGCACTTATCCATCCTTAAAAAAAAATTCGCTGCATACCATTTGCATATTGTTTTTATGACCCCAAAGTATTATTGAAGACAAATGAACACAATTCTTGCAAATTCCTAGAGTGGTGTTGTCCCTTAAAGAAAAGAAATTAATTTTTTGATCGCTGTAAATGTATATCCCCTCTTGAAGACTTTAAGGCGTCTGACCACCTTGGCCGATAGAAAAATGGGTATATGTAAAAAAAAGAAATAAACTCGAAAGTATGGGCCGGAATATTTTTATTTTTTTACACAACGTCAGAAAGGGCTTTAAGAATAAGGTTAATAAATTTCCGTTCAAAATAATAAAAAATGGCGCCGTTATGCACATTGCCGCGGAGGCCCTCCGCACGATACGCGCGGTCGTTGTCTCAGCTGTTACCCGGTCATGTCACATCTGCAAAAAAAATCAGCTCATTCGTGAGTAGTGTCGCTACAATGTCGCGTAGCGGTTTTTTTCTCGACCATTAAAAAAATTATGGTGAGCCGACGAAAAAAAATGTGTATTTTTCACCGGAATTATGGCTCACCATAATTTTTTTAATAGTCGAAAAAAAACCGCTACGCTACATTTTAGCGACTCTACTCACGAATGAGCTGATTGTTTTTTTTTTCAGATGTGACATGACCGCGTAACAGCTGGGACAACGACCGCGCGTTTCATGCGGAGGGTCTCCGCGGCCATGTGCATAACGGCGCAATTTTTTAATATTTTGAATGAAAATTTATCAACGTTATTCTTAAAGCCCTTTCTGACGTCATGTAAAAAAATAAAAATATTCTGGCCCATACTTTCGAGTTCATTATTATTTTTTTTTTAATATGCCCATTATTCGATCGGCCAAGGTGGCCAGACGACTTTAAAGAATCTCGTACGTGTTAGCGAAAACGGACAGAAAATTATGAAGCAACTCGTCCACTTCTTTGATGTTCGCTATTTCGGTGTTCGCTATTTTGGACCATCGCTTGTTTGCCTACCCAGATAGACACTCGTGATCATTACGCCGTGCATACAATTGATGAAGCAAATTTTACAGCATATTGACTACATGTCATGATGCAAAGCCGTGAACTCATTTAGTATAGTGAATGTACAAAGCATTTTGATCTCAAGATGTCGTTTATAAATGCATCGTACGTTTGAAGCACATTGAATTCATATCGCTGTGCTCAAGTGTCCACAATTAATATCTGCAAATTTTACGTCGTATGAAAGTTATCCAATGACTGTGTTGATGAATTCACTGGGTTTGCACTGGTAGTAGACATGCCATGCAAGCAATATGACGGCGATATGCATGTTTGTCAGTGATACATTCGATGGGTGCAACATGACGGCGATATGCGTGTTTCTCCGTGATACATCCTATGACGGCGATATGCATGTTTCTAAGTGATACATTCGTTGAGCGCAATATGACGGCGATATGTATATTTTATCAGTGATACATCCCAGGAGCACAATATGGTGGCGATATGCATGTTTCTCAGTAATACATTCCATGACGGCAATATGCATGTTTTCAGTGATACATTCGGTGAGCGCAATATGACGGCGATATGCATATTTCTCAGTGCTACATCCCATGAGCGCAATATGACAGCGATATGCGTGTTCTGTGATACATCCTATGACGGCGATATGCATATTTCTAACAAGGAGAAGGCAGAGCCTGGATGTCGCAAATCGGGTTCTCTTTTCGCGTGGTGAACGTTGAAGACCTCCGAATTAACGTCGCTTTTGATTTTTGTTCCAATAAGCCTTAGTTGCTGAGATATCGCGATTTGAAAATTTGGGAGTTTCGTCTCGTGCCTAGAGTACGTTGAGCGTTGACACTTGAGACAATAGCAGCCGTAGCTAATACCACTGTGTCCAAAAAATAAGGTGACATTGTATTTATTTCGAAAATTCTTTATTTATTTTTCCAAATCAATTTCATCCCCTTCAAAGCAATCCCCTCCCGATGCAATGCACTTATGCCAACGGATTTTCCAATCTTCGAAACACTGATTGTAGTCACTTTCCGGGATGGCCTTCAGTTCCGTCTTCGCTGCGGCTTGAATCTCCTCTATCGTATCAAAACGGTGTCCCCGGAGCGATCTTTTGAGCTTGCTGAACAGCCAGAAGTCGCACGGCGCCAGATCAGGTGAATACGGTGGTTGCGGAACGATATGGGTTGAGTTTTTTGGCGAAATGATCACGAATTACGAGTGCAGTATGGGATGGTGCATTATCGTGGCAACGAAAAACTCACTTTTAGCAGCTCACAAAACGACGCGTATCTCAAACACTAATGAATATTTTGACATGTAAATTTGACATAGATGTCACTGACAGTACTACCAACCTAAAAAAAAAATCTCCAAATCCTTCGACGCGCGCAGTTTAAATTCAAATGTCACCTTATTTTTTGGACGCATTAGTACGGTAAGACGGCAGACCGGCACTCTGAAAGTTCACGGTTCGCGACCCTATGCTTTTTTTTTAATTCCATTTTTTTTTATTTTATAATCTCTCATAAGACTTTACATGTGCAGGTAAATAAGAAAATTCGAAAATATGTATTACTAGTTTCATTTATCTATTATATTAAAATATTTAATCCAATAATGAAGTCACAATTATAAAGCAAAATAATATTGAATAACAAATAATTAATCTATTAATCACGTCACAATAAGAAAGCAAAATAATATGGTATAAAAAATAAATAATTAATCTAATTCATTTGAAGATATATATCTTCAAATATGCTTTCCTGATAGAATTTATAAGGTTAAATATAGTTGCGGTGGTATTACGTTCATTTTATGTTCGTGGTGTCGTAAGCCTTTGTGCTTCCCTTGTTTTTACGATGGTTTCCACCCTCCAATTTGTTAACATACTGATCTGATAGAAGAAGAATCAGAATAATTACCTGCCGCGAAATTTGCAAGTGTGAATTAGATTAATTATTTATTTTTCATACCATATTATTTTGCTTTTTCATTGTGACGTGATTAATAGATTTATTATCGGTTATAGAATATTATTTTGCTTTGTAACTGTGACTTGATTATTAGATTAATTATTTGTTATACAATATTATTTTGCTATGTAATTGTGACTTTATTATTGGATTAATTATTTTAATATAATAGATGAATTAAACTAGTAATACATATATTCGAATTGACTTCTTTACCTGCACATGCAAAGTCTTATGAGAGATTATAAAATAAAAATAAAAATTAAATTAAAAAAAAGCATGGGGACGCGAACCGTGAACTTTCAGAGTGCCAGTTCGTCGTCTTGCCGTATTAGCTACGGCCGCTCTTGTCTCAAGTGTCAATGCTCAACGTACTCTACGCGCGAGCCGAAACTCCCAAATTTTCAAATCGCGATATCTCAGCAACTAAGCCCTATTGGAACAAAAATAAAAAACGACGTTAATTCGGAGGTCTTCAACTTTCACCACGTAAAATGAGAACCCGATGCGCGACATCCAGGCTCTGCCTTCTCCTTGTAAGTGATACATTCGATGAGCGCAATATGATGGCGACATGTATATTCGTCAGTAATACATCCCATAAGCGCAATATGACGGCGATATGCATCCAAATCCAGAATGATACAAATAAGCAGACACAAAAAAAATTTGCACAAGTGTTAGAATGGCTAGGTAGGTAGCGCGCTCGGCTCTCGAATTAGAAGACGTGGTTCAAACCGTAGGTAGGTACAAAATTTAACTAAGCAGAATACGTTTTTAATCCATTTATCATATAGGCAGGAACATCAATAAAGCGTATGGGGATAATAAAAATCCAACCAGATTTTTTTTAACAATATTTTGGGATTTTCTTAATTTTTCACGCTATGACACTCATATGAGCTCCATATGAGCACAGCATAGTTACGTCACGCCATGCCGCTAATATGAGCTCCGTATGAGTACAGCATATTTACGTCACGCCATGCCGCTAATATGAGCTCCGTATGAGCACAGCATAGTTCCGTCACGCCATGCCGCTAATATGAGCTCCGTATGAGCACTACACCCAGATAGACGGATGTACCTCATATTGGCATCATATGTACATCATCACTGCGGCATAGAAAGTCTCACAGCTGTGTATCCCTTATGAGTGCTCCCGTTGAAGTCATATTTGCATCACATGATGATTCACAATAATACATCCAAATGAAGCAAAGTTGTTCTCACGCGAATATGCATGCAGTGAATTCATCAGACTAGCAAATTTGGCCCACGAATATCTAACAATAAGTGAGTACATATGGGGCTCATATGGGTGTCACGGCGTGAAGAAACTGCAGCGCTCACACGGAGCTCATATTAGCGGCATGGCGTGACGTAACTATGCTGTGCTCATATAAAGCTCATATGAGTGTCAATGCGTGGAAAATAAAAAAAATCCAAGAATATTGATAAAAAAAATCTAGTAGGATTTTTATTATCCCCATACGCTCTATTGATGTTCCTGCCTATATGATAAATGGATTAAAAACGTATTCTGCCTAGTTAAATTTTGTACCTACCTACGGTTTGAACCACGTCTTCTAATTCGAGAGCCGAGCGCGCTACCTACCTAGCCATTCTAACACTTGTGCAAATTTTCTTTGTGTCTGTCTATTTATATCATTCTGGATTTGGATACATATCGACATCATATTGCGCTTATGGAATGTACCACTGACGAATAAACATATAGCCGTCATATTTCGCTCATCGAATGTATCACTTACAAGGAGAAGGCAGAGCCTGGATGTCGCGAATCGGGTTCTCCTTTGGCGTGGTGAAAGTTGAAAACCTCCGAATTAACGTCGTTTTTTATTTTTGTTCCAATAGGCCTTAGTTGCTGAGATATCGCGATTTGAAAATTTGGGAGTTTCGGCTCGCGCGTAGAGTACGTTGAGCGTTGACGCTTGAGACAAGAGTAACTAATATGGTAAGACGACGGACTGGCACTCTGAAAGTTGACGGTTCGCGACCCTATGCTTTTTTTTTAATTCAATTTTTATTTTTATTTTATAAGCTCTCATAAGACTTTGCATGTGCAGGTAAAGAAGCCAATTCGAAAATATGTATTACTAGTTTTATTCATCTATTATATTAAAATAATTTATCCAATAATGAAGTCACAATTACATAGCAAAATAATATTGTATAACAAATAATTAATCTAATAATCAAGTCACAATTACAAAGCAAAATAATATTGTATAACAAATAATTAATCTATTAATCACGGTACAATGAGAAAGCAAAATAATATGGTATAAAAAATAAATAATTAATCTAATTCACCCTTGCAAATTTCGCGGCAGGTAATTATTCTGATTCTTCTTCTATCAGATCAGTATGTTGACAAATTAGAGGCTGGAAACCATCGTAAAAGCAAGGGAAGCACAAAGGCTTACGACACTACGAACATAAAATGAACGTAATACCACCGCAACCACATTTAACCTTATAGATTCTATCAGGAAAGCATATTTGAAGATGTATATCTTCAAATATGCTTTCCTGTGAATTAGATTAATTATTTATTTTTTATAACATATTATTTAGCTTTCTTATTGTGACGTGATTAATAGATCAATTATTTGTTATTCAATATTATTTTGCTTTGTAATTGTGACTTGATTATTAGATTAATTATTTGTTATACAATATTATTTTGCTATGTAATTGTGACTTCATTATTGGATTAATTATTTTAATATAATAGATAAATAAAACTAGTAATACATATTTTCGAATTTTTTTATTTACCTGCACATGTAAAGTCTTATGAGAGATTATAAAATAAAATAAAAAAAAAGCATGGGGACGCGAACCGTGAACTTTCAGAGTGCCGGCCTGTCGTCTTACCGTATTAGCTACGGCCGCTCTTGAATCAAGTCTCAACGCTCAACGTACTCTACGCGCGAGACGAAACTCCCAAATTTTCAAATCGCGATATCGCATCAACTAAGGCTTATTGGAACAAAAATCAAAAGCTACTTTAATTCGGAGGTCTTCAACTTTCACCACGCGAATGGAGAACCCGATTTGCGACATCCAGGCTCTGCCTTCTCTTGTTAGAAATATCAATATCGCTGACATAGGATGTATCACAGAAACACGCATATCGCCGTCATATTGCGCTCATGGGATGTATCACTGAGAAATATGCATATCGCCATCATATTGTGCTCCGGGGATGTATCACTGACAAAATATATATATCGCCGTCATATTGTGCTCAACGAATGTATCACTTAGAAACATGCATATCGCCGTCATAGGATGTATCACTGAGAAACACGCATATCGCCGTCATGTTGCGCCCATCGAATGTATCACTGACAAACATACATATCGCCGTCATATTGCTTGCATGGCATGTCTACTACCAGTGCTGACCCAGTGAATTCAGCAACACAGTTATTGGATGACTTCCATATGACGTAAAATTTGCAGATATCAATTGTGGACACTTGAGCACAGCGATATGAGTTCAACGTGCTTCAAACGTAAGATGCATTTGTAAACGACATATTGAGATAAAAATGCTTTGTACATTCACTATACTAAATGAGTTCACGGCTTTGCATCATGACATGTAGTCAATATGCTGTAAAATTTGCTTCATCAATTGTATGCACGGCGTGATGATCACGACTGTCTATCTGGGCAGTTTCTTCACGCCGTGACACCCATATGAGCCCCATATGCACTCACTTATTGTTAGATATTCGTGGGCCAAACTAGTCTTATGAATTCACTGCATGCATATTCGCGTGAGGACAACTTTGCTTCATTTGGATGTATTATTGTGAATCATCATGTGATGCAAATATGACTTCAACGGGAGCACTCATAAGGGATACACAGCTGTGAGAATTTCTATGCCGCAGTGATGATGTACATATGATGCCAATATGAGGTACATCCGTCTATCTGAGTATCTGAGATCTATCCTTTCGAAGTTTGTATCCTCGATATATATGTCTTTTTGCTATAGATGGTATAACCAATATGAGATACTCACGTCTTTCCATTTCGGAGATATGGATGTTCTAGATTGTTTGAATCTGTGTTTGTAGGACTCAAACTGCAGACAATCGGAATACACGTTCTCGAATAAATAATCCTTTGGTGTAATAGTAATAGTAAAATTTTGAATAATTTACAGTTCGTTACTTTGAGTTTATAATTCTGTCATTTCGAAATCTTTGTCGTTCTATATTTGGCCTTTCAAAGTTTTGACCCCCATCCCAATGTGAAATGTGTTGAAAAAAATGCCGAAACACACTCATCCAATGTGAAATGTGTTTTGAAAAAAATGCCGATCGAGAAAGACTCAAAGTTCTCTTCGAGCCTTTCTCGATCGTTTCGGCACTTATCTTCAACAATTTTTTTAATTAATTTTCTAAGGGGAAAAGTAAAAACTCATTTCCGTATTGGGAGAAGCATTTATTTTTTTGTGATATTTTCCATTACTGTTTGCACCAAAATTTGGAATGCCCGCTCGTTTTGAGCAACTTCAACATGCGTCCGATGGGGCGAACGACTGCGTATTCGGTCGCGTCGACGATCCAGCGGCGTCCGTACTGCGGCCGCTGCCCGCGCTCGTGCCACTGTTCTTTCGATGGCCTGCCGTTCTCGCGCCCTTGGGCTACCTCGGGTGGCTTTCGCCGCTGCGACTGCTGCTGACGACCACTTTTCTTTTTGTTGCGCCGCCAAAATTTCTTCTTTGTAACTGTAAAAAATAAATAATAAAATGTACAAATAAAATACATTACTCACACAAATCAAGGGATATTTAAAAAATTCCGAATTTTTGGCTGATTTTCAACAAGGGATAACTCGGAGAAAGATGGTCATACAGAAAATGAATATAGGAAATTATAGCTTCAAGTATCTACTTTTCAGATCTGGACTGTAAACTTTTTTAGCGTTGGTGGTTTTCTTGTAATCATCCCAAAACCAACGAAATTTTTTTTCCAAATTTTTGCTCGTCTTTAAAATGGTCTGTCGACTTCAAATATTTTTCTTATCATACGACTATAAAAGTCTTTTAGACTATTTAATCAGCTTTAATTTGACCTTTCAACGAGCTTCGTACGATGATTTGGCGCGGAGTGATCGGCGATCAAAGCAAAAAAATCCATTTTAACTTTGACAATCAATTACTCGAGAACTAATGATCGTACAGAAAATAAAAGTAGGGTTTTGGAAACTACATAACATTCTCTATGCCATGGAATTAGGGGCTGTTGATAAAACATTTTTTTTCCGAGTGATGATGTTGACTGAAAAAAAGTTGAAAATTTGCCGATTTAAGGATATTTGGAAAATTTGGTATAACTTTGGATATAATGCATGAACGAAGGATATTGTCGGTAATGTTTTAACCTCGAAGTGTCCCCAAAAAACCCTCAAAGTTGCATAGCGCTGCGATTAATTTTTTCTTAGTGCCCCGAACGTTCAAATTTATCGTTTCTGTCAAAAATCAGCGTAACAAGCAATTTTTCGATTTTTATTTATTTTTTCATCTTCAAAATGTTTTTTTAGCAATAATGCGTAATTTATACAGAGACATCAATTACCAAGAAAAAATTTCAAAAAAAAATTCAAAAAAAAATCAAATAAAAGAAATTGTAATTTTTACGGTAGTTTTGAAAAAAAAACTGTTTTTTGTGTTTGTTAAGAAAGTGTATTTCAACGATTGAAGCTGCAAAAAAATTAAAACTTCGAGATTTGTGTGCAGACAATCAGTCGACAGTGGGGGGGTATATCAACAACAAAGGTGGTTTAGACTGGTAGAAGAAAATCAACCAAATTTTTTTTTTACAAGAGGAGATCATCGTTAACACGTAAAACAAAAATTGAATTTTTTTTTATTTGAAAAAAAAATGTAATAAAAAGATTTTTTTTTTAATTTCGAAATTTTTTTATTAATTTTTTTTTCAAACGTAAAAAAATGTATATTTCAAAAAAAAAAATTTCACGTGTTAACGATAACCTCCTCTTGTCAAAAAAAATTTGGTCGATTTTTGTTTGACCAGTCTAACCACCTTTGTTGTTGATAACCCCCCTACTGTCGACTGATTCTCTTCACACAAATCTTGAACTTTTAATTTTTTTGCAGCTTCAATCATTGAAATACACTTTCTTAACAAACACAAAAAACAGTTCTTTTCAAAACTACCCTAAAAATTTGGATTTTTTTTTCGATTTTTTTTTCTTGGTAATGGTTGTCTTTGAATGAATAAATTACGCATTATTGCTAGAAAAAAAAAACACATTTTGAAGATGAAAAAATGAATAAAAATCGAAAAATTGCTTGTTACGGTGATTTTTGACAGAAACGATGAATTTAATCCTTCGGGGCACTAAGAAATAAAATCGCAGCGCTTTGCAACTTTGAGGGTTTTTCGGGGATACTTCGAGGTTAAAACATTACCGACGATATCCGTCGTTCATGCATTATATCCAAAGTTATACCAAATTTTCCAAATATTCTTAAATTGGCAAATTTTCAACTTTTTTTCAGTCAACATCATCACTTCTAAAAAAATGTTTTATCAACAGCCCCTAATTGCATGTCATACAGAATATTTTGCAGTTTCCAAAACCCTACTTTTATTTTCTCTACGATCATTAGTTCTCGAGTAATTGATTGTCAAAGTTAAAATGAACTTTTTTGCTTTGATCGCCGATTACTCCGCGCCAAATCGTCGTACGAAGCTCGTTGGAAGGTCAAATTAAAACTGATTTAATTGTCTAAAAGACTTTTATAGTCGTATGATAAAAAAAATTCTTTGAAGTCGACTGACCATTTTAAAGACGAGCAAAAATTTGGAAAAAAAATTTCGTTGGTTTTCGGATGATTACAAGAAAACCGCCCACGCTAACAAATTTTACAGTCCAGATCTGAAAACTAGATACTTGAAGCTCTAATTTCCTTTTTTTTATTTTCTGTACGACCATTTTTTTCCGAGTTATCCCTTGTTCAAAATCAGCCAAAAATTTGGAATTTATTTAATATCCCTTAATTTGTGTGAGTAGTGTATTTTATTTGTACATTTTATTATTTATTTTTTACAGTTACAGAGAAGAAATTTTGACGCCGCACCAAAAAGAAAAGTGGTCGTCAGCAACAGCCGCAGCGGCAAGAAGCACCCGAGGGAGCCCAAGGGCGCGAGAAGGGCAGGCCATCGAAAGAACAGCAGCGGGAGCGAGGGGAGCGGCCGCAGCAAGGACGCCGCTGGTATCGTCGACGCGCCCGAACCCGCAGTCGTTCGCCCCGCCGGACGCATGTTGAAGTTGCTCAAAACGAGCGAGCGTTCCGAATTTTGGTGCAAACAGTATTGAAAAATATGACAAAAAAATTAATGTTTCCCTCAATACGTAAATGAGTTTTTACTTTTCCCCTTAGAAAATTAATTTTAAAAATTGTTGAAGAAAAGTGCCGAAACGATCGAGAAAGGCTCGAAGAGAACTTTGAGTCTTTCTCGATCGGCATTTGTTTCAAAACACATTTCACATTGGATAAGTGTGTTCCGGCATTTTTTACAACACATTTCACATTGGGATGGGGGTCAAAACTTTGAAAGGCCAAATATAGAACGACAAAGATTTCGAAATGACAGAATTATAAACTGAATGTAACGACCTGTAAATTATTCAAAATGTTGTCCTTCGACCGATGACGAAATTATTACACCAAAGGATCAATTATTCGAAAGCTCATTTATTCGAGAACGTGTATTCAGATTGTCTGCAGTTTGAGTCATACAAATACAGATTCAAACAATCTAGAACATCCATATCTCCGAAATGGAAAGACGTGAGTATCTAATATTGGTAATACCATCTATAGCAAAAAGACATATATATCGAGGATACAAACTTGGAAAGTATAGATCTCCCATAGGCAAACGAGCGATGGTCCAAAATAGCAAACATCAAAGAAGTGGACGAGTTGCTTCATAATTTTCTGCTGGTTTTCGCTAACACGTACGAGATTCTTTGAAGGCGTCTGACCACCTTGGCCGATCGCAAAAATAGGTATATTAAAAAAAAACTCGAAAGTATGGGCCGGAATATTTTTATTTTTTTACATAACATCAGAAAGGGCTTTAAGAATAACGTTAATAAATTTCCGTTCAAAATATTAAAAAATGGCGCCGTTATCCACATTGCCGCGGAGGCCCTCCGCACGATACGCGCGGTCGTTGTCCCAGCTGTTACCCGGTCATGTCACATCTAAAAAAAAAATCAGCTCATTCGTGAGTAGTGTCGCTACAATGTAGCGTAGCGGTTTTTTTTCGACCATTAAAAAAATTATGGTGAGCCATAATTTCGGTGAAAAATACACATTTTTTTCTTCGGCTCACCATAATTTTTTTTTTAATGGTCGAAAAAAAACCGCTACGCTACATTGTAGCGACACTACTCACGTATTAGCTGATTTTTTTTTGCAGTTGTGACATGACCGTGTACCCGCTGGGACAAAGACCGCGCGTATCGTGCGGAGGGCCTCCGCGGCAATGTGCATAACGGCGCCATTTATTGATATTTTGACCGGAAATTCATTAACCTTATTCTCAAAGCCCTTTCTGACGTTGTGTGAAAAAATAAAAATATTCCGGCCCTTACTTTCGAGTTTATTATTTTTTTTACATATACCCATTTTTCGATCGGCCAAGGTGGTCAGACGCCTTAAAGTCTTCAAGAGGGGATATACATTTACAACGATCAAAAAATCAATTTCTTTTCTTTAAGGGATAACACCACTCTAGGAATTTGGAAAAATCGTTTTCATTTGTCTTCAATAATACTTTGGGGTCATAAAAACAATATGCAAATGGTATGCAGCGAATTTTTTCTTTAAGGTTGGATAAGTGTGTATACGTAAGGCAGGTTTGCAGTCACAAGAGCCTTGCGGTTGACATATCAGCGTGCGGGCTCTGAGTGCAGACGACGCTGGTTCGAACCCCGGTAGCCAATGTCTTTTTTAAAATTAATCATATATGAATTAAATATCATAGATAATGCCTGGACATGCTGGAGAATAGCTGAAGGAAGAGCAACTTCGAAATTTTTTGAATACAAAATGAAGAAAAAAAATGGATTAAAAAAAGTCGATTCACCAGGGATCGAACCCGGACCGCAAGCATCGTCAATCCGTCACGCTGCCAACTCAGCCACGACGCTCATTGAGGATGGAAAAACATTTATGATACACGCTTGTTCATAATGTTTACTGTTAAAAAAAAACGCCGTAACGACCGCGGCAAAGGCTCAAGATTTCTTTTTGAACCTTCCACAGTCGTTTCGGCGTTTTATTTTTCAACGCGGTTCGTCGTTCATTTTTTTAACCCGCATTCTCGGCATAAACGGCCAACCGAGAGGAAACAATTTTCTCGATATGTTTTTCTTTTTGAAATTCATTTAATGCATATTCCAATCCGCAGTACGGCCACACATATGTCGAGCTCGATCGAAAAGAAAACCTCGCTCCGTTCGCCTGTCAAGTGAGCGAGGGGCAGAGACTTTTCCCCCACCGAGCTACTCATTCGTGTGCACGCTGACTGCGATATCGACTTGAGCAGTGCAAACTACTCGCGCGGCTACAAGGGAATCTGCAACCTCGACAGAGGCGATGCACACAAAATCATATTCCCGAACTCGCCGCCGCGATTTAGCGCCATTTCCGAGGCACGCCGAAAAGGGGAGCGTTGTACATCTCCCTACTAATCTCTGTCCGCAGAGCGACGACGAGAAGGGCGGCGCTGCTCTCCTACCGCACCAAAGTAAAGTGAGCAACAAACCAGTGCCATACGATATGCAGAAAGCACCCTTTGCTCCCTCATATGGAGCGATAATTTGATCAAATTAAGTGTACAACCAGTTGGTGAAGGCAATTTATATATAGATGGACAGAATTCTTATATACGTATTCCTCAGAGGTACGGGTTCCTTCTCCTTTCAGCAACTCCTCTTTTATTCCTTCCATTCCTTCCGACCTTCACAATCCTTCCACAGCCCCCCCCCCCCCCCCCCCCAGAGTGTCGACCGCAGCCACTCATTTCTAATGCAGAGATTAGTAGGGAGATGTACAACGCTCCCCTTTCCGGCGTGCCTCAGAAAGGGCGCTAAATCGCGGCGGCGAGTTCGGGAATATGATTTTGTGTGCATCGCCTCTGTCGAGGTTGCAGATTCCCTTGTAGCCGCGCGAGTCGTGAGCACCGCTCAAGTCGATATCGCAGTCAGCGTGCACACGAATGGGTAGCTCGGTGGGGGAAAAGTCTCTGCCCCTCGCTCACTCGACAGGCGAGCGGAGCGAGGCAGGCAGCCAGATCGCGCGTAAAAGTTACCCCCTCTCTAGTCACTTACGCGCCCATCACACAATCATAGTAGCGCGTGTCCGTGAGCGAGCGACGCTCGGACACTTCGGAAAGAGCCGAGCACGGTCGAAGTGTCCCGACCGCGCCTTCGGCAGCTACACCAATACATGGACGCTGAGCACGTTCATGTGCGGCCAAGCCGAAACGAAGGCTTCGAGGGAAAAAGCAATCTGAGCACGACTCGCGCGTGACGTCATCCGACGGCACGCGCGAGGCTTTTAGATGATTTCAATGCTTATTTAGCTCTTGATTCTCTGCGTTATTAATGTATACAAAAAATGTATCGCGCACTCTGATCGCTTATTTTTTTAGTTTATACGTTAATTTAAATATAATAATAAATCTAAACCACAACTTATTTATCTTATATAAAATTGTTTACGCTTTACTCACACCCGTCCTCATGCCAAATAAATTATAATTCATAAAAGTAAGCGGAAATATATTTATATTCGTATTATTATATTAATTCTCATACTTTCATCAAGCAAAGCATTATCCCCAAAAACAAACCAATCATCCACATATTTTGTACAACGGTGAGATGGTCCCGTTGGTAGCGTTCCTAGCTTCGGTCCGCAGGGGCCCCAGTGCAAATTTTTCTCCAAATTTTTCCTAATTTCTCATATTTTAGTCATATTTGAGATTTTCGCAGAAAAAAATGATTCAAAACAGATTCAAGTACTGGTCTATTTTCCAAAAACACATTTTTTTTTACTGAAAATTCATAATTTCTCATTTTTTTCCCGGAAATTTCTCTTTTTCCTATGACCTGAGTGAACGGCTGCGGGAGATATTCGGAGAAAAGTTATAGATGAAAAAAATGAGATTTTCGTAAAAAAAACTTATTACATTTTTTTATGCCTCATAATTCTGAGAAATAATGAATTTCCGAAATTTTTGCAAACATTCTTTTCCTTAAGTGGTAAACCACTGTAACGGCCTGCCACGAAGCGTTTTAGACAAATAGTACTTGGGGTAATTATTAAGCATATATTGAAGTATAGCGAAAAATTTTATGGGAAAATATTACAAAATGGCGACACTGCACAAAATTCTTCCGAGACATGTTGAACTTATGGTGCTCTGCGGCACGTAGTATAACTTGTGCCAATTTTAACCCGGACAAAATAATTTTTAAAATAAAATCTAGATGAGTGTAGCTAGTGAACCACGTAGGGGATTTTAGAAATATTGATTTTTGAATAATTGCCGAGTATTTGAATAAAAATGTTCATTTAGACTTAATAAAGCAAAATTCTTTTTTTTAGATTAAAATCGGCACAGTTATTATATATTGGCATGTCGAACCTCTGCGTGCCGCAGAGGTTCGACATGCTTCGGAAGAATTGCTGCAGTGTCGCCATTTTGTAATATTTTCGGATAAAAATTTCTAGCAATATACTTACATATATGATTAATAAATACCGCAAGTATTATTCATTTATCACATTTTCTTCCGCCAAAAAAAAAAAATTCCGCTTCTTGTAAGGTCGTTACAGTGGTGTTACCCCTTAAAGTCTTCATATAATTTCCGAGATTTTCCCGTGATCGTAATTAAAATGATGAAATATTTGGAGAAATTCGCAGAAACTCGGATGTTTGCGTAAAAATAATTGTCCGCAAAACTCCGAATTCTTCATATTTGTTCCAATTCATGGAAAAATTCGGAAAAAATCTGAAAAAATTTTCGGAAAAAATCGGAGTTTTTCGGAAAATATTTGCACTAAGGGCGCGGGATCGTTCCCCGCGCTCGGTGCTTTTTTAAAAATTATTATTACTATTAATTCTTATTTGATTAGTTATTTTTATTAGTTATTATTATTATTTTAATTAGTTATCTTTTAGTGTCGAAAAATTTATCGCGCACTCTGACCGCTTATTTTATTAGTTTGTATGTTAATTTAAATACAATAATAAATCTAAATTACAACTTATTTATCTTCTAAAAAATTGTTTGCGCTTTATTCACACCCGTCCCTATGCCAAATAAATTGTAATTCATAAAAGTTAGGGGAAATATATTTATATTCGTATTATTATATTCATTCTCATATACTTTCATCAAGCGATAAAGCATTATCATAATGCATTATCATAATGCATTATCATAATGCTTTATCATAATGCATTATCATAATGCTTTATCGCTTGATGAAAGTAAATGAGAATGAATATAATAATATGAATATAAATATATTTCCGTTTACTTTTATGAATTACAATTTATTTGGCATAGGGACGGGTGTGAGTAAAGCGCAAACAATTGTTTAGAAGATAAATAAGTTATAATTTAGATTTATTATTGTATTTAAATTAACGTACAAACTGATAAAATAAGCGGTCAAAGGGCGCGATAAATTTTTCGACACTAAAAGATAACCAATTAAAATAATAACGATTACTAATAAAAATAACCAATCAAATAAGAATTAATAATAATAATAATTTTAAAAAAAGCACTGAACGCGGGGTACGATCCCGCGCTCCTAGTGCAAATCTTTTGCAATGAATTGGAACAAATAAGAAGAATTCAGAGTTTGGCGGACATTTATTTTTACGCAAACATCCGAGTTTCTCCGAATTATTTTCTAGAAAATCTAGGAAATTATATGAAGACTTTAAGGGGTAATACCACTGTAAGGACCTTACAGGAAGCGCATTTTTTAATATTTTTTTGGCGGAAGAAAATGTGATAAGCAAATAATACTTGCGGTATTTATTGATCATATATTTAAGTATATGGCTATACATTTTTATCCGAAAATATTACAAAATGGCGACACTGCAGCAATTCTTCCGAAGCATGTCGAACCTCTGCGGCACGCAGTATAACTGTGCCAATTTTAATCTAAAAAGAAGAATTTTGTTTTATTAAGTCTACATGAGTGTAGCTACTGAACCCCGTAGGGGATTTTCGATAAGTTAATTTAAAAAATGTTTATTAAAAAATAACTGTCTTAAAAAAAATTGAACATTTTTAGTCAAATACTCGGCAATTACTCAAAAATCATTATTTCTAAAATCCCCTACGTGGTTCACTAGCTACACTCATCTAGATTTAATTTGAAAAAAATTATTTTGTCCAGAATAAAATTGGCACAAGTTATACTGCGTGCCGTAGAGCACCTTAAGTTCAACATGCCTCGGAAGAATTTGCTGCAGTGTCGCCATTTTGTAATATTTTCCCAAAAAAATTTTTGCATTATACTTCAATATATGCTTAATAATTATCCCAAGTATTATTTGTCTAAATCGCTTCGTGGCAGGCCGTTACAGTGGTGTTACCCCTTAAGGAAAATAATGTTTTCAAAAATTTCGGAAATTCATTATTTCTCAGAATTATGAGGGATAAAAAAATGTAATAAGTTTTTTTACGAAAATCTTATTTTTTTTTCATCTACAACTTTTCTCCGAATATCTCCGCAGCCGTTCACTCAATAGGAAAAAGAAAAAGTTCCGGAAAAAAAAATATTATCAAGTTTTTTTTACGAAAATCTCATTTTTTTCATCTTTAAATTTTCTCTGTATATCTCCGCAGCCGTTTACTCAGGTAATAGGAGAAGGGAAATTTCCGCACAAAAATAATAATAATAAAAAGTTTTTTAACGAAAATCTCATTTCTTTTCATCTTTAACTTTCCTTCGAATATCTCCGCAGCCGTTCACTCAGGTCAAAGGAAAAAGAGAAATTTCCGGGAAAAAAATGAGAAATCATGAATTTTAAGTAAAAAAAATGTGTTTTTGGGGAATAGACCAGTACTTGAATCTGTTTTAAATCGTTTTTTCTCGGAAAATCTCAGATATGACTAAAATATGAGAAATTATGAAAAATTTGGAGAAAAATTTGCACTACGGGCCCCTGCGGACCGAAGCCAGGAACGCTACCAACCAAAAATAGACCAGTACTTGAATCTGTTTTAAATCGTTTTTTCTCGGAAAATCTCAGATATGACTAAAATATGAGAAATTATGAAAAATTTGGAGAAAAATTTGCACTACGGGCCCCTGCGGACCGAAGCCAGGAACGCTACCAACGGGACCATCTCATCGCTTGTAGAATATGTGCACTTTCTGGTACTTACAATTCGCGGCCGGATGGCTTGTTTTTGGGGATAATGCTTTATCGCTTGATGAAAGTATGAGAATTAATATAATAATACGAATATAAATATATTTCCGCTT
This sequence comes from Ophion ellenae, assembly GCA_963210295.1. Taxonomy (NCBI): domain Eukaryota; kingdom Metazoa; phylum Arthropoda; class Insecta; order Hymenoptera; family Ichneumonidae; genus Ophion; species Ophion ellenae. Next base: position 10,625,761 of record OY723393.1, read on the forward strand.
ACTTTTATGAATTATAATTTATTCGGCATAAGGACGGGTGTCAGAAAAGCGTAAACAATTTTGTATAAGATAAATAAGTTGTAATTTAGATTTATTATTGTATTTAAATTAACGTATAAACTTTAAAAAAAGCGATCAGAGTGCGCGATACATTTTTTTGTATACATTAATAACGCAGAGAATCAATTGCTAAATAAGCATTGAAATCATGTAAAAGCCGTACTCTGATTGCTTTTTCCCTCGAAGCCTTCGTTTCGGCTTGGTCGCGCATGAATGTGCTCAGCGTCCATGTATCAGTGTAGCAGCCGAAGGCGCGGTCGTGACACTTCGACCGTGCTCGGCTCTTTCCGAAGGTGTGTCAGAGCGTCCCTCGCTTTCGGACACGCGCGACTATGATTGTGTGATGGGCGCGTAAGAGACTAGAGAGGGGGCAACTTTTACGCGCGATCTGGCTGCACTGGAGCGAGGTTTTCCGTCCGATCGAGCTCGACATATGTGTGGCCGGACTGCGGATTGGAATATGCATTAAATGAATTTCAAAGAGAAAAACATGTATCGAGGTTGATATATCAGCGTGCGGGCTCTGAGTGCAGACGACGCGGGTTCAATCCCCGGTAGCCAATGTCTTTTTTTAAATTAAACATATATGAATTAAATATCATAAATAATGCCTGGACAGGCGATAATAGTTAAAGCGAGAGTAAGTTCGACATTTTTTGAATGTAAAATGAAGAAAATTGATTAAAAAAAGTCGATTAACCAGGGATGGAACCCGGACCGCAAGCATCGTCAATCCGTCACGCTGCCAACTCAGCTACGACGCTTATTGAGGATAGAAAAACATTTATGATACACCCTTATTCATAATGTTTACTGTTGAAAAAAAACGCCGTAGCGACCGCGGCAAAGGCTCAAGATTTCTTTTTGAACCTTCCACGGTCGTTTCGGCGTTTTATTTTTCCACGCGTTTCGTCGTTGATTTTTTTAACCCGCATTCTCGGCATAAAGGGCCAACCGAGAGAAAACAATTTTCTCGATACATGTTTTTCTCTTTGAAATTCATTTAATGCATATTCCAATCCGCAGTACGGCCACACATATGTCGAGCTCGATCGGACGGAAAACCTCGCTCCGTTCGCCTGTCGAGTGAGCGAGGGGCAGAGACTTTTCCCCCACCGAGCTACCCATTCGTGTGCACGCTGACTGCGATATCGACTCGAGCGGTGCTCACGACTCGCGCGGCTACAAGGGAATCTGCAACCTCGACAGAGGCGATGCACACAAAATCATATTCCCGAACTCGCCGCCGCGATTTAGCGCCATTTCTGAGGCACGCCGAAAAGGGGAGCGTTGTACATCTCCCTACTAATCTCTGTCTAATGCACTACTGTATCGCATTTGCACGAGGACCCAGGGAAACTGCGAAAGACCTGGGCCGATACGGCGGCTATATTTGGCCGAATTTTAGTTGCACTACCATCAGAAACTCAGACAAACTGCTTCCCACTCAGAGGTTGATGCGCAAACCAGTGCACGGGTAAGCAGTCACCGCTCCAAGTATTGGCAGCCTCCAATGCTGCTTAACTTCACTGACCGCCGAACCTGCACACTGACCGCGCGCCCATCTCTGTCGGTCCAGAATTCTTATCTATAGATTGTTTTGGAGAATACTGAAATACAGAAATTAGGTCAACGTTTTTTTTTGTTGCGGAAGAAGTAACAAACAAAATTTATTTATAGACACAAAGAAATTCATAAGAAATTTGCATCCAGACAAAAAATGTACAGTTTATCACCATATTTACACATTATGACACGCTGTACAGATAAAGAATAATAACGAAACACAGAAATTAAGTCAGTTTTTTTCCTTGCGGAAACCGTAACAAACAAAATTTATTTATAGACACAAGAAAATTCATAAGAATTTTGAATTCAAACAAAAGATTTACAAATTATCACACATCATATTTGCACATTATGACACGCTGTACAGTTAAATCGATCTTACAGTCTTTATTTTTTCCTATTGTCTTTCGTTTTTATTTTTCTTGCGTGATTATTTTCGTTGACCAATCGCGCTAGAACATGTCCTCTCATGACAAGATAATAGTTTATCACTCTCTTCGTTAGCTCTTCGTTGTTTGCTTGGCATCTCACGTACTGCAGTTTTTCATGTCCAAAACTTTGTCAAGAACTTGATGGAGAGTGTTGATTTTAACGTCAGTTCTCGATCGATCGCTGCACTCCAAGTTTGTGTCGCGTTCGGGCACTGAAAGCAACAATTCTACAAATGTTACAAGCTTTTACTTAATTTGACTTTCTATGAAAATCGCAAATCGATATTTCACCCACTCACCCACTCACTTCCAATTTTCACGCCTCGAAAATAAACATTTTGTTCATTTTCAAGACATGAGACAAAACGTGCAATATATGAAAAAATCCATATATTGCTCGTTTTGTCTCATCGACGGGACACTTGCTCCATATCTTGCATTTGTGATCATTTTTATTTTACTCGGTACGATAATGGTACGATAAAACGAAACCATTCTTTTTATGATTGTAAGTACTATTTTTCTTACCTACGATTGATTGTTTTCGCCGCAGATCACTAAATATATTTTATACCAAGACATAATTATTTTTTTACATCTAACACAATTCGCAAAATTGGTTAGCTCGAACACGCTTTATGCCAACACGAACGGCGAGCGGGAATCATCGATGACACATGGCGTCGGGTATGTTCTTGTCGCTTAGTTTACTTCGGTGCGGTCATGCACTAGCGACGCACGCCGTAAAAACACTAACTACTAAAATCCACAATTTCACGGACGCTTTTGGATTGGGCTCACCACGGTGGTCGTACTCCTTACCTCTAGTCTTCCTGGACCGTGGGGTGGGGTTATCGAACGCACACTATAAACCACGCGGTGCTGTGGAGAATCCACAATTTTCGCGGAAATGTTTAAATGAAAAATCAAGCGTATAAAATACATTGGCGTTGTTTTAGCCTCATTAGTATATAATAGTGGTAAATACATAATGAACAATTCAAGGAGCCGTTTCCGGGGCGGTCACGGGCTTAGAGGGAAGCGTCGGTCCTCCGGAAAGCAACCAGCCGGTGATTTGTTATGATCCAAAATTCCGGCTACGTTCACCCACAACTGTGAACAATCGTTATTCATATACGGCGCTGAATTGCGTTTAGTTGATCCAAAAATTCATTCCAACAACCGTTCATTTTTCAAACGCTACCCGATTTTTTTCTTGAAACTTAAAAATGAAACAACGTTTTCCAAGTTGTGAGCCATGAGAACATATTCTCATGTGAATTCATTTGATTACACTTCTGCAGGGGCACATAGGGCTAGACTTCCAGAAGCTAGAGAACCACCCGACCAACCACCACATTCGTCGATTGCCAATCCGGACTTGGATGTCAACGCTATAGACAGAACTTCGAATTGTCCATACTATGGATGGAAATTGTACTTTAATGACAAAGGTAATTTCTTAAGGATGCACATGTCTCAATGGGTTCACAAGAGAAGCAAAAGTATCGTTAGATATCATGGAAAAAGATTACGTGACAATGTTTTTATAGAAAGAGAGACATTTTTGGAAAGATTTCTAGAGAAATAATTCTACTGAATAAGTTTTAGATGAACAATTATTTCTAATAATTTTTTGTCAAATAATTCTTGTGAATAATTGTTACTGTCAAAGTTTCTTTCCCTTCCTATTAAAACCTGGTATATTGGTTAAAGGAGTCTCCCGACTTTGTTTCCATTGCACCGTGTTCCCCTATGATCTATATTTTTATGTTACCTTAGAAATATTTTTTTCTCAGAATATAGCAAACAGTGTGTACTCGTCAAGAAGATAGAAGCTGCAAAACATTTTTTGGAAAGACATCAAGACTCGATATCTTTGGATAGTCTAAATACTGGAGCAGCTTTCAACATAGATGTCAATAGCTTGTACAACGATGCTGACTTTCTGAGCGATTGGAGCGAGTTCAGAAATGAGATACGCGACAAGCCTAGAGAGACTTTGGATTGCCTAGGTCTGGCTGTGCATCAGGTAAGTGTCATGAAAACTAGGAATCCCGAATCTCTTGAACCTAGAGATGTGAGATAATTTTGTTTTTCTTTTTTAAGATTGTCGTTGAAGCGTTACCCAAAGGCAATGCAAAAAATTCCGTTGAACAATTGATCAGTTTGCCGATGATAAGAGTAAAAGTATTCAATTATCATCCTATAGTGTCCCTGCGAGATCTTAAAGTGAATTCTTACGGTGAATTTATGACTCAATCAAATTCGACGCTTTTCTACAGCATTGACGTTTTATTCTTTGAAAATATTAACCTTATTTCATTATTGACAGGAAAATTAATATGTACTCGTGGTTGCGTGATAAGAGTGGGCCGCACTCGACACTTATCACAATGGCTTGTCTTTGCTTGTACAAAATGCAATTTACCGAAAGTCGAGAAACAACCGGATGGAATTTTCACGTCACCGAGAAAATGCGACATCTGTGGTATGGCAAAATTTTTGCCAAAATTGGATTCGGCATACGTGAAAACTGCGCCTTTTCAAACAATAAGACTTCAAGAGCATTTCGGCGATGAACCGGTATATGTTTCCGACAGCAGAGTGCTGAATAATCTTTCACCATTTTCGACGATTTTCAAGCCAGATATTTATAAAGAAAAAATTTGCCATGTATAATGCCATATTGGGATGCCTCTTTTTAGGATGACAGGGGTCGAATGCCTCGGATACTCGAGGTAGAGTTGCTAGATGATCTCGTGGAGACTTGCATGCCTGGCGACGATGTTACCGTTGTAGGGATAATCAAGGTACCAATTTACAATGTTCTCGAGTGGAATACCATAATCGCCTATCTCAACCAATCACATACACAACCGGCGGAAAGTATAAACACGCTTGTCGCAATTTTGCGGCCAGAAGCCTCCATAGAATAAAAATGTCTAAAATACATAGTCTTCAAAATTCAAATTGTTAATGTCATCAATCGCATTTTATTCCTTCTGGATATTGCATTTCAAACCGCATAGTTCTCCAATTACATCAAATTTTAAAATACCACACTGTAAAAAATTGTAAGACTACAAAAATTTGAACAAACGCATCGAGAACATTTGAAAATGTTCACAGACAAATTGAAGATGAACCACGGCCCTGCGCGTGATATGTAGACTTATGAGAGTGCAAAAATTGGAACAAAAAAAGAACACAACCGTGTTCACGGTAATTCAGTGAGTAAAAAAATAGTATAGCATCAGAACAAAGCACAATGGAGCTTTTTTCATCTGTCGAATGCTGCTGCGGATCTGGAACAGTCCGGTATTAATTGCATGTACTCTTCGAGTACGTTGCGATCCCAATTCGAACACTTATCAGAATACATTCAATGGAATGATTCAACCTTCACAGTCGACGAGGCGATGCTGACCGAACTCCTCTGTTCACGTTATTCAGCTGAAAACTCATGGTGTGTTGGTTGCGGTTTTGCAGTTTCAAGCACTGGAAAGTGGAATAGTCAATGGGAATGTTATTTTTTCCTACGAATAGGAATGATTATGGTGGCCTTTCCAATATCACTGCATGAATCTTTGGTCATTATTCTATATGTGGAGTTGTTCTGTAGTAGCTCTGAATTCCCCGTATCTGCCCGACTAATGACGATATTTCGAAATTTTCCTGCTCTTTTCTACTCGAAATGTTATCAAAGCCGTAATCACGTTTCGGAAAATCTGTTTTGATCTTTGAAGGATCGAAAGACGGCAGAGCCTAATCTTCCCCTGATGTCTCAAAAAAAATGTCATCCTATGAGTATATTGCAAAATATAAAAATCTTCAAAAAGAGCTGCGATCAATATTAAAGATATTAGATGAATTCACTGTTCAAATACATTTCGATTTCAATCTATACCCTCTTCACAATTTAGTCGATTAGATGATTTAATCATTGAGACATACAGGGCCATCCTAACCTGTCCCATAGCTGTTCTTTATCTTTCAAATAGTACCTCGAATATCCCTTCCCGCTTATTCTCGTCGAGCTGTGTACTTTTCACCCCGATAGGAAATTCGTACAGGGTACTCACAATTTCCGCCGTTAGCATACCGTTGTGGCTTTAATGGAAAAAGTGATTAAATTGGCTCATCATTTCAGGTTCGGGGTACGGACGATGGAATAGGTATGACCAAAGGGAATACCGTGAGCGCATTCTCTTTGTACATGGAGGCTGTTTCGATAAAGAACAACAAGAGTAAATCCAACAACAAGGCTGACATAGGAATCGAGCTAAGCGTCAAAGATTATTTCGTTATAAAGGTGAGCAGAGATCCGATCGAATAGGATATGTCAAATCGTTGGACAAGCTTCCAAGCAAAGTACGAAATTCGTCGTTATTTTTTTTTTTTCAGGAAGTTCACAATGAACCAGATGTATTTTCGCTCCTCGTTCGTTCTCTCTGTCCGAACATCTACGGCCACGAAATAGTGAAAGCTGGATTGCTACTGAGCCTCTTCGGTGGAAGTTCGAAACACGCTTCATTGCGCGACGATATTCACGTTCTCATGATAGGGGATCCGGGGCTTGGAAAATCGCAAATGTTGCAGGCGTGCACTCGCGTCGCTGCAAAAGGTATTATTTTCTACACAACTACGCTTCAGTAAATACGAAAAAAGAAGCAATCAATTTGTTCGGATAGTGTGTGTGAGTTGAATAAGCAAAACCTTCGCTGGATCATCCAAGGTGTCTATATTTGTGGAAACTCCAGCACATGCTCGGGTCTTACGGTTACATTGACCAAGGAAGCGGGTACGAGCGATTTTGCACTTGAGCCCGGTGCTCTCGTTCTCGCTGATCGCGGCTGTTGTCTCATCGACGAATTCGACAAAATGCCCACTCAACATCAGGTTCGACTTTTCTCATCCACACGGGGTTATCTACAATACTCGTACAGTGCGCCAATTGATCCGCAATTTATATATATATATATATATATATATATATATATATATATATATATATATATGTATGTATATATATATATGGTTAACCGCAACAAACTATATATATATATATATATATATATATATATATATATATATATATATATATATATATATATATATATATATATATATATATATATATATATATATATATATATATATATATATATATATATGGTTAACCGCAACAAACTTGAAAGACTTTCCAATTGTGCGATATTAAACTAATACTACAAGAGAACACTTATAAGATATTATATATACCGACAGCAATGGACGCGGGGTCGATGAGTGGCTGCAGCGATCGCCGGTGTTCATTAGCGTTGGCCTGGGCCAATACTTGGATGACTGACACCTCAGCCGCGCGTCGACCGCCGAGTGAGAGGCAATTGTACTGAATTTTTACTGGTAAGACAACTAAAACTCGATAACATCATAGCGGATCGTATCGGTACAGAATAATTTGCACAGTTTTCTGTGCTCTCGTGCAAATGCGATACTGTATGGCATTAGGAAAGAGTTCTTGTGGGGAACTTTCGGGAGAGTCGCTGAAGAACGCGAAATAGTGGAATGACAAGTGCGGGGTAAAAGTGAAATAGATGGTATCGTAAAAGCCCGAAAGGTCATGCAAAGGAATGTTGGGGACAAAATGAGATATACATACGTTTTCGGTCGAGCGTAAAACATTATGTAACTGTCGTCCAGGCATTGCTGGAGGCAATGGAGCAACAAAGCGTGAGCGTGGCGAAATCCGGTGTCGTTTGTTCTCTTCCGGCGAGGACGTCAATTCTTGCTGCCGCTAATCCGATTGGTGGTCGCTACGATCGATCGAAAACCGTGATTGAGAACCTAAACATGAGCGAACCACTGCTATCTCGTTTCGATTTGGTATTTTTGCTTCTCGATCAACCGAACGTGGTAAGCCACTATCCCAGAACTTGTTATTCGTTTCAATCCAAATGTTTAACTGCCCTTGGAACTGATAAATTCTGTACGTACAGATGTTGGATAGTCTGATGTGCGCTCACGTTATGAACACTCATGTGCGGGGGAAGAAATATGTTGGCGCCAGTGTCGATCAAGCACACGCCGAAAATTCATCCGCGTGTAGATCAGCTGGGGGGACTACACTGAGGTAAATCAATTTCGCAAGCACGTCAAAGATCGCACAATAATCGGTAAAGCGATGCTCAAGGCATCACACTTTTTATATGTTGTTATTTTATCTTAACACGTTTAAATAGTAGCTCAGATCAGTTTTCTCGAAGCCGAGGGCTCATCAAACAGCTTTCTTGCATTCGAAAACAGCTCATTCGGCCCATTTTATCGAAAACTTTAGGGTCGTTTTCAAAATAAAACGTATGACATCGCACGCTTATGATATTGTAGACGTCGAACATAACTTTTTAATTTTCTTTTAACTAAGAGAATTAGAACAAATTGTATGGAAATACTGCACCGATTTTCGGGTTTCAGGGAGAGGCTAACGTTGTTCAATACTCGTAGAGAAGATTTAATTCCTCAGTCGATAATTCGCAAATATGTCGCGTACGCTCGTCAATACGTTCAACCAAGATTATCCCAAGCGGCGGCTGACATACTTCAGGAATTTTATTTGGAGCTTCGCCAAGAGAACAGTTTATTCGGAAATATACCGGTGTACAACAGACAATTGGAAGCTCTGATAAGATTGACCGAGGCGCGAGCTAAGCTCGAACTTCGAGTCGAAGCGACAGCAGGCGACGCGAACGACGTCGTTGAATTACTCAAGTACACTCTTGTCGATGTTCCTCCAGATATCACAGCAGCGCGAAACGTATTTTCGGACGGTGGAAAATTAACTGGTAACAAGGTTCGCTATTTTTCCTACTTTGATTCAAGGAAGAAAAAAAAAAGCATTGCAGCAGAGACGCGATAACGATTTTTTCGATCAACAGGTGAAGAGTTTTATTTCGTTGTTGAGAGACGAAGCCGAAGTCAACGATGGAAAACTCTTTTCAAAAACGGATCTGACCGAAATCGCCAAGAAAGGTGGAATAATCGTTCAAGACTTTTCCCGCTTCATTAGAAAACTCAACGAAGAGGGTATTCTATTGAAGCGAGGTAAACAATTGTACAAGTTTGTCGAGGATTAATGATATTTCGCGGAAAAAAAGGCAATAATACAGACGTTATATTATTATTACATGAGAAAGTGTACGTATTTATCAAGCACTCGAAGAACTACGCGCGCAGTACTCGTTTTTTTAACTGTTTCCTTTTTCATCACCAAACTTCGAAACAATGAGCTCTGCAAGGCAACCGCCAGTACAGATAACGGCAACAGACAGATCGAGGCATGTGAAAGCATCCTGGTCTGCAGCAAGGTACCTTCGGTATGTAATGTTTCGGTTGTGGAACACGTGGTGAGGGGACCGTTACAGTGCATCCTCTACAAAAAAAATACGGGAAATTGGAATGCCGATATTCTCAACGGTAGTCCAGAAGCAATTTTAGAGAATGATTTTTCTATTGAGTAATTAGCAGTCACGAGGAAGTACAGTTGGATTTGCACGTGTCTTTCCCACCATTACGAAATCACTCGCAAAGTATACGAAATGCCATTCCGCAGTCTCACCTGTGCCGAGCGGACGTGACATACTCCATCGAACGGATTCTAAAAATCAAACGTCGCGGCACGGTTCACATTTGGACTATCCAATTGAGAGGCCGCGTGATAACGCGAGTGAAACACTTCGGAGGCTCAAACGGTAGCGGACACGCTGGCGGCGGTCCATAAGGGATACACTTCGGAGGACAAGGTCCGCAAGGCACGGGCGGTGTGTATATAGTAATGCAACACGACGGCGGACAACGAGGTCGTCCAGCACAAGTTACGCACGTTGCACAGGATCTTGGAGGTCCACAGGATGATGATATCGTGGAACGTATGCTGCTGGATATCGTTGCCTTGTTCGACGCACAGCCACTGCACGACATTTTTCTTTACGATTTGATTTTACAATTTTTTTAAAACCCACTCGGATCGCTCGTTTCGACTTCAACGGTGTTTATTATGTTGACCCTTGATTTTGAAAGAATGGTCCTACGTCCACGTGACGTCCGTAACACGGAAATTTTATATACGACTAACGACTTTTCTTCTTTTTTCCATACGACCGTGACTTTTTTGTTTCCCCGATTGCCGTGGAAACAATTGTGCACACTCGCACGCGACGCATGTACGTAATAATACGAAAATGGCGAAAGAAAACACAAATTCAGAAATATTCATTGCCTATATCGATGTTGTACACGATGTATATTGACGACTAACAGATGTACATTATCTCAATTACAGTTTTCGATCGCTGGTATTGTAAATTGAACTTGGGGGGATGTTTTAACAGGCGGGATAGACGATCGTTCGCATGGGAGGTGGACAACAGGTTGGAGGTGGACAAGTAGCTTGCGTGATCCGCGGTTGGGGGCAACAGTTTACGACGCAGGGTTGACAACAGCCTGGCGAAGCGGGGCCTGGGCAACAAGCTTGCTCGATTCGTAATTGCGGACAGCATGGTGGTGGGCAGCAAGATGGCGGAGGCGAAGAGCGACAAGTTGAGGCGGAAGATGAAGAATGAGATGGAGGAGGTGAGCAGCACGGTGGTGGTGAATAACAAGGCGGTGGTGGACAGCAGGGCGGGGGCGGACAGCAGGGCGGAGGCGGACAGCAGGGCGGTGGCGGACAGCAAGGTGGTGGCGGACAGCAAGGTGGAGGTGGACAGCATTGCGGTTGCGTTTCTTCTTCGCGTGCACAACCGCCCGAGCTGTTACAAGGTGAGCCAGCACACCCGCCAATACCGCACGACAAGCGACAGTAAGACGCGAGTGCAGATTCCCGAGCTTGGTCCGCGCAGTAATACTTCCTCAGGGCAACTTCCGCGTCTCCTAGATCCGTTAACTTTAGGAGAGCCGCACGTCCGGGACCGCAAACCGGATACAGCTTCGTCATGCACTCCGGTCGACCCATACAGTCCCACATCATGCATCTGTCCTGTAGACCGTTTCTTTTTATGCACTCACAACGGTACATCATGCTTCCACGGAGCTCGAAACTCTTGCAGGCTTTTACCGGCATCTACAGAGCCGTAATGTCTACATTTTTTTCGTTGAATCACTACAAACTCAATGTGTCGAATACTTTTTATTACTTTTAGGCGATTAACTCACACAACAGGGCGGAGAATCGTTGGGACAAACGGGACAGCAGGTCGGTGGTGGGCAATCCGACTCATCCCATTCGCACGGTTTCTTCCGATCCATTGAGCTCACGAGACATTTTAATTGAGCTAATAATTCACGTCGACGATCGCAGTTAGGATTTTTTCCGTCGCACGGCATCGTTGGAAATTGAATTTGGTTATCGGCACGACAAATTTGGACGTTTGCAATTTTTTTGAAGTTTTTTTTTAATTCGCAACTTGGTGCTTTACGATTTTTTCATTTCACAGATCCACCGCAAACGGTTCTTTAGAATTTCGACCTGAAAGCATCTACACTAAAAGGATGCTTCCAGTCGCCAAAATCGAGGAGACATACGGACTTCAATGGTCAGACATTTGCGGCAGTTGCAATACGACTGATTTGCTTGTTTCTTTTTCTCCGCTGCCTTTGGTGAAAGGGTAACCATGGTGATGGGCCTTATAATCTTTAATCAGATATGTTATAATTCAAGTATTGACTTGTCTTTTGTCGACAGTAAAAAATGTGAATCGCCGAGAAAAATCTATCATGTCCTTTCTTGTGAGAGGATGGATATTTCTATTTGTTTGATTTGGGTCGGATAAAAAGAACACTTTCAGTTCCAATAGCACAATCAATGCTTCAAGTAGAATTGATTCTGCTATCGGTACGGCTTGAGTTTTTTTCTTCAATCTTTGTAGAAAAAGAGAATAAACTACCCACACTTGCATTGCATCGTTGAAATATTTTTCTCTCGAATACGTAGAGGGTTATTTTTACAATGTTCTCATTATACGCAGTTCTCTTACTGTATATAGCTAACAGTTGTTTTGCATTTTTCAGGTATATAGCGTTCTCAAAAATTATTTCTGTCGGTTGCCGGCGAAGGCCAGATGTCCGGAAATTGTGCTCTGTAGTATTTTGCTGGTGGGCAAGTTGCCCAAGGTTTTGTCATGCATTCAGGTTGACCCTGGCACTCGGTTAGAGGACAAAAATCCTGAAGTCCGTCTCGATGAATGCAACCGCAACGGTTGTGAAGAACACCGCCACGCATGGTTGGACCTTTCTACAAAAAGAAGTTCCTATTATACGAAGTCTGAAGTCGAATGAAATTTGTTTTAACGTTATTCTACAACCATCATATTATTTCCTAATTATCGAAATACAGTAGAACCTCGATTATCTAACCTAATTGGGACCGGACATCGTTCAGATAATTAACAATTCGCATGATCGAAAATACATCTCTGATTTCCGGAAAAATCGACTTATATAAATAGTATCAAAAATTCTCTTTATTAATTCAACGACTCTAAATTCTTCAATTTTTATACCACTACTACTTATGCAGTTAAATCACAATTGCAGCTTCAAATAATGATCAATTTTTGGCTGTCGCATAGTAGTTGCGCGTTTCTTGCTCGCTGAGTCTCGAATTCGTTTTAAGAACAGCAGCTGTGTGGGACTATTTTCTGGTTGGGTTTCAAACCATTCCAGGGCGGTTTCTCGTATATACATACAATGTATGTACAATCTGATGTATGAGGTTACATCAAGGCAATAATGTATTTTGAAAATATCTAGAAGTGTTAGGAAACAGCTTTATTAGAGAAAAAAGGTGGATATCTTAGGGCGATACTTTAACTGAGAAAAAAAGACCATCATTGAGTGCGGGTAATCAAACGTTCGGAAACGGCGCCGAAGCGTTCGGGTAACCGAAAACTCGGATAATCGAGGTTCTACTGTAATGACGGCAAAAGTACGATATCCGGGGCGCCAAAGCTTGACGCGAATTTAGGGTTATCGAGTCAAACCCAAACAACATATGAAGAGTGGTAAAAGTTTATATTTCGCTAATTATACGTTCACATTAGAATTTTTCGATGCACATCGAAAATGACGATTTTTTTCGAATTTCAAGGAACATCAGGCAAAGTAACTTAGAAACGTATAGTTTCAATAGTGTCGCAGAAGTCAAAAATGTATTATAAATATCAGTACCATGTTGTCCTCGCCTATAAGTGCAGCTAGACAGAGAGTAAAGTAGTACTTTTAATCGCTAGGAGTCCGAAGAGGGATTAAAAGTATACGGTTAATCGGGGTCGGGTTGCACTTCCAAACTTTGAATGCTCCAACGGTTTCAAGTTCCGAATTTTAATATTCCGAAATTCAAGATAGGCCCGGGTTAAAAGTCCGAACTTTAAATGATCAGAACGCTGAAAACTCCGAAAGAATACTACCTCGAAAGATCGAAACTCCGAAAGAATTTCACACGAAAGATAAAAACTCCGTAAATCTGAACACCGTCAGAATAATTCGGCTATGAAAGTTTTAAAAGTTTTTAAATTTTCAATAAATCGCCGAATTATTTCAAGTTTTTTTACTACTAGGAAGTGATTTTGCGTCAATTTCGAAATATGTCTAAACAATATTATACGTTCTACATCATTTACAGTCAACTGTGTAAATTACAAGTTTCGTCAAGATCATGCCAGCGAAAGTGTACACAGTTGACTCCAAATAATGCAGCCGAATTATTCCGACGGTGTTCAGATTTTCGAAGTTTTGGTCTTTCGGGTAAAATTCTTTCGGAGTTTCGATCTTTCGGGACAGTATTCTTTCGGAGTTTTGAGCGTTCTGATAATTCAAAATTCGAAATTTTAACCCGGCCCCGGTTCATCCCTCTTCGGACTTGCAAGGCTCTAAGTTTATGTAAAATATATCGTTTAGTAATTTGGTGTAGTAATTATATGGAACAATTCTTATTGTTATAAATCAGCAGAGAATATGAATAAATAAAACATTATAATCTCGGAATTTATGTCGACAATCATATAAATACTACGTTTAATGGTATTTATATGATACCGCTAAACAAACCCAAAGATATACTTTTCGGAGCTCGCCCAGTCAATTTTCATTATTTGCGATAAAATGAAGATATTGCGCCCATGAGCCAACAACAATCGTTGAATTTTGGCGTATTTCCAATTACTGCTAAAAGGGCTCATAATTCCTTTAAGGAATTATTAATAAGGCGGGATATACATTTACAAAGATAAAAAGTCGATTTCTTTTTTTTCTCTTTAAACGATAGAACTATTAATTGCGCAACTAAGTTCTCGCTGTTTTTTTATGAAAATGCCACTTTATTGTGAAAAAATGGTTACAAATGAATCATTCAAAATATTTCCCATCGCTAGCGACAACTTTTTCCCATGTTTCTGGCAGAGCTCGAATACCGTCACGGTAGAAGTGTTCGTCTTTTGAGGCTATCCACGAATCAAGCCATTTTGAGATGTCTTCATATGAGCGGAACTGCTGATTAGCCAGACCATGTGTCATCTAACGGAACAGGTAATAATCGGACGGCGCAATATCTGGGGAATATGGTGGGTCGGGTAGGACTTCCCATTTGAGCATTTCTAAGTAGGTTTTAACGGGTTTGGCAACGTGAGGCCGAGCATTATCATGCTGTAAAATCACTTTTTCGTGCCTCTGCTCGTATTGTGGTCGCTTTTCGCGCAGTGCTCGGCTCAATCGCATCAATTGAGTTCCATACCGTTCCCCAGTGATGGTTTCGTTCGGTTTCAACAGCTCATAATAAATGAGACCGCCCTGGTCCCACCAAATACACGGCAAAACCTTCGCAGCGTGAATATTCGGCCGAGCCGACGAAGTAGAAGCATGACCGGGCAGTCCCCATGATTTTGTTCCCTTTGGGTTGCTGTAATCAATCCATTTTCCATCACCCGTAACGATGCGATGAAGAAAACCCTTCCTTTTTTGCCGCTGGAGCCATTGTTCACAGGCGAAAAAACGACGCTCAACGGCTTTCGGCTTCAAATCATAAGGAGCCCAAGTTCCTTGTTTTTGAGTCATTTCCAACGCATGCAATCGTTTGGAAGTTGATTGGCGGGTAACATCTAATGCTGAAGCAAGCTCTTTTTGCGTTTGGCACGGATCCTCATCGAGCAATGCCTTCAATTCAGCGTCTTCGAAGGTTTTCGGCCTTCCTTCACGTGAACGGTCGACATCGAAATCACCGTCTTTGAAGCGACGGAACCAATCACGGCACGTTGTTTCATTTAGAGCAGCATCTCCGTAAACTTTTTGGAGCTCTCGATGCGCTTTAGCCGCCGTTTTCTTCGAATGAAAGAAGAAAAGCAACACTTCCCGCAAATGACGATTATTTGGCACAAAATCAGACATTTTCACACAACCAAAAGTATACGACGCAAAAACAAAATCACTAATGTGTCAAAGCGGTTTGTTTACCATGTGCCTTAGCTTGCTTCATGACGTTTTGGTTATGTCACAATCGACCAACACTTACTAGTGGAGCCATCTCTTGAAAAACAGCGGGAACTTAGTTGCGCACCTAATATATATGTAGAATATTTTCCTAAAGTTTCAAAGCGAAATTCGAAAAACTTCAAATGTTACAGCCCGTCAACGCTGTGCCTCACCGCCCAGATTCGGAACGGGCGTGAACTTCAAACACGTTTTTCTCAAAACTGCATTATGGAAATTGGCGTGTAGGATTACTTAAAAACTATTAAGCCGATTGACTTGAAACTTGGTAGAAATATTGATAATATTGGTGCCTTCTGCTTGACAAGAATTGTTTTTGAAAAATTGGAGAAAAAAAACTACTTTTTTAATCCACATTTTACAGAAATGTTGCGTGAAATGTTGATTTTTTTTGTAAATGCGTGCTAGTTTCTTAATGTTGCATTTTCTTCATTTTAATTACCGTCACATAGAAACTATACATGCTTTAACTGAAAAAATGTTTGAACTTTTTTGCAAATCAAAGTCTACGGGAAGCTAGACTGCACGCCGATTCGCAACTCCCGCGGCGACCTTGCTGTAGCACTCTGCCACAGCTCCGTAATTTTGATCACGAATTAATATAAAAACATTATTTTGTATACTTGAATATACTATCAAAGTATACCTAGAGTTTGATAATGGTAAGATAATTATTTCTTAGTTTAAAAAATGCCTCAATACCCTAGTGCTATTTTTTTCCGAAAAACTTCGATTTTTTTCGGAAAATTTTTTCGAATTTTTCTTTGAATTGGAACATATATGAAGAATTCGGAGTTTTGCGGACAATTATTTAACGCAAACATCCAAGTTTCTCCGAATGTCTCCGAATTTTTCCGAATATTTCAACATTTTAATTACGATCACGGGAAAATCTCGGAAATTATATGAAATAAAAAAGATAGATAAAAAATGAATTCTTACTTTTTGTTTGCTCAAATTATACTTCCTCCGGTTATCAAGTAACGCAAACTAACAAAATGAAAATGCATGATCACCTGTTCATCAGTTATATTTATTAATAGAAAAAGTACAATATTTTAATTATTAAATAAAATCTTTTGCTATTCTTACTTATTCTTTCTCTCATAAAAAATACTTCGATTCTTTCTTCTTGATTTTTAATTTAAAACAAAGTTCCGGAAAAAAAATAATAACAAGTTTTTTTTACGAAAATCTCATTTTTTTCATCGTTAAATTTTCTCCGAATATATCCGCAGCCGTTCATTCAGGTCATAGGAAAAAGGGAAGTTACCGGAAAAAAATAATAAGTTTTTTTTTTACAAAAATCTCATTTCTTTTCCTCTTTAACTTTTCTCCGAATATCTCCGCAGCCGTTCATTCAGGTCATAGGAAAAAGCGAAATTTCCGGGGAAAAATGAGAAATTATGAATTTTCAGTAAAAAAAATGTGTTTTTGGGAAATAAACCAGTACTTGAATCTGTTTTAAATCATTTTTTCTCCGAAAATCTCAAGTATGACTAAAATATGAGAAATTATGAGAAATTTGCACTAGGGTATTGCTTTTTTTTGCTGTTTAAATGTATATCCCGCCTTTAAGAAGCCGGAACGGTACATTTTTTTATTCGTGAAAATCTCATTATTTTGGTTCAAATAGCAAGAATCAACGGTTAAAACTTGGCGCCCCGGATATCGTACTATCCCCGTAATGAGAATTACAATTCGTCAACTTCAATCGTGGAATATCGATTTCATATAATATTATGCCGATACAAAATGCACTGACCCCCTCGTCGCACTTGCTACTACGACGAAGACTGGTTTTTCCTCGACAGTCGATACTCGTGATACTGTTGACATCATCAGAACAACGACGTTTTTGTTTAGCCCTAGTTCTGTCCTTAGGAGTTGTACCGTTGTCCCTGTGTCTCTCATGTTCGAGTGGTATCATTATAAACATCGGTGGTTCCGAAGATCTTGTCTGCTTTTGACGGGCCTCCGCTTTTTGTCGGTTCATTTTGTACTCACTGGAAAAAGTAACGTACACTCTATTACCATAATTCGCGAATGAACAGCAACTCCAGACAACTGTCCACCTATCACACTAATTTAAAGCACTAAAATCAAAATAAAAACTGGCTCCAGAAAGCTCTCCATTTATTATAATAACTAAAAGCACAAAAAAAGGAACAGAAAATACGGATGTTAGAATCATTTAACGCGAAGAAATTCAAAAGTCTGTTACTATTATGTATTCTCAGCAATCATTCATAATGTGTTTATTCTACCAACGATAATTAGGACCCTAATTGTAACATTAGACCAGATGAAAACTAACCATTCCAGTGCGGCGACTGCAGCTTTGAGACTGCAAATTACATCGACGGGATCATCGATTTGAACTGTTTCACTCATTTTCCTTTGATGTTTTGCTTATTGACAATTTACTTGAAATTTAAACGGTAATTTTGTAGTACTAAAGTAGCCGAAAAGTGTGTAGGACTGGTAAACGGATGATTTAGAATGTAACGAATTTTGACACAGATGCTACATTGTTTTTTGGGGTCACAGCTTGCTCCGATGATTTTCACAAGCAAACTTTTTGCAATGCCACACTCTGCCGTTTTCAATAACACAAACACAGTTTATCCGATTCACATGACTTTACCTATAGATTTAATTTAATATAGGCTCGGATTCCAAATATCTTTGAGGTTAATGTTACCAAAATAGATAAATACTACTGCAACAATTGCGCAAAAATATTTGTTTATTTCATATATTAATGTTACAAATTTCATGTAGAAGAATTACGATGCATGATTTTCAGAAATTCATTGACAACACCGTCTGTCGGGTTGTCGTGGACAATAGGGAGAAGGGTAGCAACAAGTCGAGGGCGGACAGCATGGTGGTTCTCTCGGTGCTCGTGAGGGTCCAGTAAATTGAAGCTGTGGCCGAAGTGGACAGATAAGATCATCCAACGATTCCACGAGGTTGCTAGAATTATGAATACACATTAAAATAACAAACGTTGTAACCTTTCACTATCATTGTTTCATTTTTATTTTATTTCGACTTCCAACGTTACTTCGTATGCCCATGGGGGCTTTCCCCCCTTTCTTTTCCCTTGGCCTTAACTACACATTTGACATTCCATTGTTACCACTTTCTGAGACATAACCACCCCCCCCCCCCCCCCCCCCCCGCCCGACCGTTACCCAAAACCACTATTTCCGGATACACTGTTGTACCGCTTCTCCACACAAGGTTTCCGGATAACTGTGGAAAATTTGTGTCGATACAGAGAGCTGCGTTTTACTGAGTTTCAGTTACATTGCCACCAGAAACTCAGTTAAACTGCCTCTGTGTCGGCAGTCGGCGCGCAAGTTCTCGGCTAAGCGTGAGCCAATACGCATCCATAAGCATTTGACCCAGGTCAACGCTGCTTAACATGGGAGATCATCGAAGCCGCTACCCATCATCTTCCAGGAGACGCGGTTGCGTCCTGACGCCAAGGACTGGAAGACGATGAGCTACAGTTTATCTACTCACGCCACAGTGCGCAAAAAGACCAATTATGGAATTTGTTATTTGATGTGTTCTCACTAATATTGTCCCCTGACCGGCTTAACAGTATAACCGACGGTTCCGCCGCGTGTGCGCTTCTTCTCTTCCCTCTTTCCCGTCTTCTTGTTATCTCCCTTTGCGGTACTTTTTTTCGTTTGTTGTGGCATATTGCGTGGATTGAATGGCGAGACAGCGGAGAATTTTGATCGTTCGTTGAGTCGGGATGTCGATTTGTGCGCGGGGACGCCACGGATTGACTGAGAATTTTTTCTCTGTCAATAGCCTGAAGAGCACTGTTTGTCAAAGTGACACTTGCCTTTGTTTTTTAGCGAATAAAACGTCATTATCTTTTATTATTGTAATTACCTTTGACTCGTAAAAAAATTGGTCCAAAATATTTCAATTCAAATAATCGATTAATTTAATTTGATATTCAGGCAAGCAAGCATAAAGAAATCATCCCTTAAAACATTAACTATTTCCTTTGTCGTCATTTCGTAATTTGTATGGACAGAAGCCATATAATTACGTAAATTCAGTAGATATTCAAATTTTACAAGTAAATTAACTGTGGGCGAAAGCAATACATTAGATTCTCCGGGTGATACACAACTAGAAGAATTCTGGAAGACCAACAGTTACTACCGAGTAATACATAAATCTAAAACGCCAATTTGAGGATCTACCGTTAACTCATGCAGTTGACGCCTTTTTAAAATTGGAAATGCGAAACGGAGAGGATTTCATCAATAATTATTTTTTAATTTTGATAATTGATACGTCAGTCTTGGGAGCTGAAGCAATGGTCACGAAAAACATACTTTCATTAAAAATTATGCAATGAATGTTGGAAATTTAAGAAAGCATATTATAAAGGCCCTAGCTCATAAACTTTTTCAAGCAGTAATAGCTCCAATGAGCTCCGTCGGCTGTGATAAGAGTTTTTCTGCCATGAGACGGATAAAAACGTGGCTTAGAAACACATTGCTTCAGAAACGGTTCTCTTATATATGTCACTGCTGCACATAGAGAATGACATAGTTGAAAAAAAAATCCTAATAAAAAAGTGTTGGGCCGATTCGCGGGAAAAATAGAAGACTTCTTTAAATGAGTACCAACTAAAAGTAAAGTTCAAAGAATAAGAACTGGATTAAAGAATGGTGAAAGATGAGTTGATTATTCTTTAAGGTGTCGCAAAAGTTCTATATCAATGTTAACATGAACGAGTGATTAAAGCTTCATATTTTATGTGAGTTACGTGAATATCGACTATTGTGTAAATTTGATTTAAAAAAAAAGGTGATTGTGAACAAAACCACTTTTTGTCAGACCGCCCGGGCCCCCAGCCTCTTCTCAGAAAAAATGCTGGCTACGCGTATGCTTGCAATATCGATCACTCCATCATTCACAGTTAAAAAAAATAAGCTTGTGTGTTATTTTGTTATAGCTTATGCATGTTTATTAAATTTCCGATACAGTCAAGACGTGTCCAACTGAATTCTTCTTATGGGATGTAACAACACGGCGTTGATCCGGGATAGCTCGTCACTTGACAAGAAGGCGTTGGAGTACAACAGACCGGTATGGGGCACCTCATCTCCATCGGACAACAGGCAGGCGGTCGAACGAACGATTTCACGCAGGGGAGTCTGGAAATTGTTCAGGAACACGGTTTTTAGAATTACGAGGCATCAATTTGAATTGACATCGAATGACGCAGACTTGAGCGATAGAACAACGAACATGCATTTTTTTACGTCTTTCTCCGCGAGACCTATCGTACCACCCATTCCTTCGCCCTTCCCAAGAATCTTCTTTTTCTTTCCAATTTCGTTCTTGCGCTTATCTTCCGCTCCTCTGGCCTTCTTTGGTGGCATCGTGTGAATAAGATTTTACCTTTTTTCCCTGAATTTCACGACAATTTAGAATTTAGATTGGTGTATTCCCCAATTAAAGGCTGCATTTCTGTCAAGTTAGCGCCCTATCGCCATGGTAATAATACAAATCGACAAATGGTACTCGATCCAAAGCTACTGGTGAACCTCTCGCTACTGATTAATGCGCATTGTAAACCAACTTTTAACGGGCTATATCTACCTAAGTGGGTCAGAAAATAGCATTTTTCAAAAATATTTTTTTTCGACAGTCTCACCTTTTAGCTATATTCCCTGAACATTTCATTGAAATATTCCTAAAATAAAATGACCTACAGCTTCTAACGGGCGGCTATTTACTGTTATCTTGAATAACCCGTTTGGTTTTTAGATTTTAGCTGGAACGTTTGAGCAGACCGTCCAGAAAAAATTTTCATCATACGGCGGCGGCTTTTTTCTTGTTGTTTTTCTGTATATTTTGGTGATTTTTTTAAAGCCTCAATATATGTACCATTGACCGGTGCGATGGTCTAGTGGTTAGCGTGCTCGCCACTAAACCAGCGGACCGGGAGGTCCCGGGTTCGAATCCCAGTCGCGTACATTTCGTCGTGAAATGTTTTTCTTCGGCATTTTCGCGGCGAAATAAGACTAGTTCCACGACTGGGGGGCAAACTCGATGACCGGCTGTATTGGTATAGGTTTTCCGCAGTTTCCCTATACCCATGACAGAAATGTCATGATGAATATAATACAGAGGGGGAAGTCGGCTGCGGCCGCAAGAGGGGGGAACAGGGAGAAAGATGGAGAAAAAAAGGAGTAAACAGTAGAGGAAAGAACGGTCATAATGATGGGAAAGAATAGGTAACAAACGCGAAAAGCGTGTACCTAAGGAAAAATCCAAAAAAAAAAATATATGTACCGTTGTGTTTAAACAAAATGCGTTTCTTTTCCTCCAACCGTTGCCCAGTATTTTTTTTCGGAATTTGGCCATTTTTTTCGGGCCTCTAGGTAGATGTAGCCCCTTAAGCCGATCACACACGCTTTTGCATAGCATATCATAGCGTAGCATAAGATCTTATGCTATACAAAAGCGTGTGGGATCGGCTCACTCTCTACTTCGCTTGCGTGTATGTCGGAAATTGGGATAATGCATACGTCGAGAATGGATTCTAGGGACATGTCGTGTCAAGGGTCATATACTTAGATTTATACGAGAAAAACGTGTTTTTAAGTATTTAAAAAAACGATATTCTATGTGGCATAATATATACTCATAATCACGTCAACATACAAAAATGGTAGTTGAAGGAATAGGCAGGTCCGTCTCCATGTATCAAACGGGGACATGGAATGTGCTGCGACCTATGAGGAATAACACTTCTGAATATAGGGTATTGTATATAAGCTGCTCGTCAATATTATTACGGGAAGACCAGGTATTGGTTGGGGGGGGGGGGGGGGGTGGTGCTAAAAGAAAGCCTAGCGGGATTGAGAGCGGAAAGGGGAACAAGGCACTACGTCTTTGTATTTATAATGATGATTATTTATTCTTTCTTATTCTTCAGTTGCGTGTATATACAGGGTGCCGTTATGGCTTTTATTGCTCGAAAACATGAGATAGGAACGTGTTAGTATCCAATGCGTTAATAAATAACAATCTGAAAAAGAAAAAAACGGAGGATATTTTACGGCGTTTGTTCACTTCAATGCCTCTTTTGACACAATAGATCGAGATATTCTGGAGAAACAAATTTAAAAGGTAGGTATCTAAGGGCGACTGATAAAAGCAATTGAAAATACACTATACCAACAAAAATTATGGGAACAAAAAAACTTCCGAAATTTTTAGGTTATTTTCAAATTGCTCTATTTCCGCGAAAAAACATCGTACGAGAAAATTTCAAAAAAGCATTTTTAAGCTTGAACTCTCTAGTTTCCGAGCTACGACTTTTACGTTTTTTTTAAATCCGTTGTTGCTGATGAATCAAAAGAAAAATCGCGAAGGAAACATTTCCAAATTTGTTTAAGTAAAAGAAAATCTACTTGACTTTGATAATCAATATCTCATGAACCAATTATCGTACAGAGATTGAAAGGCAGTTCCAGAAAGCTGAAATTCTTCATTTTTAATATGTTTTTTAAATGATTGATATAGATGTAAAAAAATTACGTTTGTTCCTTTAATTAGAAAAGTTACGATATCTTCGCAGATAACCATCGCGACCATTACGTTAAGGCCTTTTTTTTCACGTTCATAGGGTCCACAAAGAGTATGCAAAGTTGCTCTGATTTTTTATCTGTGGCCCAACTGATTTTTTAATTTTTTTTTTTAGTTTTTTAATTTTTTGTAAAAAATAGTGTCATTATTATTTTTAACCATGATTATTTCGTTTTTGGAGTGAAAAAATTGTTTTTCGAGATTTAGCGGTATTTTCGCTCATGTTAAGTGACAATTTGTAGAATTCTTGTTCACCTTGCTTTGGAAGTCGGGTGTACTTGGAAGTGTGTTGATAACGAACAGAAGCTCAACACCGAACTGACTGATATGCGTGATATCCATCATGTAACCAATTACTCGCTAACGGTAGCCTTATTCGACCAGAGTTACAAGCGAACAGTTTCCGGCTTAGTCAAATACCGTCGCACCGAGAATTTTTATTGTGTATGCATTTCTTTAAAAAAATGGTCGTCGACTAAAGAATAATGTTTTGATTTTTAAAGCTTAACTTCACAATATAAGAATTCAGCAAAAAAAAATTCCATATTAAAAAAAATATAGGAAATCAAGGGAGTATACCAGTTTCAAAACAAAGTTAATTTTAAAACAAAAAAGAAGCGTTAAACAATGCACTTTTTTGCTTTGACAGGGTATCATTGTTATTTTGTTATGAGAAATTGGCAAATGGATAAAATTGCACCTGAAAAAAAGAAAAGATTTTTTTTTCATAAAGAAAAACAAAAATTCATTAAATAATTATTTTTTGTTCTACAGATTGTCACTTTAAATGAGCAAAAATACCTAGCTACCTTATTAATGCTGAAATGTATCGCGCCCAAACATCCTTTGAAAAAGGACATCCCATTCTCTGAGGTTCTATTAGACTGACCCTGATGGAATAAATAGCACGGACATTTTGTAGCGTTTATTTTCACGGACCAATGATGCAATAAACAAACAAACAAAAAGTTTAGCTCTTTTCATGCCGATTCCGGTCAAACAGGCCGGCAGTCGTAGACATGTGTTCGGGATACGGCTTTGGCGATGTCCCAAAGCAGCGTTGGCTTATACGGGACGCCCTGGCTACTGACATGAGAAGAGGAAACAGTTTTACCGAACTTCCAATGGTAATACAATTGAAATGAAGCCACCTGGATCAGCCAAGTTTTCCTCAGTGATCTTGTGCCATGGTGCGAATACGATAGCGTGATACATTAGGAAACAGTGCAGGCATTGTTCTGTGGGTATTGGCGTAGCCAGTAGGGGCTAGGCGTGGATACGCCCCCGCCCTTTCCCCCTAAAAATCAATCCAAAATAATTAAATTCAAATAATCGATTAAATTTATTCAAGTTTCACCCAAGGAAGCATGAAGAAAGGCAAGTTGTAGGTAAAAACAATACATTAGATTTGCCGACCGATACGCAGCCAAAAGAATACTGGAAGATTAACATTTACTAAGAAGTAATAAATAATATCATTGTAAATCTAAAACATACTTTAAAATAACATACTTTAATATAAAAATGACGAACTAAAGCTCGAAATTCAAGAAAGCATATTAAAAAGGAGTACTGCCCTAACTTATATAGACTTCTTGAAGCAGAAATTGTACTCCCGGTGACCTCCGCCGGCTGTGAGAAGAGTTTTTCTGCCTTGAGGTGGATAAAAACGTGACTCAACAGCGCAATGCCTCAGAAACGATTCTCTCATTTGTCACTGCTGAACAACGAGAATGACACTGTTAAAAAATAAATTTCAACTCATATGATATTGGGCCGTTTTGCAGAAAATAAATAGAAAATTAAGACTTATTTAATTGAACTAAAAGTATGTGTTCACTAAAACTTTACTAAATTTACTAAAAGTAAAGTTTAAAGGCTGGTAATTGGATTGAAGAATGAAGAAAAATTAGTTGATTATATTTCAAGGTACTGCAAGAGTTTGATATCAATGTTAATATGGACGTGTCATTAAAGCTTCATATCTTAAGTGTGTTATGTAATTATTGACTATTATGTAAGTTCTGTTTTTTTTTCTTCAAATATTGTAAACAAAACCACATTTTTAGCCAGTTTAACCCCCCCCCCTCCCCCCGGAAAAAATGCTGGCTACTCCAATGAGACAGCATATCCGAAAAGCAAGCAATAGTCAATTGATAAATGTTGGAGTAAAAGTGAAAGCGATGGGATCGTAAAAGCCCACAAAGGCATATGCGAAAAAATTCACAATTTATTCTCGTTCACCACCATACAGACTGCATAGATTAAAAGCCGATACTGAAACGGAGTAATTATCCAGACTAAGTATTTATCTGGTTTGATTGCCAAATTTACGAACAGCAGGGTCTTGAGCATTGGGGAGCGAGGCAACTGGGTTGCGGGCAACAATCCGGTCCTCTCTTGTACCACTTGCTTCCCGTCTGTGAGGGCAGAAAATGACGTTTCTTCAAAACCGACTAGTCTCGAGGGCGAATATACTCGTCAACAGTTGAAAATGCGATTGAGAGGGTAAGATAGATAGATTAACCGTTTGAACGTAAAAACCGCGTCCGGGTATTGGGTAAGCCAAGTCCGCTTTGACGCTGCTCAGATCGGAAACCGTAATAATATCGGCGGTCGAGCTGAACGTAATGAGCGGCCTTTTATCGGGGAACGTCCAGACGGGCTTGCACTCGTGGGGACTCGGACGAACGTACCATGCCTCCGGATCGTTTCTACAGTCGTATCTCACGCACATACTTGGTTTCGAGCTCCGTCTTTAAAAGAGGAAAAAAAACGTCACTTCCGTTCGCGTTGACGGGGATCCCTTAGCGCGAAAAAGACCCGATAAAACATTAGCATTACGAATATACGTTGAATGAGTGAAACGATCGTTACAATTGATCCATCTTTGCGAATAAACATCTGAGACGACGGAGCTCTTGACCGCTGCTCCCCACTTGACTCGAAAATCCCCAATTTCCAATGGCTTCGGCGACTCCGGTTCCGTTCCCTTGCGAAAATTCATACGTACAAGGCATTTTCAAGTGCGGATTCATGATTGTAGATCTACTTTGAATTTATATGCCCTTTATAACCAGGCGCGATGTCGCGATGCGTTGTAGAATTCGAGCGCAAATTGCATAGACGCGAAAATAAAAAAATGACGCACCATTTTTCGCGCTGTTTTGTTTTCTTTCAAAACATAACGGCATTCATTCCGTTTCCGGTTGAAAACCAATATCTTGTTAGGTGCAAAGTAATATTCGCACGATTAAAATACAGCGGAGCAGATTTCTTTTCAAATTTATTTATTTATTTTCTTGTGCAAACATTCTATTTTCACGAACATTTTATATTCAATAAATAATTGATCGAGAAGGCTTTGGAAAATCGACGATTTTCACGCAAATTGTAAATACACTGTCACATCTCATTAATTTTATTATGCACATATACGTTTTTTTTCTATATACTATTAATTTCATTATATATTATACTTAGAAGTAATACATTATATCTGCGATGAAATCGTGCGTCGATATTTTTATAATGTTAATATCGTTTATTAGTTTTCAATATTGGCAATTAATATATCACAATTATTTTAATATATTAATAGGCCAATAAATCATCATGTGGTAAAATTACTCTATGATAAGTGTAGATTAATTTATTACTAATTAATCTTGTGATAATGCTTCCGTCCATTGTTATCGTCTGCTGTATCAATGATGAATTATGTATATATGATATTCGCTAAAAATAATTATTAAATAATATCATTCTTCGTGAAAAATGGCAATACTCGTTCGTTGAATTGTTTCGAGCGAATATATCATTTCCTTCGTGAGATACACGCGCGCCTTCAGAATAAAGGTATGTTAAAATTAAAGAACGCGTCAATGTGAACTCTCACTGGCGCAGCGAGATTGATAAAATTACCCCGCCCCCTGCCGACTCGCCGGTGCTTATCTGTTCGCATTTGTCCACGTACTAACGAGTGACCAAGTTAATTACTGTGCATCCTTTGTGGAATGTCCTATGACTAGGCAGTGAATTTTCCAGCAAAGATTTCCGCGCACATAAAATGATAAGATATTAACAGTAATCCAACGTATGAAACGGAACGCCCGAGAGAAATTTATGATTTTGCTCGAAAGCGTGCATTTAGTGCATAGCAAAATAGGTTAAAATTCCTTAACACGTAACGTTTTTTTATCTTTTCCGCAAGGTAGTGTACTTTTTTGGTGCAACATGGGGTTAGGAAATTTTCGCGTTAGATTGTTCGTGGCTTTTGTGATCGTGCTCTTATTCTGGCAATATATGAAAATGTGGTCTCTCTCAATGGACGTTCCAGGACTTTCAGAGGAAGTAAGTTTTCTCTTCGCATCTGTATTCGCTCCCTTTCCGTGAATAATTTTGGCGTTTCATGTCGTATGTGACTACTGCCTGCTTTGCAACATTTGTTTGTCGTTGATGAATACCAAGGAGATTGATCGAACATTTTCTGAAACTCTGCGATGATAACTCGCAAGCATGTATTGAACTTTATATAGCACATATACAGGTGAAGAAAGAAGCCGAGAATGGACGACTTCCATCGCCGTTTCAGAAAATACTTGTTTCGGTATATTACGAAGCTCTCTGCCCTGACTCTCGAAGTTTTATCATCAAACAACTGGAACCCACGTTTCAAACTCTCGGTGAACATATCAATGTTCAAATGGTTCCTTATGGCAAAGCAATAGTGAGTTCTATTCAAAATCATAAGAAGCATGTTATATTCGTAACATATATTTGATGGAAAAATTCAATATTCAGAAATGGTAAATACAATTCCATCCCTGGCAAGCTACGACCTCTAATTATCTATACCCTGGAATCTAGTTGAAAGGAAGAAACAGTTTCTTCCAAAAATACCATCTCAGTTACCTGGATTAGCAGTTTTTCTATCAGCATTTGTCTAACATCAATTTTTTTCTGCATTCAAAACATCATCCTAAGTCATTTGTGTGAAAAAAACCTTTCAGACCACTAAGACAGAACATGGCTACGAATTTACCTGCCAACACGGTCCGGTAGAATGCGAGGCCAACATGATACACGCCTGTGCTATAGACAACATCAAAGACCCTTCCATTCAACTCGAATTTTTAGTCTGTATGATAAGAAACAATCTGTACCCACAAAACATAACGAAAACATGTGCGGAAAAAATGCATCTGGACTACAGACCTATATTGGATTGTCAAGCAAAATCAAGGGGTAAAGAACTGCTGGCGATGTATGGCAAAATGACGGACGATCTGAGACCACGTGTTAACTTTATACCGACGATCACCCTGGACAAGGTAGGACGGTGTTCTTTGATTTAGATGTATCTTGATTTCCTTATTTGTACCGGACAATGCCCTCATACAGATGCAATTCCATCCCACAGAATTCCGACAATCAGCGAGAAATTCTGAAGAATCTGCTGAAAGAAGTATGTCAACTGTACAAGATTCCACCGAAAAGTTGTATGCGATAATCATCAGACTGCATCTCGCAGGTACTTTCATGGTGAACAAACAAAAGCACACGCAAGCATATTTTTTATTTTGATCAAGTTAGCGTTTCTCGTGCTCGTGCCAAAACATCGTTTTCGAATTAATCATGGTACAGGTATAACGGCGATTTAAAGCTATTATACAAGCGGCGGACCATTCGAACGATTTCCGCGTGAAAAGGGGCAAACCCAGGAAAATCAATTACGATACTGTGTATGCGTGTGTTCTTTTTTTTCAAGTACGTGTGTATGTATTGGTCTTACAAATTATATTTATACATTGTTGAGCTACACTCGAATGCCTCAGTCCATTAACTGTAAATTGTCCAATTTTTCACTCGAGTAGAATCCCGCTTTGACCTGCCGTCCCCCGAAGAAACGCCCGTTTAGATCAACCACGGCTTTGATAGCGCTCTCTATTCTTTTGAATTCGACGAATATCCGTACCGCTTCCTCGGCGGGTGCGTCGATTACCTCATGAATAATAACACGGGCAACATCACCGTACTTCGTGTTGCATTCGTCCTTAACTTCTGGCTCAAGATCGTCGTCCACCTCACCTGGCCCAACCATGTTTCGCAACAGTACTACTTTGCTCGGTGATTTCATGATTTCTGTGATACTCGGCTCTTCCGACGGTTGCTGAATCATCGAGGTCGAGACTAGTGCCGTTGCCGTTGCCGTCGGAACTGTAACCGCCGTCGGCGTCGTCGTCGCCATCGCTGTCATCATCGACGTTGTCGTAGACGTAGCCGCCGCCGCCGCGGCTGTTGCTGTCGCCGTCGTCGTCGTCGACGTCGACGTCGACGTCGTCGTTGTCGTCGTCGTTGACGTCGTTGACGTCGTTATTGTCGTAGCGAATTGAGCAGAAGAGGAGGACGAAAGTGGAGGAGAAACGGCCAGAGGCGGCGGAGGTGGCATCAATTGTTCTCGCTCACCAACGATTCGTCCGCCGCGCTTGCTCGTCTTTTCAACCTGAAGAGCCACCGACATACCCTGCTCTTTTTTGCCGAGACCCTGACCTTCCTTAAAACCGTACTTGGCCATTATCTTTGCAGCGACCGAAGATGTCGCATATCCCATACTGTTGGCCGGCGATGGCCGAGCCGAAGGAGAAGACGGCTGCCCCTCGGTAGATTCTTGAAGCGAGGGCGGTGGGGCTATAGCCACACCACCCGCTGCTCCTCTAGACGTTGTCATCCTTTCCTCGAGATCCCTTTCGAGAGGGACCATCGAAGCACTACCCGGAGACTGAAATTTACACAGTGAATATCGAAATAAATATTGCGCGAGCGTTTCAACCGTTTGCTACCTCTTCTCAACATTTTATCTCGTTCTATCTACTTCCAATTTAATGTTGGGCCGTTACCACAGCGTAATTTACAATGTTCCCTTTAAAACTCCCAACTCTTAACACTCTTGAAGAGTATTTAAAGCACTCTCCCTGCACCCTGACACAAACCCGCAGTCTTTTGGGTAATAAAATATAACCATGCACTTTGAGTTATGGAGACCTGAAAAATCATTAATGGCTTATCATATTCTAAACAAATTTAAGTAAACGGATGGTAATGCGTCCAACCTATTAAGCAGTTTCGCGTATCCTAGTCAGGCATGAAAATGTATCCGGTTGTGGAACAAAAAACTTGAAATGTCATATTCGATTTGCAAAAAAACAATGACCCTGTGACAGTGGTGATACTCAAGATAATGTAGAGATTAATGAGTAAAAAGAGGAAAGGTATATATCAATGAACCAATATCCTGTATGCCTGTAATGTTTTCATTCGCAAACGAATCTGGTTCTATTGAATAACGTAAGTGTAAAAAACCATGCAAAGTTAAACTACCTGAGAATCCTCGAAACGACTGTTATCCCGTCGACGTTTTCTCTGCTCGGTCTCCTGATCATGCTCCCTATCTCTGATGTCGCGGAGTTCCTTGACCACTTTCTCGTACTCGTTCGGCCACATGGGATCATATTCATTGACGACATTCCAATCAAATTCGCTTCCAACGACAACGCTGTTTCCCGCTCCAGCGGCTAACGAATTTGCGACTGCCGGTGCATCGTCGTCTCTCTCGCGGTCAGCTTCGCGGTTGTTCTTGGATTTCAAGTCTATCACAGGCGCGAGTACGGCTGTTGCTTTTCTGTACTGTTCACGCTTTGGCTGAGGAAGAAAATTGGGTTTGTTTGGGGCGACAAAGGTGGAAGATGCTCGATCACAACGCGAAAGTTACAAGGGCACATTTCCTTCTCC
Source organism: Ophion ellenae (assembly GCA_963210295.1). Classification (NCBI taxonomy): domain Eukaryota; kingdom Metazoa; phylum Arthropoda; class Insecta; order Hymenoptera; family Ichneumonidae; genus Ophion; species Ophion ellenae. The sequence continues at coordinate 10,656,789 of OY723393.1, forward strand.
TCATGTTTTTTAGGAGCAAACGAAGTTTATACGAGCTCTCGGAGACGTACCTGGGTTGTTGCGGCTTTTTTCAACTGCAACTGTGACTGCAATAATTTTATACCCGACGACCAGCCAGCTACTTTGTCCGAATTTCTGTGCTTGTCAAAGTCGTCGTACAGAGACATTTTTCTCTTCTTCTATCAGAAAAATAGGGTCAAATTCGAACTTACGATTTAAAAAAAGCAATATTTCGACGTGAAAACATATCACTCGCATTAACCTCTCTTCGAGGAAGCGCTACTTTTCAGCTTCACACTATAAATGCGTGTGACGCATTTTTCGATTAGAGAAAGGTGTCGCTGCATCGACTGACGGTAAAAGTTTGGCCAAGTGTACTCCAGTTAACCAAGCGTACCATTAGTACAGCATACTGCAAATGAGGAGTACGCGGTGCCCTACAGTACCGGTAATGTACGGGTACGGGATGCAGCGTAGTCGTACCTCCTGGAGTTACACCGTACTGCAGTGCACGGCGTACCGGTAATGTACCAGTACCGTACGCACGTACGAGGTGGCAACAGTACCGGTACGGCGCACTCCACATACGCGATACATTTGCGGTACGTGGTTAGCTGGGACTTTTTATACGGAAAATCTACAATCCGTACCCAGCTATCCAAGTACCGCAAATGTGGAGAGCGCCGTACCGGTACTGTTACCACCTCGTACGTGCGTACGGTACTGGTACATCACCGGTACGCCGTACGGTTCGCCGTACCGCCAATGTACTAGTACGGTACTGGTACAGTATCGCCACCGTGGAGCCACCGTGCACTGCAGTACGGTGTAACTCCACGGTAGCGATTCCGTGGAGGTTCGACTACGCTGGTATCCCGTACCCGTACATTACCTGTACTGTAGGGTACGGCGTACTCCACATGTGCGGTACGCTGTACCAATGGTACGTTTGGTTAACTGGATAAAGCTATTAAGCAAAGCGACAATCGCTCCTTTATCGACTGAAGGAAAAGTACTCCAGGATGTAGTTCCAATCTGAAAGCACTGGTACAACCACATTTGCTAGATAGCAGCACTCTACAATTTAAAAAAACTGCGTCGCAGTGGTATTTTACCATATAAGTAAAGAGAATGAAAATACAACTTCCGGTATACCTCGAAGCTGTAGAACTTCAAAAGGCGGTTAAGCACCACAGTTGACATCTAGCCACAGCTTATTCATAAAAATGTCCAAATGTGTGGAGAAATTTCGTAAACCAAGGTTCCAAAGAGCTTTTTACCATGATATTGTTGCCCTCCCTCGAATATGTACTCTAAAATTTACACGAATACGTAAGTTTCGACGCGTTCATAAACGGATTCGCTTGAATACATTTCCATCCGTGTTTTTCCTTCACACTTCACTGCTCATTCTCCATTGCTCTATTCAAATGGATAAATAAAAAGAAATCTCTTCGCATCGAGGTAAATACATCGACCACGTACATTACCGCAACTGTTTTCTTCTTCGCGTCATCCTCGCTCGACCGAAATAAAATAAAATAAAAATAAAACTATTTTAAAAAAGAACACGGCGACGAAGTGTTGGTCACGACTTCCGGCATAATCTTGACCGCACCTTCGCATGATCGATCAGTGTCATTGGTATAATTTATACAAGACTTCGAGAGTCCCTTCCGATAGAAATTTTCTAAAAAAGTGAATAAATTACATTAAGAGAGGAAAAAGGATAGAAACGGGGGACCAGTCCGCGAATAGTAGATGAGCGGAACTGGACGGTCAGCCGTGTAACACATCAGAGAGTTGCGAGAGGTGCAACGGAAGAGAGACGCGCTATGTGCGAGGTTATTAATAGCGTACAAGAGTAGAGAAAGAGATGGAGATGGTTTCCCTCTCTTTCTTTCTCGTGCGCGGTGTGGTGCAAAAGCAAAAGAGCCAACAGTTCAGACAGAGGCCTGTCCGCTTGCCGTGACTGCCGACGCGCTCTCTGTTCGAGGGAGTGGCAGAGAGAAGCTTACCGCGCAACATGCTAGAGAGCCGACGCAACGGAGAATGACGGCTCGAAGTTACTCTCATCTCTTTATCTTTTTTTTCTTTCTTTCTCTCTCGCTCCCTATCGTTCCCGCAAGCAACTCAAAAGTGACTCTCGAGCGTGCAAGCGCGCATCGAAAGGCATTTCGTCCGTCCCGATCTACGTGTCTCGCTCTAGCTCATTGGCTCGCTTAAGCGTTGATTTCTTGACTCATCCATCCTTCCGTGACAGTTCGTTGGGTTTTCCATCTGCTCTCTGTCCTACTCATGGAGAGAACTCGCGCGACTACGAAACTTCTACGATCACGAGGAAACAGTTGTATCGTGTACTCTATCCAACTAATACTTCTCTCTCTCTCTCTCTCTCTCTCTCTCTCTCTCTCTCTCTCTCTCTCTCTCTCTCTCTCTCTCTCTCTCTCTCTCTCTCTCTCCCTTTTCCTCTGCGTTCTCGGTCTCTCTACGTCAGCAGGCTAGTTGCCCCGCTGGTGTGCGCGCGAGATCTGCGCTGAGGACGCGGCGGTTGCGGAGAAGGAGGAGAGCCGGACGGACGCTTTGTCGGCGCCCGCGGCGGAGATCAAACGCGCCGACAGCCGCGCGTTCTCTCTCTCTCTCTCTCTCTCTACGCTCCCTCTGCTTCGCGAGCCCCGGGACGAAACGGCCTCTTTCCCCTGCACGTTTCTCGTGTGCGTTCATGCCCCCCGGCCGCCAAACCGCACGTTGAGGGACCGACAAAACCAACGCCACCATCCTCATCCACGACGCACACACTAACTCGGCGGTATACTCGCGCGCACTCGGCGAGAGATAGGACGAGAACACCGCGTATATGCGTATGTTGTTTTGGGCCCTCTTTCTTACTTTCGCGTTGTTCGCTCCCTCGCTCTTTCGTTCTTCCCACTGACTGCTGCTCCTGCTTGGCGAAGCCGAGAGAAGACCTTTGGGACCGCGCGCGATAAAACCGTATTAAAACCTTCCCTGTATACTGTTTCTGCCATAGTATATAGACACTTTCATGCATAAGATATATACATGTATATAGATATAGTGTGTGTGCGTATGTGTGGAAGGAGGCATCGGAGGCAGAAACAGCACGATCCTACCGTCGCAATAAATACAATCGAGCCCCCCCCCCCTGCTCTCGCCCTCGTCATAAGGATTCATCCTTTATTCTTTTTTTTCGTTTCTCCGCTTCCCTGGCGATTCCCCTCTAATTATTGCACGATTTTGGTTTAATTATTGGCGCCGGCTAGTGAGCTCCACACTGTGTACTACTTTTTAGTCTCTTACTGGTACGCGCTTGAGGCCGACGAAATTAGTGCTCGACCGAACAGATGCGTGTGGAATGATACAGGCGGCTCACGGTAGAAATACGAGGAAAACAAATCAAATCGAATTACCGCTGCGATTATGTATGCTTTGCGTGGTTTTCAGACAGGAAAACCTTTTCGTTGGTAGAAGCACACGCTAGCTTTTACGATGTCCCGAATACTCGGTATGAATCTTATCGTTGATAAAAAAAAATGTTCGGACTCAATGTGTTGAACGATACCGAATATCATTCCTCTTATTTTCGACGGATAAACAATTCACGCAAAATATCTCGAAGCAGAATACTTTGCACGCATTGGCGTAGCCAGAATTGTGATCTGAGAGGGAAGATGGATCAGGGGTAAAGGTGCCGACCTTGCAAAAAGGGGTTTTGTTCACAATTTTATTTAAAATAAAATCTTCATAATAGTCGATAATCACGTAACCCACATAATATAGTTGTTTTTTTCCCTAAGGTACACGCTGTTCGCGTCTGTTACCTATTTTTCCCCACTGTGACTGTTTCTTTCCTCCGCTGTTTTTCCCACACTCTTTTTTCTTCACTGCCTCCCGTCTTGCGGCCGCAGTCGACTTCCCCCTCTGTATCATATTCATCATGACATTTCTGTCATGGGTATAGGGAAACTGCGGGAAACCTATACAAATACAGCCGGCCATCAACTTCGCCCCCCAGTCGTGGAGCTAGTCTTATTTCGCCGCGAAAATGCCGAAGAAAAAAATTTCACGACGAAATGTACGCGACTGGGATTCAAACCCAGGACCTGCCGGTCCGCAGGTTTAGTGGCAAGCACGCTAACCACTGGACCATTGCACCGGTAACATACATAAAATATAAAGCTTTCATCATGCGCTCATGTTAACATTAATATCTAACGCTTCCAATACCTTTAACAAAAATCAACGAATTTTTTATCATTCACTAATTCACTTACCAGTCTTTAAACTTTACTTTCCGGGGATACTCAATTAAATAAGTCCTAGGCTATTTTCTCCTGAAAATCGGCCCAACACTTTGTTAATTGGTCTTGGATTTTTTTAACATCACTTCATCTCTTCAGCGTCTAAGACTGACGTATCAATAATTAACATTTTCAAATACTTATTGATGAAATCCTCTTCGTTCTTCACGTCCAATTTAAAAAATGCGTCAACTGGACGAGCTACGGTAGATCTTCAAATCGGCTTTTCATATTGAGAATAATGTTATCTATGTTGATTGTGTTGACTTTCCAGTATTCTTCTGGTTGTATATCGGCCGGCAAATCTAATGTATTGCTTTTGCCCACAGTTAACTTAATCGTGAAATTTGAATATCTATGTAACAAACGTAATGAAATACCTACGTTTAATACAAATTACCACAAAGGAAGAATTTCAAGCTTTATCAAATTATTTCTTCATGTTTTCTTGGGTAAAACTCAAATAAAATTAATCGATTATTTGAATTTAATAATTTTATAGCACAGTGTGACCTAAACCCGCACTTTACGCACGCTTTTCCGTGACCTAAGTAGCTCTTTTTACACCATACGAAAATCGATCGCCTAACTTCACGGATGCATAAAAAACAAAAGAAAATACTTTTAAATGTCATTTGAAGCTTGAAAATTCATCACGAACAAATTACGAGACAGGGATAGATTAGCGATTCTCCTGAAAACAGTTTCATGTTGTAGAAAAAATTACAGCGTAATAAAGACGAAACGCTGACCCATAGTGTGTTGTACGGAAATTACGGCCCTAGCGGCAATCTAACGTTCAATAATTGCAACGTCACACGAACATGCACGACTGAAAATAAGACGGTGCAAACCAACAAAAGCGGTTAAAAAAAATCGTTACAGTTTGTTAAATTGGTGTTTTAATTACATAAGTTGAAAAAATTAAAGTTATTCCCCTTGTTTCACCTACTTTTGTATACATTATTTAATAAACGTACATGGATTATCGAAATTATTATTCTGGTGTGACAGTTTTTCATTTTTTTTTCTTCCGTGCTTGACTTGCGGTTAACGTTGACATTATATGATATTTTAACACAACTTTAAAAATAATAATTTTATCTCTCGTGGGGGGCGCCCCCCAACCTCCCTCCCTCTCTGCCCCCTTCCCGCCCGCCCCGCGTCCGGGGCGGGTTTATGTCACATGTGCTATAAAATAGTATACGATACTCGTGACTAAAGTTGTCCATTAATGCACGGCGTTTAGCACCCTCGCTGCGCTCGGGCGCTAACTTCACGCCGTGCAATAATAGACTACTTAAGGCACACGTATCGTAATATACTATTGGATCGTTTTTTCTGGGGGGGGGGGGGGGGGGGCACCGGGATTTCTTAGGGGCCATGCCCATCCCTGTCGCGTCCTGGCTACGCCAATGTTTGCACGTGTGGATGTGACGCTTTTGTGTGTGTGTGTGCGTGTGTGTGCAGTCTACATTTACCATGGAGATATAGCAAATCACAATACTCTACATTGATTACCGCGATCGAAATCCGCGTTTTTATTCGACCTAATTTTATGCCAATTGAACAGCTCGTTCTGTCGAACACCGTGAAAACTGTAATAGCGATACTGCACATTTTTCCGCAGAGCTAAGATAAAAAATCGTCAGCACCAACACTATACAATCGGAATTCAGAAAAAAAATAATCCATGTCCGAATAAAACGCAAAGTATCATGATAATACACGTGGAAGCTGATCAACGCAATTGACTCGTGGATAAATATCGCGTAAGCTTTACCCGTAAAAAGCTCACATTTTGAACTTTTACCGAAGCGCATTACTCGTATACGAAAGGTAAAGAAAAAATAACATTTTCAAAAGACACCTTCCATTCCTCGAAAGCACAGAAAGAAGGCGAGCGCAAAAAAGACCCTCCGCTGACTTTGTATCCTTCTTCATCTTTATTTTCTTCAGGCACGAAACAAAATGTTTAACTCACTTACAATTAGTCTGCGGTAGAAAAATAATTGTGAAAGTGGAAAGCCCAAGTTTGATGTTCGTATAAGAGATCGCCGAGGGATTTCCCGCGAGTAAAGTTCGATTGAAAGTGCACGGACGCCGAGAATTCACTTCCTGCAAGGATGGAGTGAGGGCACGGGGAGAAACACATAGAGATAGAGAGAGAGAGGGGAGAGAGAGAAAAAGAGAGAGAGAGAGAGAGAGAGAGAGAGAGAGGGAGAGAAAGAGGGAGAAAGAGAGAGAGAGATTAAGTATTGAAGTGTTAGGTATTGAACGACGCACACATACACAAATGTATAGCTTGAGAAGGAGGAGATATCGATTGAAACGAGAATCTCTGAACCCTGCATTCGCGTATTCCGTCACTTCGTCCATCTCTATTTTCCTCGGTCGACAATGCTTGAATTTCCAGACGACGTATTCACCTCGCTCCATCGTCTCCCACGAACAACCCTCTGTACAAAGAGAGTAGAGGGAGAGAAAAAATCCTCTTTCCAATATTATTGATTCTTCCACAGACTACTTTCACTATAGCATAGCTATTGGAAAACTTCGGGCTATTTCAATAGCTCGCAAAACATGGCCATTTTTGTCGATTAATTAATTTACATTACTCGTATATGAACGTGCATATGAATGCATATATGCGCGTTCGCGCGCGTGTGTGTATAAGTAGACAAGGTAGGTTTGACGATAATATTCGGTGGTTATGAGCCGCAACGAGTTTTTAAAGCCTGCACATTTAATTCTTCTTGCCTCTTGCACGAAGGTCTCCCTTGCCCAGCGTCGCGACGTTTTTTTACTTGTCGCCCCTCTCGCTCTTTCGCACTCACATACGTCTTGATGGCATATGTCTCCCTCTCTCGCTCTCTCTCTCTCTCTCTCTCTCTCTCTCTTTCATACTCAAAAAAGCAGAGACTTACCGCCGACTTTCCGACAAAGGAATAAAGAAAAGAAATAACTAGCTATATATGCTGTGCGCTGCTCGGAGTCTCTCTCTCGAAGGATGGTACGGCGATCTGTGGTCTGCCATGGTCTCTGCCTCTCCCCCCTCTCTCTCTCTCTCTCTCTCTCTGTGTGTGTGTGTGTGTGTGTGTGTGTGTGTGTGTGTGTGTGTGTGTGTGTGTGTGTGTGTGTGTGTGTGTGTCTGTCGCTATCTTCCTTGTACTAAACGTTGCTGGTGGGGTGGTGCCACAGAACCACGGCGTATTATAGAGTATATGGCATGGCACGGATCTCCCAGGAGTGAGAGAGACGCATGTGTACGTTGTTTTTCTCGCTTTCTCTCTCTCTCTCTCTCTCTCTTTCTCTCTCTCGCTCTCGCGCGCGCGCTCTTCTCTCTGGGCGCGGTACGGTACTACAGGGCGGCGGGGGTAAGCTGGAAAGGGAAGACCAACGCTCTACCAAACCAGTGGCGTAGACCTCATCGGGGCGCTGTGACCAAATAAGCTCCTCACTGCTCGCCCTTATCATCCCGCTCATGTAAACAGGAATGCGATTTACATTTTGACACAATATAAACATTACGTGCGTGTGCCCGCTCGAAGGATTCATTGACAAATTCTCGTACAACAAGACCAACAAGGGAACACACACAAAAAAAAACATTTTTTTCATTGACGTGTTTCGTTTTACATTTTGGCAAATGTCTACAAGCAAAGATTCGTTGGGAAAAAGAAGCAGATGGGCACACTCCTATAGAAAAAATGTACAACGAAACCCAACATTACTCATTCGTATTTTATTATTATATATAGTTACAAATTTTTGTTCAGTGCCGATTGTTCAGAAGATTTAAAAAACCTCATAAAAATAAGACGCGGATAGTTTTACGGTCAAGACTGGTCTTGTGCAATTTTTAAACATCACAAAGCTAAAATCAGGTCTAAGGGAAATCGGGGCGTTTTCCGTAACAATGAATCCTTGAATTACTTGGGTCTGAAAAACTTGGCATGCAAAGCGCGTTTTCCATCCCAATTAATTAGAAAAAAAAACATCCGATAGACGTTATTTTGCGAAAACATCAACACGCGGAAGTTGGCCAGGTCACGCACCCGACCTGAGTGGCTGAGGCAGAAAAGAAGCGTGTGTACTTCAATGCGTGGTCAAATATGGAAGTTCTCCGTGGCTCAGAGGTATAGCCGCTTCGCGTAACCATTTTTTTCGATGATTAATCATCGACGATAGAGATACAACGTAGAAAGCCAGCTGTGGCGCGCCGTACAGTGGATCTTCGAAATATAATTCGCCTACTGTAGGGTGATACATAAAAGAAAACAACAAAATACGGCAGATGAGAAAGGATCAGCTACGGCGGAAGGACGGGCGGGCGAGAGGACGCTGTAAGAGCCTCCGGGCATTTTAAGTATAACCTGCTATATATGGTCAAATCGCGAGTTCGCGAGCCCTTGTGGTTGCCTTTCGTTCCATTCATGCCCCCGGAAACCACTTCCCCGCCACCCACCCCCCTCGCTCTCTCTCTCTCTCTCTCTCTTTGTTTCTCCTTCTCCATCTGAATATTTACAATCTTATTATAGTACTAGATATATATCGTGGCGTCGTATACAGTGCCTTGCTTGGAAATGTTCTTTTTCAATTGGCAAATCGAGTGCGCTTCTTCATTCATCGTTTCTCCGCAAACGAGTCAAAGACGACCCACTAATTTCATTAAATCACGCTTGCAGCCTGTATAGAATAAGAAGCGACTCTCTCTCTCTCTCTCTCTCTCTCTCTCTCTCTCTCTCTCGCTCACTCGAAAACGCCTAAAATTGATTTAGACTTTCCCAGGGTCAGGCGAAGATTACGCGGTGAAAATCAACGAAATGTTCACCTTAAATGACCTTGCTGGGACAGGGTAATTCGTTCGACTCGAAATAACCTCGCGTTGCGTATATATTCGATACAATAGTAGAGAAACTACGTCTCTGTAAAATTTCAGGTTTGGTTATCGGACTAATTACAGAGAGAAAAATATATTAAAATTGCGTATTTTTGTGAAGGAATTCCGAGATGACACACAAAAACCCAATTTCCAGGCGCTACAAAAGTGTATTTAATAGTGGGGATCCGTCAGATTCTTAACAATAATCAGATTGACATACATTTGTAGTAATAAAACACTTGTAGTAATCTAATGCGCTCAGAAAAAATTACGCTCATTGGCCCAATTTTTATTTAATATCAAGTTTAATTTCAACCTCCGGTATTGGATTTATTACCACTTGCTACGATAAAGAGACGTGACAGCAAGGCAACAGCTGACTGTAGTCCTAATCTCATCTCGCTCATTCGAATTTCCACACATATTTCATTTTTAACCAACATATTTCGCGGACACAAATTTTCGAGTCGTGGTCCGAATACAATGCTTTATATTTCCCGTACCTGACATTGTTTTGACACATCGACGTTGAAAAGCATGGAGGTTAAACTCGCCTGGTTGATTAAAAAGAGACGGAAATAGAACCAATGTTGCCAAAAATCAAACCTAGACATACGTCGCGAATCGTTGGCATAACATTTTTTTTCATTATTCTAATTAAATGTGAACATTCCTTAAACAGTTTACACATGGAAAATTTTAGTTATTACAAATTTGTTTTGCATATGTTAAAAATATAAATTGTACAAGTCTCAAGTATGATCAGTGTTGTGACTAATGCGAAGCGATAGGATTACCTTAACTATCCCTTAACTATCCCTTGGAAGAGCGTGCGGTAAAAACGACGTTTGCCGAAAACCAGATGTGGTTTCTCGCCGTAAATTTACGAAGCATCGCATACTATTGATAACCGATAATATACTTTTGAAACAAAGTCGGGTGTTTTGCCGATTAATGTTATGGAATGCTGTTGCTTTTGTTCCAGGCATTGATATGTCAAATAAAATGTCAGTTTTGTCATTTAGATAGGTTCGAAGAAAGATAATATTAAATTCTAGGCAATTTAGTACAGGTTTCCATGAAAGATCGCGATTTTGCGAGTTCATGTATTTACGGATAATGTATAACGAATGTAATCGACTGTGGTGGAGGCGAGGTCGGTGTAGGGACGCGGCGATCTTCCGTCACAAGCAGTGCTGGCCTGGGCCGATATTTGGATGGGTGACCGCTTGGATGGGTGACGCACAAGCTGCGTACAGCTTGTGCGTCAACTACTGGGCAGGAGTAATTTTACTGAGTTTAACACAAGTGAAACTCACATCAGTGAAAAGGCTTGCTGCCTATATGGTCATGGGTTTTCCACAGTTTCCCTGCCACTCCCGTGCAAATGCGATACAGTGGTGGGTTAGGAAACGCGTGACTGTCGCCAGCACTCTACGAGGATCATCTAAGCCATTTAAGGTATTGGACCACTGTCACGAGCCAAATATCAGTGTTATTTAAAAGAATGAATTTTGAAGAAATAAGGAAGATTTACAAATCGTTTGGACATTTATTTTGATGTACATTAACAAAGTTGTGTACGAAATTTCATTTAAAAATATTGATAATTAGAGAAGTTCCAAACAATCTCGTGAAAGACCTTCAAACGTGACGAGCTCAACGATGTACTCGATTTTGACCACCCGGTTGATCTAAAACAAAAAAACGCTATTTCAAGAAAAACGCTTTCAGCGTTTTACTAGCAGTTCTGTCGTTGTAATCATGAGTTTACCTTCAATCTGTGATTCCTGCACCATGTGTTGGACCTTCCTTTTCAATTTCAGTTCCCGAGTCAACATTTTCGACCCGCGTTCAACCCGAAAAATGAAGGCTTCCTGCCACGAGCAGCAATTAGCGATAGCGGATTATTGGGTATCTATAGGAGGGTACAGTGTTTGGAAATACCATGCGTTAGCGCCTCCGATGAACCTCCAGCATGGCAGAAACTGGACATTTTCACTGAAAGGAGCCCAATGGGGACCACAACTGAACCTAAGGAACCTCAGGTGGGCCTACTTCGAGCGCTCCCGCAGAATCTACTGCCCCTTCGGCCTACTCTACACTGCTCAACAACAAAATTGATTTAATAAATAGGATCTATTTAAATAAAATAGGATTTTTCCTTGTCTCACAGCCTACTACGATCATATTTGTTTCAAAGATATTTATATATGTTAAGGCCTTAGGCCAGATTAAAGGGTATCAAACCATGTGCGAATTCAACAATTTTTTTCGTATGAAAAAGTGATTCACTTATAAAATTAATTACACATCTATTTAGTATGAATATCAAGCTGTTAGAAAATATATATATATATTTTTTTTCGATGTACAAAATGGCCGACTACTAATATTTTTTTTGTTATCTTTTTTTGGGGCTCCGCGGCCTGACATTTAGCATCCACATTAATTTACCTTGAACAAAAAACAAAAATTCTCGTCAATCTACATTAGAATACCTAGAGAAGTACGTACGGAAAGTAAAAAATATTGTTTTATTCAAAAGTTGTAGGTATTTGAACTTAAGAAATGAATTTTCAGTGAAAAATTTCGTTATATAAAATGTACCCTGCAAAGCTAAGTGTACCATATGCTTAAAATATTTGATAAATCGAAAAAAAAATGAATCACTTAATTGAGAGCTTTACCACAACGATTTTTCATCATAATTCGTCATTCCCTGGCCTTTAGAAATGATTTTTTTTTGAAGAAAATATAAGAGACCAAATGAATACCTATAACTATTTGTTGAATCATATCAACTATATCGATTAGTTAATATCATTGTGATAATTAGAAAGTTTTATCGAATAACATGCTATAGAATTTTCAAACATAACCTATATAATATATAATTCCTCTCTCTCTCTCTCTCTCTCTCTCTCTCTCTCTCTCTCTCCACCCTCTCTACCCCCACGCCCCTTTGATATGAGTGTTGCAATAAAGATAGACCATTAGTTCAATCAAAAGAAAAATGGCTGACTCTACGAAAATTCGATTTAATTTAAATTTGGAAAAATTAACTAGATCCATTCAGTGAATTTAACTAAATTGTTTTTTGAACAGATGAAACCGAATCACAGATTTATAAGGATCAAATAAAATATTTAGTTATTGGACGATATTAAATAGATTGATTTGAATAAATAAACATATTTGAAATAATTAATTCTAATAATGGAACGCAACCCCATATTTCAAGTTTTATATATATATATATATATATAGTATTATATAATATACACCGCCACTTAAGGTAGTACGTGCACGAACCACCTCATAAAAAAAAAATGGATTTTTTTATACGCTGTAGTAGAGACTTAAAAAGTGACGTCGGCGAAAACTCTGCAGGCCTTACCGGCTGAATACATTAGTAATTAATTCACGAAATCAATGCATTTAACCCGCACCATATAGGGAATCCGTGCGGATCGAACTTTGGAACGCAAATAATAATAGTTCCCGATTAGATCAGAGCTATGCGAAAAGCGACGAATAACAAGAAAACTGGCGCGGTCTTGTATGTTCCATAAAAAATATAGGTTACGAGATATTTCGAGCAGATATCATCGATTCAATCGACTCGTTTTTGCGTTTGCTAGCCGCGTCTGCCATCTCTCTTGTTACAAAATGCACATTACACATACACTACAACACACGATCACACATACGGTAAACACACACATGCTTGACATGTATCGAAAGCACCTGAATACAGCGTTGCCACCAAGAAGACTAGAGGTAAGGAGTACGAACGCAGTGTTGAAGAAACGTCCATGGAAATCCGGTTCAGAATGGTGGCGCTGCTCTTCTACCGAACCGAATTGAAGTCAGCAACGAACCAGTGCCATACAATATGCAGAAAGCACCCATATGCAGCGATAATTTGATCAAATTAATTGTAAAACCAGTGCCGTACGATATGCAAAAAGCACCCTTTCCTTCTCCATATGGAACGGTAATTTTATCACATTAATTGTGAAACCAGTTGGTGAGGAAATTTCTATATATTTCTATAGATAGAATTCTTATATAGATAATATAGATTGTTTTGGATAATAATAACAAAAATGGAGAAATTAAGGCAATGTTTTTTTTCATTGCGGAAGCAGTAACAAACAAAATTTATTTCTAGATACACGAAAATTCATGAGAATTTTGAATCCAGACAAAATTTTCACAAATGAACACACATCATATTCACACATTATAATACGCTGTGCAGATAAAGAATAATAACGAAATACAGAACTTAAGTTGATATGTTTTTTTTCGTTGCGGAAGCAGTATCAAACATCATTTGATTCTAGATACAAGAAAATTCATGAGAATTTAGAATCCAGATAAAACTTTTACAAATTATTCACATATTATAATACGCTGCACTCAGTGGCGTAGCGTGGGGTGGGGGACAGAGGGGTCCATGGCCTCGGGCGGCGCAGATGTGGGGCGGCGGCGGCGAGCGGCACTTCGTTGCGAAAATAGGGGCGGGGGGGGCGCCAAATTTAGGGTTAGCCCCGGGCGGCAAAAATCCACGCTACGCCACTGGCTGCACAGATAAAGAATAATAACGAAATACAGAAATTAAGTCAATATGTTTTTTTTCGTTGCGGAACCAGTAACCTACACAATGCATTTATAGACACAAGAAAATTGATAAGATATTGAATCACGACAAAAGTTTTACAAATTATCACATATCATATTCACACTGATGATACGCTGCACAGATAGAGAATAATGACGAAATACAGAAATGAAGACAATATTTTTTTTCATTGCGGAAGCAGTAACAGAATTTATTTATAGACACAAGCAAATTCATAAGAATTTTGAATCCAGACAAAAGTTTTACCGCAACGAAAAAAAACATATTGACTTAATTTCTGTATTTCGTTATTATTCTTTATCTGTACAGCGTACCATAATGTGTGATAATTTGTAGATGTTTCATCTGGATTCAAAATTATTATGAATTTTGTGAGAATGATAAACTATTATCTCGTCATGAGAGGACCCTTTCTAGCGCGATCGGTCAACGAAAATGATAATGCAAGAAAAATCGAAACGAAAGACAATAGGAAAAAATTAAAACTACGATCGATTTATCTGTAAAGTGTATCATAACATGTGAATATGATGTGTGATCATTTGTAAAAGTTTTGTCTGGATTCAACAATTTTATGAATTTTCTTGTGTCTATAAATGAATGTTATTTGTCAGTGCTTATTATATTGTGTATTATATTATTATATTGTGTATTATAGTATTATATTGTGTGAATATGATGTGTGATCATTTGTGAAAGTTTTGTCTGGATTCAAAATTCTCATGAATTTTCGTGTATCAATCGTGTATAGAAATAAACTTTGTTTGTTACTGCTTCCGCATAAAAAAAACATTGACTTAATTTGTGTATTTCGTTATTATTCTTTATCTTTACAGCGTATCATAATGGGTGATAATTTGTAGAAGTTTTGTCTAGATTCAAAGTTCTTATGAATTTTATTATGTCTATAAATAAATTTTGTTTGTTACTGCTTCCGCAACGAAAAAAAAACATTGACTTAATTTCTGTATTTCATTATTATTCTTTATCTGTACAGCGTATCATGATGTGTGATCATTTGTAAAAGTTTTGTCCGGATTCAAAATACTTGTGAATTTTTTTCGGTCTATAAATAAATTTTGTTTGTTACTGCTTCAGCAACGAAAAAAAAACATATTCATTGAATTTCCGCATTTCGTTATTACTCTCCAAAACAATCTACATTATTTATATAAGAATTCTATCTAGCTAACATATAGAAACTTCCTTCACGAACTGGTTTCACAATTCATTTGATCAAATTACCGTTCCATATGAAGAAGCAAAGGGTGCTTTTTGCATATTGTACGGCACTGGTTTTACAATTGATGTGATCAAATTATCGCTCCATATGAAGTAGCAAAGGGTGTTTTCTGCACTGGTTTGTTGCTGACTTCAATTCGGTTCGGTAGGAGAACAGCGCCACCCTTCTCAGCTGGATTTCCATGGACGTTTTTGGATCGTGATCGCCGTAGGCGTTCGTACTCCTTACCTCTAGTCTTCTTTGGTTGCCACGTACATTGCCAGAATTATGAAATGGCGGCATGTGACTACTCAAGTCAAATCTGATTCCGATTTTACTTCACTTACCAAACTATAATACAAACAGTTTATCACATTGCACTTCTCAAATAATTATTTCCTGTATCATGTTCATTATTATACCCAAATACATTGTATTTTGCTTTTTTCAGATTTGATAATTTATAGATTTTCTGTTCACTAGTCAATCTGCTAGTACTACCTTACAAGTTTGGATACACCAGTCGATATTTTTTGCTGCACTAAAAGTTGCATAGCTTCGTAAAAAAAAGATAACCAAATTTACCGATCGGCGTTTTAAAGGGAAGAAATTCAGCTTTATTTTGCTTTTTTGAAATTTTTTTTTCGACCCACTATTGTACGTGAATGTTTTTCAGCTTTTTTTCGACCATCGAGAATTGGGCTTATGCAAAAAATGACTTATGCAAAAAAGGGGATATAAACTGGAATATGGGGTATGTATCAAGGGGGAAGAACCCTGTACAGCTGGAAGTTAAAACAAACAAAAAATCGTCATGTTTATCCATGGTAAACTTGAACGGGGTAGCAGGAGCTCCATTTTCGTTTTTTTTTTTAAGTTTCGTACAATTTTTTTCGCAAAGTTATTTCAGTTTTTGCTAAAAAAAGTCTAATTCTAGATAATGCAATGTAACTCAAGAACTAAAGTGTTTAAGAAGAAATGTCAAGGATGTAAAAAGTAGCGTAAGTTTATACTGGATAGCCTGGCATTTTTTAAGCATTTCCCTGTGAGATTTTTTCTCACAGGAAAAATCGTGACGCCCCTTAATAAGACTGTATATACGAGCATTCTTTTATGAATCGCCTATAAGATAATAATAAATCGATATTGAGCAAATTTGATTGTTTTCGCATCTTAATATTGCACTAATAATTTGACAGGGGGATAATGTATTTTTGTTAATTGTGTAGAATTCATTCATCATCTGATAATGCATATCTATCTGTGCCGTTCGGGCGATAATCAGGGAAAACGTATAATTTTCGTCATCGAACGGGTTACCGATCAGGCCACAATGGAGTGATGATGGAGGAGATATCGAGTTTGGGCCGAAAGCAGGTTAGGTGGGGCCGAGGCAACGGTTTCAGATCGAAAGCAGGTTAAGGCGGCCTGTGTTCTGCACGTTTCACTGAAACTGGGGGTCGAAAGAAGGTTTGGAAGGTCTAACAGAGGCTACACTGGACCAAGAGGAGGTCTCTTCATGGCACTGAACTCGACAAATGGGGTGTGGTAGGTTCAACGGAGGCTGGCAGCTTATGTATTATAAATGAAATGGGTCCTGCGAGGGTTCAGAGGAGGCTAAAAATGTTGACTCGGTAATTGCCTCAAGCGATCTTCGATTCTTAAAATTTTCACTGCAGCCTTTAAATAGTGGAGGGAAAAGTGTGGGGTAAAAGTTAAGGTTTTTATAGGGTCTATCCGTCGGGGGTGAAGTACGAGGGGAGTGCCCTATGCTTATGCATGGAATGGATTGACTGTTACCATCTTTTAGCTATGACATAATCGTCATATTAAACGTACTTTTTCGAACTATTTTTCTACATCTATTTGTAAAGATATGCATGTTCGAACATTCAGTGTGTTATTTTAAATGTTTTTCTTACTTTGTATAATTATTTTCTAGAACTTTTTCTCGCTCGATTAAGATAGTTCTGTAGTTTTCGTAAAATATTAGGAATTGGCTGAAATCTAAGTATAGTGTAGATATGACCTTCATGGACTGATGCCCAAAAATTCAATTCGATTCACCGTTTAGTTTATGAGATAATTGCAATTGAATATGGGTATTTTTGTACGCGATCCCTATCCTAACACGTCAACCAATAGGAGTTTGCTCGCATTTCTCGATATAGGTTCGTTCTAAACGGATCTTGGGATTTCAAAATAAAAACACACGTGTACGCAGTACTATTGTGGGATTGATTTAAAAAAATGACAAACTGTGACCGTTTAGTATCGGCGATATCGTCTTATGAAAAGTGGTAAGTTTATTCCACACCGAACTCGGGCCCAATCATCTGTAACGGAATGGCAACGGCGCTCTATATGAGTATGAGACCTATCTATGCATGAAGTGCGAATGTGTGGGATGTCCCACACATTCGCGTCTCATGCATAGATAGAGGGTACAAGCTCTGTCAAAAATTTACAACAAACAGCATCGTATAAGCATTGGACGAATTGGCAATGGCGTGAATTCTGGTATATCATAATACCCAAGTTAGCAGAAGTGCGCGAAGTCAGAGACATACGCGCCTCGTTCGTAGCATCTAGCAAATTTCGCTGGAAAGAAAAAATGTGTCCTAAAGCTGTCTATAATGTGGAAGAAATGAAAAAATTTAATAATTTTCCGATATTCTAAACAAAAGTGTTACGTATGAAAAAAAATCCGCTTCATTTTGTACACGGAGAAAAATACGGCCTCAAATTCTAACACTGGTTGCGAGAATTCTAATATTCAGTGCGAGAAAAGTATAGCAGTTTACTGCCAGTTCGGAATTCTAAGACTTGTTGTTATAGAAGTGTAAAAATGATTCTCACACCGTATAGTAAAAATGATGCGTGCATATTACATTTGAAACTATTCTCGCATAGGCGCGAGTCCTTTATGCTGAGTCCTATATGCTATATTTTCATATGGATTTTACTATAGGTATAGCATGAATCTTCGTGTATGTATATATTTCACTATACGCATAGGATAAATCTTCGGCGCATAGCGAAAAATATTACGAAGTTATTAGTAAAATGTGACTCTTTATACCGTACTTTTTGTAGAATACTGGAAACTAATTGTTCCAATCACGTGGGCAAAATATTTTTTGAATACTACAAAAAATCACAATATGCCGAATAAAATGTATTATTTGTATCAGTTTACGTGCCATATCGTAGGTTAAAATTTAAATTTCTTCATTATTACTATACTATAATTACAATTTTTATCTTCCATTCAATACTTTTTGGTATTTAATGATATTTTTTTTAGAAGCATAGTATTAATTCTAAACTTCGAGGCCCCTGTTTTCTCCGTGTATTTGTCTAGAAATGTCTAGAAAAATATCACTTCTGAACATAGTTATCAAATCAAAATTATGTCATTATTAAGAGAATAAGAACAAATAATTTTCGTTGTTAATTATCCTGACCGAGTAGTTTGAGATTCCCGGGCATAATTACCAAATGCGGACAAGATAGGTAGAATTTGTGGCGTCTACGACGTTGCCATAATTGCACAGTCTAATATTTTGCCGGCTTGATTTTCGCACAAATTCGCTATTGAAAGATTAATAATTTTATAACGGTACTGTGAATCCTCATTTTCACGATATGTGGGGTTAGTCGAACCGTACCTATTTTTTTCAGCTCCGTGGTAGCATTTCCTTAGCAGATATTAATAATATACTGAAAAATGGTCGGGAGTTTTCCATAAGCGTAGTGTAATTAGCTCAATAACACGTCGAGTTACCGAATTTTTTTCTAAAAAACGGTACTCGGGATCCTATCCCAACTGCACAGGATGACCATCAAAGGCGTTATAAACGTCCAGAAAAAATTGCATTTCGGTGGCAACATGTTGACCAAACCCCACAACAACCTTAAAGGGCTTGGATCGCCCGCAGACGCAAACGAAGAAACCCTAGCAATGAAAAAATAATTTATGTCAATAATATACTTTATCTTTGTAATATTATAAATTCGTAGTGTCGGTCCGTACATTCGTTTTTTAAGGCTGAAATTGAGTTAACAGAGTTCGAATACGATACAGAGCCGATTTTTATCATTTTTTCAATTAGACCGTTTGTCTACTGGAGAAAAGTTCGCATAAAAACTCCAAAGCTTTGAAATGAAGCTTCAGTACGCGAAAATAAACGCTTTCAAAATTTCCTGGTATTTTGTTTGACCTGGATCTGTCAAGTAAAACCTAGGGAAATACGACCCTTCTTTTAACGGTGGAAATACCTTTTTGCAGCTGAAAATAAGTGAATTTTTATGATCTTGTAAAAAAAATTACGGTTTTATCTTATAATATTGAAAGTGTTATTTATTATTAGATTTAACTATGCGTGGTTTTTGTTATAATGAAAAGTAATGGAGTTATAGTAGTGTTTTTGGGTAAGGCGTAAGTTGTAAAACGGCGTAAGCTTCTGTTATATTGATCTGAAACAAAACGGTACATTTTTTGTTATCATTAACATTTATACACTGTGCGTGAACAAAAAACAAGAAAAATACATAGAGCAAAGGCGCCCTTAAAAAAATATTTTGAATTCTACACATAATTTTTCAGTTATCCGGCAATAAAAAATACTTTTTATAATGATTTTTCAAAACCTATAGATTCAAGTAGAAAGTATGATCGATCAATTATTTTTTGAGTTTTTGCTTACGCTAATTACGAAAATGCAGTCGTGATAACAAAAAAGCATTTAATGCTGTTATGAATGAAAGTTTAATGAGCTCAGTAATTTACCGTCTAGTCGCGATATTCTTCAGTATTCTGTTGATTTTTCACTATATGCTTCGTTCGCAGTAATTACTTTTAATCACTGTATCAATAACGTTACCGGAGTAGTAGCCCGTGAGTATCGCTGCGCCAATGCTGCGTGGATGCTAATGTCCAGCGTACACGAAACGCGTTCACAGGCTGTTCCATCGGAAATACTTTGAAATGCGTTTTTAAACTTTCTTATTATATTCTTAAGATGACACACTATCATTTTAGGAAAAAAATTAACATTTCGGAAGATTTTAAAGGCACTTCCTCCCGTAAAACGACAGTGGCGAATGAAAGCTTTCAACATTTATGAGGCAGCTCTTCGGTATATAAGCATTTCCAAATAATTATATTTTCCAGCAATATAAAAATTCAATCAAATCCGGTGTTGAGAGATTGTGAGTATTTATCGAACAAAAAAAGGGTTTCTTTTTCGCCTACATAGGAAACATGATTCGAACAACAGCCCTCAATACGATATGAATACAATCCATTTCCGACATACAAATGAACCAATTTTCCGACATACTCGGGAACGAAAGTTAGAATAACAAATTTTTAGGGGTTAATATCTTTCGCGGCCCTTTAGCTGCAATCTTCGGTACTGAAATTCCGGAGTAATTCACACTATTCTATGATGAAACAAAACCTCATCGTTTTGCCTTCATTCCAATACTTTCTGTTTCGCGAAAGCAATGTAGCAACACTTACGGAAGGTTTGAACTTTACCTGGTATGGGACGTATCTGCTTAAAAGAGAAGAGTCAGTATCCTTTGCCGATCGTCGGTGAAATGCTCGTTCCTCCTTAACGAACTGTCGAGGAATCTTTCGTCAAGTGTACTCTTTCCGTATTTTTCGTCAACCGGTGCAACCTCTCTCATCAACCACGTGACATTGCGAAGCAATATCAACGTCATATGCAGGGTGGATCAATAACTATTAGCACCTTGGATATCTTCGAAACTATAAGGTTCACAGAAATATTTGCTGAAATGAAATTGCACAGTACGAAAGGGGCCAACCGATAGCGATAATATTTTTTTTGCAGGTGGAGCTACTTTGAACATTTGAAGGTCAACTGCATTTTTTTATGGATCCGTATTTTTTTTTCTCTATCACGAAAGAGGAGCTTAAAACGAGTTCAACGACCTATAACATAAGGTCATTGAAGGTCATAAAAAGTACAGAAAGGCGATGATAATTACACTTTCGGTAGTAATTAAAATTACTACGCCATAAATAAGAAGCATATCGACTTGCTCTTCAAACGGATACATTGTACTCGATTGACCGATTTATCGATACTAATCTTATCATGTTTATCTTATCCTGCAAACTTATTAAAGTGTCCTCGAAACAGTGTTTATTTTCAGTGAAGTAAACCGTAAGTATTATCGCCTTCCTGTCCTTTCTGTACCTGTCTAAGAAATGTGTAAACGTACATAATAACCTACGCATTGATATTAATGGTCGTTATTTCGAACACTTACTATAAACGTAGTAATTTGATTTACTACCGAAACTGTAAGTATTGTCGCGTTTCTGTACTTTCTATGACCTTCAATGACCTTATGCTATATTTCGTTGAACTCGGTTTAAGCTCCTCTTTCATGATACGGAAAAAAACATGCCGATCCATTTTAAAAAATGGAGTTGACCGTCAAATGTCTGAAGTACCTCCACGTGCACAAAAACCATTATCGCTATCGGATGGCCCCTTTCGTACTGTGCAATTTTATTTCAGCAAATATTTCTGTGGACCTTATAGTTTCGAAGATATCCAAGGTGCTAAAAGTTATTGATCCACCATGTATACTTCCAGACTTTCGAAAATAAGACCACATGCCCAAAAAAGCCATTGTTCGATGTAACACATATAGATATCTATTGCACGTAAAAAGACAAATAAGCGCCAGCCTGCTTCGGATGAACGTACATATCCTCATCGTTTTGCAGCCATCTCTCGTTGTATATACTTTTTCGAAAATGTAACTCGCGCAGTAATTCCTCGTCGTGTACACTCCGCCGTACCTGCTGCTTGGGTCTAGGGCCTCGAAGAGACAAAAGTACAAAAGCGTATGTCTATATGTCCATAAAAAGTCGTCCGTTTGAGGTTTGCCAAATGTTGGCAAGTGTAGTAGGAGTATATATACGAGCTTTCAGTGCTTTTAGCCGTTTCGTGAGTGCTCCAACGATTCTCTGCATTACCTCTCGGCTTTTATCCATTCCTCACGGCTTTTTAACGTTTCATTATTATTATTATTATTATTATATGCCGGAGAGAGGAGACACTCTCGGGGTAGTCCATAAACATTGCAAAACCTCAGCAAACGTCGAAACGCAGCTATTACCGAATGTGTATATACATTAGGGTGATTCGTTTCAGGGCAATCTTTTTTTGGACCTATCGTGCCCGAAAACCTTCAGTTGGTACCCAAAAACGAACTTTCATGAAAAGGGGGTGTTGTCAAAAAATATTTAGAGGTCGCGAATCGAAATTGAAGGTTTCTCATTTGATTAACATTGAAAACAATGTTTTTCTCATTATTAGTGATACCATTCCACGATTTTTGATATCGCGATATCTTTCAAGTGGGTTCTCATCGGAAATATGATACTCCACAATAAAGTTCATTGAGCCATGGCCGTAAATTCAACCGTTTCAGCGGTATCATTATTTCCAGTGGATATTGTGCGAAAATATCTATTCAAACGGCCGTAACGCCTAAGCTATTAGATATATCGAAAAAAATTCAGATGAGAACTTTGTAGAGAAAGTAATTTTCTACAAAAACGTTTTATAAGCCGAGCCCGTAAATTCAACTCTTTCTCAGCTATAGGTGGATGAAGTAAAGTGAATAGATTTTTTTTGTTGAAAAAAAATCTATTTATAAATAGATAATATAGTAATAGAAATATAGTAAAATAAATCGATTTTTTTAACAAAAAAAATCTATTTATTTTACTTCATCCACCTATAGCTGAGAAAGAGTTGAATTTACGAGCTCGGCTTAAAAGACTTTTTTGTAGCAAATTACTTTCTCTACATAGTTCTCATTTGAATTTTTTTGATATATCTAATAGCTTAGGCGTTACGGTCATTTGAATAGATATTTTCATACAATATTCACTTGAAATAATGATACCGCTGAAACGGTTGAATTTACGGACATGGCTCAGTAAACTTTATTGTAAAGTATCATATTTCCTATGAGAACCCACTTGGAAAATATCGCGATATCAAAATTCGCGGAATGGTAACACGAATAATGAGAAAAACATTTTTTTCAATGTTAATCAAATCGAAAACCTTCAATTTTGATTCGTGACCACTAAATATTTTTTGACAACACCCCCCTTTCACGAAACTTCGTTTTTGGGTACCAACTAAAGGTTTTCGGGCACGATGGGTCAAAAAAAGTTACCCTGAAACGAATCACCCTAATATACATGTGCGTATGCGTTCGGAGGAGGGTATTTTAAACCCGTTAATCCACGTAATGTTGGCTGTCAGCACATCTGGCTGTTTTGAGGAGGAGCCTTAAAGATTTTTCCAATCGTGTCGTTGATTTTGGGGACCGGAAGGTCTTCGGAATGACTTTTCTATACATATGCCTACATGTGTCCAAAGGTGATTTGGAAGACATTAGGGTTTACATAAGTCCGACTATGGGGACTATAGACTACCATGAGAACGATTCTCGAAATCGAATGCTTCAAAACCACCTTTCCGCCTATACAAATGTACTATGGAAATGTGCATAAGTGTACAGTGTTCTATAAACTTATACCGAACTATACTGGCTAGTACTGTAGCACATATAAATAACGAGCGCGGTGCGACTGTAATCTCTCAGCGCCAGTTGGTCGCTCTCACTTTGAGGCCCAGTCGACGGGTCGTTTGATCTTCTCGACTCGTCCCCTCTCTCTCTCTCTCTCTCTCTCTCTCTCTCGCCGTCTCTCTTTTTCTTCTATCCATATTTTTCCCTCTTGCGCGCACATTTTCTTGTTCGCTTTGCTTTGCTGCTCTCTTCCACCCTGCGCCCTCTTCCACCGACCAACCATCATCGTCCTCCTCCTCCCTCTGCTGCTTGACATGCGTGTGTATCATCACTGTAGCATGTGTCCGCGCAAAGCGTCACCCATGTAAAGGGAAATCGCGCGCGCGTGTCACGTAGCGTTAACGACGAAACCTTTTTACTTTCTAGCTTTTTACTCTCTCCCCCCATTATGTTTCATTTCATATTTATTTAAGTGTGTGTGTGTGCGCGCGTGTGTGTGCGTGTATGTGTGTGCGCGTGTGCGCGTGTGTGTGCGCGTGTGTGTGTATGTGTGTGTGTGTGTGTGTGTGCGTGCGTGCGTGTGTGTAAGAGCACGTGTATGAATTCATATGGGATTCAAAGCAGCCGCGCTGATCAATCCTATACCTACACCATGAAAATGTACAATTCGGCTGATTGTGGGACGGAAGGACCAAGAGTTTTGTCACTTTCATCTCACTTTGTGCACAGCCACGACGCTTGTCGTGTGTGCGTGTGTGTGTGTGTCGGGCTATCCCAAGAGGGTTTACGTGGAACGCGTGCGAAGGCTGCTGTTGTGCTTTCACCGCGCGTCAGAATGGAATCTCTTCGGATTCAGATAGTGTGTTGTGTGTTGATGATGGCTTCCTCTTCACTTGTCGATTACGTACGTGTACGTCCAACTGAGAGAGGTTTACGCGGGCCTCGCGGAAAAAACACTCTTTTTCCTTTTACCGCACTTTCTCTCTTTCTCTCTCTCTCTCTCTCTCTCTCTCTCTCTCTCTCTCTCCTCTCTCTTTCTCAAGACATTGCGAGAGCATGAGTGCGACTGAGGCAACCAAGAATTCGGGAAAAAAACGATCGAGAAAAAACCAAGAGTACGAGGGGCGAGAGAGAGAGAGAGAGAGAGAGAGAGAGAGAGAGAGAGAGAGGGGCAAAGTGTTGAGTAGCCGCGGAGTATTCAGGGCCGGACGTTTAGGAGCAAATACGAAAAAAGAAAACAAACGTATTTTCCACGCACCCTTAGGGATATTCGAGTGAAACGGTTCGCTCTGTACATTCGAATGGACCAGGTCTCTAGGTCATTTTTTTAAATGCGAACTCGTAGATCTGAATTTAAGTTTTCAGCGAGAATATTTTCGTTGGAGGTGTCATATAGTCAAACATCATCCTAATTTTACTTTGCAAACCTTCGACTTGAAGCACTGTCATCATAGTAGCCTACTGTGCCGATAGACAACATTGTGCGCATCCAAATGTCTTGAAAATCGTCGCTGGATACAGGTTTCCAATGTTTCATAATGGCCATTTCAAGGTCCGCCTGGTAGCATAAGCATCAGATCGTTGAAAAAAATTCAAGACTGCTCAAAACAGCCAGATATACTAATAGCTTACATGACAAATATAACGGGTTCAAAATGCCCTTTCCGTATGCATACACACGCGCCCGCGCGCGCACACACACATCTAGCGCGGTTTTGGAAAAAAAATCATACCAAAACCCTGACCCATTCTTACTATTAAATTTTTTAAATTCTATTATATGCAATCGAATTATCGACGCGCATGTTGCATTTTTCAATTTAATCAATTTTTGGGTCGCGACGGCTAGGTGATCTTAAAAATTTCTCATTAACCTTTATGACCTCGAATGGCAATAATTCGATCATTACTGATACCACACGAACAATCATTGGTAACATTTTTGCTGACTTTTTAGAAAGTAGAAATATATCGTTACTTGTTTCGAACAAGTTCTAGTTATTTGCAAAAATTGAATAGTTGTGTCTCCGCAGAAAAATGAGTCCACGGTGAGCTCGACCCAAAACCCCAAACGATCTTTTTGAGAAATATTGATTTTTAGAAAAGTAATGTAAACAAATAAAACGATTGTTTTTATTTGATCTACCTTTTTTTGAAAGCATTTGTAAAATTGAACAAAAGAGGATGCAAAACATTTCGTCCTTTCCTTATATTTGGAAAAAAACTTAACCATCAACGAGAAAACTTGGTTCGAAAGTTTGCGAGGTTATGTGGACCTTGTACATGCCCTTAACTCCTGAAAATTATTGGGATTTAAAAGTATTTCGAAAAATAAAATATGTGGTAAAACCGGTGCGTTGGTCTAGTGGTTAGCGTGCTGTTCAGCGGATCGGGAGGTCCCGGGTTCGAAACCCAGTCGCGCGTCACTTTCGTCGTGAAATGTTTTTCTTAGACATTTCTCGGCGAAAGACGACCAGTTTCGTGTCGAATCCGTTCGAATAATTGTCATGATTTGACGTGAAAAATTTGTGAAATAACGTCGGAATTATAGCAGATAGAACCTTGTCAAGTTAAGAACCGTCTTGCTTTTTTCCCCCCGAGACTAAATATATTCTAGTCCCCGGAATGAAAGTACTCACTAACACTACCCTCGTGAATTATTTCACATCGTTAAGGCAAAGTAGAAGCTGTACCGTACGAGTACGAGAGAGACAGTTGAAATTTTCGGAAACGGATTTCTCGGAAGAGAGTAATATTCAGGGCGGAAAAAACCCTAAAGCTCTTCGTCGGTGAATTCTACAGGGCCTGGTGCTATTTTTTTCCCAAAAAGGCTCAATTGTCTGAGAAAAGGCTGTTCGAAAATTTGTCGGGTTATGTTGACCTTACACATGCCCTTAGTGTACAGAGTTGAACCAATAGAGGGTGGCTGTGACAGGGCCTGATTAAAAAAGCACACTGCCAAACTTTCGTACCCAGTGTAATCGTCGATATTGTTATTCAACGCCCCACATAGATCTCGAGATTCGAAAGTGGTGGTAATGTTTTGATGAGTGGCCCGGAGCGCATCGTATACGGGCCTGATGACCGCGGCAGGGACGGCAGAGAAGGCAAAGAGAGGCGGGAATTATACGAGGAACGTGGTAGTGCCTTTCTGGGATTGCCGAGTGTGCGTGCGCGCGCGGGTAAACTTCTCGCGGGTGCGTTGGTGTGCGCCGAGCGCGGCGCCGCGCCGCTTTGACCGAGGTCGACGAGATCTCTCCGACTCTCAGTCAGTCAAACGTAGACCGTCGATCTGAAAGGATCATCGAGAGGTAGCGCCTCTGCACTGAGGCGAGCAGGTTCGAAAGAGAACGGCGTAAAACTTGAAAGAAGAATTTCCCGACACTATTCAATGAGGAAGACAAAACAAAGAATCACATAGACATACGAAAAAATCCAATACCGATCAATTCACAACGGGTGCATCGAGCGTACAACCGACGCGTATATGATCGTAACAGTAAATCGGAAGATATAGGAACGAAGGTTGCTGTCCCGCTGTTCGGCGGACACGTGTACAATGTTCCAACACGTAGAGCAACAATAAAAACAAAACAAATATCTCATACGAACTAAGAAACTTTAGATTCGTGTTTTCGATATTCCATCGTGCCTCAAAAGTGAGCCCCATTTGGTATAACTTTTATTTGGGCAATATTGGTTCGTTTGGAGTTCGCGTGATGTGGAAGCAGCCGGATCTGTTTTGAACCGTTACAGTGCGTGGTTTTCCCGAAACGTGCGATCCTGCGACGTTTGTTTTTCTCTTTGTTTGTTGATATCTTCACGTGCTCGGATCCCTTCCATCATCGTACTGCCATAGAGAAATCTACGAGTCCACGTACAACTCTGTATGCTTCGAGGAAAACGTGTACAAGTGTGTGGGTGCGCGCGTGAATACTTACATCCGAAAAGTATTGACTCTGAAGTTTTCTTATTTGGTTCATTTGGAGATCACGCCGAACGAGGAGTACCCTTTGTCGTCGTTAGTGTTTCTAGTTAGGCCGATTCGTTGAAACACACACGCTGTCGTATACGGTGTGCGTGCCCGCGACGACGCATGAGGGCCTCATGGCTACCGGATTGGTGAAGTGGTGGCGAGCAAGGTTTCTTGCCGGCTACAAGCCCTTTTCCGGTAACAACCACTTTTATTTTATTGCTACCTCGTTTTCGATACTATACCGGCAGGACATACTTAACAAATGGATAGGTGTGCGTACAATAGCATGTAGGTCTTTATCCTAGAAGGGAATCAATCCGCATACATTTGCGGGCCATTACGAATGTAGGCTAGCGCCACCTGGGACCCTCGCGCTTCTCTCACTTCCGGTTCAATGAAACTTCACGAGCTCACCTCTCGTCTGATGCTCGGTAGAATGACGTAGAAAATGGTCGCCACTACTTTTTCTCGATTTTATGCCGCGTGCACGGGAGTTTTTGGTTTATCCTCTCCCTATTGGAACATGTGTATATGTATATACGTGAATGAGTTATTTTAAACCCTTCATATCTACGTCATTTTTCCTCACCAGTACATCCGACTGTTTTACGGACAGTCCTCGAAATGCCCTTTATATGAATAAGCACATATTTATCCACAGGTGATTTTGTACGCATTGAGGTTTCCATAATGTGCTGAGTATGGGGACAATTCGCTACAAGAAGCATATACATACGCATGAACACATTAACTTTTGCCCGCACTTTCGTTGGAGTGTACGTGGAAAACCGCGCGGCTGTCTAAATGACACTAAAAAGAATATCGCAATTTCTTATGTTCTACTTGACGTATCTAGGTGTTGCGAAAGTAGACTTTTTCGCAGTTACTCTGGGCGGGTCTATTTTCACGTACTATAGGTTTAGGAAAATGTTTCAACTGTTTTTACGCAAACTTTCACCAGACAACCATTTATAAAACTGATAGATATTGTTATAGATTATCGTATACTAACTCTAGACGTTTAAGTTCAGGCTAAAAAATGAATCTACTGATATAGTTGGGTTGGAACTATCTTATTCGTCGTAATTTCGTATCTTATATCAAAAGTAGCTATTTCATTACGTCAATTGAATAGATATTCAAATTTGACAATTAAGTTAACTGTGGGCAAAAGCAGTGCGTTAGATTTGCCGCCCGATACACAACCGGAAGAATACTGGAAGATCCACAGAATCAATATAGTTCGTCCAGTTGACGCACTTTCGAAATTGAATATGAAGAACGGAAAGGATTTCAACAATAGTTATTCAAAAATCTAAATAAATGCTGGAAAATCAAGAAAGCATATTAAAAAGGCGTACTGTCCTAGATTATATACATTTTTGCAAGCAGCAATAGTACTCCCAGTAAGCGCCGCCGGCTGTACTAGGAGTTTTTCTGCCATGAAGCAGATAAAAACGTCGCTTAGAAGCATAATGCTTCAGGAACGATTCTCTCATATGTCACGGCTGAAGATGGAGTGAAAAATCCAACTAAACATACTCGTAAAAAAAATCCACACTAAAAAGGTGTTGGGCCGATTTACTGAATAAATAGAAAACTCTAAATTAAATAAGACGAAGTCTTATTTAATCGAGTGAACTGAACGTAAAGTTCAAAGACTGGTAACTGGATTAAAGAATGATGAAATATTAGTTAATTGTTTTTTAAGGGATTGCAAAATTTGGATATTAATGTTAACATGAACGTGTGATTAAAGCTTCATATTTTATGTGCGTTGCGTGATTATCGACTATTATGTAAATTTCACTAAAAAAGATGATTGTGATCGAAACCATTCTATTCGTCAGCCCCCCCCCCCCCCCCCCCAGAATGCTGGATACGCCGATGGCCGCCATTATTCTATTCAATAAAAATTCAGCTTCGAAATTCCGCACAAGTTTCACCATATTTTGTTGAGGAAAAATAGCTACAATGAGGGCAATTTAGCACAGTTTTTCATGAACAATCGGGAGTTGTATATAAACCCCTTAATGGATTTTTGTCGACTCGCAATAGTTTTCGAGATATTGAATATTTAAGTTTTTTTTAACGTACCTATAATGTTATCGCGCTCTCCGTTTTGTCCAAACAAACTAATCCAAACACACCTAAACAAACCCAAAAACACATATTAAAAGGAAGGTTTGTGCAAAATCTCAGCTCGATCGGAGGGGCGGGGCAGGGCGGGGGGGGGGGGGCGGAGTACCTTACCCCGCATATGTACGTCTGAAGAAAAAACATCGGTATTACCGAAAATTCATTGGACACAAATACGAGAGACTGCCTACCTCAAAGTACGGCACAGGAAGACGAGTAACTCGTACGGTTGTCCCGTCCCCCTGTGGTGCGCGGATCCCATTAAATTTTCAATGTTGGGTTGTAAGTCACGGTGGGTAATCGGGGACGGGACGGGACACGTCGTTACTTTTCCCAGAGCGTTACTTCGGAACTTTGATTGTACGATTAACATACATTTATACACGGTGCGTGTGGGGAGCGAGCGCGTTTCATGAACGTGTTAAGGTTGCGGCAGAGAGAAAGAAAGAGAGAAAGAGAGCGAAAGGCGGTAGGGGGCGAGCGTGCATCGACGATAGGACGAGAATGCCAAAGGTGCTTGAACCGCCTTTGAACGCGATTCATCACGACGACGATCGAGGCACCGACCGCGCGCCACGCACGGAGACACTTCTAGTATCAACGACTACACGTTCATCAATGGAGCCTCCGGCGTGTTTCTGGTTTTAAAGACTTCACAGTCGAGACTCGAAATGGGCCCTTAACCCTCGGCCCGTATTAATTAATTAAACACAAGTCGGCAAATACTCTACTCTTTAGACTATAAACTCTTGCTTTGCGACTTGGCTCTCAGCGGAATTTGCAATTGTCGCTGAACACAGACAAGCGCACACAATTTCCTTCTCTTCGCTCTTTGTGACTGAGTTCTGAGCGTCTCTCTCTCTCTCTCTCTCTCTCTCTCTCTCTCTCTCTCTCTCTCTCTCTCTCTCTCTCTCTCTCTCTCTGACGCGCTCGTTTCTGGTACTTCGTTCCTCGCTTACTAGAATAAAAAAAGAGACGATAAAGGTAAGCATCGAGAAACATTACGAGTATTGTAAACTGGATTAATCCATGCTTCTCCGCTATATACCCCCGCGTACATGCACTTTCCCAGGGCTTTGATGTTTTTCAAGATTCTGCCTATGAGCCTATGCTCTCATCGCGCTTATATCGTTACGTTGACGTACCATAATAACGGTAAAGTACGTGATCTCGTGGAGCTTCAAAAGTTCCGGGAGCGCGAAAAAGAGGGTGGCTTGACTAAATAATGGCTCACTCTCTTCAAAGCGCTTTAACGTTTTCTCCTGCGAGGAGAAGAAGGGGTCCGGGTTCAGGCGTTGGAGGGGCCAGTAATTAAAGGGTGCCTGCTGCGGAATAAAAGAAGCGCGCTAGAAAGAGGGAAAAACAGAAGCGAAAGTTCTGTCTGCTTCGCGCACTTTGAGATCTCTACCTCCATCCATCCCCTCGTGGAAGAGACGCCATATATCTATACACACATGACACGCGAACGTTGAAAGCATTCGATATTGAGGACTATTCTCACAGTAGCTTATTGTCCTCGACATTATAAAATACTCAACATTATAAAAAGCCTTATGTAAGCATATTTATATAAAGATTATTTTGAGGACGGTCCTCAAAAGAGCCGCATATGCTGATAGCCAGCATTGCATAGAACTAACGGGCTCGGGATATCCTGTCCCCACCTCGACACACACACACACACACACACACACACACACACACACACACACACACACACACCAACGTGCTTTTCATGGCGCTAAGGGGCCATACCAGTGTGAACGCTGAAAATTTGGGCGATTGTCAGGAATTTTTTTGAAGAAAAGTACTCAACTGCATTTTTCGGGAAATTAAGAATATATTTAGCCATATTTGACCTATATTACACAATTTTTTCATAAACAAATATTGAGATCCAAGCGACTTATACGCTGCCTTCGGAGACGCCGAAAAAAAGTTCCTCCACTGCTGACATGATTCCGGCCGATTGAGTAGCTGAAACCGAAATAGGAAAACATTTCGTTAAACTGGAAGGTATTTCCTGTACAATGATGTAGCATTTTCGAAAAATATCAAAATCTAACAATATGGTGTGGTTATGAAAAGAAAAGTCTGTTTTCTTGCCTATAAAATTGTCGTTTTTTCAATGCCAAATCGTCAATTTTCATCCAATCAAAAATATCCTACGTTATTGTAGAGTAAATATATTCAAGAAGACTCAGTTGAAATTTCAAGTCAATCGGATAATTGCTCTTTGAGTTACAATGTCAGGAAATTTGAAAATCTCATTTCGAGAAAAACGCGTTTAAAGATTTAACTGTCGATGGAACATTCGGGGCGTATTAGAGATACGGCCTTTACATTTTTACTACTAGCATATTCTTAAAAGTATAAACCGTCGAAAAAGCAACAAAAAAATCGATTTTTTGAAAGTGTTACACTGGTTATAGCCCCTCAAAGTTTGTATCGTCGGAATGCAGCGATATTTTCTTTCTTTTTTTTCAATCATTACCCGAAGCGTTTTTTGCGAAATTAGATAAATTTTCAATAAGAATCCGGAGAAAGTTTCGAGCAGAAAGTTTTCACACCCTGAATTGACCAACAAAAATTTGAGTGGTTGAAAAAAAAAAAAATTCGTTGCATTCTAACGATGCAAACTTCAACGTCAACAATACATGTATGAACACACAAGTTACACACACGTCGTACATGTTTGTATGAGAGTGCAAGCTTGTAGATCTTGTTCGTGATTCTATTGTACGGGATTTTCACGCTACAGGAGAGGCGTTCATTATTCCCTGCTTACGTGAAACTGTTAACACAATAACATATTTTACATTTCCTTAGTGCCAATATCTTCTAAGAGAGGAGAGGAGAGAGGAATGAAAGAACGCAACCGTACGTTTGAGACCACCCCTGCGCACTCCGTGCATGTGTCCGTTCCTCTCTCTCTCTCTCTCTCTTGCCCTCTGTCTGTTGCTCTCTCCTTGCCTCGTACCACCAGAAACGAGCAAAAGCGAGAGCCCTCTCGAGGTCGTGTTTACTTAAGCCGGTACCGAGTGCCGTGGAGAAAAGCCAGGGGTCCAATTACTCACGCGGGAGAGTTTCTTATCCTACCCTCGCTCGCTTTCTTACGGTTTACCCTTATGTCGTAACAAAGTTTTCCTCAAAATGTCTCTCTAGCGCGGGACCGTATTATCACGATTCGTAATCTCGTGCGAGTACCCGCGACGATATCGTCGTATAAGGGGAACAAAGTACCGGGAATGAGAGAGAGAGAGAGAGAGAGAGAGAGAGAGAAGGAGAGAACAATAACAATAAAGCCAAAAGAAAGCAAGAAACAACGAGTGAAAGAAAGGAAAAGAGAAAGCAAGCAAAGGACAAAGAAATACGGAGCAAAAGGAGGACGAAAGATACGGAGTATATAAACGAATATCTTGCGACTATTGACACGCTCGCTATACGTCTACGGTTATCTCGCGCGCCGCTTGTACGTTCGGCAGATAAAACCCGCCTGTTTGCATATAGTATTTGCAAGGCTAACGAAGCGTGTGTCTTTCATTGATCTTGAATGGATCCCACCCCGCCCCCCTCCGCCGCCACATCGTTTCCCCCACTTCTCAGCGCAAATGCCCATTTTCGTTCTCCGACCCGCGTTCAAAGTGCACAATCTCATTGGCGAGTATTTTTACTATTATCATTGCCGCCACTATTATTTATTGGTTTTTTCCTTAGGTACACACTTTTCGCGTTTGTTACCTATTCTTTCCCATCATTATGACCGTTCTTTCGTCTACTGTTTAACTCCTTTTTGTCTCCATCTTTCTCCCTGTTCCCCCCTGTTGCGGCCGCAGCCGACTTCCCCCTCTGTATTAGGGGGCGTCCATTAATTACGTGAGGCGTTTAGGGGGGGGAGGGGGTCGAGCGAAATCTCACCTAATCTCACGTGGGGGAGAGGGGGGCTTCGGCAAATCTCACGTAATTTTAGTAATTTTAGTAATTTTAGTAATCACATAATTTTTATCACGTAGGGAGAGTCTCCCTACTACTTTACATGGTGCAGTAAATGGTACTACAACCGCAGTTACTTCTACTACAATTTATTTTCCGTGAACGTATGCATTTTGAAAAATCTCACGTGAGATTAGGGGAGGGGGGGAGGGGGTCGAGCAAAATCTCACGACATCTCACCAGGGGGAGAGGGGGGGTCGAAAAATCGCCAAAATCACCTCACGTAATTAATGGATGCCCCCTTATATTCATCATGACATTTCTGTCATGGGTATAGGGAAACTGCGGAAAACCTATACCAATACAGCCGGTCATCGAGTTCGCCCCCCAGTCGTGGAACTAGTCTTATTTCGCCGCGAAATGCCGAAGAAAAATATTTCACGACGAAATGTACGCGACTGGGATTCGAACCCGGGACCTCCCGGTCCGCTGGTTTAGTGGCGAGCACGCTAACCACTAGACCATCGCACCAGTTCTCATTGCCGCCACTATTATTGCGATTACTGCATATTGCTATTATTATTCCCATCGGTATTATTATTACTAGAATCATTCGCTATTATTGTGACTATTGTACCATTGGTGTCGTGACTATTATTTTCGTTATTATTATATTCTTTCACTATCGTCATAATAATAACGATCGTTAGGAAGCCAACAATCATTTCAACAGTATTAAGAATAACGACAATAACAATAATTCAATGAAAATAACGGTTTTGATAATTATTGAGGTTATTCACGGATGTTGAGCAAGGAACGGTCTCAACGGCGCGTCACGTGCGTCGGCAGGAAGAGAGACGCGGAAGTGGAGAACCACTGGCGTCAACACTGGCTACAAAGCGCAAAGCCGTCGAGAGTTCTCTCCTCGAGCAAACATTATGTATATGTTCGATGCGTTTAGTAGGTAGTTTCCTTCAAGAGAGAGGGAGAGAGAGAGAGAGAGAGAGAGAGAGAGAGAGAGAGAGAGAGAAGAGAGGAGGGACAGAGCGAGAGACTCGAGTTGGGTTCTCTTTCCCGCATGATCCGACGAGCGGGATCCCAAGCTCGAGTATTATAACATGTTGCCGTATAGCTGCGTGTGTCTGCGCGTGTACGTGTGTAGTAAGCACATTCTGGATAGTCAATGAACTGTTGCTTCGTCTGCACTGAAAACCAAGCCTCTACTCAACTTTTGTTACTCTCTTTACTTCGCCCTCCATCTCGTTTTCTCCTTTCTTTTTTCTTTACTCCTCAATATCTCAGACTGCACACAAGTATACGACGTTACAATTCTCGAGTTCTGTGCGTATCCGCCTTGGGTGACTCGGTTAAGACCCGTAACGATTCCAAGGCGTCAGTGTCAATTGAAAATTACGGTGAAGAATCCGAGCGCAAATCAGCTGTGATGTTTGGTAACTCGTTACCTCTCGTCCTCGCATGCGTTATTTTAATTTACGGCCAAACGACGAATCTTGCCGAAATTATAGACGAGGCTACTCTCTACTTATGTTTAGCTACCACTCTGACTAACATCCGGATACTATTTTGCCCGCGTCCATACAGCTGGAAAAGTAATTGCCGAAACGGCAGGATCTGTCTTCTCGCAGTTCTACGACTTGGCCCAGGAAATTCTGGACGAAGGCAAAAAAGTGCACTAAGCGATATCCGATAATCTTGCGCCATGGGAGTAACCAGGGTTCAGGGATATTTTTACTTTGGAAAGGTCGGACGAATACGAAAAATGCGGAAGGCAATTACCGAATACTTGTCAGCTATGAAAGTAACGGGAGGCGGAGGACGTGGAGCTAGAGACATTTTTTTCTCTCTAGGCAATTTATGGAACTGCAGTAGTTGATGTGACGAAGTTCATTTACAAAGGAATACCGAAAGAGCAGTTTGTCGAAGGGTAGGTAGCAGCTAAAGTTAGCCACATCCTGCAGTTTCCCGACTTTATTCGTATCTAGTGGAACAACTATTGGAACACGCTCTACGTCAAAACGGTGTCCTCAAGTTGATCATTTTTTATCGCTTGGTGCGTCTTCTTGTGAGGTCTATCCCCACGAACGTCGTATAATATTGTGATTATTCGGCCATAATGGAAGTGCACACGCACGCACACACACACACACACACACACACACACACACACACACACACACACACACACACACACACACACACACACACACACACACACAGGCAGACAGACAGACCACGAGGAGCTACTACAAACTTTGAAACAAAATCTTCATAGTCATCGCTACAGGCCGGGTGGTAAGCCTGTGTCGCACTTGCGGTACCTTTCCGGGGAAAATGGAATTACAGGCGAGTTTGTGGAAACGAGATGATTTAAAACGTGTGGCGGGTCCTGTTAAAATGCAAGAGCGACGAGACGACCGATGCGGCTGATGCCTTTTTCTTCCGAAAAGACTTTATGACGTTGCATTGTTGGAATGAAACGGTTTTTCTTCCATTTTTCCATTCTTAATTTTACTCATTAAATCAGCCAAAAAAACTTTTGAGCAACTAAAAAGAATTGACTATCGTTGCGTTTCGACGATGCAAACTTCAACTTCATAAGACTTCCCTCTATCGATCATATGTAAATATATTGTTCATTATTACTGTCATTGCCTTTCTTTCCGTTGATGCAATTGTTTTAGTATAGAAGTATTAATACTGATAATGATAATGATCATTATAATAATCACTATAGTAGTTATAGTACAAGTATAAGAAGTAGTAGTCAGCATTACTGCTACTATTGTAGCTGTTTTTCATATTGATGGCATCATTAGTATACGTAATATCGTTACTAATGGTAGCAGTACCCCAACAAC
This sequence comes from Ophion ellenae, assembly GCA_963210295.1. Classification (NCBI taxonomy): domain Eukaryota; kingdom Metazoa; phylum Arthropoda; class Insecta; order Hymenoptera; family Ichneumonidae; genus Ophion; species Ophion ellenae. The sequence goes on from OY723393.1 coordinate 10,693,394, forward strand.
TATTATTATAAATATTACGACACGATCAAAATAGTATTATTAGCTAATAGCAACAAAAATAACAGTTATAATAAAAATAGTAATACCTATGTCGAAAACAATAATAGTAGCAGTAAAAATAACAAGGTTAATCTTGGAAAAACGAGTCCTAAATTAAATAAATGTTCTCATTGAAGTTTCAATCACGTGGGTTTTGCGACAAAAAAACGCCCGTTTTCTTGTGCCCATGTCGACGGAAATTCTGACCTCTTAATCCTGCTCTTCGAAGACGATACTTCAGCGCGTGGGTGTGGCCATTGTTTCTTCGTAGAAAAAGAAACCTTTTTTCACGGTAGGTGCCGAGGGAATGGGATTAAGCGGAAAAATAGGGGAAAACACTCGGAACGAGAGTTTTGGAAAGAAGAAGCGAGATAATTCCTGGAAACGATCGTTAGCTATGCACAAGTGCGCCCTCGCTCTCCGTGTTCTCGTACCTCTAAGATGGACAGAGAAAGAGAGAGAGAGAGAGAGAGAGAGAGAGAGAGAGAGAGAGAGAGCGCGAGAGAGTTCGGGACCAAGCACGGGTCTTTGAATTCCGGTCCCTTTCAAAATGGTTCATGGCAAACAGGGAGCCGACACGGGGATTCTTTTTTCCTGCGCATATGCTTGAGAGAGGGAGAGAAAAGGAGATCTGACCTCTTTCTTTTCTGATCCTTCGTGTCTCTCTTTCTCTCTGTTGTATTTCGGCTTGGAGCACAGACGGGTCTCTCGATTACACGGGGTGATGTTGGTGTGGTGGTCGCGCGCATTTTCGGCCTTTTTCGGTCTGTTTTCTTCTCCGTAAAACTGCTCTTCAAGGGGGGTGGTCCCGTTGGCGAGATACAAAAACCACCCCCGTTTGTTGGCGGCTTTCGGCAACGAGGAAAAATCTCTCGACCCACGCAGGGCGACGAGCGTCGAGGGCGATCCCCGCCACGAACAACTTTGAAACGTCGGAGCAGGGGGGGGGGGGGCAACATTGCATTGTGCTCTCGCAAGCCCTCCAATCTCCTCCTCCATCCCCTTGGCACCGCGAAGCTCTCAACAAAAACGGGTCCCTGTGCTGCTGATGGCTCACGCTTTCGTCCGATCGTCACAGCTGACACCCCCCGGGAGACAGCAGTATGTTTCACGAAAATGAGAGAGGAACGATCAACGGTCATTACGCATTGCACAAATACTATGGCATATTCATTACCTCCATCAGATTATGTGTTATCCAACACACACACGCACACGCACACATATGAGACGGTGATTGTGAAGGTTGACTTTGAGAACAGTCGCCACAATGCCCCGTATAGAACATTATGTAAATCATGGATTAAAAATAACCCTCGCATAATTGTAATCATATCTATATGAAGGTAATTTTTGTTGGACTGTCCCGTACTTAGAATCAACGACTTGATTGGAAAACTGTTACATATGGATGGCTGCTTCAATATATACCCCCCCCCCCCCCCCTGGCACAAAAGTGCAGTAGGTACTGCAGAAAATAAGGTTATTGGCCTAGCCAGGATGTGGTCAGGAGGCAGGGGTGGACACCCCCAGAACAAAAATCGACCTGAAATCGTTGAATTCATATAACGGATTAATTTTATTTGTTTTACTCAAACAATCATAAAGAAATAATTTCATAAAAATTGATCTATTTCCTTCGTCGTAATTTCATAAATTGTATAAAGAGTAGCTATTTCATTACGTAAATTAAATAGATATTTACATTTCACAATTACGTTAATTGTGGGAGCAGACGAATACTGGAACATCAACATATACTACCAAGTAATAGATAATATCATTGTAAATCTAAAACGTCGATTTATGCTCTGCCGTTAGCACATGCAATGCTCGCATTTTTTGGAATTGAATATGAAGAACGGATATGATTGAATCACTAATTATATTTTTAAAAACGTAATAATCGATACCTCAGCCTTAAATGCTGAAGCGATAGTAGTAAAAAACATGCTTTCATTTGAAGATGATGAAGTATATGCTGGAAATTTTAGAAAGCATATTAAAAAGGAGTAGTGCCGTAACTTATAGAAAATTTCCAAGCTCGCAATGAGCTCTGCCGGTTGTGAGATGCGATTTTTTCGTGTGAGGCAGAATGCTTCAGTAACGATTCTCTCATATGGCACGGCTGAAAGTAGAGAATACCGTTGTCAAAAAAATCCAACTGAAAAGGTGTTGAGCCGATTTGCATAAAAAAAATCGAAGACTGAGACTTATTTTATTGAGCACCTACTGAAAGTAAAGCTTAAAGACTCGTAACTAGATCAAAGAATGATGAGAAATTAGTCGATTCTTCTTTTAGGTATTATAAGCGTTTGATATTAGTGTTAACATGAACGTGTATGATTGAAGCTTGGTATTTATGAGTGTTACATGATTATCGACTATGTAAATTTTATTTAAAGAAAAATTATAATTTTGAAGGAAACGACATTTTGTCGGTCGCCCCCCCCCCCCCCCCCCCCCGGCGCGCTCCAGAAAAAAAAACGTTGGCAACGCCAATGGATGCGGTATGAAGTTGATGATGAGTAAGGTAAATTCGCAAAGAAGCGTATTGGGGGTACAAGTTTTGAAGGATTTACAAGAGAGGGCGTTACTAGTATTAAATCGCATCAGACCATAACCTAACCACCTTCATGTTAAGGCGTCATCATCGGGCTTTGGTTTTTCAGTACATCTCGTTTTGTCGAAGTGTAAACAACATAGTTTTTCGCCTCCAAATATGTCGAGTTATGTGCCAACGAAACACCATTTACGGGAAGCTTTACTTTTCTGCTTCCATTTGAATAAAAGCCGCTGAAGGTCATCGATTGCAGTGTGAGGCTTATGGGAAGCATACCCTGTCAATCACAACTTGCGAGTACTGGTTTAGACGGTTCAAAAGTGGTTATTTTGGCACGGACGATAAGGAACGCGAAGAAAAGCCACACACGTTTGAAGTTCAGAATTGGAGGCATTATTGAACGAAGACTCGTGTCAAGCTCAAGAAGAACTTGCAGAATCGTTGGAAGCGACTCAACAAGCACTGTTACCATTTTTGCACAATAAAGCCCCAATTTTCACAAAAAAATCCTTTAAAACATACTTGTACGCCTAATATAAATCTGTCATTAAATCACAATTATCTATACCAGCGAGAATTTGGTGAATTTTAATCGTAATAGGAAAATCGGGTTACTCTTTATCGCGTTGCGGCAGACTATAGTAGCTGCCCTAATACTTCGCCAAACGCATAACTACAAAGAAGAAACTATTCAATATCGAATCATCGAAAACTTGATGAATTTTTAGCGAAATAGACAAATCGCATTACGTTAATCTACGGCATTCGACAGAGTGTGAGCTATTTACACTTGCCACCCACACGACGACGAACTCGACGCCATTAATAAGTACTTTACCGGAAGTTCACAACAAAATGTTTGTTTCCGGCTGGCATTGGCAAAGGGATTTAATGTTCCCCGGCACAATTTTTTGCCTTGCGTGCGATACGCGAACGTCGTGTACGTCAGCCACGAACATGAGCGGATGAGTCGATACGAGGAAGGGGCCCGAGATTCGAAAAGTTGTGGCACAGGGAGAGAAAACATCGGGGTACCGTGGACGCGCTGGCGGCAAAAGAGTATCAGAAGGCGAGGGGGATTATGTAGAGTCGCTCACAGCTGCAGTTCACAGCGGGAGAATTCAGAAAATGCCAGCGAGCGGGTATAGAAAAACGACTGTAGAACTCTGACGATGAGAGAAAATCCTCTCTCTCTCTCTCTCTCTCTCTCTCTCTCTCTCTCTCTGTGTGTGTGTGTGAGAGAGAGAGAGAGAGAGAGAGAGAGAGAGAGAAATACAAAAACAGAGAAAGAGTGAGGGAGCGAGAGAAAAAGAGGGGCAGGGAAAAATAGAGAGAGGTAGAGATAAATAAGTAGATAGATAGACTGAGTGCAGGGCCGGGAGTTTGCGGTCTCTCTCTCGCTCCCTTGTAGTTCGGAGATACGGTGTTAGAGGAAGCGAGAAAATAATACGTATTTTACCATCAGACCCAACGTTGCTCGCCCCGCCACGAGAAAGACGAATGAAAGAAGATGGTGAAAGACAGAGCGGAAGAAAGAAGGAGCGAGAGAGGGGTAAGAAGCGCGAGGGGGGAAAGAGCGAGGCGAGCGTTTGGACGGCGCGGTTCTCTCTTCCTGGAAGCCAACAATAATAGCGGCTCGAGCCAGAGAAAGAGCGAGACGGACGAAGGAAAGAGAAAAGAACAAGCGTGTACGAGTACATTTGTGTGTGTATGTGTGTGTTTCTACGTTGTGTATGGGCTTGTTACTCCGTGGCTTCCACTCGTCGACGAGAGAATCGTTGCCGCTTTTGCTTCTCGGAAAATACCTCGCTACTCTCGCTGGTACACGATCCCGTGGTTGATGGTTCGTTCACTCGGTCTTTCCAGCTATCTAAAATTAACGACGAGAAAAAGAGTGGGAAAGGAAGAAAGATCAACCTTGAAAATTTAAACTTCCTGGGATCATTGGAGAGATCAATCAAACACGAACGACGACCCTACATTACATTCGCGCGCGCGAGACAATTGAAGAGGGTCAAGGATTTTGTTCCAGCGAGATAGCTCTACAAGATAAGGATTTGAGGGCAAGTGTTTGAGATTGACATCGAACCGCAACGGGTGCGAGAGAGACCGTCGTCTCTCGGTCATTCAATGTTTTCACTTAAAGGTGAAGCCTTTCATCCATTGATATTGGATACCGACGTTTTTTTTCAACATATTGATACGTTCGAAAAAAATATCAACTTCGAAGTTTCCTGGAAGCTCCGCTGGGTGGACGTGCCTAAATTGTATCACGATCGTATAGCACACATCGCGCATATTTCAGCACCACTCATGACCAATCGTCGATTGCGCTGAAAGCTTAAAGCCAATGATCGTTATAATTCCATCATGAAATAATAACAACGAAAAACCTTTTGAGCTTTGACGATTCCGCCTCTGCCAAGTTCACGCCATACTCATAGATGCACTATTTTCTGTTTTCGAAAGCCCCCTCTTCCCCCCCCCCCCCCCCCCCCCCCCCCGTATGGTTGATTAAAGGGGCTAGGCTACTGTGACGAGACGAGAAGCAGAGTTATTCGAAGAAGAAAAAATGTTGAAGCTATACGATAGTTGAAAAATCGTTTAAACGTTTATTTGTATGTACATTATATACGTTTATTTGTATGTAGTTATATACCAAATTTCTTTAAAAAAACGTTAATCAGAAATTATAAACAATATCGTGAAGGACCTTTGAACGTTAGGGGTTCACCGGTGTACTTGATTTTGGCCACCCGATTGATCTGATAAAAGCGTTCTTTTCCTTCATAAAAAAGATAATACTGGCTAACAAGGAACATCACTTGTCAGCCTTCGATTTTGTTAAAACTCGTATATGTGATAGAGAACTATTAGACAAGTATTTTTATTATCCACGAAAAAACGATTTTAAGGGGAGAAACCACCTCTCATAGAGAGGCGCGTCACCCCTTAATTCAACGTTTTCCAATATTTCTATAGTGGATTTTTCAATGCTTGACATTAGAATAATGTTGATTTTTGTTTAATTCGGATTGGTGGACTGCTTGTGGGTGAAACTACAAAATCACCCCTCGACATGCCTTTCGTTTAGAGGTGGTTTCGCGCCTTAAAACTGTTTTTTCGCTGACATACACTGCATTTCATGCTTGCTTATAGTACGTTTTTAAGAGATGCGTCGCCATATTAATCTACCTACACGCACGCAGTTCTGGTAACGACACCTGTTGGAAAACAGCGAGAACTTATTCAACGTCCTAATAATTCACCGGAAGTGTAACTCCCAACATAGCTTACATTTCTATGACATGACGCGTTAATATTTGAGAAATAAAACATTACTTTCGCAACCCTAGCGGTAAATCACTAAATTCTGGTGTTTTAACCAACAAACGGTCCAGCTACACTTTCGAAAGGATCGCGCCACGACGAAGCTCGAGATAATGGAACAATCCAATATAGTCAATTGGTCGGATCTACTTTTAGGCGAATAACTATATGGGATTTTTTTGCGATTACGTAATCTAGAATTCTTGCCCATTTTATTCCTGCTGCCCCAGCGGGAATGTGTCTCCGCTTAGCAAAGAAGGGGAAAAAATGAGAGGTTCGCTCCTACACGATTTTTTTAACACGGATCCTAGGCGACCAGGAAGCCGGTAGGACGTATACACACTATTTCATATCGCCTTGCATACCGTAAACTGGCTCGTTTTCGTGTTGCCGACCTAGGAGGGAGGAGGTCGAGCTCGCGCGGTACCTGTTTGTTTTTTACCGCCCCCCTCCTCGTTAGCGCAGAAAGAACGAGCGATAATTCTAACTGTAAAGATCCGAATGATTTACAAAAACTATATTCCATGCAGGGCTGGAGAAAATGTTGATTTTGCTGTTTATGTATCGAGTCCAGAGAGAAAGAAAGGGAGAATGCTCTTTAACGCCGCAAAGTTAAAGGTCTTCTGTACTTCCAATTTATATATTTATTGTCGTCAGTGAATGAAGCTCGGCTGGAATGATTTTGAATGTTTTAAAGGAAAGAAATAGTTTATAATTACAGTTCCGTTAAAAATATTTTTTCATCTTCTCATTGTAAATTACTTTTACTATTAATTTTTGGCGACGTAATGGGAAGTCCGGATGAAAACTTTATTTCTCGGATATATGTCTTAATTATGGAAGAATATAAAGTTTAGTAGGCTTGAGAAAGGTAAATCATTTTTAGTATGTGAATAATGATTAATATCGTTTCAGTAGTTGCAAATGGATTTAAAAACTATTTTTCAACCTTTGTTTAAATTTTTTTTAGGCCTTCGTGGCTCTGATCAACTAAAAGTAATTTTTCGAGGTATTTTCTTTCAGACGTATCAATTCGAGAAAAGTAATATATAGGGTAAGAGCATCAGTACTCAACCCCTAACCGGTAGGCAGCCGGTACTATACTTTGACATTGGCTCAAAAAATATATAGATATCATTTAATATTAAGTGGCCGACTTCTGGTTCGAGGCTGGGTGCTGGTGCTCTTATAAACTCTCAGAATATATAAACTCTCATGAAGGACTCATGTAATGGCGGCATTGATTACATCGGATGTTGTGAAACTATTTTTTTTTTCAACGGCGTACAAAATGTGCACAGATATTGTATGGCAATGGAGTGTGATAAGAATTTCCACGCGGAAGAAGAAGAACGGGAGAAACAAAGAGAAAATGTCATACCTGCCAGAGTATGTATTAAGAAAAATGACGATATGGTGTGAGGGGGGAGGGGCGGAAGGGATGGCGTGTAACTATAAAGAGACTGGAAATTCCGGGGCTATTTCGTTCGGGGAAAAATGTTTTATAATCTTTGATTTATCTGACGAGGGAACTCTTTCGCGCGCGGTAACGTGCGGGCACTTGAAAGGCTCGGCGGAAAAAAAGATTTCCAAGGAATACACACATACACACACACACACACACACACACACTTGGGAGAAGAGGAGAAAAGAAAAAAGAGGAAGAGAGCGAGAGAGAGAAGGAAAGAATGATGTGATGGTGGCGCAAGGTTGAAAAGGACAACAGAGAAAGAAGGGGGTAGAGAGAGAGAGAGAGCGAGAGAGAGAGAGAGAGAGAGAGAGAGAGAGAGAGAGAGAGAGGGAGAGAGAGAGAAAGAGATGAAGTGGCGGCGAGAATCGTCGTTTCGTACGACTCTGTGCCCGACGCCGCGACTCGGCAAATGCTTATAATATAATACGTGATTATCGTGACCATAGTAAATATAAGCGTCGAGCACCAAACGCTCGATTCGACTGCTGTTTTCGATGGTATTCTGCCTCGCCTCTCATTCTTCCTCTCCAGCGCTCTTTTCTTCACAAACGCATTTTTTATTTTCCCGAATGAGAGCGAGAGAAAGAGAATGAGAGAGAGAGAGAGAGCCAAGTTCCTTTGGGTGTCGAGGGCGATGGGGTGAATGAAGGATAATATCCGGGTAGTAGGTATGGAAGCATACAAAAAAGTAGGTCATGAGAATCCAATTACTATTATAATAGAATAAAACATACCGCCTCTTCCCTTTTTATGCCTCGTCCATTCACTGATCTTTTTCACCGAATGCTCATTACAAAAGACAAGAGAGGTAGAAAGGGAGTGGGTCCGCGTGCCACATATATCTCCTCGGAACGAAATGTGGAGATTCTTCGCTCATTTTACGCAATAATACCGAGCTCATAGTTTTCGTGACAATCGAGAAGAATTTCGTAATTAAAATACCAATTCATCGAATTCACTTTGCCTACGGGGAAAAGCATGGAATCAACTTTTGACTACCTTCTTTAGAAATGCTCTAATGCGGTCGCGTTACTTTGCGAAACTACGACTAATGGCGATTATTCGAACTAACCAATATTCCCGCAATCGACTTGAGGGGACTAGGCAGCAAAAATAGGCCGAAAATGGAATCGAATTAAAATGGCATTTGTGAAAAACCGAAACAATATACATACATTGGCTTTTTTGTAATGTTTTTCTTGGATTTTTGGCTATTAAATTTACTGGTTGAGCTTTCAAGAATATAAATATTTAAGGGAGATATGGGCGGATAAAGAAGACCACGCGTCTCTTGCATTGCTCCCTCATTGCCACGATTCCGAGTGACCGGTTGAAGTTTTCGGCAATTCCCAAACGCCATTCTCTTCAGAGTATCTTCCGCCCCAAATTTTTGAAAAAAAACCAAAGTTTCAAGAAAGGCGCCTTAAATTTGAAAAATGTGGAAAAAACGATGAAATTTTTTGTAATATCGATAATAATAAAAAATTGATTTTTCAACATAGACGTCGGTTCATTTAGTAAAGAAAGTTGATATCTACACTTGAAAAAAAACGAGGTGATATCTTCAATCGCTCTTGAGTTATCGCGGCAAAACTAGTACAAAATGCTGTTTCGAGAAAAACGCGTTCTAGTTCTCGCGCAGTACTACGGCGGAAAAATTGCAAATTATGTACGTTAAAAATTGCTGACGCTGTAGAAGGACTTCTCGAGTTGAGCTTTTTCTGTGGCAGCAATCTCGGAACGTCGGTTTTTCTCCACCCTAGCTCCTTTTGTCGATACTCGCGATCTCTCGTCTGCATTGAATCGTTAACCGCTACGGAAGTAATGGACTTTTATTACTCTCCTGAGCTGAACTGGTGCGATGGTCTAGTGGTTAGCGTGCTCGCCACTAAACCAGCGGACCGGGAGGTCCCGGGTTCGAATCCCAGTCGCGTACATTTCGTCGTGAAATGTTTTTCTTCGGCATTTCGCGGCGAAATAAGACTAGTTCCACGACTGGGGGGCGAACTCGATGACCGGCTGTATTGGTATAGGTTTTCCGCAGTTTCCCTATACCCATGACAGAAATGTCATGATGAATATAATACAGAGGGGGAAGTCGGCTGCGGCCGCAACAGGGGTGAACAGGGAGAAAGATGGAGACAAAAAGGAGTAAACAGTAGGGAAAAGAACGGTATAATGATGGGAAAGAATAGGTAACAAACGCGAAAAGCGTGTACCTAAGGAAAAAACCAATAAAAAAAAAATACTCTCCTGAGCTCAATGCTGGGAATTTTTCAGTTTTCTTAGCGCCAAAATGTTTGGAAAAGATTGTAGCAACAAAATTTGAAGAAAAAAAAACTACAAAATTCAAGATTGCTCGTTGCTTGGTCCCTTTAAGGCGAAGTAGAAGCTGTACCACGTGGCATATGAGTGCGGGAAACATGGTTGAAATTGTCTTACAGAAATGTCTAAGAGATGAATTATATTTATTCTAAAGGAAAATCGAAGATGTCTGGATCTGATAAAGTATGCTTACTTGCTCAGTTTTGGACTTTTTTTCTGCACAGATTGAGCTAAATTTGTGGCGATCGATCGAGCCGTTTCGGAGAAAAAATAACGTTTCGACGGCCGAAAAATAAGAGCCTAATTATTTTGATGCTCGCAATTTCGTATGTCACATCACTATTTTTAGATCCGTTCGATGCAATGTTAATTTTCTAATTAACGTAAACGGTTATTATAAAGTTTGTTTGTTTCGTTTTTGTTTACAGTCGTTGGTGGAACCGTAGATGGCAGCGATTCTGAGGAATTGCTAGCGTGCGTCGCGCCCCCTTGCAACAGCTCGCCCCTACCACCGCGCATCCTCGTAACTCCCGAACCGATTTTGCAAAATGCCAGTAATCCGATTCAAACTACGGCCTCAACGACAACAACGCCGCAGACGGTCAACGACGAAACGAACAACCCCAACATCGTCGGAAATTCAACGAGGCAGCTCAGTTTTGAGGTACATTTCGCGATGATAATTATTTACATAATTTGTCAGATACTTGGGTTCTAATCCAACAAGTATAACAATCTCGTGAAGAATCAACCGAGTATGAAAGAAATTAGAAAATTGCACAATGATTGGTCATTATTTTATTTTGCTCACAAAGTTTTCTCTATGGTTAGGTCGAGTTTTCCAAAAAACGGGTTTATTCGTAAAGTTTTGTGGGCCAAATAAGGCGATAAAGCAATGTGCACGCTTCTCATTTTCCCAATTCTTTCTCAAAACTAGATTACGGTGCAGTGCGTACCCGGGTAGCCGCTTGCGTTCTCGGGGTGTTTATTACAAATCCCTTTTTCGGCCTTTCTTTTTAAGCTGTCAAAGTGCATTGGCAGGATAAACATGAACGAAAGATAGGAAATAAACACGCATCTCCTGAACCAAGCAATAAAACTACGGCCGCAAATTCAAGTATAGGTTTTCTTTGGGTGCATTTAATACAATTGTCTGTAAAGAGCACGGTGTGATCATCACAAACAGGTGTTCGTTTACAGACGCTTCGCACGTTTTTTTAAAGCCCCCTGATAACAAATATGGCATGAGTCAATAATAAGTTCGCCGCACTATCAATTGCGTGGGCTGGTTCGGATAATGTTGATGGAGTGAAGCCGTCACTACCGATCGGTCTGCTGAACATACTTTTAATGGCAAGCTTTGTGGCAAAATGTATCGCTGTTGAGCAGTTCTCGACCCATCTTCGATTGAAGGGCACAGCCCTTGTTTAAGTGTGATAATAAGCAGCGGCGTTCCTTCGTTTCTTTTTGTATTCTTTTATCATTTTTATGATAAAAAATGTATGGAGCAAAACTTTAAATTCCGACAATATGATAAAAGGGGGCAAGGGGCGATCTCTTTTTCGGTCTTTCGATCATGAATGGCAGCCAAAATCGGAAAAAATGGCGGACGATGTTGAAAAAAAAACCCGTCTCTCTATGAACCAATGTTATTATTAATATTACCAGATTATTATATCTCTGCTAATGACCGATGTGCTGGTCTAGTGGTTAGCGTGCTTGCCTCTGAAACTAGCACATCGGAAGGTCGTGGCTTTGAATCGCCGTCGCGTAGTTTCGGAGAAAAATAAAAACACGGGCGTGACGTAGCTCCAATTCTACAATGACGTCGCGGCACACGGACCGGTACGGGTGTGTGTGTGTGTGTGTGTGTGTGTGTGTGTGTGTGTGTGTGTGTGTGTGTGTGTCGTGTGTGTATGGCTGTAGACTGTGAGCTATTTCTCGACGAAACGCGACTAGCTCCGAGGCTGGGAAGCGAACTCGGGACCGGCTGTATTTGTATAGGTTTTACGCAGTTTCCCTATACCCATGGCAGGAAATGTCGTGGTGAATGCGATACAGAGGAGGAAGTCGACTGCGGCCACAAGGTGGGGATCGATTGGGGATGTGGAGTGGAGAAAATGGTGGGGGATGTAATAAGGGAAAATACCCCGTACATGGAATCTACAATAAGCGAAACTTTCGCCGTAGCAGAGACAATTACAAAAAATATATATATATATATCCCCACTGATATCGTAGCTGAGTACGTTTCATGCTTCAATACAATATTGATCGAATTTAACTATGTAACTATATAAATATTGATGTATAATCGTCTATCGTTTGAACAGGAGTTCGAGTGTGACGTTTCTGTTGCGGAAGGAGACAGACGACGTCAGGAGTTCTCGTTCACTCTCTACGACTTTGACGGACACGGGAAGATAACGAAAGACGACATTGCGGGTCTCGTGACGACGATTTACGATACCCTCGGTGCCTCGATTCAAGTACCACCATGCGGAAGTAAAACAATCAAAGTGAAGCTTACCGTTTCGCCGGACCAGCGAGCAGCGAGCGTCGGTAGCATTAATAGTCAACAACAGAGCAACGGTACAACGACGACAGGGGTAACAAAAGCGGCGCTCACGACGGCCGCCACGGGAACAGCAACGATATCGAACACTTCCGCGAAACAGACGCATTTACCCGGTGGCAGCAGCAACAACGTTGCAACCGCGATCGTCGCTTCGTCTTCCTGCTGTCACATTAAACACGCCACGTCCTGCAGTCATGGTAATCACCCGTCGCGACGAGCACCAAGACGAAGGAGACCTCTACGTACTCGTCCCGAGGTGAGATTCCTATTGTAATATAGACATCTACGAAAGGGTGCTTTTGACAGCATTGGAGTTGGAGTGGCGTCCCCGAAACAGCCCACACGTGCTGATAGTCAATATGACAAATATAACGCGTTCGAAATATTCTTATTGCATGTGGATCTAAATATCTCGGATCACTACCAAATATTTGGCAGTGATCCGGGATATTTAGATTTGTATTTCATTTTAATAGGTGACCTTGAATGATCTTGAACGGCTTTGACCCCCTGATGTTTTTTATGCGGCTTGAGGTGCTCCACAAGATAGGTGAAGAAAAATGTACCATTCCATTTAAAAAAGTGGAGGTGACCTCCACTGTGCGTCAGCGCCTCCACCGAAGCAAAATATTTAGTAGTGATCCGAGATATTTAGATTTGTATAATCACTGCTGACTTTGAATGACCTTGAACGACTTTTACCCGCTAATGTTTTTTATGCGGCCTGAGGTGCTCCACAAGATGGTTGAAAAAAATGTACCATTCCATTTCAAAAAGCGGAGGTGACCTTCACTGTGCGTCAGCGCCTCCACCGAAATAAAAAAGATTGGTCGCATTTGATGGCCCCTTGATGGATCTCGACGGAAATGCGACGTAACTACGACGCCCAAAAGTGCACTGAGCGAATAGACTGTTACCAACACCATCAATAAGAGCTATCCCTTATAACGTGAATTAACCAAAGTGGTTTGAAATCCACGGGAGGGCTAAAAGTGGGCATCGTCGCTAAAAACCATATCAGTGGGTGCGAAGTTAAATAAATAAATAAATGAAACTACCGGTGGAAAGTATGACTACACTTGACTATTTTTTTAAAAATCAGAACAAAAACCACGGAATTCATTTTAAAAAATTCTCGAAGAAATGTTCGAGGTAGTATACAAAAAAATTTTAAACACGCTCGATTACGTTTTTTTTTCTACTATTTTTTTACTCACTAGACGACCTAGACATTTTTCTTTTTTTGCGTTTTCCTAACTCTCATCAACACGGGTGTCTTTTTTCGGAAATAACGAGAGGAACTTTTTCTTGGCGCAACTCGAAGGGGCCCGAGAATGTCTTCTTATTGTCTCCAGAAAAATTAATTCCGAACTTTATGCATTTCTTGTATAGCACTAGCAGTTTTTTCTTGAAATACGCGGCAACTCGAGAACTATGGGTTCGAAAATGAAATATCTAGAAGGAAAGAAGTTTAATTTGAGCAGGATTGAAAAGATGACAGTTTGAACTGCAATCTGCTGCTCGAAAATACCCGAGAATGACTTCGTATTGCCTCCAAAAAAAGTATGGCCGAGTTATTCGTTATGATTTTTTTTTTGTACAGCAGTACAGTTTCTTTTTTAATAGGCGGCAACTCGAGACTGTGGGGTTTTTAAATAAAGTATCTATCTGGAAGGATAAAAGTTCGATCTAAAAAGAATTAAACAGATTACAGTTAAAACTGTGATTTGCTGCTTCTGGTTGCAAAACCGTTTTATGTCGGAGATTTGGTTCATGAGTTGTCAGGAATCGCTTAGGCTCATATCCTATGGAGAATTATATACCAAGGTTATTTTGAAAAACACATTTTCTATGTAGTTTAAGACGGGATATACATTTACAACGATAAAAAAATCGATTTCTTTTTTTTCTTTCTTTAAACGATAGAACTATATATGTAAAATATTTTCCTAAAGCTTCAAAGCGAAATTCGAAAAAATTCAAACGTTACAGCTTGTCAACTTCAAACGCGTTTTTCTCAAAACTGCATTATCGAAATTGGCGTGCAGGATTACTCAAAAACCATTGAGGGCATGTACAAGGTCAACATAGCATCACAACTTTCCAACCCAATTCTCTCATAGATGGTTACATTTTTTAGGAAAAAACAAAGCGTTAGGCTCTGGAGAATTCCCTGGCGCAGAGCTTGATGATTTCCTTTTGCCCTAAATGTTATTTATCTCTGAGAAATCGCTGTTCGAAAGTTTCAGCTATCTCTCTCACACGTATATGTCACGTGGTAGATCTTCTACTTCGCCTTAAGCCGATTAAGTTGATACTTGGTAGAAATATTGATAATATTGGTACCTTCTACTTGATGAGGATTGTTTTCGAAAAATTGAAGAAAAAAAACGACCTTTTTAATCCACATTTTACAGAAATGTTGCATGAAATGATTTGATTTTTGTTGTAAATGTGTGCCATCTTCTTTATGTTATTTACGGTCACATGGAAACTATACATGTTCTGACTGAAAAAATGTTTCAACTTTTTTGCAAATCAAAGTCTACGGAAAGCTAGACTGCACGCCGATTCGCAACTCCCGCGGCGGCCTTGCTGTAACACTCTGCCACAGCTCTGCCATTCTGATGATGAATTACTTGAAACAAATTGTTTTGTATACTTAAATATACTATTAAAGTATACCTAAAGTTTGATAATTGTAGAATAATTATTTCTTAGATTAAAAAATCCCTCAATATTGCATATTTTTCTCCTGTCGAAATGTATATTCCGCCTCAATACATACTCATAATTACAAAATCAGAAAAAACACAAGATTGAATCAAATAATGATTGAAGCTATTGAAAATATTTTACATTGAGTATGTACTGAAGATTTCCTTCGTGAATATCGAAGAGTATCGCGCACCGCAGTCTCTTTAGAAGAAAAATTGGGCTTCGGCATGTTTCATTTGACATATGTCGATGAAACAAAGTGCAGAGCAATTCTAAAAAATGTTTACCTTGAGATACCGTCCTGTTCAGGGAAAAATATTCAGCCGTTTTCCCGCCAAGTTTGCTCAAATCGAAAGACAGATGCGATTTAACGGAACGATAGATAATGATGTTGTTTTTCAAACTCTTTTGTTAACCCTTGATTAGCCCGAACGAGTCGTGGAGTCGCACAGCGACGAGGATGCCGATAATGTTCCAACTGCGTTAACGGTGAACGGCGCTACGACGACGACGACGACGACGACCGGAATAACGCCGAGTCCAACGAAACAGGAAGAAGTACGACGTAGGGTGGGACCGGTGCCTCACATGCCCGCGTCTCCCTACTCTAATAGTTCGGAAGGCGATGTGAGCGACGAGAGCGATGCCTCACCCACGATAACTCCCCTAACACCTCTTGTTACAAATCAACGAAAGCGTAGCGGGTCGATGCAGAGGCAACAGCTGCTCGAGATAATTCAGGCCAACATGGAGAAGAATAATCTCAGTTTTCACGCATCTAGGTAAATTTTTGTACACGTGTATGTTTTTTTCATCCTCTCAATCGAGGCTTTATAGACGTTGCCTAATATTTCTTCCCGTTGCATTTTTCGGATTTCACTGTCACTGGAAACCCTTATAATTCCTCCATTTCTCCGTCCGTTTTCCACAGCGGCGTGTAATCCCCTCGCTGCTCTTGTAACTCTGGATGAAAAGCTGTAATAATTCATGAAAATCGAATTTAGCGACTATTTTCAAGTAAGATTATTCAGATATTTAGAGCTCACTGTCAAATAATCCGTGTCGGGAAAAAATAAAAAGGTTGGTTTGCAATTTAACGAGGCTCTATCTGCCATATTTCCGACTCTATTCGACATAGCAATTCCATGTGTCGATAATGTGCTACGAAATCGTGAAGCGTGGCCCGACAAGCACTTGACCGCCTCTTTTCTATACATGCTTACAATTGCTCAATCGTACTCGGCACATCAGTTTTTTGCGCCGGTACTCAAGCATATGAACGCGCATTATTCTGTAACAATTGGGTTTACGTAATCATTTTAATTGGTAAAGTATGCTATATGCGATCTGGAGATTCTATCCAAGATGAAAAGCAGGATTACCGAAAATTGAGCATTTAACGAATGGTGATTGATTTTTTTGAGTACACCAGAGCTAGTCTTCGAATCCGAACTATTTTGATTATCCCTAACTCAGCAGTATATTCAGGTGTCCTTCGTTACGTTCGGGCTTGAGGCTTGGAAGCGAAGTTCTTCACACCGTCGAAACGGTTATGTGGAAAAGATTTTCTTCAGTGCTCTGAATTCCGAAATTCAATCAATTACGTATCCATGCACATGCCCACACATGTATGGGTGCGTGTATAATACATAGTTACCTAAAACTATGTATATATTAGAAAAATGGATCATGCGTAGACGAATATTGTTAATCGAGCAGCTCTGGCAAATTTGTAAATTTTATTTTGAAAACGGACACATATTTTGATAGAACGGAGTAAAACCTACCATTTTTATTTTCGGATCTATTGCCACGAGCTTACAATCGGCCAGAATTAACGTATTATACGCTACACCATACGCTAATGAATGATTTTTGTGACTCCAGGAAACGACATCAATCCGAGCAACTGCGCATACCTCCGCAGAGTCCCCACGTCGTGGAGCCAACGAGCCCTCACACAGAGCGATGCAAGCAACCATTGGGAAGTCGTCAAGCAGCGGCCCATCATAAACCCGTACGGGAGCATCATCACCATCACCACTCACCTCATCATCATCACCATCATCATCCGATAACGTCGCTGCCGAAATTACCAGTGAAATGCCGGAGCGGTGGTAATTTACGAAAGCCGCAACGTGGTCAACAATCGACAACGCAACGTAACGCGCTACCTCACTCTTTGCGAAATAATTTGCAGCAACAACCACAGCACGCGACGATCGAGGAAAACGTTAACATAAATTCTTCGCCGATACACAAAAATCTCGAACAGGAACTTCTAATTCTGAATCAAACATCGAATATGAATAATCACGTGAACAATCAGCGCAATGAGACTCACTATGTGGAGTCCCAGCAAAGTGGGAAACCCGGCAAGAAACATCAGCTTAAACACGCGACTCGTGAACAAGATCAGGCGCGCGCGATGGCACAAGTCGTCCGTTGGTTGGAACGCGAATTTTCGCAAAACGCTGCCGTAGCGTCAAGCGCCGGTCGTCGTCACGTACACAAACACATACATCACCATTATCATCATTATCACGCTGAGGCATTAGTCTGACGAATTCGGAGTATTTATTACAAGATGGAAACAAAAACGTACACGTGGCTACTCGACGAGGCTCGATCGGGCACGTTCGTTATGCCGTTGAGTGCATTGGAGTGACTGCTGAGAGAAGAGGCGGAAAAAGAGACACAAAACCGGGCGACAAGGACACGAACCCACCCAAGGGCCTATATACTATTATTATTACTCATCTTATTATCATTAGTTTTAGTTTTGATTATTATGATTATGATTAGAATTATCCGCCCGTGGATACCATGGAAAAGACCTGAGAATACCGTGTATAGATTATCGAAGATTTGCCGGGACGGAGATCTTGACAATACGAAATTTTCGAGTATAAAAATGTAGCGCATTTTCTTTTTTTTACGGATATAGAGCGCTTTTCTTAAGGAGTTTACACTAGAATCTCATTTAATCTCATGCGTCGATTGCACAGAGAAGCTTGGGTTTTTTTTCTTATTTTCGTACGCGAACGCAATCAAGTGGACAAAGTGATTCAGAAGGGAGAAGACAAACGACAACCACCCGGAGGGTTATATTGTATTCAAATTCTATAATATACGGTTATTTGACTTTGCGATTTTTTGGTGCAGCCGGGATACGGTTATTCCAGATACAAAAACTGCATTCATTTTTCGATTTTTCGAAACCCTCCAATGAGGGAATCAATCAATTCTATTTTCCAAGCGAATTTAACAATAGAGTAAAAATGATAACTTCCACACTGAAATTACTGTACGTCATCGATCCATTTTTCTCTATAGAGAATATAACAACTGTTGAGTTTTTATATTTTCAACAAACTGCATTGAGAATATAACAACTCAACAGTTGTTATAAAACTTGTTGAATTATTGAGAGAAAAAACTATTTCAATGTATCGTGTTTTGAATTAATAAGTTCAATTCTCGGGTTTAACCCTCTCTCCTCCTTCTCTCCCCCAGTTACCCCGCGATTACACGTTATACGACACATACATCGCGTCGGAATAATTTCACGATGCTCGATCCACATACGTATAGGATGCTCGTCGGCTCATTTTGCCTCTTCCAGTGAGGCTGTGGAAGTTCGTGACAATATTTTTCCATTAGTCTCCAAGAAAAATAAAAAGGAAAGGCCAGAGTATTAATAACTCCATTTAGCGGTCAAATTGTAATGACTAATAAACGATAATAAATTTGTAAGTAACGAAAGAACGAGAGATGTTATTACAGATCGGATCCTGGGCTACGTTTATTTATACCAGGACATGTAATTTTGTATCGAAACTTTGTAACCGTTGTAGATATTTTTCGTGTAATGTTTTCCTTTTCCTTATCTTTTTTTAATCGATATTTATTAAACACACATTTTTATACTATGCTCGTCGTCCAGTTAATTTGTCGTACCTCGTCCTCGGGGGGAAAAGAAAGCTATCTCTTCATCCACAGCTGCGATTTATCCAAACGACAGCATGCTTCATACCGCAAATGCAAATTGTCTTGGTCAATCTCATTGTATACAAGGATTGGGTTCAGGTACGTGTGGTCATTTTTTTTGCCGCGTGACGAGCTCTTTAATCGACGATTCAATTAAACATTTTGTTTCATTATAAAAAAATGTATCCGATAGAACTCGGTTGAACGGGGAAAAATAATCACTCGAGAAAATGATTCGAATTCAAAAGAATTGAAGTATTGACAAAAAAAATTAAGTGTTGATTGGAATAAAGTTCTTTTCATTGCAAGTTCATTCCGTTTAAAATATATTTTTTCTTTTCACATAGGATTTTCATCTCATGTCAAAAGTTCTCTCCGAATCTAATCGTTAAATTCGAACGAAACTTAATTGTCTATTGTGGGGAATTGTATGCAACTTTATTCGGTACAGGGGCAGATCAACACGCCTGCGGAACACCTCCACTAAGGGCATCGTCCCTTTTTTCTCCTCTCTTGCAAGAGATAAAAATTCCATAAGTACTAATCGTCAAGTTGCACCATTGCTGCATTAACTAGTACGGCTTTCGTAACAAAAGTCCTTCTTTCGTTTATTTGCATATGTGTATTTTTAAAATTGTATATATATGTGTGTGTGTGTGTGTGTGTGTGTGTGTGTGTGTGTGTGTGTGTACACACGCACATACATGTCATTCGCTCCGTGTGTTTTCGTTACACCGATCAAGGCATTAATCGTGTGTGTCTGTGTGTATGATGAAACAAAGTTCATTACAATACGTAAGCTATTATACACGCTTGCAGAACATGAAAAAAAAATACATATACTTAAAAAAAGGAAAATAAAAAACATTTCGGTTAAAACACGTATTCGTAAAAATAAAAATGGTTAACACGCACACACACACATACATATATATGTGTGTGTATGTGTGTGCAGAAATTGCTCCAAAATTCCAAGCGCCTTCTTTGTTATTTCACTCTCACAACTTTCGGAATACGAAGCATATTGTAAAGTATCATGCTATGCACACGCTCTCTCTTTCTCCCTTGTCTTTATTATCTTTACTCCACTCAACGATCTTGGCAAAGAAAGTCGAATGACAGTTGCTACGTGTGTTTAGAAATCAAATGCACCGCTGTTCAATGAACAAAACAGTTGTCGGGCATATCTCCACTATCGGCTCTGCGAATATGACATGGTCTTTTTGTTTCTTTCTTTCTACCTTATTGAAGACTTTATACATTATATTCAATCTCATGTGAACTTCCCCTCTCCCCTTTCTTTGCGATGCTTGATGAATTTGCGGAAGAAAAAATATCGAATAGGATGAATGAAGTTCTATATATATATACACACACACACAGCAACTTTTATTCTTGTTCCCAACCGAAAAAATATTTTCTTTGTTTATACGGTATGACTTTAGTTACACTAAAAAAATCAATGTCGATCTTTACCACTTTACATAATATTGTTAGGTATAAAAAAATCTCAACTAATCTGCGCTTACTAATGCAAGTTTAGGGCTGAATAATTGTTTCCCTTATTCGATTTACACTGATAATTCGCTCTGCACGTTTAAACTTCAATAACCCACATTTAATGTACCTTAGATCCGGTGGCATAGTCTCAAAGCCGACCTTCACAGTTTGATGAAGCTCTTTTTTATTCTAATTTAAATTCCAGCTAATGGAAAAACACATGTATTCACGTTGAAATTAAAAAGGCATTTTTTAAATAGCTTTATTTTGTGTGCAAATAATGATATCATAGTTCTCGAGAAAAGTTTTCGATGATGTGAGATCTTACTGTATTAATTAGTTGCTGAGTTACTTAATTTAAACATATAAAACGAATCATCTGTGTAAATCGAATGGGGAAAAATATCCGATGCTACCACTCTGACTTGAAGTAATGAGCCTCAAATTGATATTCATTCTTTCTGCACCTGATAATATTCCTTATACGGATAAAAGGTTAATTCTTTGCTTTCCTTTTTTTTATACGGAGCCTAATTTGTGTGTGTATTTCTAACTTTATAATTCCAGAGCAGCCTTTCCCAACCAACTTTTTAACGGCGGACCCCTTGGGCCTCGTTGTTCAATTTTGTATCTCAATTAATGTTGTCCGCGGACCCCTTGGGACATGTTCGCGGACCTCCGGTTGGGAAACCCTTTTCTAGAGAAATAAAAACAGGACTATTTGAATGCAAAAGGAGACTCCACGCTTAGACTGCAGCACTCGTCATTAAAAGTAATTTCAGTGCTAAAAGGACAATAGGTTAGGGTGAGGGGATCTTTCCAATATTCTATTCAACTCGTCTTTTCAAAATTAAGCTGAAACTCTTGCCCGCATGTGTGTCGTGTGTGTGTGTGTGTGTGTGTGTGTGTGTGTGTTGATATGAATACATTCCAAAAGATAACTTATCGGCTACATTAACAAATCCTATTTGAGATTTGGTGAAAATGTAGAGTGCACAATTTTTCTTTGCCACGTATGCGTCTCATGAATGTATACTCTGTCCAAAGTCCGTGTGGCAGAAAACAATAATAACGATAAAAAGAAATCGAGATAAAAGGTGAATAATTTTTTTATATTACACTTGAGTGGAACTTATTTGAAGAAAAAGAAATCCCAATCGCTTGTACCGGCTCTAAAGTACAATATATTTTTAAGTTACCTAAACCAAATGGTTTTTTTTCCAATCATTATCTGATCTCTACGTAATCTATGGATATTTATTTTCTTCTGTAGAGTGTGTATATACGCATCATAATGAATAAAACGCTAGTTGTTTGAGGCTCTTGCAATGCCAACTAAATCACTCATAGCTCACGGGGGTCTAGAAACACTTTGGACACCGTGTATTGATGTTGTTTCTTTTTTCTTCCTAATGTGTGATATATGTTCTAAATAATCATTATCAATTACCATCGTGGATAAATATGTCGATGCTCTGCGAAAATAGAAAATGAAGACTTGTACCTACAATATACTTTCCAACTGCCCGACAATGCAGATACACGTTGGACCATGTTTTTTTCCCGACTGCTAAAATTTAATGTTTCTTGAGCAGGGCATTATTTTCTCCTTCTCACTCTCTCCTGTTCTCTCATTCTTTTTCAACATGATGTACACATATTATCTGTAACTAGTAGATCTATCGTTGATAAACCTACAGGTCTTTGTTAATTAATGTTATACCCCCCCCCCCCTCCCCGCCGCACGACCACTTCACTCTCTCGTTTGTTTTTCTTTCTTCATTTAACGTTTTAACCCTTCATTCAATCTCTCTGGCTTTGCTTTTATAATAATTTTTAAATGTTTTCTGTTTTACAGAACACTTATATACCCCAGACATATATATTTGTACATAGTTATCATATCCAATGAAAAGTGTGTGGTGTTTGGTTTTTTGTACGTACGACTGTGTGTGTATGTGTGCGTGTGTGTTAAATCCAATCGAATCGCGTGCGATCCACTTACGACATCAAAAATAGACTATTGCGAGAGTGCTCGGTGTCCGCGTGTAAGTCGACAAGTACATAGATTGCGGCTTCTTGTCGTGTGTATGTGAAGTCATCGGGCTGGTTCGATTCTCATTTTTTTTTCTGTTACGGTTAATTCGACGGGCCACTTGCAAAAGTGTTGCTAATTCGAGGGCAAAAACGCCCTCACCGATGGATCCTCGTCATCGGAATACATCTCAGAACTGCTACCAAGCCTCTCTCCCTCGAGTTCGATTGTTTTCCATAACTAGATGGGTGAACCAATCAATTTTTCCGCGACGCTTTACCGTATATAGCTTTCACATTTTTTATAACCTTTTAAAAACCGCTATGACGGTTTACAAAAAACAGGCGATAAAAGGCTTTTTCTGTCAATTTTATATTCCAAGAAACACTAAACGATAAAGAAATGACGACAATTGTTGAAGAGCCAAGCTCCAAAATTTGGTAAACCATGATTATTCCGCCGACGCAGGACTTTTTCCCTCATTTGGCACCGCCCTTTTCCAGTGGCCAGTAAAATATATAGAAAGGAAGAAAAAAGCGGTAAAAATGATCCAACTTCGTATTCGCATGCGCAAGTGGGAGAGACGCCGGGAGATACAAACCAGACATGGATAATTACTATCCAAGTATCCCGTTTCCGGACGATTATTTTCTATTCTTATTTTGCTGCGCACGCCGCACATACTGTGTGACTCTCGTGTAGTATCGGAGTGTAGTATAATTATAGTTTAGCGGCAGAAACGATAAAGTATTCGCGTCGCGTTGTGGTATAGCTCGCGAGCTCTAGCTAGCGCTGTAATTTTTGTTTTCTCCAATTTACAATCCACGTATGTGAGACCCGACATTTCAATGTGCGTTTCTCCTCGCGGAGACGGTTTTCTACTCAATATTATATTAAAATGTTTTTTGTTTTGTTTTAAGTATTTTTTCTTTATTAACAGCATAACCACATCGCGCGCGCATTCTTATCGTTCATGCAATAATCCCTCCCTCCCCCGTGTTGTGTGTATTATATCGTAACGAACATAATAAGATCGGGATCTTATGCCCTGGTGGTACGTGGCTTTTTGCGGGATGATGAATCTTCTGTGGATGATGCAGTGACGATGACGGGAGTAATCGTCTGTGCTGTGGTCACCAATCGCTTGGCTCTTCCCGCTATGCTGGTAGTGCTTATCTCTTGTGCGATCTGCGTTGAACCTTCGATTTTGAGACAGATATTTTCGTATAATAAATGCTTGTGCACCGAAAACGACGCGAATAAAGGGTAAAAAAATCTATTCGTACGCAAGTTATTGCAATATAGAATGGAAACTTTATTTCCTTAAAAAATTCGCGAATTAGTTTGTTGTTTACGTAATGGCTGTATTTGACAAACGCCTATAATAATCAATATTGGACATAAAAAGACTTTCGAATGCTCGAAAATGTGGATAGAACGGTGGAGAATAAAAAATGTTACTCTTATTTTGTTCCCCGATACTAATCATTTTACAGTAACCGCAGTTCAATTACTCAAACCGCTGTGTGCTATTTTCATGAAATATTCTAGACTGAAACTAAAGGCATACATGAAGACGGGAGGGGTACTCTCCGGCTATGAAACCTTAAGTACTCGTTTTTGCCAATAATTACTCTCTCATCGAGTTCTACGTATAGATAGATAGATAATCATAGCAATACATATTTAAACAAAAAGACGACTCACCACGAAGTTTCGTCGTTCTGGATGGTCCGCTCATAATGGTATTGGTTTGTTGTTTACTGACAATTTTCTTCGGCTCGATTTTCTTGCTCGCTTCCAGTGGACTCCTCTTGACAGCCTCGGAGGAACTACTGCTGCTAACGTTATTGCCAATTAGTGTGACCGGTGTCTTCGAGGCAGCTGCTCTATTGAGGGCTCTCTTCTCTCGACTCGGTCCTTTCGCGACGGATTTCGCGATCGCGAGGGCTTTGTTCGTCGTGCGTTTTTTGGCGCGATTCATTTTTGGCAATGACTTCTTGTCATTCGCATCTTTCTCGTCTTCGTTATCGTCATCGTCCTCATCGTCGTCATCGTCGTCGTCGTCGTCGTCCTCGTCGTCATCATCGTCTTCGTCGCTCGATGATGAATCCTCGGAGGAGCTGGTCTCTCTCTTTGATCTCTTGCGTAATCGTTGCTTCTCCTTTGCCGCGCGTTTCCTTCTCTTCAACTGTGATTCGTCCTTATACAGCGAGAGATCGACTGCACGAGAGAGAGAGAGAGAGGGAGCAAGATAACGTTTTTACGGTTGATTCAATTTTTGGTTACTTTATCAACAATAAAGGGAAAGCTATACTCACGTCCGTCAGGATGTTCCTCTGTGACGCTAGGCTTTTCCGAGACCCCGGCCTCAACGTCGATCGCTCTTTTTAGAATATTTTCCGTACGCAAAAGCTCGAACTTGGTAAGTTGATATTTGTTTTTGTCGATTTTGTTGAGATTGAGATTGGTCAATATACAATCGAAATCTGTAATGTCGTAGAAATCAGGCGAATATATTTCACCGTTATTTTTATCCTGTGATAACCAACGTATGCGTATGCGTCTGCTGGATTTGTATATATTTTGCATCGCCTGACACACGTAGAAACTACCCTCAGCGTTTCGGACTGCCAAAAATTCGTTCCTGCAAACAAATGGTTGTTTTATTTTTAACACGTATAATTATAATCTTTCTTTGTGTGCCTTTGCGGGTTTTTTACCATCCGATCTCTTTCACTATTACCCTGACTTTCTACTTCACTGTTCCTAGTCCCCCCCCCCCCCCCCCCCCCCCCCCCCGAGTGATTTCGCACAGTCCCTCATTTCTAACGCAATACTGCACCGCATTTTTAAGACGCACGGAAAGCGAAAAAATTGTGCCAATAAAAGACGGCTATATTTGACTGAATTGCTATTGTGTTGGCATCGGTTGAGATGGCCGACGATACTTGAGATGGGAAATTGCCGCAGTCAAAGATCGGCTATGCGCTCGCTATCTGCTGATATTGAGAAATTCAGACGAATTGGATTTCAGCGGATTCTTGATCTTCCCGAAAAGACGAAACAAAAAAGAAATATCGTACGTACTTGTAAAAAACGATGAGCTTGTCATCGGGATTCTTTGTGGATGGTGTTTTGTTGAGTGTTTTAACGATCAGAGCTATTTCTGGTAATGGGCTTTGATACGGTTGCGTCTGGACGCGATTCCTTTTAGGTTTGCTGCCACCCTCGTTGGAGTTACTCTTCAAGTCCTTTAACTCCCGCGATTTTCTCTTCACCGTTCGGGGCGTGCTGGTGATTTTTGGCTCGGCTTTTGGCGCAGTGGCGGCGGTTGCATTTTCAACGCTTGGCGGTTTCGAGCTTGGCATTGTGGTCGGTAATGACGCGCTTGGTTTCACTTTCGTCGGCCCGAATTCGGATGATCTGATCTGTGGCGGTTCGTCGGGTTTGTAAGATGATACCTTCGGCGTATGAGCCATTGTTGTTCCCGCGGTGGTCTCTGGTTTTGAGCCATTCTTCACCGGGGTCGTCTTTTTCTCTTCGACTTTGTTTTGCACCGGTGGACATATCGGCGCTGCAAATTACAATAAAAAAGAATCAGTTATTCCGTCAACACCTTAATGCCGAAATTGATAGACTGTTAACACGAAACGTTAAACAAAGAAATACTGTATAGTTTTATTGTTTCGAAGCAAGAACATCTTTTAACTGGTCGCTTAATTAAATTCACTCAATTTTAGGGAAACAAAATACGTTAATACCGTACATGCTTAGAATTACATCGTACTCCCGTTTGTGATAAATTATGCGATGGAATATATGAATACTATCATAAAAAATTATTAAGTAAATTATTATATTCAATAGCAATAATAAGAAGAATAATAAATTCAGCGTTGTTAAATAAGAATTTAAAGAACTATATTCTCCTTATTATCGATTACTCGTTAAAACGCAAGAAAATAGATATTTGTATAATGGGGGATTTAAAGTCTCATTTGTTGTACGCTTTGGGACTCATCTCTCACTGAATCATAATTATTTTTTATGTTACTTCAAAATGGTCTATTATTGAATAACTCAGCTCGTTTTTTATGGTTAACTTTTGCACGATCATTATGGTAATTATTAGTGTTCACATACCAACAGGTGTACATGTAAAATGTAAATTATTTCCCTTAATAAAACACAAGCAAGAACGACATTAAACACGAATGCAATCCCATTATATATTGCATATCTTGAGATCAGGTTTCTACACAGAAACAAAGTATATCAAATGTATAAGCTATGTCTATAGGATACTTGATCATTCCAACGTGATCTTTTATCAATATAAATAAGTTTGATAAAAGTACAATGCATGCAGAATAATGTTGGAGATCCTAGCAACGTATGAATTAATAAAGATAGAAATGCAATACAAACCTGGACACTCAATACTAGCTGTACTAGAATCAGTTTCCACTTTGCTCTTGCTCGCATCTTGTTTATCCTGCGGTGGAGTTTCGGGACTCTGATTGTTATTACGGTTTCCTTCCGCCTGTTGTTTCGTCGGTGTTGTTACCAGCGAACTTGGTACAGAAATAGCGACATTGGACACAGGCACCGGAGGAGTAGCTTGAGGCGTGACAAGAATCTCCTGTTCGCCCGCTATTTTGGCCGGCTCGACACCATTCTGTACGACCTTGTCACCTTCCGGCTCTTTGTCCTTTTCCGTGCTATTGCTACTGTACGAGGGATTCTGATAGGCTGGTCGATGATCATGTACCAAGCTCAGCGGCTGATTGGCTGGCTGCAGGGTAACGTAACTCAGTCCGCCGCCACTGAGTGGCTTAATGCTCGCGGCATCATTGCCAGCGGCGGAAACTTTTTGCGCCATGACGTTCATAGGTAAAATGGAATGTGCCGTGGTGGGCGGCGAACTACCAACTCCGGGCATTGAGGACTTGACGGCGGAAGCGCTCATCATGTCCTCGGATGTAGAGCTTCCGACGTTTTGTTTCCTCCTCGACACTGAAAATCCGCAAAGACATGTTTAGCCGAACATGCCAGACAAAGCAGCTAGCTGTATTTTTTTGGGCCTCGATTTGCCTAATGATATGTCTCAACGATGGTGGATGGACACAGTGATTACAACGGAAAACGTGCCGACGGAAATTTTCAGAGCAGCATCACCGTAATGGGCACGAGGGCGGTAGGCCGCGGACGAACGAGGGGGTTTATTGATATAGTAAACATAAACACTGGCGTCCTGGGATATCCCGATCACTTCTGAAAACGTAAGTTTTTCGCGTAATGATGTTTCGTGGCTTGGCCGAGAGGTTCGCGCGCGCGCGCTTTGTCGTCGTTGTGTACTCTCTTAATATCTATCTCGCGGGAAACTGCGCATCCGATTACTTTGCAATGCTTACCTGATGTCTTATGTTTCTTGTTTGTTTGTTTTCTCCTCCGAGAACGGGGTCTCCTGCGACGAACGATTGAGCAACGCACGACACAATCGTAAATTTTCTTCTAATCACTCGGTTTCAACGCTGAGAGAACGTGGGGTAGAGAGGGAGGGCGAGAGAGTGGGGGGAGAGAGTGGGAGAGAGTGATAGAGAGAGAAAGAGAGAGAGAACGAGGGAGAATGGGAGAGCGAGAACGTCGCTACAAGGAAAAGTATTCAATCGTTTCACTGACGATATATGCGGGAAGCACAAATCTTACCGTGCGCTTTCGCCGCACGGCAAACTCATCGTTACACCTGCGAAGCTTTTTCCCGCGTATCCAACACTTGGCCGAATCTTATTCTCTTATTTTTTCTTTTATTTTCTTTCCGTCACCATACGTAACGCGAGTCTCTCAGCATCTCGCGCTGATTCTAGCGCCTTTTTTCTCTCTTGCCGCGTACGCGTAATCCACGAATGCACACCTCGTACAATTATCGCCGATAGCGCACCGTGATCCGCGATTTAAGTAATAAACATGTATAATACAACTTTGGTGTATATATGTGTAACAAAAAAAGTACGGTGCGTGGTACGCGGAAAAGCCCGTGGGTTTACCGGATGAACAAAAAAAACAGGAATGCCAGGGACGTTAGATGGCGTCGGTCCCCGAACGCCATATTGGTGTGGTTTACGCGACGCTCTCGCTTTACGAGGAGGCTAGATTTCTCATTGGCTAATTGGCTTGCACGATGAAAAAGTACTCTCGACCATTGACACGACAGTGGCTTTTACCACCAATGGGAGCACGAGCATTTTAGTGACTTTTGTTTCCACCAGGTTTGCTGCCGCTCAGGGTACTGCCAGTTTTCGCCGTTAGACGGCTACGAGCTCTCTCGTTTTTGTCCTTTTTACGCCGTCTAGTCCTTTCATCCATATTATTTTTGGCCTTGCCGGGCTGGCGGGGGTGAAGTTTGTTACCCTGCGCAAGAATTCGCGGACTACTTTTCGGCTTGTATCGGCTCTGTTGTTGTTTACCGTACGTGTCGTTGACATCCGTAAGTCATCATTGCAACGAATTTCGTATTTGAAAAATGCTGCTTCCAATTCTACAGGGATATTTTCACGCTAATGTAGATCCCGAGTTCTTATTGTCATGGACGAAAAAATCTATTCGCTCAAGTGTTTCCCTTCAGGCGGAATGGGAGTAGTTAAATTTACACATTCCAAAATCCTGAATAAACGTACATCTCCTGAATTCTTGACTTTGTTCATC
Organism: Ophion ellenae; assembly: GCA_963210295.1. NCBI lineage: Eukaryota > Metazoa > Arthropoda > Insecta > Hymenoptera > Ichneumonidae > Ophion > Ophion ellenae. The sequence goes on from OY723393.1 coordinate 10,722,651, forward strand.
TCCTACGATAAAACAACGTCAAGCCTGGCAGTTTACATAACCACTGGATAACGGTTCGATTTTTCGGATAGTTGGAATTGGATAAAATTCTGCCGACTTTCTAACCGTGTTTCTGACCACTACACGTGGTTTTCTCAAGTTAGAAAGATGGTTAGAAAATTGGTTTGAAATTCGAATTACAACTTCGCCGAAAAGCAACCACTTGTAACCGAATTTGTAGCCGTATTTATAACCACTATCTGTGATGTGCTCAAGTTAGAAAGATAGTTAGAAATATGGTTGGAAATTTGAAATATAACCCTGCCGAAAAGCAACCACTCGTAACCAAATTTGTAACCGTTTTTATAATTTTGGTTACGAGTGGTTGCTTTTCGGCAGGGTTATATGTCAAAATTCCAATCATATTTCAAACCATCTTTCTAACTTGAGCAAATCACGGATAGTGGCTATAAATACGGTTATAAATTTGGTTACAAGTGGTTGCTTTTCGGCAGGGGTATAATTCGAATTTCAAACCAAGTTTCTAACCATCTTTCTAACTTGAGCAAATCACGGGTAGTGGTCAGAATTTTGTCCAAATACAACGCTTAGTTTTTTGGTTATAAAACCGGTATGAATGAACGGTTAGGCAAACTGCCAGGGAAGTGTCATTGCAGAAATGTACAGTTGCCTATTTTTTTGTCACTGCTGAAGTGTTAATTGAGCACTTTGCCTTATACCAATTTCATTGGTACCAATAATACCAATGCCAATTTTATTAGTATTAAGCGGATAAAGCTTAATTTCTCTAAGTACATCCCTTTATTTCCAAGAAAAAGAATACAAAACCCAGGGCTCAACCCGTAGCACAGTCGGTTGGGTTTAGGAATGCAATGCTGAAGGTTAGGAATTGTAGGTCTTTCCTCAGTATATACTGGCTAGGTGTTGAAGTAGTTGCAAAAACAATAGAAACTGCAGTACAGTGTACCATTCCCGCACCAATACGAGAAATATACTATGGCAGTATGATAATGGTATGGCACACCAGTACTGTGTACTGGCACTTTAACTATTCATATGCAGGTGCCTGGTTGATACGTTCCTAGTATGCACAGTGGGTAAGCCACTGCAATATTACCATGACATCAATTGGCTAACTGGAAGAGTTTTAACAAAATGAATTATCTTGTAAGCTCGCCATATGAATCTGTGCTAAATAGACAAGGTATTTTTTCCCAAAAACGATTTGGTGAAACTTGTGAAAACAAATGAACTTTTTTTCTGGTTATTCGGTATGTCTAAAGAAAAGGAGTATTCTTTAACGTTAATTGTTGAAATGTTCAAGCTTCTTGATCAATGTTATAAAAATACAAAGTTCAGAAATTCATGTAAGACCGACGAGTCTATATACTTTTGTTGGGTTTTAGAAAAATACATTTTTTGCCTTATTTCTTAATGGTCCAGGAGCTCTTAAGTATAGTGAAGCTTAAATAACAGTCTAGTTTGACACTTTATGTTCACCCATAGTAATTTATCCCCGAATATTTTATATGCAAAATGTTATCAAAGGTCTATAATTCTGAATAAGCCTGTCAGTTTTGTAGAGACTCTGCATTGAAAAAGATCTTGCATTGTTGCGACTCTGTATGCCTCGTAAAACACGAATTTCATTGATCCTTATAATGCAGTGCTAGAGAAACTCTGAAATAATCCGGTTCTTTGGATTTGCTTCAGTACAGAAGCGGAGAAGAAACGAGTGAAGAATTTCCTCTTCGAGATCATCATGAATATTCCGCAGATTCAGCAGGCCGGCGGAATGCCAATGGGTCCTATCGCACAACCGGCGAATGTGCAAATGGCTCAGAATCAACAGCAGGCGCAGCAGCAGGCCCAACAACAGGCGCAGCAACAACAACAACAACAACAACAACAACAGCAGCAGCAACAACAAACCCAAGAGCGATTTGACAATATTTCCAAGGTTAAATCTCTGGTAGGGCCATTGCGGGAATCTCTGTCGGTCGCCTTGAAGACTGCCGCACAGACGCTGCACCAGAATAGTTTGGTGGATGTGGGCTCGTTAAAAGGCATCGATCCGCTTGATCACAGATTCAACAAGAACATGGAGGAATTTTACTCCATATGCGATCAAATAGAGCTTCATCTAAAAACTTCGATAGAATGTTTGTCGCAGAATTCGAGCTCCGTAAGGTATCTTCAATTGCCAGTGATACCGACAAGAACGGAGACGGTCGCAACACAGGACGGGCCGGCTCTCACCTATCCCCAATTCTTGATGACCGTGAGAGCTCAAGTTGCGTACGCTCGCGAGGTCCACGATACCCTCATCTCCGCCGCGCACACGATAGCTCCTGGCGACTAAAAATATTGTAAATATTCTCTAATTCAAGATTTATCCGTCGCTGTACCACATATATCAGCCGTAAACGGTGAATTGATGAAATGTGAGCGTAAGACGACATTGCGGATACGTGAAATGAGACTCCGTCGGTAACAACACTGTCTGCGTGGGTCTGTACGAAAAGAAATTTGGGGGAACAAATTTAATCATGGTTTCAAGCGCAATTGATAAAAACGTTATTACTTAGTTTATTTCATCTGCAAAATATTAAAATACTCTACAGAATAAAAGTACCCTCATATCATTTGTATCTACTTCTTGACATTGGATAACGTAAGTTTTGGCTTCATATATGTATGTACCGCTATGCGTTCGAGAGAGATAGCTGATTTGCGGTTCCGAGTTTTCCTTTGAACAAATGAGATTTCGGAGAAAATAAAGTCCCATCTATACTGCGATAGCGAAAGCGTACATGAGTACAGCCCCGAAGATTGTACCTTACGGCAGCAGTACTGTACTACTACAAGGTGACCGTACGCATACAGTATGTACGGTACCGGTACATGATACTTATAGTCGAGTATACTGTCAGGGTACCGATATGTTGAATAGTGAACTGCGGCGGAACGGTAATAATACAGCGGATACTTTAGTTCCCCACGTACTTGATGGATACGTTTCTAGCGCTGCGTCGGCCACGGTACTAGCAGTAAAGTGGTACTCAGTTATCCGAGTAGTTATGTAAAAAGGACGAACAGCGTGTATCTCGTCGTTCGCGCCAAATTTTGATCTGTCCGGGAAGAAAATCCAGCAGGATTCTCACCGGCCGGTCGTGTGATTTGTCCAGGTGAAAGCTGCTCAGTCGGTAAAAATCTCATCGCGTTTAGTACAGCTCTATATACATAGAGCTGCAAGCTGCACTGACCATACGCCGTACCATGCGGGCTATTGATGTACCAATCACCGTACGGATACATTATATTCCATTGCGTATTGGTATGGTGATTCACGAAATAGGACTTTCTTTATTTCCAAAATATCAGTCATATTGAAGAACGAGTATCAACTGTTTTTCCGCTACTCGCCAACTCTTGTGTCTCATAGCATATCTTTATATTCCCTTCAAATTATGTGAAACACATTCGCTCTCGCGCGACCGTCCGCGTCTATTATTCTATACTCATTTTCACACCCATATATCTGCTTACAAACGATGATCAGGGAAAGTGAAGATATTGAAAAAGAAAAATGCATCATATAGCAAACACTTGGATCAAATCCCGAGGCCATTAATAATTCGCCGCTCGTTAAATCAAAACAAACCAAAGTACCATATTGTATGGAAGAGACATGTGTCAAACGTCCGGTCGGTATAAACTCTACGGCCAAATTTTCTCCCAGACGGATTGTATGTTTGGGCAAACGAAGAGATTGGGGTTGTTTGTTTCCTAGCAGAAAGGAAGACGTTTCTTTTCATTTTCAGGAATATCTGCCGTCTCGAAAAACACCAGAAATCCTGTTCTTTGTTATCAAGCGAGGCAATAGGAGACTGTTCTGAAAAAAAGCGGGTTGGTTAAAACCAAAATGATGTAAAAAAAAAAACAATTTGCAAAACTACGGAAAATATGCCAAAATAACGTGCAGTGTACAAATTAAAGATTTAATCGAATACAAATTCGGTTGCGCTATCGAGGACGATTTTGTGGAGACTAGAGTTTTAAAAAGCAGTTCATGGAACGCACATCGGTCGCGGCGTTGCCAAGTCGTCTGCATCAAGAAATTAGGCCGTTCACGGTTCATCACGTATTTCATACGTTGAACACGTATCAATTGAAAAGCTTAGGGTTAAAAGTGATCATTTTTTTCGTCATAATAACCGTAGAACATGGATCTATCATTCCACTGTTTTTAATGAGCTCCTGTCTCGTAATTCCCTCATTATTAACAAAAATATGATGTCCTTCGGGACTTGTCCTATGCAGCGCGTAGTAGAAATGCCAATTTCAATAGCGAATATCTCGATAACTGGATGGTCAATGCATTTCAAATTTGACAAACATATGCATGATACTCTGGACAACATTAGTATTGAATAACAAATAACTGTCTCCCACCATATTTTGTATGTACTATCTTAAGAGGTTAGGCTACTGTGACGAACGCACGTTCGTCGCTTGAGGCAACTCATATTGACGAGCAGAGTCCAACATATGGTGCAGGCATCGCAGATTGAAGGTAAACTTATGATTACAACGATAGAGCTGCTAGTGGAACCTTGGGCGCGTTTTCCTTAAACAATTTCTCGATATCGAATGAACGACCCAGGTAGCATAAATGTCCAATTGACGTCGATAAGTTACCGTTGTCGGGTTATCTTTAAGACATGACCGTAAGATAACCATAGAACATCTTTCAAATGACATCCTGTATAATTCCGCCGTTAAGTTATCTTTTTTATATCTGTCGGCAATGAAAACGGATGTCTAAAAGGTATCACAAAACATTATCCAATTGATGACTTTTTTTAAATATCAAAAATTATCAAAAAGTTATCTATTTACTGTTATCTATTGTATCTAGTTGAACGTTGTCCAAAGGATGTAATGAAGACGAATTACACAAGACGTTTTTTTTTCAGGACATCTTTCAAATATCGGTAATATGCTGTCTTTTAAGATTTTTGGTACTGGCAGTAAAAAAGTCATCCAAATGTTGTCCTAAAGATGACATCCAAAGGATCACTCTTATCATAGTGCGAATATAGTGTGTCATATTTCATTTCACTGGCAAAAAATGGTGTGTAACAATAACCAGTTGATAAAATAAAGCTTCTAAAATATATACACGTGAGAGCCTTTTATTCTATTAATTTGTTTTGCCTCTGTGAGTACATAAACACATTTATGTAGTCTTTTTATTCTAAAAGCGTACGTCTGCTTTTTAGGTTACGGAAGGGATTGTTTGGAGCATTGCAACCACTAAAAGGCGTGACGGTAACGGGGGAGAAGTCCAATAACGACTGTACCGTTTGTATAATATTAAATTATATTTTACTTATAATGAATTAGTTGATGAAAGTTTTCGTTGCAATACATACGAGTATATATATACACACGTTCGTACTGAAAGTAACAAAAAATGTTATCATCTATGCTTATCATATAATAATAAAAAATGGGTAATATTGATTAAATATTCTAGGCTATTAATAAGTACATTTTTATAAAGAAATGGATAGGGTATTGTTATATATTGTTATAAAGGATATCTACTTATTGGCGATGTGTGTGTGTGTGTGTGTGTGTGTGTGGGGGGGGGGGGGGGGGGGGGCGTTCTATACCATTTCGAACGGTCAAAAAGTTGTCCACTCTCAAGAAAATTGAAATTTTGTCAAATTATTTAATTATATAAAAACAAACACCGTACATTTTTTCAAAATTTTTGGATCGCATTTTCTCGAGTTTTTCTAAATTTCAAAAATTTCAAAATACCGTTATATCTTGTGAGCATTTGATTTAACAGAAAAATGTTAAAGACAAAAAAGTTGCAATTTTACATGAACTTTGTGAAAAAATGTTGTTTTGAATTTTTCGAGTTTAAAAAATGCCCATTTTCACCAAAATTATACAAAAATATTTTTTTTCGGTCGGTATGTCACTTTTGATTTTTCTCAAAAAATTCCAGAAAATACTCTGAAGTGTATACAGAAACACCTATTTTTTTCAGAGTGGCTCGATTCGTTGTTCCAAAGCTGTGCTTTGGTTTATTATTATGAGATTTTTTTTTTAGACAAATCAATTATTATTAAAAATTATTCTCTCCCAAATTTTCCTCACATTTTTCAGGTAATAAACATCCATAGCAGTGATAATTTTTTTGAGCTTAATCATAAATTATCGGTAATGTATACAACGTTAACCTTGCCATACAAAGTAACGTTCGTCGTCCAACATGAAAATTGTGATACAAAGTAACGTCGTCGTGCAATATGGAAAATGCGATACAACGAAAAAAAATCTGAAGAAAAAAAAACCGTTTTTCTTCAGATCAAGCCGCCGGCCGAAATCAAGTACGCCGTTGAGCCCCTCACGTTTATGGGTCCTTCACGAAATTGTTTATAACTTTTTGAATTATTAATACTTTTAAAAGGAATTTGGTGAACAACTTTGTTTATGTACATACAAATAATATCCGAATGATTTTCCAATCATCTTACTTATTTTTTCAAAATAATTTTTTTTCATACCCTGATTTCTAGGCCGTCACAGCAGCCAAACCCCTTTAAAAAGATGGCTCATTTAATTACAATAAACATAACAACGACAAAAACATTTTAATCAATATTGTTAGCAAATGCGATTGAAGATATTGTGTTATGAGAAAATGTTATGAAAAGATATGAAAAAAAAACAATACTTCCCTTCCATAAATTCAAACGATGCCCGTTTGTAAATCATGTAATTTGATCGGGTTAACCAATTTTGATACTCTATTACATTACATTATTTTTCCAGGAAAATATTTATCACTTTTTTATGCAACAAAGCGCATTTTACACGTGAAAACGGATTCTTATCGAGCTACCAATTTGTCAAAATATATTTCAGCATATCGGATTCAAGTATCTGAAAAATAATATAATTATAGTGCACGAATTAGAATATTCTGGTAGATGTAATGAGAAAGGAGCGACAAAAACGTCACTCCGAATGCATCAAATAGTAACCCTTGTTTATGCTAATTCCGATCGTATAATTATAGTCCTATATGGTTAAGTATACATCCTTTTAGAGTAAACACGATGATTATCGCGTGAGTTCTTTTCTCTCTCGTTATCGTTCCTCTGGTAAACCGCTTTTTCTTGCGAGACCGCGCGCGCTTACGGGTGGTGAGCCAGTGTAACGAGCCCTGTCACCACCTCTAAACGACTGTACGTGAAAGGTGGAAAGAATGATTCCATAGTAACGCGACCGCGCGCGCGCGCACACGCACCCACACACACACACGCACATTAATCGTGGTGCGTATTAGCGGATGCTCAAGCTCGTCTATTACACGTGAATATGCGTCCACACCTGATCTCGTTATTCAACGTTACATCGAAAGTTACATCGTTTTCGCTCAGGGGACGTGAACGAAGAGCGTTGAATAAACGCCCGCCAGAGGGAGACACGGATCACGGCCCACGCTACAGTCCCGCGGAAGGGTGAAAAATAAGCGATTGCGCACTATGCTAATTGCGAATTAAAAACACCGATAGTCCAGCATAAAGTATAAAGAGAGAAAATCGAGAAATTTATCATCGTCTATGATCGTACGAACGACACAAAGACGACACTCGTCCAAATGTTCAAATATTGCCTCTAGAACGCGCGACCGCAATTTATTCCTGTACGACTGTAGTCTTCTCCATTTTGCACGTAGATGCGCCGACTAAACGTATCTATTTTTCACTCAAACGATGAAACCGTTGAAAATAGTATACACCTCTCCGGACTTATCGTTAGGTACGAACTAACTTACCCCACCCCCCCCCCCCCCTCTCTCGATTTTATTTATCTCTTGACGGATCTATTTGAGTTGAGAATTTTTGGATTCTAAATTTCGATCTGTGGGAACTGTTCGGTTAAATTTTGTCGACTGCAAACCGCTTTGAGACATGAACGTTGGATAGCGCAAGAGTGTCTTCTTCCAGTATTTTATTTTTTCACATTTTTTTGGGCTACAAACGCATGTATGCGTGTGTTCTCGGGCGGTGTGTTTCGCGCGCTTGTGTAGAAGCGTTCTATTAATGTCGTGCAGTCTCGTGTCGGGAGAATCTTCGGGCTGTAATAACACGATGTGTATTATAACATGTTTTGGACTGCCTCAAAAAGCGTCATGTTACAAATATGATGAAGCGCGTCTTGGAAATCGCGCATGCGATAAATAAATCAAAATTTAAGCGATATCGCGTGTCCCTTGTTCAACGCTTTTGCAAAACGTCGCGCAGACAACGTTGTAGTAATTCGAACAAATAGGACGATTTTCCAGTTGAAAAATTGACTTGAGGTTACACGGCCGGGGCAAACCAATAATACGAAGATTAAATCGTTTCCGCGTGCTCTTATATATTCGATATAAATTTACGTAATATTTAAACAGTAAATTATCGGACGTGTTTAAAACCCAGAAGCAAATATATCGAAAACCGGATATTTTCCAGTTTTATCGTAAAACTTTGACGTTGAGAAGGGGGCGGAAATGTTTGAGCTTGCAGCTTTGTTTTCATTGAGGGAATTGTTGAAAAAGAATTCCGAATGCTAAGACGAAGGACCAAACAAAAACAAGATTTGTTCACTATTCGCTGGAGACATCGCCTTAAGTAAGCTATGCAACAAGGATTTATATGCTATCCGGGAGATTTTTTCGATACCCAAAAATCATCAAACGTGTAATTGAATGTTTTCTGCTTAATTATTGCCGGTCGTAGGCGAAAATCAAAACAGATAGAGAAAATGGTCAAGTTCACATACACTAGTGGAATTCATTCTGGGCACTTTTTGAATTAAAAAAATGTCGCCTAACCTGATCATTTTTACCTTATAATCACTTATATTTCATATTCTTGTTAAAGTAGGCTTATGAAGACAAATATTGAGTAGAAACATTACAGATTAAAATAAAAACATTATAGTATCATTTTAGTATAGTGGAATATACCTTTTGTTTGATAATGAAATGAAAAAAAAACTCTTATTTATATCCATAGTATCCAGAATTGATCCCACTAGTGTATTGTTGGACACGAAAAAGGAATTCGATTTTCGTATAATATTATTCGTACTGAAATGAATTTGTCTCTCGATAATTTTCGGCCAAGGATTAGCGTATAGACACAGAGATGAAAACTATAATTGCGGAAGTACCGTACTTCCGACGTCACACACAGGTTATAAAATTTGCAGTACGATCTAAATCGATATGAGATCGAATTCTCGTGGGATTTATCGGGAAATCAATGGTAACAATTTCCCTGAGCAGAGATGTGCGTTTAAATGTCGAAAAAGTTGATAATTTGGAAATGATGAAAAATGGAAAAATCCACACGAATGTGGTATACGTTAAAAAAGAAGATCCATTCCGGGTGCACAAGTAAAAAACGCGTGTACCTCTCAGTCCCTTTCATTCGGTTTATCAATCCCTATGTATTATCGTACACAACCCGTGTATGCGCATACGCATATGTATACACGATGAGACCTTAAACTCCAAAGGTTTGATAATATAAAATATAAAAGCGCAATGGAGAGGGGAGAGGCGTGCAGGAAGCCGATTCTACTGACAGTTGGATTGGTGTTTTGCCGCGTTGCTCGATTCTACCATTCGAAAATGAAGGACCACCTCTGTTCACCATATTTGGCAAACTTTTCCTAATATGGTAACGTCTACTTCTAAATATGGCAGCCGGAGCCGCCCTCTCCACGCCGCGTGTATCACTACGCGGCGAATTTCTCGCACGAAAAACGCGAAATCTAGCTGCGGGAGAAAAACTTTTTTCACGCGTATCGACAAATGAGCCAGGTACGAATTTTTCCATGCCAGAATCATCGTAACTTAATCGGTGTTTTTATCGCGTACGAGATGGGATGTCCTACTTTTCGTCGGCGGAGGTGCAGCATGGTGGGGGAAAAAAGTGCGTTCGCGGTTCGAAACCGAGTGCTGGGATTGCGGAGGGACTCACTCGCGGCGCCTCTGGACCGTGTATACACACACGTAGGTCAAGTTACGATACTGGCAGCGAGCGGCGTTTTCAGTTCGCGGGGAGCGCTCGTACGGTGCGCATCGTCGTTTGTTTAGAAAAAAAAAGCACGAACCACAAGGCGCAAGAGGATAAGAAAAAACCTCGTGTCGTAATGGATGTACGATCACGTGTTGGATACGTCGTAGAGTTGACGCGTTGTTGATACGTGTTTGTGACGATCTTTGTTTCTTTTACATTGCAAATTGTAATACATTAATGTTTTGAAGCGCAAAGAATTCGTATAAGAAAGTGTTGTCGACAACGATTGATAGATTTAAACGAAAGATAGAAAAAAATCAACAAATAAAAAAAGGGAATAATAGATGGTGCGCGCGACAAGTCCTCGGTGATGGACAACCCTAGCGGCGGAAGAGACGCACGTTACGCGGCTTTAGGATACAACATGGGTATGATGGGTAGCGACGCTGGTGCCGAGATGTACGGCAGACCATCGACTTCGCAGCTCTCGGGAACTTCCCAGTTGAGCCGCGGCGGTGGCGCCACTATGATGACCACCGGCGGCGGTGGTGCGACACCCGGTGTCGGTCTGCAGCGAGGAATGAAACGTTCCGCCTCCGATGTTGTTTGCTACGACGACGGTAACGTTAGGCAAGCAATGTCACAGGGACAAGGAATGACGATGACCGGTGAATGCGTTCAGGACAATATCGACGAGTCATTCACGAATCTCGGCGCACCGAAAAAATCACCACCCTCGAACGGCAAAAAAACTAAGGGACGCGTCAAGATCAAGATGGAATATATCGACAACAAATTACGCAGATACACCACATTCTCCAAGAGGAAGACGGGCATTATGAAGAAGGTTTGTCCGATGTGTGTTTCCTCTAAACCTTCTGTGCTTTAAAAAAAAGGTGACTTTCAGAGTGTCCATATATCGGAGTTTAAGATCTAAGTTGTGGATTTCCATAATCGGATACGTTTTCACAGTAATTGAAGAAATCGCGACAATTCGTTGTATAAACATCAGTGTTTAGCGCAAAAGCAACCGCTCTCATCCTAAATTCACTCGAAGCGCGCGCGTGTCCGACGATTCCACGTGTGTTCTTTTTTTGCCCAAACGAGGCCGGCTAAGATTCAATTCTAGGTGTTCTTCACTCTGTTGATAAACGAGCTACAGCTGTTAGGTGCGGGGGTGGCCTGCTCACGGACGGCCGGGCGAGTAGTTAACTCCTGCGGCGGCGTGCGCGTCAGCTGAGATACATCTTCGGTCACATCTCCCTCTCACTCTCTCTTTCGTTCGCTTTGGCACACGCGCTTACTCTCCCTTCCGTATCTTTTGTCAAAAAGCGCCTTCGGTATTTTAGCCTGTTGCAATCTCGTTTTTGCCAATCCGAAAAAAGTTAGCTAGCTCCTTCTCTATCTCGCCGTATTCTACACATTCGATTTTACTTAATCGCGGGCAAATCGCCAAAGTCGAAGTAGTTCAACACTTCTCAAAGCGTTACATTTTTTTTCGTTCATAGCAGAAAAATATCAAATAACAACCGTTGCCAATCATTGACGTTTTTTTTTCCGAGAGGTAGAGAGAGATTATGCATGCAGAATGCTTGTATACGGGCGCAATGATGAAAAAAATTGGGTGCACTGTTTTGTGCTTTCAGTGACATTCTTCGCGGAATTACAATACATAAAAAGCCACAATAATTTACGTTTTTATAATACGATAAAATGATACGTTTTACGAAGTTAAAAAAATACCATTCCGATAAATTTGCTCTAAACGAAACAGTCGACCCTAACAATTTATAATTAAAATGGAAAATAAAAGCTCGCATGCTATATTGAAACCAAGTTCCAAGTGCCTTAAATTGGGAGATGCAAATCTCAGGTGGTAAAACTAAAGTCGTCTGTGGTTGTAAAAGTGTTCAATGAAAAATGCACCCTGTGGTAAAAAAATGCTTCTAAACCATAAGGGAGCACGGCATAGATACAATCGCCAAAGGATAATCGGTAAAAGTGAATGGTTATTAAACTAAGTAATTGTCAAATTGGAATGGTTAAAAAAATTATCGATTAGCCAGATAAAATAACGGGCAAACCTGTATAGAAAAAAAAGCTGCGGAAAAAGCAAAAGAGGAGGGTAAGGAATGAAAGTTGGTAACCAGTGTTCTTCCGCTTTTCTAAAATTGCAGGCGTACGAGTTGTCAACATTGACAGGTACGCAGGTGATGCTGTTGGTAGCCAGTGAGACCGGCCACGTGTACACGTTTGCGACGCGCAAGTTGCAACCGATGATAACGAGCGAGGCCGGCAAGGCATTGATACAGACGTGTCTGAACAGTCCGGATCCACCACCCTCGGGTTCGTCGGGTGATCAGAGAATGTCGGCGACTGGTTTCGAGGAAACGGAACTAACTTACAACATTGCGGACGACGAGCAGAAAGTAAGACAACTGGTGTACGGATCGCCGCACGGCGGTGGTGGCCTACACGGTGGATACGCGAGCGCTGCTGGTCCACCTGGATCGCAGCACGGTCCACCGAGTCATTCGCAACATGCTCAGCACGCGCATCTTATAGCGCATGCACACGCTGGCTCGCCAAGCTCGCATCTTGTACCATGCTCGAGTCCCGGTCCAATGTTAGCTGCTGGTCCTTATCAACAGTCCTGCCCTTCTCCGTTGCCACCCCCGCACGCCACATACCATCCCCACATGTCGCACTCGCATCCTCAACGATAGTACGCGCAGAAAAAGGAAACACAAAATCAACATTGTTTGTCCGCTTCTTCTCACCCCTTTTTGAGAGAGATTGATTATTGTTTTTCTTCCATATGGAAAAGACAGGAAAAAAGTATCAGTTCTTGCAAGGAACTAGGCCAAGTCGAGGCTGGAGATTATATATATATATATATATATATATATATTATAGCATTGTACATGACAATTTAGATTGACCGGTATTAGAAAAACTGACGCGCCCCTGTAGACGTGTATTTGTCAGTTTGAACAAACGTACCTTCCCCTTTTTTTCTTCTTTCTTTCTCTTCCTCCCTTTCTTTCTCTCTGACTATCTTTCACAGCAAGTATGTTTAATAAGCTTCTTCATTAGTCTCTCGCTCCCCCCCCCCCCCCCTCTCTCTCTGAGCACACACGTAGTCTATTTTATGCTAGACGACTTTCTCCAGTTAGTCCAAAGACTTTCGCGGTACTCAATAATGTCAGGGGACAATGCCGGTTTTTTTTTCAACTCGCGAGTCTTTTTTTCCTCGTATACGTTGGAGAATTCGGAATTCTCAGTGGAAAAAGATCAACGTGATAGACAAGTCACGATGACGTTAGACGATTTAGAAAAGTCTTGGCGAAATCTACCTGTGATCGTTAACTTGTACAGTTTAGACGAAGAAGACAATCCGCCGCGTTGTACGATTTCCTGTTATGTGGAGTCGCTCCCTCTGGCCCCACATCTGACCCCTTCTTTCAATGAATTTAATAAAAAATTTATTTATTTAACGAGCATTTTGTACATACAGGTTATACCTACCGTAATAACATATACACACAGGTATACGGTTACGATGGTAGGATAGTCGGTTTTTTTGTTTGCACGAAGTCAATTTTCGGCTCGAATTCGCGTGCTGGTGGATTTATATTCGATTTCCTGTATATTTTGTTCAAAGCACGGAGCAAAAATAAAATTGTCAAATTTTGGACTCTTTAGGTCAGTTGATATTCTGAAATTGAACGGAAATAATGGTTTATAACCTTAGATACTTTTTTCGTTTCGGAAATAGCGATCGAATTTTTTTGTTGTAAATATAGAAAAATGCGATCGATCAAGTTTCGTGGGCATGTATTTCACAAATGTTTACGATAGGTTTTTTTCTTTGGCCGATCGTAAACGAGACGATGGTAGTTGCGAGATTAGATGTAGCAACGAGTAAAGGAAGGAAGATGAAGATGTACAGGAAAAATGAGGCTATGGGGAATCTCGTTAGAATTATAGATTTTTTTTCACTATGAAAGAGTTCATCGAGCTTTGTTGCTCCAAACCACGCATTCTCTTATGCGTGTTATAGCCCGAGGCACTTTTGGAGGGAGAGTGAGAGAAAGGAAGAGGTGGAAAGGGCGAGACAATATCCACATGGAACGAAATCTAGATACGGAGAAATGTCGTGTACGTAAAATATACTTTGAATATATTTGTACATATATGTGGGCAAGAAACATATTATTTATACATGAAAAATCTAGCTTGCGTCGCGTATGAAAATATATATATATTTTTTTATTATACTTTCACGGAGAAATTGAAATTTAGTTTACATACCTATTGTAAATACGATTAGTTCCATGTGGGTGAGAAGAACCCTTCTTTTCATCTTCGCTTCTCCGATGAAGAAAATCCAAATTATTCGAGACGAAATACGTACACTTCCCATTAGTAGTCAGTTGTTACTCTCTACCCCGAAGTTTTGAATTCTTTTCATGGGAAAATATTTTACTCGCGAGTACTTTCCGCTGCAGCGTATATTTTCAATATCGACACTTTGCAGTCTGTCGTCGAACCACGTGTTACACACGCGCACACTTGAGGAGTACAAAGAATCGATACTTTCGTGTATAATTTTTTCCCATGCAAAAAAGGTTGAAAAACAAGATCCCTTGTTTCCGGGTGTCCGAGCAAAGTCCGCGAATTTTCAAGTGGTGTTCCCAGCGGCGTGCGCGCGTAGCCTTTGCATTATTGGTTTTTGTGCATAGTTCCATTTTTTTCCAGCCCCCAACCCTTTTTTCAGTACATTATTTTCGTCTCATGTGTGCTGTGTTTTTGTTTCTCTCAACTTTCTCCTGCGTTGTTACGTGTGTGTATTTTGCGTATTAAGAAAATGGCATGTGTAGTTTTTAAATTATTTTTCCAGCATATCGTTTTGTTTGTGTTTATTTTAAAAGATTTTTTAAAACATCCTTAGTTAACTTAATACGTGCAATCTTGAAGATTGTGCGTGACTGCGTCTGTGCGCGCGCGCGCGCGCGCGCGCGTGTGTGTGTGTGTGTGTGTTCGTACGAGAAAATGATACGGAGACGCGCAAAAAGGGCTTAATTTAAAAAAATTAAAGTAAAACAAATCAGTTATTTTGAAAGCTTCACTTTTTCAGCGATGCAAACGCGTCTACGTGTTTTTTTGTTCTGGTTTTCCTTGTACCATGAACCTCTGTTTTATATGTGATACGTGCAATCGCCGTCTCTCCGTCCGAAACAAAACAAAAAACAACAAATTGTGCATGTTTATTCGTTGATTTTTCACGAGTCGAGCCCATGCTCCTCCGATCACTCCTTTTCCGATTTTTTTCTTTTTCCTTGTTCTAACTTTTTCGGAAGCGGAAAAGAAGAGACCGTGAGAGCGAAAGAGAGAGAGACAGACAGAGAATGAGCATTGGTTCGTGGAAATCGTGTGAACTTGCAAAGTACAAATAATATTCGGCGATACGGAGTTATTTTTATATCGTGCATTATATAGTGAAGCAAGAGAATAAGCAAAAAGGATGCACGATGTTAGGAATTAAGAGTGAGCGAGAGAATGAGAGAGAAAATAGCGTTTCTCTGCTGTAATTTGTATCACACGTGTACATATGATGTACTGTAAAATACTGTGATAATATTTATATACTCGCGATGTGCGTGTGTGTGTGTGTGTCTGTGTATATTTATATATCTATATAAACACACACACATACCAAATTCATCAATTAACAATACAAAAAACAACAAACGTATCGATCGTTAATACGGCTCGAGTCTCTGAAAATAATTTATTATTTTTCGATTGAAAAAAAAGAACGAATCAAATATATAATATAAAAAATCTACGATAATAGGCCGAGCTTTGTATCGTCGGTAGTGTATGATCAGTTTTTTTTAGGTTCTGCATCCCTTGTGTTCGTTTTGAATACTCGTTTTGATTAATGTTGCATTTGATATTTGCCGAAGCCAAAATAACGCGTATGTGTGTGCCACTCCAGCTTTCCCTCCTTCGTGTAGTATTATTCATTTGAGTGAAATGAAGGTAGGTAATTGTGTCTTTTTCCTTCGCTTGGCTCGGCAAGAGTATTCAGGTTGCGAGGTGCACGACTTCGAGAAAGAAAAACAGCGCCAAAGGAGAAGAATTTAGAGTCAAGATCAGCGACCAATTATCCCAATAAGAATTGACAGGAGGGAAGGGAACAAAACGAGCCTGAGATTTTTCTCCCATTAATGGACAAAAAAGACAGTTTCGTCACGTCTGTTGGTCCATGTATACCGGCAAACTATGTCAGTAACAGTATAGGAAGAGGAAAAATAAATAAAAGAAAAATAATCGAGTTGCTAGACTGAAAAACACGACTGGTGTTACAAACGCGCGCGCGCCCCGCGGTGTAATAACCAATCGTGCGAGTTTTCCACTCAAACGAATTAACGAACTAAACGCAATATTTCATAACGTCGTACCAATGTGTGCCTAGTGTTATTGAGGATACGTGCTATTTTTCGAATCCAAACTCGGGTCTTGAACTTTGAACTACAATGTGCGAGGAATAAGTGGAAAGAAATTGATAGGAATCAACAACCGGAAGGAAGCTAATGAAATAATATATAAATATCAAGTTTGTAGACAAAACACCTTCATATATGTATTTAAAAATGATAGGAATATAAAAAATTACATGCAAAGTTCTAAAGCCCGTACCCAAAGTTCTAAATATAAAAACGCCGACAAAAACAAAGTATATATAAACGTCATAGATTAATAGCTCTGACATCGAACGTGAATTGCAAAATAAATTAAACAATTTGATCAACATAAATAATGGTGTAAACAGACTTGAAACATTGAAAAAAGACCAAACTTCAAAACTCAGATCCCAGTGTTAAAAAAAAGCAAACTGACCAAAAACTTAACAAAGCGCCACGACCCGGATCGATTAGTAAAGAGTACAGTGACAAACTGAATGGAAATGAAAAACCTACAACAGAAAATACAAACAGGCAACTTTTTATCCTTAAGCTTTTATCTCGAGTATAATTGGGCATTGAAAAACAGCGTTCTAAAGTATTCTCTCGCTCTCGGGAATATCGATGAGCTCGCGGGGTCCTCAATGTCAAGATGAATTGGCGTTTTTGGGGACGAGCTTGACAAGGTGGTTTCGCGATGTTGCAACATTGACGAGGGGGCTCGAACGTCTCACCGACGAGGAAGAAACAAAGCGGAGAGAGTGATAAGAAGTATTCGCAGCTTGCGTAAAAGAGAAAAATGGTGAATTTATATACGAAATCGATGCGCGTTAAGGCTTCTTGTGTGCATGATGTTGCAAGGCAAAAATTGCGCACGTACGGAAGGAGAGAGCTCCGCGAGCGTTTTCTCGCTCGGGGCGTCCAGGTGTTCTTCTGCCTTGCGTTGTATCGCCGTGAAGGTGACCGCAAAGACGGTACCCGACGACCGCAGCCACGTGAGCGAAGATAAGACAAAATAATAGATGTGTGTGTGTGCGCGTGTGCGTGTAACAGGCGCGCGTACAGACAGGAGCATGCGAGCGAAGACGACGAGAAGTTCTCTTCGCTCGCGTCGGTAGCGCGTATGGAAGGTGGAAGCGTGGCTCCATATACGGTCACCTTTGTCAAAGCCCGCTTGTCGCCATATACAGGCAATGTTCTCTCTCGATGGTAGACACTTTATATAGAGTCCAACTTGAGAGTCAGGAATGTCGAGTTCTTTTTTTTTCATCATTTACCAAGCAGCAGCAAGCACTGTAATATTGCCTATAGGTTCGACGAGATCAAAATACTTCCACCCTCTCTCTCTCTCTCACGAGCGCGCGCGCGCACACACACACACACACACACACACACACACACTCGCATTCTTTGGCTGAGAGAAAAGGACGAAGAAATGGATCGATTGAAGGAATATGAGAGGAGGTATAAGCTCCGACCACCGATATCGACTACTGGCCATTTATACGCAAGCGTATTATCTTATAGAGTAAAAAAAAGATAAAATTAATTTTTTCACTCCCTTGAATCCGGCGGTTGGCGGAACAATAGTATATATGCGCGCATCGAGCGCGGCCAAACAACGTGATGTTTCGATCTTCAATTACTTGCATTGATTTTTACGCGTACGTAAAAAAACCAGTCAATTCAAGTTGTCAGTAAAAAAAACGAGTTGAAGAAAACTCGACGAAAAATTCACGTTTTTGCATATTTTCATTGTCCGTAACGATCTCCATTTTTGGATTAATTTTCTCGATGGATGCTCGGCGGCAGTCGAAACTTGAGACTCGCGCAATTTTCAATGCAAAACTAGGGAAAAGAAAGCTGTGATTTCCAGTAGAGTGCAAGTCTTGATTGTAACGGAAATTGACTATTGATTAGCTCTTATTACAATATTTCTTTCTAGATTGAGTTTAATCGATTTATATCCGAGTTCAATAATTTTTTTATTTTTTATATCGTTTGTATCTATTTTTGTTTGTGAACCCTACAATGAAATTGTTCATTTTTTTCAAATCTTTAATAACAATTTTATTTCAACGAAATTTTAATAAAAATAGTTTCATTAGGCTTTGGCATTATTGTTTGATTATCAATGTTTAGAAATTATAGATTGTTACAGCGTGCAGTTCGAAATTTAATAACCGTTTTTCTATTAGACCGGATACTGCACATAGTATAGTAATTAAATAATTAATAAAAAATTATGAAAACGATTCATTGATATATACTACATTGAGCCTTGGAAGTTAATATGTAGTAATAGTAAATTTTAATCCTTTTTTTTAAATCGGATATCATTGTGGCCCTTTTGGTTTCAGGACCCTACAAAGACATTGTTCATCTTTAAGTAGTTTTATTAGGAGTTTGGAAATTCTAGTTATTGTGCAGAGTGCAGTTCGAAATGAAATAATCGTTTTTCTGTTAGATGAAAAACTGTATATATTATAATAATAGAATAATGAATAAAAAATTATGAAAACGTTAACGATACACTACATCAAACTATGGAAATAAATATATAGTATGTAGTGATAGTAAACGATAACTATGTGTGTCCGTGTGTGCGCAGGTGCGCTCGTTGCCATCCGTGTCTTCTAATTATTTGTTATCGATATAAAAGGTTGTATTAACATTTTCTAAGCTAATCGATAGAAAATCCGGGTCTACATTGAAATTTAGGAGTATTTCGTTGTACGATAGAACACTACGCGGGTTCACGGAGGGGCGCGTAGAGCTTTCGGAAAAACTCCTCGAGCCCGCGGCCTTCGAGCATTGAAGTCTCCGAAACCAGTAAACAGCCATTGCTGCCATACCCTATGTCATTCACCACGAAGCCGGCGTCGCTGCTTTTCGTCTCATCGATTGAACGAGCATTAACTATTCATCGGGTTTTCCTGTATTTCTAACTCTCGCGCGCAGAACAGCGTTTCTGTGTCGAATAGAAGAAACAAATGATCAAAAGTTTGCCAACGACTATTTCCGACAATCTTTTCGATTCCGTACTCGATTCTCTAACTGTTTTGTACAATTGATCTCAATTTTTCCCTCCTTTGACAGTTCTTCTCCGCGGAAACGGAGAATTCCTCTTTGTCTTGCATAAAATGTGTTTGTTTGCAAGCGCTGCGCGCGTCAGTGCATTCCCAAAAATTATAATTTTCATATAAAAGTCATGTATTTGCCGGGTCACGTCGCCACTCGATTTTTCTCAAGGCCACCTGTTTTTTGCTTATCGGAGAACCGCCCTCGTCTGTTCTTATCCAAAAAGTTCATACACAATACCTTCCCTCGAAATTTCCAAGTCTTCGAGGTTTTCTTGGATTTTTTGTTTTCAACAATTGCGTCGTTTTTCGAACTTGTCCATTGGACTTGAACGATTTCGGTCCAGGCTCGAATTCATTGTGAATTGTGGCGTGTATTTTTTTGTCGGGTCTCGTCAGCTTCGACGTCGTGAAGAAAAAGCGGAAGAACTTGCCTCCCTGGAGGTTCATCGTACCCCCGGAGGCGTTTTCCGGTTTTGCGCTCTCACCTCGTCGTTATACTCGCTCGGATCGCGGAAGTTACATATGAAATTTATATACCGTCGATACACACATAAATATATGTGTGTGTGGTGCTTAATTACGTATATTGTAGAGAAGAAACTTCAGACGTTTCGGCAGCTGAATATCGAAATGTCTCTTCCTTTTTTCAGTTTTTCTAAGAGCAAATGCTCTTGAGAACAATTTCTCAAAGTCCACACGCATACGCACACCTGGCAGAAAATGCGAACGCGGGATCGTTCTGCGACGCCGAGGGAGAGCACGGATTGCCTTATAAGGAGCGAACAAGCATGCATCTCCCTTCCTTACCGCCCCAACAGTTTTACATGTGTGCACACACACACACACATACACGCGCAAAACCGCTAAAGAGTAAGCGCGAAAGGCGTCACTCGTTTAAGCGATCGACTCCACGAAATCTTTATTGGTGCGATCCCATTCGTAACTTCCGTATATACTTCCGGTCCAAGACGACATATGTCTCTTACTACCTCGCTGTCTTTCTATTGGTCTGTTTCGCACATTTTGCAGATTTCGTTTACCCCGTCGGCTGAGATTTAACAAAAACTCGTCTAGGATTGAACATTGTTCCTCGCGGCAATCGCATATTGTATTGGGAGTACAAATGAGTTTCCGCCGTTTGACAAAAGATTGCCCCACCAGGAGGTTATGGTTGAAATTCTCAGATGTAAAACGTCACATCGTAAGGTTGGACATCCAGAAAGACCATAACCTTGAATATCAGCGATTTTGTATCAGCATCACATAATTTTTTTCGTGCGAAAATGTCGCGTTTTGAGCCGAATAAGCGTCATTTGCGGCAAATTCATAGCTCTTCTTTACTTCTTCAATTTGAAGGAATCTGCAGCTGAGGCGCATCGACTGCTTGTAGATGCATATGCTGAGGCTGCTTTGAGTGGGAGAACTGCCGCGAGTGGTTTCAAGAGTTTAAGAACGGTGAGTTTGACGTCGAAGACAAAGAACGTAGCGAAAGGCCGAAACGAAGACGCGAATTGGAAGCATTATTGGAGAGAGATTAGTGCCAAACACACGAGTCTCCGCAAATGACGCTTATTCGGCTCAAACCTCGACATTTTCGCACGATAAAAATTATGTGATGCTAATACAAAATCGCTAATATTTCAAGGTTATGGTCTTGCCAGATGTTCAACCTTACGATATGACGTTTTACATCTGACAATTTCAAGCATAACCTCTTGGTGGGGCCATCTTTTGTCAAACGGCGGATACTTATTTGTACTCCCAATATCACACACATGCATTTGAATGCGTCTCGATCTTACCTCCCTCAACTTTGCTGCGCAATGCAACTGCGTTTTATCTCTCAGCGAGCGTTTGTTTATTCTTTTCGTTTTTCGCACTCTGCTGGCGGAACAGTTTTATCGTGTGAAAAAGCATTATTATTTCAACAAAATTTTGGCGATAACTAATTCGGAGCTGTTTCGAATTTGCGTATGAGCTTTAATACGTTTGTCAATGATAGCATAGTTTCGTTGAGGCGTTACCCCTACTTGTAGCGCAAAAAAGGCCTTTTTCATGAATTTTTTTAAAGAACAATACTTTTTTAATCGTTCAATATACCACCTTAAAGAACACATCTTGAAGAACTTTCAGTAATTTTTTTATTGAAAAATATTATACTGTTTAGTGGCAAATGGCCGTCAATGAAATAATGTTTTTATATACACGGTTTGCGGTGACCAACATTGCGGCGAAGTGGATCATCTGAAAAAAAAAATGCGGATGGATTTAGTCAAATATAAGTATAAACTAGTCTTTAAACGAAGGATTTTAAAAAATATTCATTTTTCACAAAATGGCGGACAGTCAAAGTTAATGGTTCGATTGTAACGAAAAAAAAACGGCCCTTTTTTGGCTATAAAACGGCCATTTTTCTCGAAAAAAAAAAATCGAACGATTAAAGACTATATTTTTATGTATTAAATAAGCCTGCAAAATTTCAAGAAGATCGGTTTATTAGTGTTCGAGTAATCTTGGTCACCGACTTCAGAAATGCCATTTCGAGAAAAACGCGTTTAAAGTTTCTCTTTCAACGCTCTTTCAACGCGGATTCGTCTCTTTCAACGCTCATATCTCAGTCAATTTTGTTAGGATCAACTTGAAATTTTCAGGACATATTCTCAGATACTTATACTTCAAAAAAATGCAATAAAAAAATCGATTTTTTCAAAATCGCAAGTGGGGGTAACCCCTTAGTAGATTCTTCGCGGAAAATGTGGCGTCGATTTGTGCGATATAGGTGCAATTACCAAGAATGGTCCTTTTTCTCGGTCATTCTGTGCCAAATTTCTGGAGTTTGATTTACCAGCCATTAAACTACTTTTTTCTCAAACGAAAGGGGTTTCAAGGAGAATAATCTCTAGTCCGTGCACGCGTTTAATAGAATGTCCAACCAATTTTCATTCGACTAGATGCGATTTATTTACGGCTTATCACGAACAATGCTCATTCCGAACTGGCTTATAATTCTTCGCCTTTTTGCTGGTATTATTGTGAATGTATGTCCTTGTCTATACAATACCTTTAACATTCGTAACTACTCCGATTCTAGCATAGGTATGTAGATACGAGTGAACCACTAATTATCTAAGCCCACAGTAATTATCTCAATGAGCTTTTATTTCTTTCGATAATCAATATTGATCGTATCGACGATAAGTAATCTTTTATTCACATTTTCGTGTTCAGTACTCAAAAGTCCGAGCGTGATGCTCAATAAACGAAAGCTGAAGACACGTATTTTTATATATATTTCTCCTATTTTCGAAGATTACAATACAAAGATAAAATCCCCGAAACCAATATTGCATTACGAATCGGGAACAAATCTATTTTTGAATTTTTTTTATTAATAGTTTGTAATAATGAATTTGGTTATTTAGCCTGCAAAAAGAGTATTCCTAGAGAAGGAACCTATAGCTAAGCCCGTTAAAAAAATATATATTTCGCGAATCCAAAAGAGGTGCCCGTTCAATCACGAAGTATATATATATATATGTATTTAATCGAGATGTTTTTTTCTGTTTCAGGAGGAGGCGGCATCACCTAGATCGGATATCTGTGGCAACGAGAGCGATGGAGACACGAGTGACGGTGAAACTACCGGGCCAAAGGATACCTTGAAAAATCACCCAGGTACTTTTACAGATACACCTATGTACATGGAACACGTTATATTATTGACTATCGGTACATGCAGCCGTCTTCAAATTCTGAAAAATAATTCTTCGATTTTGGCGACCCAGTAGTCTTTGAAATGACCTTTATATGCTCACATTTATTCAAATGTCGTTTTAAGAGTATTAGCATTTGAAATAACGTTGAGTATGGGGACAGTTGGCTACTATGTAGACGGTGCACGAAGTCGAATGTCTTCAAAATTATCTTTCAACGCGCGCGCACACAGATAACATATACATGTATGTAAGTATGGATGCAATAATATAATGTGAATGTGCGAATGCCGAGAGACACTTTGCTATGATCGAGAAAGACCATTTTTCCATGAGAATTCTTGCGATTCTCGTCGTACGTACGATGTCGCTCTTTTTCTGTCTTTCCTCCTCTCTTCAGGCGTTGCGTAAATTACAACAACAACAACAAAAACATAAAAAACATCAGTTTCCCAGCTAGATTCGTAGTAGTAGCAGCAAATTAAATCGAAATGGACATGGTTTGGGAATTCGCTAGACCGAGACCGCGATCTAACGAGACCGAAGGAGATAATAATGACAGAAGGAAAAAAAGATTCCACGGGATGAATATACATATAGAGGTGCAGAAAGACGTGCGCTTTTAATAAAAGTAATTTCACATGACACGTGCGAGACCACCCGTGCTTTCCTTACGTGGCGATAACTAATTGGCTTCGCGATCCTCCTTCTCTTTTTCCACCCCCCCCCCCCTCTCTATTTATAAAATACTCACACAACGTACTTGTAACTTATATACTTTGTACATAAATCCAACGCTTACTACGATGTTCATCTCTCCCTCTCAGGCTCGTCTTCTCGCTTCGACGTTTCGCTGTTTTTTCTGTTTGTTTCTGTTTTTGTTAACCCCATTAGTACCGTTACGTATTCCGGTGGCAAGTTAAATATGTGTTAGAGAAAAAATATACAGATTCGTGGAATCGAGAAGGTTCACCTTTTGAAAAGGGGTTTTCCGAGATTGCACTGAATGGGTTTCGATGAAGTAGTGCAATGACCTTTTGCTATGGTATACGGAAATCATTTCATCGTTATGTTCCGTACTTCGTCATTTTATAGTCTTATAAGGGATTCGATTGTGTGGATTTGTAGGATACGTGGGGCCGGGTTGAAATTCCGAACTTAAATTTGAATGCTCCGACGGTTTAAAATTCCGAATTTTATTATTCCGAAATTCAAGATGGGGCTTCGTTGAAATTCCAAACTTTAAGTGATCAAAACGCTCAAAACTCCGAAAGAATTCGATGGAAGTTTTAAAAGTTTCAATAAAGCGAAGAATTATTTCAAGATTTTTTATTTATTAAGAAGTGATTTTGCGTCAATTTTGAAATTTGTCGCGACAATGTTATACGTTCTACTCAACTTACAGTCAACTGTGTAGATTTTCGCTGGCATGATCTTGACATGGCGGCAGGGTTGAAATTCTGAACTTTGAGTGCGCCGACGGTTTAAAATTTCCAATTTCAATGTTCCTACATTACAAGGTTCGTCAAGATCATGGCAGCAAAAGTCTACACAGTTGACTATAAATTATGTAGAACGTATAACATTGTCTAGACTGTCATTGAACGTATAAATTTCAAAATTGACGGGGAATCACTGTTTAATAAAAAACAAAATCTTGAAATAATTCGTGGATTTATGAAAAATTTTGAAACTTTTAGAATTTCCATAGCCGAATTATGTTGACGGTGTTCAGATTTTCGGAGTTTTGGTCTTACGTGTAAAATACCTTCGGCTTTTGATCTTTCGGAGTTTTAAGCGTTCTGATTATTCAAAGTTCGGAATTCCAACCCGGTCCCGTTCAGATTTGCGGAGTTTTGGTCCTTCTGATCATTCAAACTAATGCTACGTAACTAATAAAAGCGCATTAAGAGTTGTCCACATTTGGATATTTATTTTGGCTAACGAGCACTCACTGATGGTATACTTAGTAATCTCAGAATAGTACAAGTCTGCTGTGAAGATTGAAGGAACAATTAATTTTGCATACCGATACGAATAAGTGTGCAACTATATCAGAATAAACGTAGAAACGTGCCAAAACCATAGAACCCAAAGAAACTTCGTTCTGAAGGCATGAAAATAATAATAGATTGATCTTCTAAACTTAACAAAGAGGTGAGGACAAGGGACGGAGGGTCGGTGAATTTTAAAAGGTACAGAATTTGGCAGATCTCCCAAATAAATATTTTTCAATAAAGCATGGTTGTGCCGCCATCGTTATTTTGAGTAGCTTAATCCACAGTTGGTCTGTCAGAGCGATGACGTTTATCGCTCTATAACTTTCAACAAATGCATCTATTGAGGTTCAATTGTAGCGCAATCGAAATGCTAGACTCCCACCAATCTGACCAAACAATCGGTGGACGTTAAAAGCAAGTTGTTTAAAAGTTGTAACGATTATTGAAAAAGTGTCGTAAAAAAAACTGGTGCAAATGGACTGTTTGGGGGAAAAGGCTCCTCATTCTCCACAGGGTACTTGGGCTACTAGAAAAACGAATATATCGACTTCATTTGGTTAAAAAAGTTGAATTTCTTGAACAAGTGGAGTCCAAAAACTTCAAGAACGAAAGACGAGTGATTAACGTGACGAAGTGTGAAATTTCGGTATGATAAAGGTTTTGACGTCCATTATAGTAAAATCAGCATGTCTGCGTTTCAGAAAGATGGGGAACAATTGCTATTAACCAGATGCGAAAAATGGCTAAAGAATATCAGAGCATAGAAGGGTAACCTAGGATGCAGTGCTTATTTTATTGTACTCTTGATTTTACTCTATTATGCGGCTGCAGATAGGTTTTAAAATTGAAATATCGACAATTGCAGCAATACCCCCTTTTCAGTATGCAATGAGAGTTCGAAAAAAAAATCCACCAGCTAATAAATACAAAAGAAAATTATATATTGCGATTTTTTTTATATAATATTATTCCTTTTTTCTCAAATTAGAATGTCAGTCGCATCCTTTATTGACATTTTCAGAGGCAACAGATACTTAATAAATAAATGAAAATGAACTTACGATTTCGAAGAAAATTGTAAGACTCGACTTTGGTCTGACAGACCGCAAAAATAAACAAAAAGCCTAAGACATGGCTACCAATGCGGCTTTAGAAGTTAAGGGGCTATACCAGGGGCTAGTGTATCGTCACGAAAAGTAGAGGACTACAAAATCTGCTTTCGGTCTCCCAGACCAGAGTTTGGCTTACTAGGGTTAACAAATGCTGTTATTCTTGCATAGTTTTACAAGTATTTGATATTTCTTTCTCTTTCCTAAGACCTCATTTTCATTATCCCTCCCTCCCTACTTTAATTTTGCTCTAAGGCAATGTTTGAGCACAACAATATATCCTCAATCAATGTCTCACCCCTTAATTTCTTTCCATCGCCCCTTAACATCTTTTCAATGTCTATCCAATATGCACTTTTGCATCAATAATAAATTTTAATGGATTTACTATCCTTATAGTCAAGTAACTCTAATTACGTCCGATCAAAATGAGGGGGGGGGGGGGGGGGGGGGCACTCGCCGTCAAATTATAATAAAGAGCTCGATCATGTGCATAATCATTTTCCGTTTATAACTTTTAGAATCAACAATAACACGAATATGTATATGTATGTGTGTGCGTGCGTGCGTGCGTGCGTGTGTGCGTGCGTGTGTGTGCGCGCGCGCGCGTGTGTGTGTGTGTGTGCGTGTGCGTGTGTGTGTGTGTGTATAACAACTGATCATTAAATGAAGAAGTATGTGCATACAGGGTGACAATAATGAGGTGGCCATTGTCTATTGACGGATCTTGCGTGGACATATTGCGATAGTCGAAATCGGCATTATCGATGGTTTTTCAAGTTCTTTAAAAAAAATAGCTTTTATTTCGAAAAAAGTAGTATTTTCGGGACAAAATTGAACGTTGTGTAAGGAAAGAAATTTATAAACCGTCATATGACGGCTCATTGACTTTTTTTTTCAGTGAATCTCAAAAAAATGCCTACGAGGTATAGATTTATTCTGTAGATGCTATTTTTTTCATAAAATATATAATTAAAGGGCAAAATTATGCCTGTTTATATCTTTATTACGTAAATACGAAAAACTTTTGTGTTACTGCCAATAAATAAACTGCTTTTGTGTTACTGCAATAAATAAAATGTTGAATAAACGTCAAAAAATTCGTGACGACTTAGTATAGTCTAGAAAATAACATATATTTTTTTAAATTTAATTTTTGTTTGTGGTTAATGCTCTATCCTCCTTAAGTCCAGAAAAACGAAAACAATCAAGCTCTGCATCTAAACCAGTAAAAAAATTATTTTCGCATCCTATCATCGAGAAAAGAATGATTAAAGATTTCTAATAAATAAATCAATCAATTTTTGGTAGAAGAAAATCGAGCCAGCCGCAATGAGATACAAGAAGAGGTAATCTGGGCGAATATCCCTGAATTTCCCGCCATCGTTTATATTTATTGTGAATAATCTGATTTTGGAAAAGTATCAAGCATTTGCTTTCGCCGAACGACAATCGCGCTGGAAACTTTTAAATGAAGATTGTTTTTATTTCGAAAGTGCCGTGACGTTTTTTAAAATTCTGTAACGCTGTAACATTCTAGTTTAAAAGAGTCCGGAGCAACGAGAAATATATTTTAAACCGTGCTTCAGCTGTGCTCATGCTATTTCCGACTTAGGAAATTAGTTTCGTGGTTAATAAAGCCGATTTCATTCTTCCTGATTAAATAAAATACTTGACATAGCCAGCAAACTAATCGCATGGGAGAGGAGCATCTGAGACCTTAGATCTAGTCTTATCTAGTATTTGAATTGATTTCGTAGGATAAATTTTTGTGAGCGAATATCCGGCGCTGTCTATTTGATCTGGGTTGAAAATAAAGGACTAGATTAGCACTTCGGGGCGACGAATTCGATGACGTGGATAATTTTCCCGTGATGCATTTGATATTTTATTTATCACCTAGTTACTTTTGTAGGTGAAATAATTTCCTGTAGTTGGATACCTTACTTGAGATTTATATGCAGGTGACATTCGACTTTCATAAGAATACAACTGCAATTGGCTGTGCAAAGTGACGAAACCAACATTTTTGGTATCTTTACCAGGCTCCATTCTGCATCTAACGGTTGGTTTGTCTTATTTCGTAACTGGATTCACCTTCCAAGTTAACATTTTCAAACTGGTATAAAAAGCACAGACTATTCGATCTAGGTTAAGAAAAGTGAGGAAAAAATTTGCGTTTCTTAATTTGGAGAACCAATCTGGCGAGGTAGATAATTTTTTTGTTTCGCATTTGATATTCTATTGTTCATCTAGTTACGAGGGTAATAAAACTCGTCTCCTGTGATGGAATGGCATGCTTGAGATTTCCATGCAGTTTGCATTCAATTTTTGCAAGGACATGGCTGTGATTAGCTGCGCAAACAGATTTTAATATAAAAAATTCATATTGTTCCCGAGTTCTCTCCTACATTGGACGACTGATACAACGTATCTCGTACTTGGATAATCTCTTTATCGACTTTCTAAGGGCTTACACCTGTTTGGAAGTTTCGACAATGTCGATTATTGGTTTCCGACGGATTCTCAAGATACAACATTTCAAAAACATGCCCTGAAAATTTCAAGTCGATCTGTTCAACATTGAGGGCGTTATGGGCGTTTTTAGGTAGGTTCTGCAAACCGGCGAAGTTTTCAAGCGTTTTTCTCAAAATGACTTTTTATAAATTCAGTGACCACCATACCTCAAAATCACTGCACCGATAAACTCTAAATTTTACAAGCTTCTTTTACAAATCAAAAAGCAATGCTTTACCGAAGAGATTTTTTCCATGCATTTTTTTATCGACGAAAATACAGAAGAAAATACAACAGATTTAAATACAAATTAAATCCTTCGCCCAAGCACTAGATTATTCCATGCAAACACTAAGTGCGTTTAATTTTTTTTATTTCGGAGGATCTGTTTCCAAGCAGCAGTGGTGATCGTGAATTACGTTTTTCGAACAGTAGTCTGCGGAAACCATTGTTTCTACCACATTTCTAAATATTTTTCAATACTAAAATTGTAAAAGATACTTAAAGGTATACTCTTCAATGAAAAAAAAAACATTTTCAACCGCGCACACGTTTTTATAGAAAAACATCACAAAAATTCCTTTTTTTTCGGCCACGAGCGCGGTGTAACCCGTTAAGGCGTTACCCCCACTTGTAGAGCAAAAAAAGGCCTTTTTCATGAATTTTTTTTAAGAAAACTACAAAACTTTTTTAATCGATCAATATACCATCTTAAAGAACACATCTTGAAGAACTTTCAGTAATTTTTTTATTGAAAAATATTACATTGTTTAGTGGCAAATGGCCGTCAATGAAATAATGTTTTTATATACACGGTTTGCGGTGACCAACATTGCGGCGAAGGGGATCATCTGAAAAAAAAATGCGGATGGATTTAGTCAAATATAAGTATAAACTAGTCTTTAATCGAAGGATTTTAACAAATATTCATTTTTCACAAAATGGCGGACAGTCAAAGTTAATGGTTCGATTTTAACGAAAAAAACGGCCGTTTTTTGGCTATAAAACGGCCATTTTTTTCGAAAAAAAAAAATCGGACTTTTAAAGACTACATTTTTATGTATTAAATAAGCCGGCAAAATTTCAAGAAGATCGGTTTCTTTAGTGTTCGAGTAATCTTGGTCACCGACTTCAGAAATGCCATTTTGAGAAAAACGCGTTTAAAGTTTCTCTTTCAACGCTCCTTCAACGCTCATATCTCAGTCAATTTTGTTCGGATCGACTTGAAATTTTCAGGGCATATTCTCAGATACTTATACTGCAAAAAAATGCAATAAAAAAAATCGATTTTTTCAAAATCCCAAGTGGGGTAACCCCTTAAAGCTAATATAATAGCACTAATTGTTGGCGATTGGATCGGAAAAATGGGGATAAATCTCGTGCGGTATACCACCACAGGTGACAAATTCAAGTACAAACGTAACTAATCGAATTATAAAATATCAAACGCAACTATAAAATACTAACCGTGGCCTTTTTTTCCAACTCGCAGTGAATATACTGTGCTTTTAATATTGGCTTTGCTATTTTTCAGCTCAGAAAAGACATCCAATTACAAGGTAAGATGCTTACACGGAAAATAGAGTCCGGAAGAGATATAAAACAAGTAGGGATCATCTATTTGTGCCGCTAATTGCAGCCGCATCCCTACGGGAATCAAATGTGAGTTGCATAAAAATCTCAAGTGCGGTCTCCCACCACAAAAAACCAATCCAATTATAAACCGAAGTAGTCGAATCGTAGAATATCGGATGCAACGGAGAAAAATTATCCACGCCGTCGGATTCGTCTCTTAAAATTGGGAAATGCAAACCTTGTCCTTTTTTCCCAACACAGATCGAATACTTCCTGATTTTTTTCCAACTGAAAAATAGTGAAATATGCTACTTGTGTGAGTATCAACGGCCGAAAATTGCAAGTAATTTATTTGACCAAGAGGAACAAACCCGACTCCACTTGTCACGGAAACAATTAAGAAACAATAAAAAGAATGCTAAACCACGATGTAGCGTGTTTGTGTCGTTGTTTCGGGCTCTGTCAAACTAGTTTGCTTTTTAATAATTCATAATATACATCACGAAAGATGGTTCCTCATGTTTTAAACCGAGCTTTGGTACAGCTCTTTATTATGAACAGAACCGGAAATATTCATGTTTTGACTCCCTGCGTGCTGCTTTTTTAAGCGAAACTTAACACTCGATCATTTCCGGGATCAACATTATTCGTAATGAATGATTAATTCCAATAACAATAAATTCAGATCGATTAGCCTAGTTGCACGTCATAGGAGCGTTAACCTCATTATTGTGCCAGCCGAACATCTAGCATCAGCAGCCGTGACTGCGCAGACTACCACTGCTTACAACTTTGATCTTGGCCCGTTTGATTTTTTGTTCCCGGAATGAAAACTCGGATTATCCAATTTAGTGGCAATCTTTGATAATTGTTCTCTTGATTATTGAATGCTAAGAAAATGTGACACGCGTGCGTTTCGTTTTCAAAAACTTACAGTCTTCATGTTTCTGAATTCGGAATAGGATCTTAATGTATTCTCAGAACGTTCAATTTTTTTGCGCAAATGCTACTGATCGTAAAAAAACTCGATATTTTCTTCGAAGAGGGCTTGAACAACCATTAAAAATCCTAATCTATGTTGTCGCAATAACTGCACGCAAGATCCTCAAACACCCATGGCCACTATATAATTGCCACTCTGTGTATGTATGCGTGTGTATGAAAGTAGAAACGTGCGAGAGTACATTGCTGAGTGGCGTGAAACCTGTGTGGAAAATCGTTATAAGAGTATATAGTTAACAGTGTTGGTTGCTCGAGAAAGAATGAGCGGGAGGGAGGGAATGAGAAACAGTGCTTTACCAACAGGGCAATGGGAAAGCAACAGAGAGAGAGGAGAGCCCGAGAAAGAGAGGTAGAACACGGGGTTACTTAGAATGCGAAAAGCGTGCGAGCGCGATGACGGGGTTGTCCGTGTAGGGGAGTCAGTAAGGAGTCGCGTACGGTTCGCGATGACCAAACTAAGACGACAACGCTGATGCCTAACTGGGAAGTAGGATCCGGTCGAAAGCCGCAGGGCTCTCCTGTCTTTTGCCCTCTCTCTCACTCTCTCGCTTGCTCTCAATAGTTTGCGCTGTCTCTCTCTCTCTCTTGCTCTCTCTCTTTCTTTGTGCGATGCAGGTGTGCACATAAATATCGATGCTAATATACCCTCGTGCATTCGCGAGAGACTCATGTCGCGAAAGAGCGTTCGCGTCTTCGACAACGCTACGACGACCCCGCGCGTACGATGAACACGTCCTGCTGCCATCTGTTTTTTTCACCGCTATTAATTTTTTCCGGACTTCTATTTGCTCCGCTATGCTACTTTGCCTATATGCATACCTTCGTATGTACATACATACATACATATGTACATACATACATATGGATGTATGTATGTATATACACATGCAAAAGGTTCGGGCCACCCGATTTTTTCGCGTAAAGTCATCGAATATTTCATTCCTCAACTCGTTAGTCATTTCACATTTTTAAGACGGCTATGATATGAATAATAGCGTGATATATTATTATTTTGTATGGCGTATTATTTGTGTATAGCGTCAAACGAGTTTCGTCTGTGTGCATAAGTATCGGGCTACCATCTCGCCCGGCTTCGTATGCACAGATTGTTTGCAGTTTATTTCGTACTAGTTACAAAACATACATGACAATGAAAAATCAGTATAATTTCGGCCGCGGTGCCGAAACAAGACAACACACGATTATGAAGGTCCGTAAAATCGTGTTAAAATTGTCTTCAGAAGGAAAGAGTTCTCGCGATATCCATTGGAAAAAGTACGATCAATCGTATTATTCGTAAATATAAATAAACAAATTCGTTGTGTGAAAAAAGTCGAAGTGGTAGACCGCAAAAGACTGCGGAATATGATGACAAAATTATAACAGGAAATGCGTTATAGATCCATGAAAAACTGCAGCAGGCATTTCGAGATGAGGGGCTGTCCATATATTACGTAATCGATTTTGCCTCATTCGTCATCATCCAATTATCGTTACCGTCATCCAAAGACCAGACCCGCCTTCCCCTATTTTAAAATGACGTAATTTATAGACGGCCCCTACTTGTAGTGAAAATCTTGCCAACATTAGTCGAAGTACAGTATCCCGCCGTCTGAAAGCTGTAGGACTGATTGAACGCATTGGTGTCAAAAGCCACTCATTAGTAGAAAGAATCAAAATGCCAGATAAAATTTTGCAAAAAATATCAGTATTGGACAGCATCAGATTGGCGGAAAGGGCTTTCTCCGATAAATCCAAATTACAGTTATTCGGAAGTGATGGTCGGCAGTACGTGAGACGTCAAACAGGTACCATATTAAACGTAAGGTATCACATTCCTACCGTAAAACACGCTGGCGGGAACATTAAAGTTTGGGAATATTTTGAAGGCAATATGGACGCTACAGTCTGCAGAATCATATTGCGAGACCATATGCTCCCATATGCCATGAAAAAATGCCGCGTGGTTGAGTTTTTCAACACGATAACGACCTCAAACATGCTTCACGTCTTGTAAAAGATTTTCTTCGAAGTCGAAAAGTGCGCCTTCTCGACTGGCCATCGCAATCGCCGGACTTAAATCCGATTGAGCATTTGTGGCAAGACCTGAAAGATCGTGTTGGAACAAAAAATCACTCTAACAAGGCGGAATTGTAAAATCATTTGTGACATGAGAGGGAAACTTTCCGCAAGAACGAATCTCACACCAATTAGCGTCCACGCATCGTCGATGTGCCGTGGTTATCGCTGTTAAGGGCCTGGCAACAAAGTACTGATGCGAGTCAAGTGAAGAAGGTCGAATCTCGTTGTGTTATTTTCAAAAAATTTGTTATGTTTTTCACACGTTTTTCCCTACCGTCGTATTTCAATGCAATGTGCCTGCAAAATAGGATGTCCCAAAACTTTTGCACGCAACTGTATATATGTCGTATTCTGTGCTCCTTGACATTTTTTTTTTAAACAGGCTCGAGGATTTTGATGATATAAAGTGATTTTCAGGTGTGCCAAAGCGATTCAGCTAGGTCAGGAGATTCGAGGCAATTCATTAAGGGAACTAAACAACCAGATTAATTTCTACGAAATAACCATCTCTTATGTATAAAATAAATACGTGTCCGATTCGTTTAAGATTGTTGATCTTGATGATTTTGATTTAGTATTATATCGCAATCTTTAGAAATAGCATAATGTAGAAAATGTCATGCTCTCTATCCCCTTTCCGCCCTTTCACTATAATGCTACCCACGCCACTCACTCATAGGTTCTGTCTCAGTAGTTATTCTCGCGCATTTTTCATTTGCCCGAAAGTATTCACTGGATCATCAAACATATCAATCAGTCACTCTGTTGCGGCTCTTCTTATTGCTTAGGCGTGGGGCAAACTTTGATGGCGGACAAATATTTACCGAAAATACCAATCACCATTGGCGTAGCCAGAAGAGGGCAGGGGTGCCTCCCTCCACAGAAATCCTGGTGCACTGCACAACAAATCGATTCAAAGTGATTAAATTCGAATAATCGATTAATTTGATTTGTTTCGCCCAAGCAAGCAAAAAGAAATCAGTTTATAAAACTTGAACTATTTCCTTCCTGGTCATTTCCTAACTTGTATAAAAAGAAGCTATTTCAGTACGTGAATTGAATAGATATTCAAATTTTACAATTGAGTTAACTGTGAACAAAAGCAATACGTTAGATTTGCCGGCCGATGCACAGGCAGAAGAATACTGGAAGTTCACGTGTACTACCGAGTAATAGAGAATATCATTGTAAATCCAAAGGGCAGATTTGAAAATGTAACAGTCGCTCATGCGGTTGTCACATTTTTTAATATGAAAAACTGAGGGTTTCATCTATAATTATTGCAAAATCTTAGCAATTGAAACATCAGCCTGAAGAGATAATAATGAAAAACATAGTTTCGTTTCAAAATGATGGGATTAATTCTGGAAATTTAAGAAAGCATATTAAAAATGAGTACTAGCCTAACTTATGTAAAGTTTTCCAAGCAGCCTAACTTATGTAAAGTTTTCCAAGTACACCCAGTGAGCTCAGCCAGCTGTAAGAAGAGTTTTTTTTCCATGTAGTGGATAAAAACATGGCTCAGGAGTACAATGCTTCAGAAACGATTCTCTTATATCTCACTGCTAAAGATAGAGCTTTGCTTAAAACCTTGCTTAAAAAAAATCCAATAAAAAAGTGTTGGGCCAATTTGCTGAAAAAAAAATAGAAAACTAAGTTTTACTTAATGAAATACCTACTGAAAGTAAAGTTTTAAGACTGGTAACTGGATTAAAGAACGATAAAAAGTTAGTTGACTATTTTGTGAGGTTTTGCCAGAGTTTCATATTAACGTAAACATGAACGTGTGATTAAAGTTTCATATTTTAAGGATGTTATGTGATTATCGACTATTTGTATAATTTTTTTGTTAAGATGATTGCGAATTAAACGATTTTTTTCGTCTGCCCTCCCCCCGCCAGAAAAATGCTGGCCATGCCAATGCCGATCACAAACTATATCAAGAACTCATTGTCTGTGCGCAACATTTTTTGTTGCTAGATTTATGGTACGAAATGTACCAGAGGCTCAGGTTACTTATTAGAGTTTTGCAGTAAAAAAGCATGAATTTATTTGAAAAATCATTTCCAATCATCATCCAACGATGCCAACTTCAACACCATATGGCAGTAGAGGTTTTGGCTAAAAATTGTCTTCGCTCCCAAAAGAGAGGGATAACACTGCAACTAAAATTACTTCGTTTGAGGAAACACATAATTAATTGAGTGTCTCGACTTGTTCAATTTGATACAGGAGGAATGCCAGCTTTCTCGGCAGGCATAATGTACCAAATGCCTCAAAGTGTTATGTATTCGCCGAGTTCAGGGGTCTTACTGAGTATCGGACAGAACGGCCAGCCTTTACAAATATCACAAGACGGAAGTAAGTACTCGACTTGACCCTCTATTTTTCACAATTTTGTTCTCTTTCTAATCTGTTAAATCATTGTGTGTTTGCTTTTTTCGTGCTGTCTCTCACCAGCCCCGGATCTAAGGGGGGGGGGGGGGGGCAAACCGGGGTACCTGCCCCGGGCGGCAATTTAAGGGGGCGCCAAATTCTTGTGTTTGAAAAAAACTTGTTTCACTAAAGCGCCTAACATCCAGGGCGCTTTCGTGAGTTTCAATGGCGTCGTGATCCTAGCTATCGAAAATAAAACTGCCTAGGAGACGAACTTTGATGAGGTATTCCTTTAGGCGTCTTTTGAAAAACTGCTCGTGTTATAGCTCAACAAGGTATTGATCGATCTGGCTGATATTTTGCCAGATTTCTCACTATAAGACTATTGGAAGGATATACCTAAAGTTTCAAGGTTATCGCGTAAATAAATTACCTTTTCGAGGTAAAAATTGTCGAGAAAATGGTAAAAAATATGAACATTTGATTACAAAGCCTACTTAATTTTCAATTTTATACCTTTTAATATTTTTATAGGTATATCCTTCCAATAATGTTATTGTGAGAAACCGCCCAAAATTTCAGCCAGATCGATCAATAACTTTTTGAGCTTTACCATGAGCAGTTTTTCCCCTAAAGAAATACCTTATAAGGCCGCTATTTTGTTTTGTTTGAAAAAGAAAAAAAAGTTTTACCACTTGAAAGTTGTAATAAGATAATGTCAAAATTTCAAAATGATGCGATTATCTTATCATATTTTTTTAAAATCGTGAGAAATGACTTATTTTCGGGCGCCTAAAGAGATCTCCCCCCTTAATCTGAAATGCTGAAGGGGAGGGGCGCCAATGTCAAGTTTTTGCCCCGGCTCGGAAAAATCGTAGATCCGAGGCTGTCTCTCACACACACTCACTAATTAATGTTACGAAACTGTAAATTTGATAATAGACGGAAATATTGCTAGGGAGATTGTCGATTTAACAGCTTTTGCAAAAGCAATATGCTCGTTGGGTACTTGCACAATCGAATATACTTTGTAGTCGAGTGATACACGACAACGGGGTGATCGAAAGTTGACTGTACTCGAACCATTTTTGTCGTCAAGAGCTCTCGCGGAGAAGGGCGGCGGGTTCTCTCCCCATCTCACATTCTCGATTATATCGATCTCGATCGGCGTATGTCTCTACACTCCGGGGACTCATTAATCCGGAAAGGAAGAAATACATATGAATTAATTCATCATGGTGGAGCTATATGGTCCTTCGGACCTACTTTCCAGGAATTGCGTTTCGTCCACCTTTTTTCGTTCACCTTAATGTATTTTGCCACTTTATATAGAGGCAGTTCTTATAGATTCAGTTAATTTCTATCGATACTGATTGAGTGGGCAATACCAAGTTTTTCTGCCAATTGAAACAATTGAGTACCCAGAAGTAAGATTGCGCTGCTCTTATTACCTTTCAACTTATTATTACTCTGTTACCCTAATGATTTTTAATCAAGTCATATTTCAAGAAAGTGTGCAAAACCAAGTTTTTCGTCTTATCGGTATAATTGACCCCCTAGAAGGAATATTGAACTGCTTGAATTACTTTTGGAATGATCATTACTCTGTCAACCCAGTAATCGATCAGTCAGCATATCGATTCTCCAGTCTCGTTGCATCGTATTCATAGTATTATTTTATCGATTCGAAAGAAGTAACGGAGACCATAAGTACTTCTTCCGGTAGAAAGAAATGTGTATGAAAAAGCAGGGTTGCGCTACTTAAATTACTTCTAGACTGATTACTTCGTTGCCCCAGCCGTTATGTTTTATCGATTCTGTAGTCGGGTTGCAGCAATTTCGTATAATTATATCATCGATACTGATGATATGAACAGAAATGATTTTTCAGGGGAATAATTTAACTGTGTGCAGGGTTACAAAAGATTATTTACATATCAGGATTCCCTCTAAAAGCGAAATACAATGGATTATTTCAACGGATGTGTTTATTCCTATTTGCAAAATAACGTTCATTTCGCTACGAGTTTAGAGATAAATCTGCGAATTCAATATGTCCGTATACAAAGTTGAGTGCTGGGAATCGACAAGGGAAATTATAATTTCTATTACACTGACTAAGTGCTGAAAGTAAATAAAGCCAGAAGCCAAATATCTGAATGTCTACGTCGTTTTTCTTGTGTTTAACGCAGCAACCGCAGTGAATTCAGGACAGTCGAATCAGCCGTTCATAACGATACCATTAAACGTCGCTATGAGCGCTGCCGGTCTCTCATTGCCCGTGACATCGAAAGGTCTGTCGTCGCCGCCACCTCGAACGATCGCTTCCGCTTCCGACAGCTCGGAGCTGCCATCGGATCTCAGCAAGGACCGGAAGTGAACGGACGAAATAGCTAGAGAAAGGAAAAGGAGAAGAACGAAACGGAGAGAGGGCGCGAGAGAGAGGGAGAGAGGCACGTTGGTTTGTCGAAAAAAAAATTAGTACGCGTGACTTCCGACTCGACCGAAGGGACTTTTAAAACTGTCCACGACGGGCTCGTGAAAGAAATTGTTTTTAAAATTAAATAGACGGGAGCCCACGATTTGATCGTTTAAAATCGGGCCAACGTCACGCGGACACGTCCGCGCTCATCGCGTACGAGGTGACGAATTAACAATGCGAGGAATGACGGACGACGGGAAGATGCACGAAATCGTGTCCGGGCACGTTAATTTACGTCGTCGAAGCGTTCTCTATCATCGTCGTTATTATTTTTATCATTATTATTATGCATACGTTGATCATTTTACGCGGCAACGCGTTGAAGAGTTCCTCTTTTATTTTTCTCACAATGTGTAACACGGTAACACGTGACTTTGCGAGATTTTTATACTAAGATACTCTACTGCAGTTTATAGAAAGTGGAATTTAGATTTTCGTCAATTCAACTGCGAATGAGGGTCGAGATCTTTGAAGATTATTTAGGATGAATAATTTTGAGTAAAGCGATTGATACCGAAGATGGATACTATTTTCACACTTTTCCGATTGCAAAGTGTCTTCGATTTACGGATAAGTAGAAAGGAATTAGAATTTCCAAAGGCTTTACGAAATACCAAAAGTGTCTGAATTGCGATGTCGTTGACGGAAGATCGCAGTGAAAAGAATCAAGAGGGAAAGAGGGTAGAATATCATAAGCATGATTTCGTTTTCTAGCGAAAATTTAGAGTTTCATATTTTTATAGCGCTCGCGGGGACTATTGAAAAAATCTAATTGCTACACAGCGCTCGTAAATGACGTATATCTAGTCGCGCATCGTTCAACGTGTAATATTAAGTTACGTTGAAGAAACTAAAATTTGAAGGTTGCGCAAGAAAAATTGTTTAAGACGGCGATAATCGAATGATTCGAACAAACGATCTCTTCGAAATCCCATCGGGGGTTTTCGGTACCGGCCAAATATTCAGGCACTACGTGGATGACACGACCCTGTAATGTACGCGTCGATGTACGAGGAAATAGAATTACTGAAAAATTTAACAGTTTTCAGCTTTCGATTACAATTTTTTATTAATTGTTGTTATACATATACAGTTTGAATGAGTACGGAGAAATGATGACACAAGGTTAATGAACGCGACCCACATTACTTCGACGCGAGAACCTGCAGCGCCTTAATGCGATTAATGCACTCAAAAATCAACGAATAATCTAATTTTGGTTTGGGGCATATCATTTCTGTACGATTTTTTACTTCCAAGTACATGCACCCAAGGAGTAACGCCATCATAAATCTTTGGTGGTTAACGAGCTTTATACAAAATTAACATTTTGTTCTCATAATATATCAAAGAAAGACAAATACATTTTTTAATATTTTCTTCAATATAAAAGGGCGGCAAACAGTGTGTCAGAAGGCATTTTTTTTCCTATTCTTGGGATTAAACTTTGAGGAAAGTGTAAAAGCGTTTGCTAATGTAGACAAAATACTAGAGAAAAATTAAACAAATGATTATTTTTTACGATATTAGGCACACTTTCGTGTGCATTGGATTTTTGGGACAATTTTTTTGATACACATTTATTAGAACAATACTTTTCACTATTCTACAATAATATTAGCTATTCATTTAGAGTGCTTTATATCTACATTACAAAACACTTTGGTGTTTTACTTTGGGTGAACTTCCGAAAAAAGATAACCAGACAGATTGCCAGTATTTGCTTGTGTTTATTTTAAATAACTAGATGTAAATTTGAAGCAAAGTGCATTAATTTTTTAAATTCCAACTCCAAAGTTGCCATAATCAGTTTTTCGGCTAACCTAGTATTGTTACTCCGTACTGCAAACTTGTATCAAATTATGGACTATAATGAATGCTTACGACGTACTTGTCACTGTGTGTTGTTTTTGTTGGAAATTTCGGCTAAAAACATAATCAATTGAGCAAAAAAACACATGCTTCCAAAGAATAAAAGTGGTCGATAAGGGAAAGCAATTAGAAGAAAATAGTGTTCTATCATATAGTAATAAACCAGGAGAATGACAAGATGTGACAGCATCTTAGCCAAGTACAAGAGCGGCAACTTGTTTGTTCAGTTATTCTCCAATAGCCTAGGAAATGAAAAACAAACGTATGACCGCCGTATTATTGTTATTCGAATTGTTATAGCAACAACTCGTATCCTAAAATCCAGTAAAGGGAGAAGGGGGAACTTATCAGGGCATCAAATTCAAACTCAAAATGCAATCGATTTCGATTAAACAACGGAGAATTATTGTAATATTGCAATGATCGAAAAATTTGATTAAACTCAGCCGAGTTTCGAATATGATTCTCCAGAAGAAGGAATGTCGACAAAATCTTGTAATCATCGTTATATGATGACTCCCATCAATGTTTTTTTTTTTCTCGATTTCTCTTGAAATCTACCATGTTATTAATACCGCACACACACATTTATGAAGTTACGAGCGAATATGTACAGATCTTAACAGACACTATATATTTTGTATATGTATACATATAGCTTTTTTTATTACTAGTCCCCTAATGAATATTGCATCGCTAGAATGTTTGTACAACATGTTGTAAATGAAAGAGAGAGGAAATGAAATACATAACTGAGCTCAAATAGCATCGACACACTTTCAGACGAGTCTCATTTTGCATTCGAACATGATTCGCGTGTTTCGTGTAAACCCGCGGGAAAACGCGGCGCGCACTTAAAATTTAAATGCACCGTTACAGCTGTACGAACATAAAAGGAAAAGTGCATGAGAGGTTGCGGCGTTCCGAAGCACATTAAAAGAAGATTCAGATGGCGCTACTTGCCGAATACCGTTGAGCTTCCGATATCGAATCGCGACATGGCGCCACTTTGTCATTTCGCTGCTCATATTCGCAACTATATACTAAACTAATTCTTCTTCTATGTTCTATTACTACTCTATACTACATTCCATTCTACTAAAACTTCTATGAATATGGGTATATACTAATAATACCCATATTCATAGAAGTTCCTTGAGGAATAAGGATTAATCCTCAAGGAACATCTATGAGTACGGGTGTAAGGGTTTATATTTAACACATTCACAAGTTAAGTGCGTCTATGTCAGGCTCGGTTTCACAACTATCGGTTTACCGAGTCACCCGAAGATTGAGAGCGAATGGACCAATCAGATCAACGCTTAGCGCACTAAATTCGGGCACGGTCGTATTTTCAGAATGGAGCTAAATCGCGGCGGCGAGTTCGGGAATATCATTTTGTGATCATGGCCTCAGTCGAGGTTTCAGATTCCCTTGTAGCCGCGCGAGTCGTGGTGATCGCTCAAGTCGGTATCGCAGTCAGCGTGACCACGAACGGGTAGCTCGGTGGGAGAAAAGTCTCGGCTCCTTGCAAATCGTGCTTGTCCGACAGACGAACGGAGCGAGGTTTTCCGACCGTTCGAGCTCGACATATATGTGTGGCCGTACTGCAGATTGGAATATGCATTAAGATCATTGTTTTCTCTCAGGTGCCTGTTTATGCCGAAAATGTGGGGTAAAAAAATTAACGACGGAACGCGTTGAAAAATAAAACGCCAAAACGACCGTGGAAGGTTCAAAGAGAAATGTTCAGCCTTTGCCGTGGTCGTTTCGGCGCTTTTTTTTCAATAGTAAACATTATGGATGAGCATGTATCATAAATGTTTCTCTATCCTCAATGAGCGTCGTGGCTAAGTTGGCAGCATGACGGATTAACCATCCTTGCGGTGGAGTTGCGGTGGGATCGTGGCGCTACTGCTGTAAGTATCACCACGATCGA
This sequence comes from Ophion ellenae, assembly GCA_963210295.1. Taxonomy (NCBI): domain Eukaryota; kingdom Metazoa; phylum Arthropoda; class Insecta; order Hymenoptera; family Ichneumonidae; genus Ophion; species Ophion ellenae. The sequence goes on from OY723393.1 coordinate 10,764,977, forward strand.
AGGCGAAACAACAACAATATTAATTAACAAAATTCCAAACTGTTTTACGTCACCATCCATAAAAAGGGCAATCCCACTTAATACAGTGAACAATTACATAACCCAAAAAATTAACAGAGACGATCAATCGAATCCTCAATGGAGGTACCCCCTCCGTGACTAACAAAAAAATGTCGACGAATTTAATAAACGAAAAACTGAGACCGATTACTCGGACAACAACATAAACAAACTGCGAAAAACAGTCTAAAAACAAACAAAAAATATGTCGACAAAAGCACTCGACAAAGAATATGAAAATGTAATGCGAGATTATGGGAACAACAATGCGCTGGTGGACCAAGTGCCACCTAACCTCTCTGCAACTCGTAGCCGACAAAACGACGAAAATAAAGAAAATTATAACCCACAGCCGGGCCCCAGTGACTGGATAACTCCAAAAAAACGGTAAAAGGAAGTATCAATCGAACTTCTGACCAACAAACATTAACCAAAAATTCTTACGACACCCTCTCCGAGGGAAATGACATGGATCTCGAGTCCACTAGGCACATCAAGACAACCGACAACGAACCAACCAGCACAGCGGAAACCAGCATAACCACCGCCCATCCACCTGCAAAACATCACTAATACAAAAGACATAATCAACGCCCTTATTATAAGCAAGATTGACTAGCACGTGTTTCATATACGCCAAACAGTCACCACGGATGCAATAATACAAGTCATAACACTCGAGGCTCATAAACGAATAACGACAATCCTCAGTGATAATAATATCCAATTTTACACCTGCACCCCGAAATCCCTCCGACCAAAAACTTTGGTACTTGATAAGATACTCCTTCAATGTGCAAATTGCAATGTATTTGGACATCCGGCCAGCTACATTTGTAATATTTGCAAATATTACAAATTCATAGTCAAAAGAACCAAAGAAATAAAAAAAACAACGGGCAGCAGTAATTCGTCAAAAACTCCGAAGTAAACAATAGAAGAGTCACACCCAATGCGACATTAGCTCAAATCGCGTCCTCCAAGAACAACAGCAATCAATAACAACATACCCATCCAACAGCTCCAACGGAGTCACCCCATAAATGGGCCATTGAACTAAAGGACATCATCTCCACATTCACCGACAACATACTACAACTAGCGGCGCAAATAAACAACAATACCCAGCGAATTGACATTATATTCGAACATACGAACCGAATAATAGACATCAACGATTCGTACATACACCCGAGAAATATTGCAACGGCAACAGTCCAAACGCAGTCTCCAGAAAAAACTAATCATATCAGCTATTAACGTTAATACTATCAGAACCTCCACACATTTCTCACAGATAATAATATAGACATAGCGCTACGATCAGAAACTTATCTTAACCCTTTACATAGGATATCTGCTCCCGACTACAGTATTGTTAGAACAGACAGACCTCCACCATAAAAGAGGGTGGTACGGCCATTTTTTGCAAAACAATATTAACTATTCCATCATCAACTACCCCAGCTCAAAAAATAATCGCATACTTGAATACACAATTATAAAACTTATCCTAAATAGCAATATCACGAGAAAGAACACAAATTTATATATAGTGAGCACATATGCAACCAATGGCACAAATATAAAGGAAACATTTCTAAGTGAATTAAACACACTATTTGCGCAATTAAATCTACACAACCCAAATAATAAATACATTGTTGCCGACGATTGGAATGCACGACATACAAGTTATGGAGACAGAATAATAAGCACTAGAAGTAGATATCTGTTTGATTGGGACAATAACAATGCCTTACTATATATATCAAGAATATATTACCCCAATATGCCTACTTATACTCCTGCCCAATCAACCATAGATTTATGCATTGCAGATTCCTCAATCAACTTCATTAATCTACAAGCACAGAAATTGCAAACTCTCCCATACGACAGTGATCATAATGCATTATTACTCACAATTGACATACCAAACCATGCCATATAGGTCCAAACGATCAAGCACATTACAAACTATTGTACAAATCCACAGACTGGACCTTTTCAGACAAATTAAATAGCAAATACAACATATCTCCCCCTGATAACGTTAACCTCAGTTTAAATGAAATAAACCAGTATCTTAATAACATAAATAAACAAATAATTAATGCAATTTACACTTGCGTTCCACGATTTAACCCCACAAACAGCACATTGTATACGTTAATCGAACAATAGTCAAACTGCAAAAACATAATTCCAAGCTACTTACCGCAATAAATAAAAGACGAAAAATTCACCCAGACTGTCTATCTCAACGATCCAGAACCTTAAAATCTCTTCTGGCTAATACCAGACCATTTCTCAAAGATCCATTCAGAATCAGCATCGAAAAATAATGGAAAAAAATGTACGCTAATATTGACCATTATAACCCTGATCGTTTTCCCCAAAAATCAATAGAATATTCAGGCCAAAAACTCCAAAACAACTTCAGAGAATCCATGTGAAGCAGCCAGTAATTTACCACAACGCGCAGACATAAATCTTAACAACGCGCCGAGAACTAATAATAGATACATCATTTCCGCCCCAACTGATATATTAAATATTATAGGTGCCCATTATGGGGCAATAAGCTCCCCAAGACATTTCAATCAGAACAACGGGATAAGCCGAATCAGAGATAACAATGTTAACGAATTCCGAACGGTTTTTAATTTCCGAAGATCCAATAGATTAACCCTCACAACTTTCACCGATAACAACAAAGCCCACTGCCCATCGCCCCCTAAAGAATTTAGGCTTTTCTTTACATCGATTCCGCAAGTTAAAAATATATTCAATAAACTACCCAACAAATCTTTAAGTGGCCCAGACAATGTACCACCCATAGTCCTCAAATACATCCCACCCAAGATCATAAAAGATTATACGGTCATATTGAACAATGCTCTAAACACACAGTATTTCCCCGAAAGCTGGAAATCCTCCAAATCTATCCAGTTAAAAAAAAGATAAAGATCCTCATGATCCCACTAGTTAGATACCTATTGGCCTGACCCCTGCAATCAGCGAAGTTTATGAAATCATAATACAAAGATCACTTCTTTCCCATTGTACTGATCGAAAAATTATCCCAGACACACAATATGGCTTCAGATTCAACCACTCAACTACGCACGCAGTCAATAAACTTTTGTCAGACGTAAACCGACACTTAGCAACTGGACATATAATAGGAGTTACACTAGTAGATCTCGAGAAAGCATTTGATTGGGTTTGGCAGAATGGATTTATATAGAAATTACTAAAAAAAAAAGAGTTCCCCACACATCTTTGTCATGTGGTATGGGATATGTGTACACACATCCACAAAGGTTTTTACCATTACCGATGGATTGCAACAATAGCCTATGCAGACGATCTAATTATCTATGTTGCCGGCAGAAACATCTCTAACGTATAGGCCACATTACAAACTTTAGTCAATAAAATCAACAATTATTATTCAATCGGGAACCTAAGATGAAACCCTCTGAAATGTGAGTCAATATTATTTCGACGTACCAGCGAACTCCTCCCCTACAGAGACCGCATACTAAAAGACGAATTTCACATCACTACCCACAACCCAGATACTAGAGCCCCGGTAAGAATACCTACAAAAAATATCGTCAGATACCTAGGAATAAACCTAGATAACTTAGTCAGATGTAACAAGCATTGGGCAATCCAAATTGAAAAAGCCAAATGAAGATATCTATCTCTGGTGCGACTGATGCATACTAAATTTATCATCCCTGTAGTCAGAGTGATAATATACCAAATTCTCATCAGACCTATACTAACGTATGCAGCACGGGTCCTATGGGATCTAGGGGCTGCTCAAACTGAAAATCTCAGAAAATTCGAAAGATTATGCTTACAAGCTGCTCAATTTCTATACAGATCGCCAGAATCACAATATTAACACAGAGTAAAACATAAAATAGTATATGACACTGCCAATATCCCAAGAATAGACAATTTCATAATAAGGCTAACCAGAGACTACTTTGCAAGTACAGAATTATCACATAACAGAACCATCAAATCCTTCAGCAGCCCAGACGTATTGTTAACAAATTTTCCAACTAATACGGGCTACATACAACCGGAAGCCTTCAGTATCCACGACCGCGCCGGAATAATCCAAGATCACAATAATGAACCAATCCTCATGCATTGGAAAATACATGCCGCGAATAACAAGCTACCGACTAACAATCGTCATAACTTCATATGCGATGCGACTATCCCAAATATAGATAAATATGACGATCACAGACTAAACAACAAATATTTCTGGCTCGATTCTACCACCACCACTCTGGCTCGCCACATAAATGAACTGAGAATAAGATTAAGGCTAGAAATCACACGACCGCACAGAAAACGGAAAAAGAGAAAAAGAAAATAAAATTGATCAACTATACACAAAAAAACAGAGCCCACACAAACAGGCATTACATAAACAAGGAGAATAAACATATCCAAACTACATACCAAATAAAAATGAGAGTAAAACAAAAGGGTATACACTCTCTCTAACATAAAATCTACACGTTTAAACTAAGCAAAACGTTAGGGGTGTGCGGGTAGCAGAATTGGTCGGGTTGGGTCGGGTTGGGTCGGGTAATTAGACTATGATCCGAACGGGTACCCGAGTTTTTCGGGTACCCGAATTTTTTCGGGTACCCTTGATCGGACGGGTATATTCGAACTTTATCGACTACCCGAGCTTTCCGAGTACTCGTCTCACATCGGGTACTCGATAAGCCGTGTTGCCGGAATAAAATTTCGTTTCATAGTATAGATAGCCCCACGGAAACGTACCAAAACGGACGAAATAGACTCCAGCTTTATGTTCTCTACCTTTCGCCGATAGTTTGGAGTTCATAAGAAATACAAATAATTTATTTAATAATTTTAGTATTTTCGTTATGTATATATTTACCATTATTTCCCGGCAAACGTATTTTAAGACACCTATCATTTCAGGAAATATCGAGATATTTGAATGTCGAAAAACTGAATAAAAGCAAGATCCTTCGTCGAATTTTGATTAATTCTGTCTAGTGCTAACTGGTAATTTCGGCGATTCATTTTTCTTAATTTAAATTTTGTCATTTTTTAATTTTTTTCCAGGTAAAACTTGTTCTCCAAACGCTTATATCTCTGAAACCAATCAAGATATTTTCAATTTTGAAATGTCAAATGAAAGCTACATTTTCTCGCTTCGAATAAACGCAGAGCGTTGAATCTTGGTCTTTTTGGGTTTTTTCTCCATTTAAAACCCACGTTAAAAAATTCTATACTTTAACGCGTTCGCCGGAACAGAAGATATTTATTGTACATTTTTTCCTTTCGCACACTTTTTAGTGATGCCAAAACGCAACTTTCCCGTGCTATTATGATACGATTCGTCAAAAGTGACCGTTTTTCACTCCACCCTACAGACAACACACACACACACACACACAGGACAGAAAAGTGAGACGAAAAAAGATTTTTTACAGTATTATCATTTATTTGTTTTATCGCCTTCTTCGAGTTTTCGTTTTCTCCCATTATTCGGTCGATACATCCAAATAAAAAATAAAAATAAATATAAATAATAGATACGGATCTCCGAGTCGTTTACGAATATTCGAAGTTTAAGAGTACTCGACGTTTGCGAATACCAAAAATTTGAGAGTACCCGATTACCAAATTCGGGTACCCGATAGTAGCCGGTAGTGCAAAAACGTAACCCGTCGGGTACCCGACCCGACCCAAACATCGGGTACCCGAGTGAATCGGGTACCCGCACACCCCTACAAAACGTCATTAACATAAGCGCATCCAAGCACTGTCGACACATAAAATAGTTAATGATTATCACAGTTTTTAAGAAGATATCCAGCGTGGTTGTTTTGTATGCCAAATATCCATCTCCTTTTTCCCACGCAAAAAAAAACCATTAATCTATCAACGTTGTTAAAAAATCAAAACACTATATATATCACATGGTACATTAAGACAAATACTATATGAACTTCGAGATGCTGTTAAAATCCAGCTTAAAATCAAACACATACCTATGATAAATATACGTTCAGTTTTGAAAGTTTATCTATACGTAATTTAAGCAAAATAATGTATGGCAATCTTTAATCAAATAAAAACTTTACATTAAAAAAACCATGCTTGCGGTTCTGGTTCGATCCCGGCGAATCGATTTTTTATCTATTTTTTTTCTTCATTTTACATTTAAAAAATGTCGAATTTACTCTCGCTTTAGCTACTCTCGCCTGTCCAGGTATTATTTTTAATATTTAATTCATATCTGTTTAATAAAGAATAGACATTGCGAACGGGGATCGAACCCGCGTGGTCTACACTCAGAGCCCGCACGCTGATATCTCAACCGCGAGGCTCTTGTGACTGCAAACCTGCCTTACGTATACACACTTATCCGACCTTTAAACAAAAAATTTGCTGCAGGACCAATGCTACATATTGTTTTTATAACCCCAAAGTATTTTCGACGCCAAAAGAAAACAATTTTTCCAAATTCCTAGAGTGGTGTTATCCCTTAAAGAAAAGAAATTGATTTTTTGGCCGTTGTAAACGTATGTCCCCCCTTAAAGAGTTTAAAAGAGTCTCGTACGTAGTAGCGAAAATTGGCAGAAAATTATGAAGCAACTCGTCCACTTTTTTATGTTCGCTATTTCGGTGTTCGCCATTTTGGACCATCGCTCGTTTGCCTATCTAAGATCTACACATTCGAAGTTTGTATCCTAGATATATGGCTTTTTACTATAGGTGGTATTACCAATATTAGATACTCACTTCTTTCTATTTCGGAGATATGAATGTTCTAGATTGTTTGAATCTGTTTTTGTATGACTCAAACTGCAGACAATCTGAATACACGTTCTCGAAAAAATAGTCCTTTGGTGTAATAGTTATTCGATTTCGTCATCGGCCGAAGGATACAATTTCGAATAATTTACAGTTCGCTATTGCGAGTTTATAATTCTGTCATTTCGAAATCTTTGTTGTCCTATATTTGGCCTTTCAAAGTTTTGACCCCCACCACAATGTGAAATGTGTTGAAAAAAATGCCGAAACACACATATCCAATGTGAAATGTGTTTTGAAAAAAATGCCGATCGAGAAAGACTCGAAGTTCTCTTTGAGCCTTTCTCGATCGTTTTGTCACTTTTCTTCAACGATTTGTAGCAAACTCAGAGTGTTGAAATTATTCAACCGTTGATTGATTACCGAAGGTGCACCTGTCTGCAATTGGAGGCTCTTTAAGCAACACTTTCGCAAGTCATCTTGAATTGTCGAATTGCGTAGTCAGAGGCTTTTCAAGCTGCTCTTCGATCGATCAATAGTTCCTTGAGTTGCGCTTTTGGAAACCATATATATTCTCGAAAGCGTCCCGTCTTCAAGACGAGACTCTTTGAGCTGACGGGGGGTGGAGTTGATTGCCTTCCCGTGGTGCCCTCCGAGAACGAGTGCACTAATTTATTATGAAAGATTAAATATGAAAGATTTAATCTAAAGATAAAATGATGAAAGATTAAATAAACTGTACTTGCAGTTATGCAGTATTTGATTAGTGCACTCGGCTAAACAATCAACAAAGCATTTTTAAATAAATAGACGTTGGATAAGTTGGAAAAAAAGTGCCGAAATGATCGAGACAGAGAAACTTTGAGACAGAAAACTTTCAATCTTTCTCGATCGTTTTGGCATTTTTTTCAACACATTTCACATTGGATAAGTGTCTATACCTAAGGCAGCTTTGCGGTAACAAGAGCCTCGCGGCTAAGATATCAGCATCCGGGCACTGAGTACGGACGACGCGGGTTTGATCCCCCGAAGCAACGTCTTTTGTTTTATTAAACATATATGAATTAAATATACTAAATAATGCCTGCACAGGCGAAAGTAGCTAAAGGGCGAGGAAGCTCGGAATTTTGTAAATATAAAATAAAGAAAGAAAAATAGACGCAAGCTCATTAATCCGTCATGCTGCCAACTCAGCCACGACGCTCATTGAGGATAAAGAAACATTTATGACACACGCTTATCCATAATGTTTACTATAAAGAAAAACGCCGAAATGACCGCCGCAAAGGCTCAAGATTTCTTTTTCAACCTTCCACGGTCGTTTCGGCGTTTTATTTTTCAGCGTGTTTCGTCGTTAAGTTTTTTAACCCGCATTTTTGGCATAAACAGGTAACCGAGAGAAAACAATGATCTCGATACATGTTTTTCACTTCAAAATTCATTTAAGACGGAATGACACCTCATCGCGGTCGGTATGGTAGAACAATCAGCCCCGGTTCTAAGGGGAGGCAAACCGGGGTACCTGCCCCGGGCGGCAATTTAAGGGGGCGCTGAATTCTTGTGTTTGCAAAAAAATTGTTTCACTGAAGCGTCTAGCATCCAGGGCGCTTTAGTGAGTTTCAATGGCCTCGTGATTCTAGCCATCGGCGACAAAAGTGCCTACGAGACGAACTTTGATGAAGTCCGTTTAGGCCTCTTTTGAAAAACTGCCCATGTATAGCTCAACAAGTTGTCGATCGATCTGGCTGATCGCGTAAATAAATTACTTTTTTGGGGTAAAAATCGTTGAGAAAATAGTCAAAAATATGAAAATTTGGTTACAAAGCCTACTTAATTTTTAATTTTATACTTTTCTATATTTTCATAGGTATATCCTTCGAACAATGTTATACTGAGTAACCTCCCAAAATTTCAGCCAGATCGGTCAATCACTTTTTTAGCTATAACATGAGCAGTTTTTCGAAAGACGCCTAAAGAAATACCTTATAACGCCGCCATTTTTTTTTAAATAAATAAAAATTAACACTTAAAAGTTGTAATAACATAATGTCAACATTTTTAAATGATGCGATTATTTCATCACCTTTAAAAAAAGGTATGAAAAATGACTCATTTTCGGGCGTCTAAAGAGATTTCCCCCCTTAATCTCAAATGCTGGAGGGGAGGGGCGCCAATGTCAACTTTTTGCCCCGGCTCGGAAGAATCGTAGATCCGGGGCTGAGAACAATTGTAGATACCCAAACATCTCTGAAACGGCTCTTCAGATCCCGTCGAAACTTTGCCAAACGACGTCAAATAGATAGACGAACAGCTGTCTGCCCCTCAAATGTTCGTCTATATATTTGACGTCGTTTGGCAAAGTTTCGACGGGATCTGAAGAGCCGTTTCAGAGATTTTTGGGTATCTATAATTGTTCTACCACACCGACCGCGATGAGGTGTCATTCCGTCTTAATGCATATTCCAATCCGCAGTACACATATTTGTCGAGCTCGATCGGACGGAAAACCTCGTTCCGTTCGCCTGTCGAGTAAGCACGATTTGCGAGGGGCGGAGACCCTCTCCGAGCCACCCATTCGTGTTCACGGTAACTGCGATACCGACTTGAGCGGCGATCACGACTCGCGCGGCTACAAGGGAATCTGCAACCTCGACAGAGGCGATGCACACAAAATCATATTCCCCAACTTGCCGCCGCGATTTAGCGCCATTTCCAAGACACCCCGAAAAGGGGAGCGTTGTACATCTCCCTACTAATTTCTGCCTACTCATCTCTCGTTGCACATTTCCGTACCACCAGAGATTAGTAGGGAGATGTACAACGCTCCCCTTTTCGGCGTGCCACGGAAATGGCGCTAAATCGCGGCGGCGAGTTCGGGAATATGATTTTGTGTGCATCGCCTCTGTCGAGGTTGCAGATTTCCTCGTAGCCGCGCGAGTCGTGAGCACCGCTCAAGTCGATATCGCAGTCAGCGTGCACACGAATGAGTAGCTCGGTGGGGGAAAAGTCTCTGCCCCTCGCTCACTCGACAGGCGAACGGAGCGAGGTTTTCCGTTCGATCGAGCTCGACATATGTGTGGCCGTACTGCGGATTGGAATATGCATGAAATGAATTTCAAAGAGAAAAACATGTATCGAGAAAATTGTTTTCTCTCGGTTGGCCGTTTATGCCGAGAATGCGGGTTAAAAAAATTAACGACGAACCGCGTTGAAAACTAAAACGCCGAAACGACCGTGGAAGGTTCAAAAAGAAATCTTGAGCCTTTGCCGCGGTCGTTACGGCGTCTTTTTTCAACAGTAAACATTATGAATAAGCGTGTATCATAAATGTTTTTCTATCCTCAATGAGCGTCGTGGCTGAGTTGGCAGCGGGACGGATTGACTATGCTTGCGGTCCGGGTTCGATCCCTGGTTAATCGACTTTTTTAATCAATTTTTTTTCTTCATTTTATATTCAAAAAATGGCCTTTGTAACTGTAAAAAATAAATAATAAAATGTACAAATAAAATACACTACTCACACAAATGAACGGATATTTAAAAAATTACAAATTTTTGGCTGATTTTCAACAAGGGATGACTCGGAGAAAAATGGTCATACAGAAAAAAAAAGGAAATTATAGCTTCAAGTATCTAGTTTTCAGATCTGGACTGTAAAATTTGTTAGCGTGCGCGGTTTTCTTGTAATCATCCGAAAACCAACGAAATTTTGTTTCCAAATTTTTGCTCGTATTTAAAATGGTCAGTCGACTTCAAAGAATTTTTTTTATCATACGACTATCAAAGTCTTTTAGACAATTTAATCAGCTTTAATTTGACCTTTTAACGAGCTCTGTACGATGATTTGGCGCGGAGTAATCGTCGATCGAAAAAATATTTGAAGTCGACAGACCATTTTAAAGACGAGCAAAAATTTGGAAAAAAAATTTCGTTGGTTTTCTGATGATTACAAGAAAACCATCCACGCTAAAAAGTTTTCAGTCCAGATCTGAAAACAAGATACTTGAAGCTATAATTTCCTTTTTTTTATTTTCTGTACAACCATTTTTCTCCGAGTTATCCCTTGTTGAAAATCAGCCAAAAATTCGGAATTTTTTAAATATACCTTAATTTGTGTGAGTAATGAATTTTATTTGTACATTTTATTATTTATTTTTTACAGTTACAAAGAAGAAATTTTGGTGCCGCAACAAAAAGAAAAGTGGTGTCAGCAGCAGCCGCAGCGGCAAGAGCCACCCGAGGCAGCCCAAGGGCGCGATCAGGGCAGGCCATCGAAAGAACAGGGGCACGAGCGCGGGGAGCGGCCGCAGGAAGGACGCCGCGGGTATCGTCGACGCGACCGAACACGCAGTCGTTCGCCCCGCCGGACGCATGTTGAAGTTGCTCAAAACGAGCGGGCGTTCCAAATTTTGGTGCAAACAGTATTGGAAAATATGACAAAAAAATTAATGTTTCCCCTAATACGTAAATGAGTTTTTACTTTTCCCCTTAGAAAATTAATTCAACAAATTGTTGAAGAAAAGTGCCGACACGATCGAGAAAGGCTCGAAGAGAACTTTGAGTCTTTCTCGATCGGCATTTTTTTCAAAACACATTTCACATTGGATAAGTGTGTTTCGGCATTTTTTACAAAACATTTCACATTGGGATGGGGGTTAAAACTTTGAAAGGCCAAATATAGAACGACAAAGATTTCGAAATGACAGAATTATAAACTCAATGTAACGAACTGTAAATTATTCAAAATGTTATCCTTCGACCGATGACTAAATTGAATAACTATTACACCAAAAGATTATTTATTCGAAAGCTCATTTATTCGAGAACGTGTATTCAGATTGTCTGCAGTTTGAGTCATACAAATACAGATTCAAACAATCTAGAACATCCATATCTCCGAAATAGAAAGAAGTGAGTATTTAATATTGGTAATACCATCTATAGCAAAAAGCCATATATATCGAGGATACAAACTTCGAAAGTGCAGATCTCAGACAATCTCAGGCAAACGAGTGATGGTCCAAAATAGCGAACACCGAAATAGCGAACATCAAAGAAGTGGACGAGTTGCTTCATAATTTTCTGCTGGTTTTCGCTAAAACGTACGAGATTCTTTTAAGGCGTCTGGCCACCTTGGCCGATCAAAAAATGGGTATATTAAAAAAAAAATAAACTCGACAGTATGGGCCGGAATATTTTTATTTTTTTACATAACGTCAGAAAGGGCTTTTAAAATAACGTTAATAAATTTCCGTTCAATATATTTAAAAATGGTGCCGTTATGCACATTGCCGCGGAGGCCCTCCGCACGATACGCGCGGTCGTTGTCCCAGCTGTTACCCGGTCATGTCACATCTGAAAAAAAAATCAGCTTATTCGTGAGTAGTGTCGCTACAATGTAACGTAGCGGTTTTTTTTCGACCATTAAAAAAATTATAGTGAGCCATAATTCCGGTGAAAAAGACAATTTTTTTCTTCGGCTCACCATAACTTTTTTAATGGTCGAAAAAAAACCGCTACGCTACATTGCAGCGACACTACTCACGAATCAACTGATTTTTTTTGCAGATGTGACATGACCGGGTAACAGCTGTGACAACGACCGCGCGTATCGTGCGGAGGGCCTCCACGGCAATGTGCATAACGGCGCCATTTTTTAAATATTTTGAACGGAAATTTATTAACGTTATTCATAAAGCCCTTTCTGACGTTGTGTAAAAAAATAAAAATATTCCGGCCCATACTGACGAGTTTATTATTTTTTTTATAAAATATACCCATTTTTTGATCGGCCGAGGTGGCCAGACGCCTTAAAGTCTTTAAGAGGGGATATACATTTACAACGATCAAAAAATCAATTTCTTTTCTTAAAGGGAGAACACCACTCTAGGAATTTGGACAAATCGTTTTCATTTGTCTTCAATATTACTTTGGGGTCATAAAACCAATATGCAATTAGTATGCAGCGATTTTTTTTTAAGGTTGGATAAGTGTGTATACGTAAGGCAGGTTTACAGTCTCACAAGAGCCTCGCGGTTGATATATCAGCGTGCGGGCTCTGAGTGCAGACGACGCGGGTTCGATCCCCTGTAGCCAATCTTTTTTTTAAATTAATCATATATGAATAAAATATCATAAATAATGCCTGGACAGGCGAGAATAGCTCAATTGAGAGTATGGTCGAATTTTTTTGAATATAAAATGAAGAAAAAAAATAGATTAAAAAAGTCGATTAACCAGGAATCGAACCCGGACCGCAAGCATCGTTAATCCGTCACGCTGCCAACTCAGCCACGACGCTCATTGAGGATAGCAAAACATTTATGATTCACGCTTATTCATAATGTTTACTGTTAAAAAAAACGCCCTAATGACCGCGGCAACGGCTCAAGATTTCTTTTTGAACCTTCCACGGTCGTTTCGGCCTTTTATTTTTCAACGCGGTTCGTCGTTAACTTTTTTAACCCGCATTGTCGGCATAAACAGCCAACCGAGAGAAAACAATTTTCTCGATACATGTTTTACTCTTTGAAATTCATTTAACGCATATTCCAATCCGCAGCCACACATATGTCGAGCTGGATCGGACGGAAAACCTCGCTCCGTTCGCCTGTCGAGTGAGCGAGGGGCAGAGACTTTTCCCCCACCGAGCTACCCATTCGTGTGCACGCTGACTGCGATATCGACTTGAGCGGTGTTCACGACTCGCGCGGCTACAAGGGAATCTGCAACCTCGACAGAGGCGATGCACACAAAATCATATTCCCCAACTCGCCGCCGCGATTTAGCGCCATTTCCGAGGCACGCCGAAAAGGGGAGCGTTGTACACAGGGGGCATGGAGACTAGAGTAAAGGAGTCCGAACGCATATGGCGGAATGGGTGAAAAAGTGACATGTAAAAGCGATGATATTTCCTAGTTTGAAATTCAGCCACGGTAGCGCTCTTGTTCCAAAGATGCCACCGTGAAGTTTCGCGTTGGTCATACAACGAAGTGAGCTCTGAGTTTTATTTCCGTTTTATACGTCTTTATTCGCGGTGTATTTCTTTCGGGTGTGTATAAGTGTGTATAAAGTGAAAAAAGTACTCCTGCTAAATATTGTGACTCGTTACCTCGTAAAAGATAACGTACTGGTAAGGAGAAGGCATTTTTTTTACATATTTAATGATATTTGGAGTAATATTTTGTTATTATAATTTGCCGATTAAATAAATTGAAGTTATGGCGCCATATATAACGTTTTTTTTCACGCTCGTAGCCGGCGTAATTTCTATTGCAGTGAGGGATTAATGTGCATATTTCGAGTTGAAATATAAACAAAACTAATAAACAATACATATTTTCAATTTCAACCATTATACTAGCTTGCAGCGTGGAAATTAGACGCCAGTTCAATTTATTCAACCTGCATAATACAATAACAAAATGTTACCCCGCAAGACATCTAATATTTACAATAATGAATTTCTTTATTTTTGCAGACTGCTTCATCAAGGTCGAGATGCGTAAGCCGTGCGCGTATCCGGGATGCCGAAGTGGGCGACCCTCGGTCAGGCAGTGATGCCAACTCCTACAGAATGTTCCCCCAAGGACCACCTTCAAATCCCCCTAGATGTCGATGAAAAACCCCTAAAGTTTTCATTGTACACGCTGTTTGAGTACTTGACTTACTTTGCAATCCAATAAAACTCGCAAGTAGACAACCAACTACCGGATACAACCTCAACGTTACAACTGACAACGTGAAACCGTTGAACCGTAAAAGTAAAAACGGAATTCTCTTGATCAGCAAGTTGTTGGTCATAATTCGAAATAAAATTTGAAATTAAATACGTAATGAGACAACAAACTAACGGACACAACCTCAACGTGACGGCGTGAAAACTCCGAACAGTAAAAGCAGTAAAAGTGAAAACGGAATTCGTTGGTCTTGACCTGCAAATTGTTGTTCGTCGTAGTGCGAAATTCAGCCACCAGTACCACTTGTGTTGCTAGTACAAGACATGAAGTATGGCATTGGTGTAAAACATTTTGAAAGGCAATCGATTATAATTGAGCATAAAGAAAAGTGATCCTTAAATTTAACGTTTAGTTTATAAGAAATATTTATTGCCAATGGAAGATTCTTCGCAGGAATAAGTATTTCGAATATATAAAATTCATTATCGCCCACATAATTTCGACGATCGAACGAATTGACCTATTTCAATTTCCGTTCGAATTAATTGAAGATACATTGTTTTTTTATTTTCTCTTTTTTTTCAAGATATACACTTTACTTTCACGCCCTCAAAAAAGTTTCTTAAATAATATACCCGCTAAAAAATCCCCCTAAAGAATACCCCTAAATAAATTTACTCCCTAAGAAAACCCCTTCACATTTTGTTTCCCCCTAAGTTTAGGGGCAAAACCCCCAAGTTGGCATCACTGCCGTCAGGGCGGAACGGACGCGTGCTAGATTACGGCAGCTATCGGTTTTTCAAGTACCCGGAGTAACTCTTTGGCTCTACATTTTTTTCTTATTTTCGACAGTAAAGCACTTAGCAGCGCTGCTCAGTATCCAGTCAACGCGGTTCCCCTGTCGAGCTAAAAATGGCATAGCAGTGCCGCAAAGTGCTTTGTTGTCGATTATGCGATCAATACAGCAAACTCCCGCTAACTGCTTAATGAATAACTGTCGCTGACCCTCCCGCTTGAGGGGAAAAGCTCGCTCATGCTTTTGCTCTTTAGTGGCGGAGAAGGGTCCTTCGGTTACTGTCGCACCGCGCAGATCAGGATCCTGACAGTGCAAGAGTTAGAGGAAGTTCACTGTACTGATAATATCAGTGCATGTCACTGACATTTTTTTGTGGTTTGAAATTAAATATTATATTAAATTACAGAATATGCTGCAGCGATGGAGCGAGGCCATCCAACACCAACTTGCTCCGAGTGATTGAGTGTGCGAGCTTCACTTCTCTGACTCCGATGTGGTCAAAGAAGATCGTACACAAATGCCTGATGGAGAAATCGTTATTATTCCCCGCAGGAACTATTCTTTGGTTGCAGATG
The DNA here is from genome assembly GCA_963210295.1 of Ophion ellenae. Lineage (NCBI taxonomy): Eukaryota > Metazoa > Arthropoda > Insecta > Hymenoptera > Ichneumonidae > Ophion > Ophion ellenae. The sequence continues at coordinate 10,780,924 of OY723393.1, forward strand.
CATTGCCCATCGCAGTATATAACGGGGTAAGAATAGTAATATTTTATGTTATACGGGTATCCCACGATGGAATGTCATCTGTGAAATGCGGGGATGGGGGTGAATTTCCGAGACGATTGATATAAGCATGTATGGGTCCCAGATCACCCCCTGAATTGTTATTAATTTTGCAAGGCAGTCAATCAGGCGCGCCCGTTAAGCGGGCCTACGTCAGTGAGCGACACGCACATGGGGTAGCGCCCGGCGGATTGGTTCACCGACGTAGGGCCGCTCAACGGGCGCGCCTGATTGGCTGCCTTGAAAAATTAATAACAATTCAGGGGTTGATCTGGTACATACTTATACCAATCGTCTCGGAATTTCACCCCCAACTCCGCATTTCACGGATGACATTCTATCGTGGGTCACCCTGTATAATCTGTATTGCATCCATTGCGGGTTATTTTTTTGCCGCCTTTTTATTTGCCTTGCAATTCTGCTTTCATTTTACATTGTTTTAATTTCTCTTTTCTTTATTTCCTTCTCTTTTCTCGTTCAATTTTTTTGCAACACCTTTCTCTCCTGCTTCAATGCAATAATCAATAATTGTTTTTTGCGACAGGAGAACAAACAATATGCCGCTTCGTACGATCAACATTTTGCTCCACGGTATCACCAAAAACAAATAAATAATGCAAACGAGTTCGAGCTCCATTTGTACCCGGATCGTTTGCTCGCGGGGAGTTGAACTCGTTAACCTCGGGCATGAGAGAACGATAACGAGATCCTCGAGCTTGCGAAAAACACCCCAACGCTTGACCACACTTATTCATGAACAGTGGTCAGAATTATTTTAAAAAACAGTTCTAAGCATCAAGTCCAAGAGATAAGCTCGGAGAAATTGTACACGCGCATACTCTGGAGTATCAGATATTCGACTAATATTTATTTATTTCCCGTGTTATTCGCAGGCATTAACACAGTGTCGAGCTTCAATATCCGGAAGCCGACGTCCAACCATTTTTGGTCAAGTCACACCAATACTTTCAGGACTTCAAACAGCAAGGTCTCAAGGACATACATTAGGCAAAAAGGAGTCGGAATAATATTAATGCACAGTGTAACAACCATTATACGACAGGTGAGGGATACCAAATTATACAATCAGGCTCTCGCCAACAAGAGGCATGAAAAACTAATACTTTTTCTCTTGAAACAGGTATCGCGACAGAAACCCCAAGTACTGCGGTCATGATAATGCCATGGATCCCATTCAGAGTCCAGAGAAATTGAGAGCGCTCGAGGCTCAATATCGAACCACCGTCTCGAATAAATTTAGGCGTGAAAGGGAAAAAGTGCGTTTACACTACTATACAGCCGAGATATTGAATGTTTGATTAATTAATGTTGAGTGGGCGTAGCTTGTGCGTACTTCGGAGGGGCTGACCATCCCCGATACGTCTCGTGTGTACACGAGGGACAGATGTACAAATTATGAACTCAAGTTCCGTTCAGCCGCAGTTTAAACTAATCAATTTTCAAGATAAGCATTGTGGCACTTCCGAAAATATTTATTTGAGAGAAAAAAAAGTATCCTTGGAGTAAATGATAAATATACATTTTTTTTATCGGCCAGTAAATATAGCGTAGATATTTACTGTTAGTCTGCTTTTTCAACCATTTTTATGAGCAAGCAAATATTGTTCGATCTTCCTTGGATTCTTCTTCACGCGAGAGACACATCGAGGATTTTTCGTAACTCGCCACATTTGTTTTTTTTATCAATTGAAGATGAAGAAACGATCGACACCGAATGTTCGTTACTGGCTTTATCGCAATTAAGCCAAACACATTTATTCGAAGACTCCAACTCACCTTGACGATCCTTGGGATATATTTTTTTCTTCAATAATCAGCGTTCGCGATCTCACAGCGTGTAATTAATTTGATTCGTGCTGTCAGAAAAAAAATATTAATGCATGAAAAAAAACAGGCAACACGAACGAGAATAATGAGGCTCAACGCAAGAAGTTCGAGCCTCGCTCGCAAAATCGGCGAAACACTTTTTGCAATGTTTAATTTCTGAATTTTGGTACCCTTCATGTACGCACGCAGATATTGTAGATTAATTTATTGAAAACAAAAAAGAATTCATTATCAACATGCAGTTGATATACGCGGTTGAGAATTTCTTGTATCCAGCAAAACTCAGATGGGTATGAAAAGTTCAACAAACCGCCAACGAGCCTCCAACCTGTCCTACGCTACATCAATGTATGGGCTGTTCCACACCAACGCGAAATATATTAAAAAATATATAATTTTATGAAATAAAAGTCGTGTTCATTTTTGTGAAAAACAAATCAACGAACTACAAATGATTAATTATACAACCAACCATCGTAAATGTACAATCTAATCGGGAAGATGTACACATTTTTTAATCCCACAACATCTCTGCCCCCTTCGTATTTGTATTTTGAGCATTGTGAACATTTGATGGGCGTGTAAGAAACAAATAAAATATCAGTGGTCCCGAAATTAACGTTTATTATTCATTCATCGTCAGTATTTTTGTTTTGGGAGAGTTTTCGTCTATAATTAGCAGTCCATAATTTCCGTTCAGTGTTTTAAAAAATTACTTACATTTAGGAGCAAACATAAAACTGATTTTTTCATTTCGACACTTAGTTTATGAGCAATATTTATTGCGAAAAAAAACTTTCCCGACGAGGGTGCGATCCCGGGCTCTGGCACACGGTACTCCAGCGTGCTAACCATTGAGCTATCACTTGCATCACTAGAATAAGTAGTTTTTTAATATTTACGCAGTTCCCCCCGGATGGAGTTTAGATTCGGTTTGGATTATTGGTAGGTGTGAGGTTTAATGTAAATTCTATATTGTTTTATTCTTGTTTCTCGTGACTTAAAAAAAGCTAAAACATTTGCAGTATCAATCGGCTCCAAGTCGACAAATGACTGATATATTTACATTTCATAACTATGAACAAAAGCATATCAATATAACTCATCAATTTTATAGAAAAAATGTACGACAAACTATTCCGAATCACCGCGTTTCCCGGCGTTTCCGGTATCGCCGCAGTATAGGCGCCTCCACGCGGTAGGTGGTGTAAGTCGTTGCCGTCATCGCTTTTTCAGACCATTTCTCCAACACTGCTATCGGGCTCCTTTACCTCTAGTCTCCATGACAGGGAGGCTAGAGTGGGAGGAGTCCGATCTCTTATGGAGAGACTTGAAAAAGTGGCTACAAAAATGTGGTCAAACAGGGATGGCGCCACTGTTGCTAAGACCTCGAGAAGTGAGCTGCGTGTGACAGAGACGGAACAAGTAAATAATGAGAAGTTCGCTGTGCATAAGGCAGCATGATACTTGAGAAGTAGGCTGCGTGCGAGAGAGTTGCGAAATGATATATAGCCAGATCGCGCGCAAAAGTTACCCCCTCGCTAGTCCCCTGCGCGCCCATCACACATCATAGTAGCGCGTGTCCGTGAGCGAGCGACGCTCGGACGTCTACGGAAAGAGCCGAGCGCCATCGAAGTTTCCCGACCGCGCCTTCGGCAGCTACACCAATACATGGACGCTGAGCACGTTCATGTGCGGCCAAGCCGAAACGAAGGCTTCGAGCATGAAGGCTAGAGTGGGAGGAGGCCGATCTGTGCATTTCAAAGTGGCTACAATAATGTGGTCAAAAAGGGATGGCGCCACTATCTCTAAGACCTCGAGAAGTAAGCTGATGGAAGAGGATCGAATACGCATCCCAGCAAGCAGTGCAGCGAGATCACGCACAAAAGTTACCCCCTCTCTAGTCTCTTACGCGCCCATCGCGCAATCATAGTCGCGCGTGTCCGTGAGCGAGCGACGCTCGGACATCTTCGGAAAGAGCCGAGCGCGCCGAAGGTTCCCGACCGCGCCTTCGGCAGCTACACCAATCATGGACGCTGAGCACGTTCATGTGCGGCCAAGCCGAAACGAAGGCTTCGAGGGAAAAAGCAATCTGAGCACGACTCGCGCGTGACGTCACCCGACGGAACGCGCGAGGCTTTTAGATGATTTCAATGCTTATTTAGCTCTTGATTCTCTACGTTATCAATGTATACAAAAAAATGTATCGTGCACCCTGATCGCTTATTTTTTTAGTTTATACGTTAATTTGAATATAATTATGAATCCAAATTACAACTTATTTATCTTCTAAAAAATTGTTTACGCTTTACTCACACCCGTCCTTATGCCAAATAAATTAATATTAATAAAAGTAAGCGGAAATATATTTATATTCGTATTATTATATTAATTCTCATACTTTCATCAAGCGATAAAGCATTATCCCCAAAAACAAGCCAATGAACCATCCGGCCGCGAATCGTCAGTACCAGAAAGTGCATATTCTACAAGCGATGGGATGGTCCCGTTGGTAGCGTTCCTGGCTTCGGTCCGCAGAGGCGCAGCCAGCTTTTTTTTAAATTATTATTACTATTAATTCTTGTTTGATTAGTTATTTTTATTAGATATCATTATTATTTTAATTAGTTATCTTTTAGTTTCGAAAAATTTATCGCGCACTCCGACCGCTTATTTGATAAGTTTGTACGTTAATTGAAATGTAATAATAAATGTAAATTACAACTTATTTATCTTCTAAAAAATTGTTTGCGCTTTACTCACACCCATCCCTATGCCAAATAAATTGTAATTCATAAAAGTAAGCGGAAATATATTTATAGTCGTATTATTATATTCATTCTCGTAAGGTACGATTCGCGGCCGGATGGATGATTGGCTTGTTTTTGGGGATAATGCTTTATCGCTTGATGATAGTGTATGAGAATGAATATAATAATGCGAATATAAATATATTTACGCTTACTTTTATGAATTACAATTTATTTGGCATAGGGACGGGTGTGAGTAAAGCGCAAACAATTTTTTAGAAGATTAATAAGTTGTAATTTAGATTTATTATTACATTTAAATTAACGTACAAACTAATCAAATAAGCGGTCGGAGTGCGCGTAAATTTTTCGACACTAAAAGATAACTAATTAAAATAATGATAACGAATAAAAATAACTAATCAAATAAGAATTAATGGTAATAATAATTTTTAAAAAGCACTGAGCGCGGGGAACGATCCCGCGCCCCTGCGGACCGAAGCCAAGAACGCTACGAACGGGACCATCGCGTCGCTTGTAGAATATGCACTTTCTGGTACTGACGATTGGCGGCCAGATGGATAATTGTCTAGTTTTTGGGGGTAATGCTTTATCGCTTGATGAAAGTATAAGAATTAATATAATAATACGAATATAAATATATTTCCGCTTACTTTTATGAATTATAATTTATTTGGCATAAGGACGGGTGAGTAAAGCGTAAACAATTTTTTAGAAGATAAATAAGTTGTAATTTGGATTTATTATTATATTTGAATCAACGTATAAACTAAAAACATAAGCGATCAGGGTGCGCGATACATTTTTTTGTATACATTGATAACGCAGAGAATCAGGAGCTAAATAAGCATTGAAATCATCTAAAAGCCTCGCGCGTGACGTCACCCGACGGTCGTGCTCAGATTGCTTTTTCCCTCGAAGCCTCCGTTTCGGCTTGGGGGGCATCCATTAATTACGTGAGGTGATTTTGGCAATTTTTCGACCCCCCTCTCCCCCTGGTGAGATGTCGTGAGATTTTGCTCGACCCCCTCCCCCCTCCCATAATCTCACGTGAGATTTTTCAAAATGCATACGTTCACGGAAAATAAATTGAAGTAGAAGTAACTGCGCTTGTAGTACCATTTACTCCACCATGTAAAGTATCAGGGAGACTCTCCCGACGTGATAAAAATAACGTGATTACTAAAATTACTAAAATTACTAAAATTACGTGATATTTGCCGAAGCCCCCCCTCTCCCCCACGTGAGATTTGGTGAGATTTCGCTCGACCCCCTCCCCCCCCTAAACGCCTCGCGTAATTAATGGACGCCCCCTTGGTCGCACATGAACGTGCTCAGCGTCCATGATTGGTGTAGCTGCCGAAGGCGCGGTCGGGAAATTTCGGCGCGCTCGGCTCTTTCCGAAAATGTCCGAGCGTGCTTGCTCACGGACACGCGATACTATGATTGTGTGATGGGCGCGTGAGAGGCTAGAGTGGGGGTAACTTTTGCGCGCGATCTGGCTATATATCACTTTGCATCTCTCTCGCACGCAGCCTACTTCTCAAGTATCATGCTGCCTTATGCACAGCTCACTTCTCATTATTTACTTGTTCCGTCTCTGTCACACGCAGCTCACTTCTCGAGGTCTTAGCAATAGTGGTGCTATCCCAGTTTGACCACATTTTTGTAGCCACTTTTTTCAAGTCTCTCCATAAAAGATCGGACTCCTCCCACTCTACCCTCCCTGGCTTCGTGGGAAAAAGCAATCTGAGCACGACTCGCGCGTGACGTCACCCGACGGCACGAGCGAGGCTTTTAGATGATTTCAATGCTTATTTAGCTCTTGATTCTCTGCGTTATTAATGTATACAAAAAAATGTATCGCACACTCTGATCGCTTATTTTTTTAGTTTATACGTTAATTTAAATATAATAATAAATCTCAATTACAACTTTATTTATCTTCTAAAATATTGTTTACGGTTTATTCACACCCGTCCTTATGCCAAATGAATTATAATTAATAAAAGTAAGCGGAAATATATTTATAGTCGTATTATCATGTTAATTCTCATAGCTCTCATATGAAACTCTCATATGAAAAACACAAAAAAAAACCTCAAAACCTTAGATTTCAACGAACCAAGAACATACATCTTCACATTTTCAATCATGACGAATTTTTAAGGACAATATCATCACAAACACATCTGAACCAAAACAATATACATCACCTAAATTATCAAAACATAAATCAAACAACACAAAATCACAACATCTTATACTCAACTCTTACTAATAGACAACATGACACAAATAATTATATTTCCACTGATCCTCTGAATAATATAAATTCGACAATCACATTAAATAAAACGAAAGAATGGCTTATAAATCTCTCCAACATTGATATTCCGCTACACATGTCCATATTCTCGTCTCTAGGTGAAAAGTTTTGTTTTCCTTACCTCAAACTCTCAAACATAAAAACTCATATCCACAAATCAATCTTCGAACTTGAGTCCAAATTAGATTTTTTACTCGACAAACCTAGACAAATTGAAATTGGAACCAGATTCACTAAAATCTTAAACAAAATAAATATTCCAACATCATTTTCCAACACTAATCAAATTATAAAACATACGTCCTCATTCTTAAAAAACAACCCTCAATTTTTAGTTACTCGAGCTGACAAAGGAAATTCAACAGTCATTCTTAACAAATCAGATTACATTACAAAAACTCATAATTTACTCGCAGATTCCTCAACTTACAAATTACCAAATAGAAATCCCATCAACACTCTACAAAAAGGCATTAACAATATTCTCTCCAGATGGAAAACCCTAAAAATCATTGATGAAACAAAATACAAATACTTAAAAGCTGAAAATTGCAACCTATCTCGTCTCTATTGTCTGCCAAAACATTATAAAAATAATTATCCACTTCGTCCAATAGTATAATCAATAAATAGTCCAACACATAAACTAGCTGAATTTATACAATCTAGACTTTCTAAATTAATCAATACGACTAATTCACACGTCAAAGATAGTTTCCAACTAAAAAATTCACTTTCTAACATCTCAACGCCACTCAACTACAAATTGGTCTCGTTTGATGTTGTTTCTCTCTATACGAACATCCCATTACAACTTGTTATTCAAAGCCTTCAAAATGATCAAATCTATTTTCAAAAACATTTCCTTTAAACGAAATAATTAAAGCCATAGAATAAATCATGTTCTCAACTTTCTTTACGTTTCAAAATAACATTTACCAACAAATCTCAGGGTTACCTATGGGCTCACCTCTGCCTCCAATACTATCTAACATGGTCGTGATTGATCTTGAAACAAATTGTCTGGAAAAATTAAAATTTTCGTTACCACTATATAAAAAATATGTTGATGATATTATTATTGCTCTACCAACAGACAAAATTGAGTCCACCAAAAATATTTTTAACTCATATAACTCAAAATTACAATTTACATCAGAAAATGAAGTAGATAAAAAAATCCCGTGTCTTGATATACTTTTAATCCATAAACAAAATTCAATTATCAAAAATTGGTATAGGAAACCAACCTGGTCAGGCAGATTCTTAAATTTCTTTTCACACCACCGACTTTCCCAAAAAAGCCATAATTTACATGCTAGTTGACAGAGCAATAAAATTATCTCATCCTTCATTTCACAAAGAAAACCTCGAACTTATTAGTAACACGATGACACAAAATTGCTATCCGATCTCTTTCACAGAAAAAATAATAAAACATCGGCTTTCTACAATCAATAATCAAAAAAAGAATAACAACAATTTTCATTCTTGCAGACTAATAAATGTTCCTTACACAAAAAACATCCATCATCAACCAATTCGTCTTTTCCAACAAAACAACATACCATTAGTCACAAACAATAAACACAACATTTCATCGATTACTGGCTCCACCAAAGACAAAATAAATAACAACCAAAAATCCAACATAGTTTACAAAATCGATTGTAAAGATTGTAATGCCACATATATCCGCCAAACCAAAAGATACCTTGAAACCAGAATAAAAGAACATAAAAATAGCCTAAAGCATACTGCGACAATACACACAGCCTTAGCACAACATGCAATAGAACAAAAACATGACTTTCAATTCGACAATGTAAAAATTTTAAACAATGAAAATTGGCTCAAAAAGTCTAATCCTAGAAATGATCCAAATTAAGGCACATTCTAACGCCATAAATTTTAGAACTGACATACAAAAACTAAGCTCGATCTATAACTCTATTATATAACTATTAAAATATTTTACAATACTTTACTTGACATAACAATTTGAAAATTATTGACACTATAATTTAATTTTAAATACTCTTAACAAGACGCACCAATTTTATTTCTCTAGACACGTCACTGCCTAAAGGATCTTTCTCCCCCCGATTCGCAAAATAAAGACTCTAATAAGCTTCACGAAATTAAGACACCACTCAGTTTCTCTCGAACTCTCCGTGATCACACAACTCAATATGTAACTGAGAAAGGTAAATTTCGAGTTTTTGTTTATTTTGGAAGAAAATTAAAAAAATCTTAAACTCAATAGGTAATCATCACAGACATTTGATACTTTATTAAAATTTCTTTTAAATCAATCACGTACATTAAATTTTCACAAACAAAACACAAAACTTTCTTATAATTATTAATCCTTTACAGATGATAAAAATCGCTAAAAAACGATAAATTCTTCCATCTATTGAGTATACTCCAGCAAAACAGTAATTGCTTCCATAAATACTGTCTTTTGAAATAACCTTCCAAATATAATCAAAAGCTAGAAACATCAACAACATCGAGGTTAGTCGTTTCTCATATTTCATTTCTTTATAACTCCATAGTATAATAAACCACACTCTCACACATCACTCATTTCAAACACCGATGAATAAGAAGAATTAACGCAATACAAGAACTTATGCATATCAAATCAATATAGTTATAACCAAAACAGAATTAACATAACAGTTATACAAAACGACACAGCAATTTCATAACACAATCATAACATAAAACATTCGTGTATTTAATTCCTTCAAACTTGATTTGTAAAATTGGTGTATCAAACTTTATAGAGAAAAATATAATTTTTGAAGAGGACCCGACCCAAAGGGTCGTAACGTAGGAAAGCATCATTTATTTCCATCGCTGACCTTGGAAAACCTCTGTTGGCCGGACTGAAGCCGAATCTTCAACTAGCAACTTGTCATCAACACGGCCGCACACATCTTTGACTCATTAATTCTCATACTTTCATAAAGCGATAAAGCATTACCCCCAAAAACAAGCCAATCATTCATCTGGCCGCGAACCGTCAGTACCAGAAAGTGCACATATTCTACAAGCGATGAGATGGTCCCGTTGGTAGCGTTCCTGACTTCGGTCTGCAGGGGCGCGGGGACGTCCCCGCGCTCAGTATGTTTTTTTAAATTTATTATTACTATTAATTCTTATTTGATTAGTTATCATTATTACTTTAATAAGTTATCTTATAGTGTCGAGAAATTTATCGCGCACTCCGACCGCTTATTTTATTAGAGTGTACGTTAATTTAAATGTAATAATAAATCTAAATTACAACTTATTTATCTTCTAAAAAATTGTTTACGCTTTACTCACACCCGTCCCAATGTCAAATAAATTGTAATACACAAAAGTAAGCGGAAATATATTTATGTTCGTATTATTATATTCATTCTCATACTTTCATCAAGCGATAAAGCATCATCCCCAAAAACAAGTCAATCATCTATCCGGCCGCGAATCCTAAGTGCCAGAAAGTGCTTTTTTAACACAAGCGATAAGATGGTCCCGTTGGTAGCGTTCCTAGCTTAGGGGCGCGGGATCGTTCCCCGCGCTCAGTACTTCGAAATTTACATTTCTCAGTTACATATTGAGTTGTGTGATCACGGAGAGTTCGAGAGAAACTGAGTGGTATCTTAATTTCGTAAAGCTTATTAGAGTCTTTATTTTGCGAATCGGGGGAGAAAGATCCTTTAGGCAGTGACGTGTCAAGAGAATAAAATTAGTGCGTCATGTTAAGAGTGATTAAAATTAAATTATAGTGTCAATAATTTTCAAATTGTTATGTCAAGTAAAGTATTGTAAAATATTTTAATAGTTATATAATAGAGTTATAGATCGAGCTTAGTTTTTGTATGTCAGTTCTAAAATTTATGGCGTTAGAGTGTGCCTTAATTTGGATCATTTCTAGGATTAGTCTTTTTTGAGCCAATCTTCATTGTTTAAAATGTTTACATTGTCGAATTGAAAGTCATGTTTTTGTTCTATTGCATGTTGTGCTAAGGCTGTGTGTATTGTGGTAGTATGTTTTAGGCTATTTTTATGTTCTTTTATTCTGGTTTCAAGGTATCTTTTGGTTTGGCCGATGTATGTGGCATTGCAATCCTTACAATCGATTTTGTAAACTATATTGGATTTTTGGTTGTTATTTATTTTGTCTTTGGTGGAGCCAGAAATCGATGAAACGTTGTGTTTATTGTTTGTGACTAATGTTATGTTGTATTGTGGGAAAAGACGAATTGGTTGATGATGGTTGTTTTTTGTGTAAGGAACATTTATTAGTCTGGATGAATCAAAATTGTTGTTATTCTTTTTTTGATTGTTGATAGTTGAAAGCCGATGTTTTATTATTTTTTCTGTGAAAGAGATCGGATAGCAATTTTGTGTCATCGTGTTACTAATAAGTTTGAGGTTTTCTTTGTGAAATGAAGGATGAGATAATTTTATTTCTCTGTCAACTAGCATGTAAATTATGGCTTCTCTTGGGAAAGTGGGTGGTGTGAAAAGAAATTTATGTATCTGCCTGACCAGGTTGATTTCCTATACCAATTTGTGATAATTGAATTTCTTTATGGATTGAAAGTATATCAAGAAACGGGATTTTTTTATCTACTTAATTTTCTGATGTGAATTGTGATTTTGAGTTATATGAGTTAAAAATATTTTTGGTGGATTAAATTTTGTCTGTTGGTAGAGCAATAATAATATCATCAACATATCTTTTATATAGTGTTAACGAGAATTTTAATTTTTCCAGACAATTTGTTTCAAGATCAATCATGACGATGTTAGATAGTATTGGAGCCAGAGGTGAGCCCATTGGTAACCCTGAGATTTGTTGGTAAATGTTATTTTGAAACGTAAAGACAGTTGAGAACATGATGTATTCTCTGGCTTTAATTATTTCGTTTAAAGGAAATGTTTTTGAAAATAGATTTGATCATTTTTAAGGCTTTGAATAACACGTTGTAATGGGATGTTCGTATAGAGAGAAACAACATCAAACGAGACCAATTTGTAGTTGAGTGGAGTTGAGATGTTAGAAAGTGAATGTTTTAGTTGGAAACTATCTTTGACGTGTGAATTAGTCGTATTGATTAATTTAGAAAGTTTAGATTGTATAAATTTAGCTAGTTTATGTGTTGGACTATTTATTGATGATACTATTGGACGAAGTGGATAATTATTTTTATGATTTTTTGGCAGACAATAGAGACGAGATAGGTTGCAATTTTCAGTTTTTAAGTATTTGTATTTTGTTTCATCAATGATTTTTAGGGTTTTCCATTTGGAGAGAATATTTTTAATGGCTTTTTGTAGAGTGTTGATGGGATTTCTATTTGGTAATTTGTAAATTGAGGAATCTGCGAGTAAATGATGAGTTTTTGTAATGTAATCTGATTTGTTAAGAATGACTGTTGAATTTCCTTTGTCAGTTCGAGTAACTAAAAATTGAGGGTTGTTTTTTAAGAATGAGGACGTATGTTTTATAATTTGATTAGTGTTGGAAAATGATGTTGGAATATTTATTTTGTTTAAGATTTTAGTGAATCTGGTTCCAATTTCGATTTGTCTAGGTTTGTCGAGTAAAAAATCTAATTTGGACTCAAGTTCGAAGATTGATTTGTGGACATGAGTTTTTATGTTTGAGAGTTTGAGGTAAGGAAAACAAAACTTTTCACCTAGAGACGAGAATATGGACATGTGTAGCGGAATATCAATGTTGGAGAGATTTATAAGCCATTCTTTCGTTTTATTTAATGTGATTGTCGAATTTATATTATTTAGAGGATCAGTGGAAATATAATTATTTGTGTCATGTTGGCTATTAGTAAGAGTTGAGTATAAGATGTTGTGATTTTGTGTTGTTTGATTTATGTTTTGATAATTTAGGTGATGTATATTGTTTTGGTTCAGATGTGTTTGTGATGATATTGTCCTTAAAAATTCGTCATGATTGAAAATGTGAAGATGTATGTTCTTGGTTCGTTGAAATCTAAGGTTTTGAAGTTTTTTTTGGTGTTTTTCATATGAGAGTTTCAAATGAGAGTTTTCATATGAGAGCTATGAGAATTAACATAATAATACGAATATAAATATATTTCCGCTTACTTTTATTAATTATAATTTATTTGGCATAAGGACGGGTGTGAATAAACCGTAAACAATATTTTAGAAGATAAATAAGTTGCAATTGAGATTTATTATTATATTTAAATTAACGTATAAACTAAAAAAATAAGCGATCAGAGTGTGCGATACATTTTTTTGTATACATTAATAACGCAGAGAATCAAGAGCTAAATAAGCATTGAAATCATCTAAAAGCCTCGCTCGTGCCGTCGGGTGACGTCACGCGCGAGTCGTGCTCAGATTGCTTTTTCCCTCGAAGCCTTCGTTTCGGCTTGGCCGCACATGAACGTGCTCAGCGTCCATGCATTGGTGTAGCTGCCGAAGGCGCGGTCGGGAAACTTCGATGGCGCTCGGCTCTTTCCGAAGACGTCCGAGCGTCGCTCGCTCACGGATACGCGCTACTATGATTGTGTGATGGGCGCGCAGGGGACTAGAGAGAGGGGGTAACTTTTGCGCGCGATCTGGCTGCAGTGCAGCCAGATCGCGCGTAAAAGTTACCCCCTCTCTAGTCTCTTACGCGCCTATCACACAATCATAATAGCGCGTGTCCGTGACCGAGCGACGCACGGAGATCTTCGGCAAGAGCCGAGCGGGGTCGAAGTTTCCCGACCGCGCCTTCGGCAGCTACACCACACATGGACGCTGCGCACGTTCATGTGCGGCTAAGCCGAAACGAAGGCTTCGAGGGAAAAAGCAATCTGAGCACGACTCGCGTGTGACGTCACCGGACGGCACGCTTTTCGATTTCAATGCTTGTTTAGCGCTTGATTCTCGGTGTTATTAATGTATAGAAAAAAATGTATCGCGCATTCTGATCGCTTATTTTTTTAGTTTATACGTTGATTTAAAAATAATAATAAAGCTAAATTCCAACTTATTTATCTTCTAAAAAATTGTTTTCGCTTTACTCACACCCGTCCTTACGCCAAATAAATTATAATTCATAAAAGTAAGCGGAAATATATTTATATTCGTGTTATTATATTAATTCTCATACTTTTATCAAGCGATAAAGCATTATCCCCAAAAACAAGCCAATCATCCATCCGGCCGTGAATCGTAAGTACCAGAAAGTGCACATATTCTACAAGCGATGAGATGGTCCCGTTGGTCGCGTCCCTGGCTTCGGTCCGCAAGGGCCCCACTGCAAATTTTTCTCCAAATTTTTCATAATTTCTCATATTTTAGTCATATTTGAGATTTTCGGAGGAAAAATGATTTAAAACAGATTCAAGTACTGGTCTATTTCCCAAAGAACATTTTTTTTACTGAAAATTCACGATTTCTCATTTTTTTCCCCCGGAAATTTATCGTTTTCCTATGACTTGCGGCTGCGGAGATATTCGGAGAAAAGTTAAAGATGAAAAGAAATGAGATTTTCGTTAAAAAAAACTTATTATTATTATTATTATTATTATCTGGAAATTTCCCTTTTTCCTATTACCTGAGTGAACCAGAGGCTGCGGAGATATTCGGAGAAAAGTTATAGATGAAAAAAAATGAGATTTTCGTCAAAAAAACTTATTACATTTTTTATCCCACATAATTCTAAGAAATAATGAATTTCCGAGATTTTTGCAAACATTGTTTTCCTTAAGGGGTAACACCACTGTAACGGCCTGCCACGACGCGTTTTAGACAAATAATACTTGGGGTAATTATTAATCATATATTGAAGTATGTTGCAAAAAAAAAAATTATGGGAAAATATTACAAGATGGCGAAACTGCGGCAAATTCTTCCGAGGCATGTTGAACTTAAGGTGCTCTGCGGCACGCAGTATAACTTGTGCCAATTTTAATCTGGACAAAATAATTTTTTTAAAATTAAGTCTCGATGAGTGTAGCTAGTGAACCACGTAGGGGATTTTAGAAATATTGATTTTTGAGTAATTGCCGAGTATTTGACTAAAAATGTTCATTTTTTTTTAAGACAGTTATTTGTTAATAAATATTGTTTAAATTAACTTATCGGAAATCCCCTACGTGGTTCAGTAGCTACACTCATGTAGACTTGATAAAACAAAATTATTTTTTTTAGATTAAAATTCGCACAGTTATACTGCGTGCCGCAGGGGTTTGACATGCTTCGGAAGAATTGCTACAGTGTCGCCATTTTGTAATATTTTCGGATAAAAATTTATATCAATATATTTAAATGTATTCTCAATAAATACCGCAAGTATTATTTGTTTATCACATTTTCTTCCGTCAAAAAAAAATATCAAAAAATACGCTTCCTGTAAGGCCGTTACAGTGGTGTTACCTCTTAAAGTCTTCATTTAATTTCCGAGATTTTCCCGTGATCATAATTAAAATGATGCCATATTCGGAAAAATTCGAAAAAATTTGGAGAAATTCGGAGAAACTCGGATGTTTGCATTAGAATAATTGTCCGCAAAACTCCGAATCCTTCATATTTGTTCAAATTCATAGAAAAATTCGGAAAAATTTTCCGAAAAAAATCGGAGTTTTTCAGAAAAAAATGCACTAGGGGCGCGGGGTCGATCCCCGCGCTGAGTGTTTTTTTTTTAATTGTTATTACTATTAATTCTTATTTGATTAGTTATTTTCATTAGTTATCATTGTTATTTTAATTAGTTATCTTTTAGTGTCGAAAAATTTATCGCGCACTCTGACCGCTTATTTTATTAGTGTGTACGTTAATTTAAATATAATAATAAATCTAAATTACAAATTATTTATCTTCTAAAAAATTGTTTGCGCTTTACTCACACCCGTCCCTATGCCAAATAAATTGTAATTCATAAAAGTAAGCGGAAATATATTTATATTCGTATTATTATATTCATTCTCATCTACTTTCATCAAGCGACAAAAGCATTATCATAATGCTTTTTCGCTTGATGAAAGTATATGAGCGGAAATATATTAGGCATCGATAAGGGATGTGGATTGGAGAAAATGGTGGGAAATGTAAAAAGGGGAAATCCCTGTACATGGAAGCTACAATTAGCGAAGCGTTCGCCGTAGCAGATACAATAAAAAAAAATAATAATGATAACTAATAAAAATAAATAATCAAATAAGAATTAATAGTCATAATAATTTTTTTTTAAAGCACAGAGCGCGCTGAACGATGCCGCGCCTCTGCGGACCGAAGCCAGGAACGCTACCAATGGGATCATCTCATCGCTTGTGGAATATGTGCACTTTCTGGTACTTACGATTCGCGGCCGGATAGATTATGATAGTTTTTTAGAAGATAAATAAGTTGTAGTTTAGATTTATTATTATATTTAAATTAACGTACAAGCTAATAAAATAAGCGGTCAGAGTGCGCGATGAATTTTTCGACACTAAACGATAACCAATTAAAATAATAATGATAACTAATAAAAATAACTAATCAAATAAGAATTAATAGTAATAATAATTAAAAAAAAAAAGCACTCAGCGCAGGGAACGATCCCGCGCCCCTAGTGCAGTTTTTTTCTGAAAAACTCCGATTTTTTCTGAAAAAAATTTCTGAATTTTTCTATGAATTGGAACAAATATTCTTACGCAAACATCCCAGTTTCTCCGAATTTCTTCGAATTTTTCCGAATATTTCATCATTTTAATTATGATCACGGTGCAATCTCGGAAATTAAATGAAGACTTTAAGGGGTAACACCACTGTAACGGCCTTACAGGAACCGTATTTTTGATATTTTTTTTTGCGAAAGAAAATGTAATAAACAAATAATACTTGCGGTATTTATTGAGCATATATTTAAGTATATTGCTATAAATTTTTATTAAAAGTATTACACAATGGCGACACTGCAGCAATTCTTCCGAAGCATGTCGAACCTCTGCGGGACGCAGATAACGTGCCAATTTTAATCTAAAAAAAAAATTAGTTTTATTAAGTCTACATGAGTGTAGCTACTGAACCACGTAGGGGATTTTCGATAAGTTAATTTAAACAATATTTATTAACAAATAGCTGTCTTAAAAAAAATATTAAACATTTTTAGTCACATACTCGGCAATTACTCAAAAATCAATATTTCTAAAATCCCCTACGTGGTTCACTAGCTACACTCATCTAGATTTAATTAAAAAAAAATTATTTTGTCCACATTAAAATTGGCATAAGTTATACTGCTGCCGCAGAGCACTTTAAGTTCAACATGCCTCGGAAGAATTTGTCGCAGTGTCGCCATATTGTAATATTTTCTCATAAAATTTTTTTGCAATATACTTCAATATACGCTTAATAATTACCCCAAGTATTATTTGTCTAAAACGCTTCGTGGCAGGCCGTTACAGTGGTGTTACCCCTTAAGGGAAATATTGTTTGCAAAAATTTCGGAAATTCATTATTTATCAGAATTATGAGGGATCAAAAAATGTAAAAAGTTCTTTTTTTTACGAAAATCTTATTTTTTTCCATTAAAAAATTTCTCCGATATCTCCGCAGCCGTTCAGTCAGGTAATAGGAAAAAGGGGAATTTCCGGAAAAAAATGATAATAATCAGTTTTTTTACGAAAATCTCATTTCTTTTCATCTTTAACTTTTCTCCGAATATCTCCGCAGCCTCAGGTTATAGGAAAAAGAGAAATTTCCGGGGAAAAAAATAATAAATCATGAATTTTCAGTTAAAAAAATGTGTTTTTGGGAAATTTTTTTCTCCGGAAATCTCAAATATGACTAACATATGAGAAATCATGAAAAATTTGCACTTGGGGCCCCCGCGGACCGAAGTCAGGAACGCTACCAACGGGTCCATCTCATAGCTTGTAGAATATGTGCACATTTTGGTACTTACGATTCGCGACCGGATGGATGATTGGCTTGTTTTTGGGGATAATGCTTTATCGCTTGATGAAAGTATAAGAATTACTATAATACTACGAATATAAATATATTCCCGCTTACTTTTATGAATTATAATGTATTGGGCATAAGGACGGGTGTGAGTAGAGCGTAAATGATTTTTTAGAAGATGAATAATTTGTAATTTAGATTTACAGTAGAACCGAAAAACCCACGTTTCGATTATCCGAACTAATCTCGGTCCGAATTGGTTCGGATAATCGAAACGTGGGTTTTTTGGAAGGAGATCATAAACAACACCTTTTTACATAAAAACAGTACATACATATATATTAAAATTTGACATGCATATTAGCGTTGAAATATATGTGAGTGTGTGTGTGTGTGTGTGTGTGTGTGTGTGTGTGTGGGTATTTTAAATACTTGAAAAAAGTCGAATGCCTGTTTTATATGAAAAAAAAATCTACCATTTTTAATTGACGAACGGCTGTAACGCGTTTTTGAGCGGCTAAGTCTCGCAGCCGTTTGAGAAGGAGAAGTTGCGTTGGGTTGCTCATTGTTACTCACGGCGGTGGCAGCGAGCAACAATGTATCTTTCCCGCCAACTAAGTCATCGTTCGGATAATTGAGGGTTCGGATGATCGAGGTTCGGATAATCGAGGTTCTACTGTATTATTATATTTAAATTAACGTATAAACTAAAAAAATAAGCGATCAGAGTGCGCGATACATTTTTTTGTATGCATTAATAACGCAGAGAATCAAGCGCTAAACAAGCATTGATATCATCTAAAAGCCTCGCGCGTTTCGTCGGGTGACGTCACGCGCGAGTCGTGCTCAGATTGCTTTTTCCCTCGAAGCCTTCGTTTCGGCTTAGCCGCACATGAACGTGCGCAGCGTCCATGTGTTGGTGTAGCTGCCGAAGGCGCGGTCGGGAATCTTCGACCCCGCTCGGCTCTTGCCGAAGATCTCCGAGCGTCGCTCGCTCACGGACACGCGCTATTATGATTGTGTGACGGGCGCGTAAGAGACTGGAGAGGGGGTAACTTTTACGCGCGATCTGGCTGCACTGTCTAGCTGCACTGACTCCGTAATCTCATGTGTTGTTTGAGGTTAAGGTGTGGTCAGCCCCCTGACACTGGCCTACTATTCCTATACGATAAACGAAAACGCGTTTTGTCCGGGCTTTTTAGTTCTTAAAAGAGCCACTACCTAGCGTTGGCTGTTACGTGACAGGCGTCGGCTCTAAATATTCCGATCAGCTGAACGATTCGATACTTTCGTTTCGTGCTGTTATCGTTATTGCGATAACAGCACGTACTGTTACAGCGATAACAGGATCCATCATACACGCGAATAATGGTTTTCGTAAAGTTATCTACACTAGACTTTTATTCATGTGAAATATTCGAAACACCGGTACCACGTACATATATATGCATGCCTCTCACCTGACTACTAGCGCCACAGTGCGGAAAGGGCATTTTGCGAACAGCATTTATCTACCAGTGTCAGCCCCCTGGGCATGGAGGCTAGAGTGGGAGGAGGCCGATCTGTGCATTTCAAAGTGGCTACAACAATGTGGTCAAAAAGGGAGGGCGCCACTATCTCTAAGACCTCGAGAAGTAAGCTGTGTATCGATGTCGGGTAAAAGAGATGGAAGAGGATCGAATACGCATCCCAGCCAGCAGTGCATGGAGGCTAGAGTGGGAGGAGGCCGATCTGTGCATTTCAAAGTGGCTACAAAAATGTGGTCAGACCGGGATGGCGCCACTATCTCTAAGACCTCGAGCAGGAAGCTGATTATCGATGTCGTGTAAGAGAGATGGAAGAGGATCGAATACGCATCCCAGCAAGCAGTGCAGCGAGATCGCGCGCAAAAGTTACCCCCTCTCTGGCTCTTACGCGCCCATCACACAATCATAGTAGCGCGTGTCCGTGAGCAAGCGACGCTCGGACATCTTCGGAAAGAGCCGAGCGCGCCGAAGTTTCCCGACCGCTCCTTCGGCAGCTACACCAATGCATGGACGCCGAGCTCGTTCATATGCGGCCAAGCCGAAACGAAGGCTTCGAGGGAAAAAGCAATCTGAGCACGACTCGCGCGTGACGTCACCCGACGGAATGCGCGAGGCTTTTAGATGATTTCGATGCTTATTTAGCTCTTCATTCTCTGCGTTATCAATGTATACAAAAAAATGTATCGCGCACCCTGATCGCTTATTTTTTTAGTTTATACGTTAATTTAAATATAATTATGAATCCAAATTACAACTCATTTGTCTTCTAAAAAATTGTTTACGCTTTACTCACACCCGTCCTTATGCCAAATAAATTATAATTAATAAAAGTAAGCGGAAATATATTTACATTCGTATTATTATATTAATTCTCATAGTTTCATCAAGCGATAAAGCATTATCCCCAAAAGCAAGCCAATCAACCATCCGGCCCCGAATCGTCAGTACCAGAAAGGGCATATTCTACAAGCGATGGGATGGTCCCGTTGGTAGCGTTCCTGGCTTCGGTCCGCAGGGGCGCAGGTTCGTTCACCGCGCTCAGTGCTTTTTTTAAAATTATTATTACTATTAATTCTTGTTTGATTAGTTATTTTTATTAAGTTATCATTATTGTTTTTATTAGTTATCTTTTAGTGCCAAAAAATTTATCGCACACTCCGACCGCTTATTTTATTAGTTTGTACGTTAATTTGAATGTAATAATAAATCTAAATTACAACTTATGTATCTTCTAAAAAATTGTTTGCGCTTTACTCACACCGCTCTCTATGCCAAATAAATTGTAATTCATAAAAGTAAGCGGAAATATATTTATAGTCGTATTATTATATTCATTCTCGTAAGTTACGATTCGCGGCCGGATGGATGTGGCTTGTTTTTGGGGATAATGCTTTATCGCTTGATGATAGTATATGAGAATGAATATAATAATGCGAATATAAATATATTTTCGGTTACTTTTTATGAATTACAATTTATTTCGCATAGGGACGGGTGTGAGTTAAGCGCAAACAATTTTTTAGACGATAAATAAGTTGTAATTTAGATTTATTATTATATTAAAATTAACGTACAAACTAATCAAATAAGCGGTCAGAGTGCGCGATACATTTTTCGACACTAAAAGATAACTAATTAAAATAATAATGATAACTAATAAAAATAACTAATCAAATAAGAATTAATGGTAATCAGAATTTAAACAAAAGCACTGAGCGCGTGGAACGATCTCGCGCCCCTGCGGACCGAAGCCAGGAACGCTACCAACGGGACCATCTCATCGCTTGTAGAATATGCACTTTCTGGTACTCACGATTCGCGGCCAGATGAATGATTCGCTTGTTTTTGGGGATAATCCTTTATCGCTTGATGAAAGTATGAGAATTAATATAATAATACGAATATAAATATATTTCCGCTTACTTTTATGAATTATAATTTATTTGGCATAAGGATGGGTATGAGTAGAGTGTAAACAATTTTTTAGAAGACAAATAAGTTGTAATTTGGATTTATTGTTATATTTAAATTAACGTATAAACTAAAAAATAAGCGATCAGGGTGCCCGATACATTTTTTTGTATGCATTGATAACGCAGAGAATCAAGAGCTAAATAACCATTGAAATCATCTAAAAGCCTCGCGCGTTCCGTCGAGTGACGTCACGCGCGAGTCGTGCTCAGATTGCTTTTTTCCTCGAAGCCTTCGTTTCGGCTTGGCCGCACATGAACGAGCTCGGCGTCCATGCATTGGTGTAGCTGCCGAAGGCGCGGTCGGGAAACTTCGGCACGCCCGGCTCTTTCCGAAGATGTCCGAGCGTCGCTCGCTCACGAACACGCGCTACTATGATTGTGTGATGGGCGCGTAAGAGGCTAGAGAGGGGGTAACTTTTGCGCGCGATCTGGCTATATATCATTTTGCATCTCTCTCGCACGCAGCCTACTTCTCGACGTTTTAGCAATAGTGGCGCCATCCCAGTATGACCACATTTTTGTAGCCACTTTTTTCAACTCTCTCCATAAGAGATCGGACTCCTCCCACTCTAGCCTCCCTGAAGCAGTGCAGTGAGATCGCGCGCAAAAGTTACCCCCTCTCTAGTCTCTTACGCGCCCATCACATAATCATAGTAGCGCGTGTCCGTGAGCGAGCGACGCTCGGACATCTTCGGAAAGAGCCGAGCGCGCCGAAGTTTCCCGAACACGCCTTCGGCAGCTACACCAATCCATGGACGCTGAGCACGTTCATGTGCGGCCAAGCCGAAACGAAGGCTTCGAGGGAAAAAGCAATCTGAGCACGACTCGCGCGTGACGTCACCCGACGGAACGCGCGAGGCTTTTAGATGACTTCAATGCTAATTTAGCTCTTGATTCTCTGCGTTATCAATGTATACAAAAAAATGTATCGCGCACCCTGATCGCTTATTTTTTTAGTTTATACGTTAATTTAAATATAATTATGAATCCAAATTACAACTTATTTATCTTCTAAAAAATTGTTTACGCTTTACTCACACCCGTCCTTATGCTAAATAAATTAATATTAATAAAAGCAAGCGGAAATATATTTATATTCGTATTATTATATTAATTCTCATACTTTCATCAAGCGATAAAGCATTATCCCCAAATCCAAGCCAATCATCCATCCGGCCGCGAATCGTAACTTACGAGAATGAATATAATAATACGACTATAAATATATTTCCGCTTACTTTTATGCATTACAATTTATTTGGCATAGGGACGAGTGTGAGTAAAGCGCAAACAATTTTTTAGAAGATAAATAAGTTGTAATTTATATTTATTATTACATTTACATTAACATACAAACTAATCAAATAAGCGGTCGGAGTGCGCGATAAATTTTTTGACACTAAAAGATAACTAATTAAAATAATAATGATAACTAATTTAACTAGAGTTAATAGTGATAATAATTTAAAAAAAAGCACTGAGGGCGGGGAACGTTCCTGCGTCCCTGCGGACCGAAGCCAGGAACGCTACCAACGGGACCATCCCATCGCTTGTAGAATATGCACTTTCTGGTACTAACGATTCGCGGCCGGATGGTTGATTGGCTTGTTTTTAGGGATAATGCTTTATCGCTTGATGAAAGTATGAGAATTAATATAATAATACGAATATAAATATATTTCCGCTTGCTTTTATTAATATTAATTTATTTAGCATAAGGACGGGTGTGAGTAAAGCGTAAACAATTTTTTAGAAGATAAATAAGTTGTAATTTGGATTCATAATTATATTTAAATTAACGTATAAACTAAAAAAATACGCGATCAGGGTGCGCGATACATTTTTTTGTATACATTGATAACGCAGAGAATCAAGAGCTAAATTAGCATTGAAGTCATCTAAAAGCCTCGCGCGTTCCGTCGGGTGACGTCACGCGCGAGTCGTGCTCAGATTGCTTTTTCCCTCGAAGCCTTCGTTTCGGCTTGGCCGCACATGAACGTGCTCAGCGTCCATGGATTGGTGTAGCTGCCGAAGGCGCGTTCGGGAAACTTCGGCGCGCTCGGCTCTTTCCGAAGATGTCCGAGCGTCGCTCGCTCACGGACACGCGCTACTATGATTGTGTGATGGGCGCGTAAGAAGCTAGAGTGGGGGTAACTTTTGCGCGCGATCTGGCTATATATCACTTTGCATCTCTCTCGCACGCAGTCTACTTCTCAAGTATCATGCTACCTTATGCACAGCTCACTTCTCATTACTTACTTGTTCCGTCTCTGTCACACCAGCTCACTTCTCATTATTTACTTGTTCCGTCTCTGTCACACGCAGCTCACTTCTCGAGGTCGTAGCAATAGTAGCGCCATCCCAGTTTGACCACATTTTTGTAGTCACTTTTTTCAAGTCTCTCCATAAGAGATCGGACTCCTCCCACTCTAGCCTCCCTGCTTCGTATGGCGATGGGTATAAGAAACGTCCGTAAATTTGATTCAAGAGCGTGGTGTTAAATATGGCCTGTAGGCGTCGTCCGTATCTTTAGTGTATCAAAATATAGTAATACAGCCAGTACACAGGGTCAAACTCACTGTTATGGCGGCTTATTGTTGACGCGTGTCAAAAAAAACATGTATCGTCCACTAAGATTGTTTATTTGCTACGGCAACTTTGTGTAAGAGTATCGGACGAGGGAGGATCGACAAATTTTTCTTTTTAATTACAAATCTGATCTGATCTTTTTTTCCAAATTTTTCTGTTAAGATTTTATGTTATACGTGGAACTCGTGATATTGCGGATGATGCTCGCTACTGCGGAGCGAATCTCTGTGTTGATGTCGCTGCGGGTGGTGTCATAGCTTTAGCAAAGGATATTTCCGATGTGACTTTCGGGTGTATCGCTTCAATTCTTTCGATGAGTTGTCGTTGTCTAATATCTGTCACTTTATGAGCGTTTGTATATGAACTTGTAGTATAGGCATTACTCATAATTCACTGGGTGTTCTAGGTTATTGCAATATGCACAGCGAGAACACGCGCGAGTCTTGTGATGCTGGGCACGATGCTCGCTACTGCGTAGCGGACCTCGGTCTTGCTATTGACACTGCGGATGATGCTCGCTTCAAGACTACACTGCGTCAAGTGTAGTCTTGAAGCACTACACTTGACGCAGTGGTATGTAAGGTTGCAATTTACACTCGAATGTTCCAGGCGCTGACATTTTCTGCGTACTTTTCACACTATAATCTCGGCCACCTAACCACTATTTGTAAATATAAATTCCATTTGAATGGAATTTATATTTACATCTGATATAAATTATTGTGGCATTTTTTAGGTGTTTATTTTCATAATTAGGTGGGCAATTGCACTATGACTTAAATGTAGAAACATCTTCAGGTACTACTACAGCTACACGAAATTTAATTATAAAATAAATTAAGGTTAAGAAAATTAAAATGTTCAGCTCATGTGACAGCTAATAACACAGACAGCTGCTAACAACGCATGCGCAAAACACAGTGCACAATGACTAACGTTCCCAGCGCCGCTTATGCGGAACCCTTATTTGTTGCACTTTTACGGACGCGACAGAATGCGGAGATTGGACTCCTTCCCTATAGTCTCCTTGAGAGAGGGGTTAATTTTTGCGCGCGATCTCGCTGCACTGCTTGCTGGGATGCGTATTCGATCCTCTTCCATCCCTCTTACACGACATCGATACTCAGCTTACTTCTCGAGGTCTTAGAGATAGTGGCGCCATCTCTGCTTAACCACATTTTTGTTGTCACTTTGAAATGCACAGATCGGCCTCCTCCCACTCTAGCCTCCATGGTTGTACATCTCCCTACTAATCTCTGGTGCGACAAAGAGAGAAACAGCTCTTCTGTCCTTTTCCCTCCTGACCGTAGCGAATGCGCCGTTCGCTCCATCTTAATTTACCGTACTGTCGTGTAAACTGCATAATATACAAAACCAATAAAAAATAATGTATTGATTAAAAGAACAGATGACTACTTTAGTCTAAAAAAAAACTGAAAACCTTTTGATTACATGAATTTATAACAGCACATATCTGTTCATTTTGCACTATATTTCATTTTGACTGTTTATGCCGGAAAACTACCTTTCTAGTGCTACTTACGTCAGTAAGTAGCACTATAAGGGTAGTTTTCCGCTGTAGGTACACTTTTCTTCCTTGTGATTTTACGAATTTATATCAATATTTAGATGATTGCGTCATTCGGCTAAATTTTAATTCCAGCTCATGCATTTTAAAGCCAATTCGTTATGGTGACGCGGTTATTGAACAAACTGTTTTTTTTAATAATGATCTTTTAATTGTCGCAATAACTAACTTTTTGGTCTAGACATTCACCGTTTTCCAGGGTATCATCAAAGAGATAAGTGTCTATTACCGCTTTTTCTCACAATTTATTGGAATAAGGGGCAAATATGCGAATTATAATTTTTCACATGACTTAATTTAAGACCATTTACATCCTTTTTTCTTCAATGTCTCACAATACATCGTTCTTCGAAATGTTTTTCACACACGTACTGAGACTCTTTCACTCTCGGAATAGCATCGAGCCATTTTTCGTATCGTTCGACATTTCTGGGCACTCAAAACACGGAGCATTTTTGCTTAAAACTTCCCAGGTAGCAATTTCAAAATAGTCGTCTATTAGTTGTCCAAATGGGTACCAAATGTCCGCTTGGAAGTTACCTTTAAGTTATCATGTGTCCAGCAGTTTTCTTTTTGGATGTCTTTAAGATAACTTCCGGGCGGGCATTTGGCACCCTTTTAGCCGACTTGTGGAGAACTTTTTGAAAGTTGCTTCTTGGGTTTTGTACCCCGTTTACAATTGCGAACCGCGCAACCCTTAACCATTTCGCATTTTTTTCGAAATCACTACAAAATAAAATTTACCTTTATGTGTAAAATTACGATAAAAAAATGTATGACGGTAAATCTCGTAGAACCTCGTGGTATATGGTCGCAAATAAAAGTTATTTTTGACAATCCTGCTACAAAACAGACGTAAACACCTTGGTCCTATTTACCAGTAAGAGGCAAGGAGGAAAGCCTTGCTAGTGGCGACGCGTAGCGGCGCCTAGTGAATCGAAAAGTGGCGACGATAAGCGTGCCTACCCCCACCACGAAAATTTGGCTTTCTTTCAAGTCTGTATGTAAGACCGTGGTGTTAAGGAACATATGCACCCGTATTCATAGTTGTTCCTTAAGAGATAAGGCCTCCTTGTTCTTTGTTTTGAACAACGAATAAAGAATAACGATTCCTCAAGGAACATCTATGACTACGAGTGATAGAGCACTTGGGGCTTAAAATTAAATAATAATTAAAATTCAGCGATATAACGACTTCGTACAAGTGTCCATCGTCATTATTGGATTTTGAGAGCTATCATGCTCACCTCTTTGTTGATTGGCTAATTGAATCTTAGCCCGCTCATATTAGCTCGACGGTTGTGCGAGCGTGCACAATTGTACATTCTAGGGAACTTTTTCATGCGCTGGTGTCGATCACTTTGAGAACCCTCGTGCTGCGTTGTGGGATATTTAGGGAAAATTTGAATTGTGTCGTGAAGACGACCGTTGAAAAATAAAACGAGCTGAAGGTGACAAAAAAAAACAAGAATCGTCGGTATCGGGCGTGTAGTAGGTTATCGTGTTTGTGTTTGGTGAATAACGTCGATTTCATATTATCAATTAGTGCGAATTTTTAAGTCTTGCGTTTCGAAGGATGAAAAATGTTTTTTCAAGTAAGGATCATATTATCTTTGCTGTCTCTCCCTTTCTCTCAGGTTCTCCAATTATGGAACAAGAATAGATCGCCAAATAAAATCGGTTGAAACGTTCTCTCATTCTTAGATAAATGTGACACCGAAGGAGAAAAAGCCTGCGGAACCTAGAGCGAAGGACGACGCAGGGCAGCCCAAACCTGAGGACAATTTCCAGCTCGTACTAGCGCCATTCCAGCCACAGACTCGCATAAAGCTCGATACAACTGTTTATAATTCTGTGAAATGCAGTCTCAAAGTTTGCAATCCCAGCAACAGGAATCTCAATGTAACTACTGTTTTTTTTCTTGCTACGAAAGTTTGATGGAAATGATTATTGTCTGAACTAAATTCCTGTATATTTAAAAAAAAGTATTTTGATACACTTTGATCACACTTTCAACATTAAAGAGGTATAGCGTACACAGTTCTTAAAGCATAATAAATAAGAACATTCTCTAGTGACCCTTCGTCGTCTGTTGTATCTTATCAGAGTAAAGTCTTGCCTTGCCAGATAAAGATTTGTCTTTACTGGAACAGCGTGATATAAAAGAGGACCAACAGTAGTTATCATGTGGCAAGTGATCGGCGTTGGCAATCTCTCAAGTGAATAAGCATTGTCTGGGGCCGATAATAGCACAAATGATTGTTTAGCGGTACATGTATTTAGAGGTCACCTATTGAACAGGAGGCAGTTTTACCGAGTGTCCCATGTAAGACAATTGGAATTTAGTAAAACATAGCCACAGGTTTTCCATAATTTTCTTTTACGCTTATACAACTATGACAGATGTGCATTGCAAAAAATGGTAGGTAAAAGCAATCTAGGATGTTTACAAGAAGCTGAAAGTAGCAGAGAAACAAGTGCTAGGTGAAAGGGCAAGCGATAGGTTTCTAAAAACGTACAAGATCATACAAAGAAATATTGCAAATGATAAAGAGGAAATATAGAACTAAATAATGTTTTGTGCCCCAAACACGGTCATACAGTTATTGCTTTTGTCTCTCTTTCCCGAGCATTTCTTACAGCCCTGCTCTCAGCAAGGGAATTATAAGTAGCCGTAAACCACAAAGCCAAGGATTATTTTATGAAAATCGCCATTAGCATTATTATATCCATTAGGAAGCTTATTGCAAGTGTACAACTTACAAAGTTATGCACAGAAATGGTATGATTCATTGGAGATTTTCGTCCGAATTTTGGACCTACAACTACATTTTGTATCTCTGAACGATTCTTCTGTTCGAAGGTGACCATCACCAAACTTCCACCGGTCGAGAGATCAATTGTTGTCAGTGCATCGGAGCTTTTGGTCCAGGCAGCAAGTGACACCGAGCTTGAAATATCCTGGACGCCTCAAGAGGTTGGATCATGGCGAGATACTCTGCAACTGACGGACAGTCGGCGAATAAAGTACGATGTTGCAATCATAGGAAAGGCTCATGGCGTCAAGAAACCTGGCAAAGCAAGGTCTTGCATTCTTGGCCCTGCAAACACCAACCGGGCCATGCGTAAAGCCTCGCCACCCGTTACGCGGGAGCCGAAGAAAAATGTGCACGCGAATAATCTCAGTCAGTCCAACATGCCGAGCAAGCGCCCTCGGTTAAACAACGTAGAAACGTTCAATAAAGAGAACGTTTCGAAGATCGGTTGGATGTATCAAGATTGCGGAGTGCAAAAAACTGCGAGCTTGCAAACATCTCACGATTTTTCGACAATCATAGATGCTACAAAATTCACTCTAACTCCGTTGAAGACGAGGGACGGTGTGCGAACTCTAAAATTCACAGCGGCGAGCGAAAGTGACTTTTTTACTGGTAAACTTGGCATTGTTACACCGGAAACGACGAATTTGCAGAATATACGGCGCGAAACATACAACACCGGAGCTATACATGGGACAAATACTTGCCAACAACAGCAATCGCACGAATTTTCCGTCATGATGAATTCGACGAATTTCAATTTTACACCGCTCAAACCTCGAATCTCGGAGGACGTCAAACAACCGGACGCGGATTGCAAAGATAATGGGAAGATTGTATTTTCACCGCGGGAAATAGGTATCGTTTCACCGGAGATCGTCAGAGTACCGATTCTCCGTCGTGAGACCTACCTTACGGCGAATTGTGTCAAAACGATAGACACAAGCTTCGCGGAGCAAGGTGAGAACGACGGGGAGGGTGAGAATTTCGAGGATTCGTTGTCGCCACGACCAGAAACGCAAGAGAATACTGAGGAACCGAAATCGTCAGAATTTTCGGTTCTTATAAACGAAATGAACTTTCTGACTCCCAAGGGTCGGAATTCCGAGCAAGCCGTAAGCTTTTCACCGCACGGCTGTTCTACGGGAAATCGTACGAGATCCATAGGAGGAAAATCGTCATCGCAGAATGGTTCGCCGATGAATCTTGCCGGTAACGGCACTTTCGATCTTAGCAGCTCAAAGATTGCAGATAATTCGCAAGGCAATGGCACATATGAGTTACCCGCATCGCCGAAGGCCTCGAGATATTTAGATTCCGTGAAACCGACTCGACTGGCCCGAAGTTTCGACGCGGTCTCGTTTCTTGATCCAAATATCAACAGAGACGAGACGTCGAAAAATCCGTTGTCCGGGTTCACCTCGACGCCGGTGTGCGTCGAGGTTTTTTCCTCGCGTACCGAATACACCACGAGAACGAGCATCTCGCGGGCTTCGTACAAGAAAAACTACGACGACTCATCAGCCAAGGAAGTCCTGGAGGCTGATCTCTGGGTGAAAAGTCCGGATGAGCAATCCTCCTCCTTGATCTCGGCGATCTCCGCGAAGAAACGTTGCAGTAGTCTGGATATGATCAACGAGGAAGTTGCCTCACCCGAGCCGACTTTATTCACCAATCTAAATCGAACCAACACTTTGCCTGCGGGAAAACTCGAGAAATTCACCAAGTTTCGTCGCATCGAGATATCACCGCCGAAAAGATATTACTCCGGTATGAAACAGGATTCAACGAGACGAGTATCACCGACAAAGAGCACGAGAATCCGTAAAGGGAAAAATTGTACCGAGCCGACTACGAGTTTTCGGAAAAAAATTCAGATGAATTGTTCGATAAATCGCGGACAGGTGTCGATACCAGGCGTGAGAATCGCAAATCTTTCGTTGGCTGGACTGAGCAGAAGTATCGCCAAGGAAAAAACCGGGAAATACGAGACGAAGGAGATGAGTGTTAAACTTCACGACCCTAACGATTTTGTCACGAGATTCTGCAACCCCGATCCCTTCGGCGCCGCGATGACACACGATCCGTTTCTAACGAGTACTCTCTATTACGACGACAAGTGGATGCATCAGCAGGAGATGAAGTTCAAAAAGTGGTTGAACGCTCTCTTGACGCCGCCTGAACATTTGAACGCCGATGTGGATACGTTGCGCGTTGACGTCGGCAAAGTTTGGCAGTCTTGTCGCAATCGAGAGGACGTCGCGCTCGCCGAGACACGAGAAGCCGTTTCGGCAAGATATCACACAAATAGACGACTGAACACCCTGAGAAAAGCAGCTTGCGCGATGTTCCGCCGGGAGGAAGTTACGGCCGCGCTGTCGAAAGCGACGGTGTGCGTTGAGCGCGGAACGCTGCAAATTCGTCAAGATCGCGATTTGCATCGTGACATAGGCTTGCAAAAAGAAATCCTGGAATTGTTTCTGAGCTACAATCCGCTCTGGTTGAGAATAGGTCTTGAGACAGTGTACGGCGAGACGATACCCTTACATTCCAACAGCGATCTGGTGGGTCTCACGAGATTCCTCATATCGCGATTTTTCTCTGATCCGTTCATCGTCAAGAACCATTCACACGCCGGCACCTCGAGCATCAAGCTTCCAACGTTCACGTTTCACATGAACAAATTCCTACTCAAGAAATTTCTACTGATCGTTTATTTTCTCGATTACGCCAAAAGAAACAAGCTAATAGGTCACGATCCTTGCCTCTTTCATAAACGAGCCTCCCACAAGGAGAGCCGGGCTATTCTACTGACATTCGCGCGCCAAGTCCTCAGCGGTGTCGGTGATCTCACGAAGGTCTTGCGCACTCACGGTTACGTAGTCACGCACAAACAAACTTATCTCGACGAGTACGACTACGCCGTGAATGAGATCGCCACGGATTTGCGCGACGGTGTTCGAATCTGTCGCGTCATGGAATTGATAACCGGGGAAAGAGATTTGACTTGTCGTTGTCGCGTACCGGCTATCTCGAGGCTCCAAAAAGTCCATAACGTCGACCTGGCGATCGGTGCGCTTCTCCGCTGCGGCTACACAATCACCGGTGACATTGACGCGAAGAGCATCGCCGACGGGCATCGCGAGAAAACGCTGTCTCTCCTTTGGCAAATCATTTATAAATATCAAGCTCCGAGATTCGAGAAAGCCGCAAAATCCATTCAACGTTGGTGGCGGTCGATGCTCTGGTACCTCAGGATACGCAATTATTTGAGGAAACGTCGCGACGAGGCCGCCTCGACGATTCAACGCGCCTGGAAATGTCACAGAGCAAGACGCCACGTGAATGGATTGCGCGAGGAGAGAAACCGCGTGTGGGCCGAGAAGGACGCGGCTATCAGGGTGATACAGCTCCATTGGATTCGAAGGATGCACATGATGAGAGATCGTCGAAATTTTATCTCGACGAGAAAAGCAGCTGTGCGCATTCAACTTTGGTTCCGACGTCGCCGCGAGACAGCACCGTTCGTCAATGAGTTTCGCGCTAAACAACGGGCCGTCGAGACGATACAGTCTCGCTGGAGAGCTCTCAAACTCGCTAGAAACGAGCAGACGAATTACTTGTGCCTCTTGGACGCCAGTAGA
The DNA here is from genome assembly GCA_963210295.1 of Ophion ellenae. Lineage (NCBI taxonomy): Eukaryota > Metazoa > Arthropoda > Insecta > Hymenoptera > Ichneumonidae > Ophion > Ophion ellenae. Next base: position 10,813,000 of record OY723393.1, read on the forward strand.
AAGATTCAAACGCGATGGAGAGCTCGACAAACCGGGCGCAAAGACCAGCAGCGATTTCAGTCGTTGAAAAGAGCTACTGTGCTCATCCAATCGAGATGGAGAGCTCTGCGATCGACCCGCACGGCCAGAAAGGCCTACGAGGAAAAATTACACGCGGTAAAAACTATTCAATGCTGGTGGCGCGGACAAGTTCGGTTGAAGACGGATCGCAACAATTATTTGACAAAGAAAAGTGCGGTTCGTGCGATCGAGACTTGGTTGATCGGTCGCAAGATCATGAAGATCGAAAGAGATCGTTTCACCGCGAAGCGCAAAGGGGTTCTTGCGATACAGAGAAATTTCCGGAGATATCTGCAGACGAAAGAGCACGTAAAGCGTTTTCGTGAGAGTACACGAGCCTGCCGAGTTATTCAACGTTGGTGGAGATCCGCGCGAATCGCTAAATGTTACAGAACTCAGAAACAGAGCTGTCTCGTTGTTCAACGTTGGTGGCGAGGTACCCGCCTGACAAAGATCGCAGTAGCTTCGTTCAAGAGTGTCCGAAGTGCCGCGATAGTCGTACAGAAGACTTGGCGAATGAAGCAAACCCGAAAACAATACGGCCGAATGAAAACTGCCATTTCGACGATCGAATCTCGATACAAGACCGTTTTATTGTCGAGATCGATACGTCGAGATTACGTAACGAAGAGAAATGCCGCTTGCAAGCTCCAGAGTTGGTGGCGATGCTTACAAACAAGTCGGAAAGAACGCGCCGAGTATCTCGAGTACAGGCGACAGATAATCGTCGTTCAAACGAAATGGCGAGCCATAATTCTCGCGAGGAGAACAAGACTGGATTATTTAGGCACGAGAAGTTTGATTTTAAACGTCCAAGCTACCTGGAGAATGATACGCCAGAGGCGGATTTACCATAGCCTTGTAAGAATGGACAAGGCCGCACGAATTTTGCAAGCACGATGGAGGGCAACGGTGGCAATGGAGGAAGCGAGAAGATCGTACATCCAGTATCGATCGGCGTGCGTCGTGATCCAGAATCGATATCGCGAGCTCAAAGCCTCTCGTGAGGCGCGCGCGAGTTATCTCAGAAAGCGCAAAGCCGCTGTTGTGCTCCAAAAGAATTGGAGAATGCTGAGAGCCTCGAGGCAATACGAAAACCTGCGCAAAGCCGCACTCGTCTTGCAAGCAAGATGGAGGTCAAGATCGGAGTGTATCGTGGCTCGAAGGAGCTTTCTCGCTCTCCGAGAAGCAACGATAAAAATGCAGCTCCGTTACAGATCAAAGCACGAGGGTCTACAGATTAGACACGCGTACTTGCAGCTTCGCTCGTCGGTCTTGAAGGTACAACGAACATGGCGTGCCAATAGATCCATGAAGGAAGAGAGGACTCGTTTCTCGGAGTACCGTCGAGCCGTGATTGTCATGCAGTCAAAATGGCGTATGATCTTAGCGCGAAGAGTCTATCGCAAGATGCGTGGAGCCGTCTTGATAATACAGAACAGGTGGCGAGCCGTAAATATTGCTCGACAAACTCGAAACACTTACGAGACACTACGACGAGCAGTTTTGTGCGTGCAGCGACGATATCGGGCGAACAAGTTGCGCAAAATCGCACAGGATAATTACGCAAGGTCAAGATCGATCATCGTATGGATGCAGAGGTCGTGGCGTAAAAAATTGGAAGAACGAATGCGCGACGAGGCATCCATACACATTCAAACCTGGTGGAAATCACTCGTCGCCATGAGGCATTGCAAAGAATGTTACGAGAACCAGAGGAAGGCTGCTATATGTTTGCAAAGACGATATCGGGCGCACAAATGTGGCTTGAAGGCACGCCGTGAATATCGGCGGATCGTTGATGCCGTTGTTAAGATTCAACGAGCTTGGCGATACGAGACTGCGAAGAGACGTCACGAAGCGTGGGTGCAAAAATGCAGAGCCGCTGTTGCGGTGATCGAGAAATGGTGGCGTGTTGTGTTGCGGGAGAAACGCGAGAAGGAGGCCAAATTGGCACAGTCGCGAAAGGAACATGCTGCCGCTACGGTGATACAGAGTGCTTGGAGAGGACACGTCGTACGAACGAGTCAATGCACGGAAATGAAGGAACTCCGAGAACGCGCCGAGAGGGCTGCCAAAGCTGCTGTACCCTCGGCTACTGTGGCCTTTCAACTGCGGGAGTCGATGGATACGTTGCTCGTTTGCAATACTATCGGACAATTGTCCATGTGCCTAACCAATATCGGTTCGTTAACTTATTGTCTCAACATCGAGATGAACTTGTTCTTTTGATTCGAGAACTCACTTACGAGCAGATTAAATTTGATGATAACCTTGGATAACCAAGGCTACGCAACGTTGGCCACAAATGGTAAAATTTGTATTTCTCATCCGAAATCAACTTGAACGAATTCAATCTCGACGCTTCCGGTCATTTATCTCGACCTGTCTGCTAATTATCTTAAAATTTTAGATACCCTGACTAGACTCTCGTTCAAAGGTTGCATATTATTTTGCGAGTTGAATCTCGTCGACAAGATATACGGGACAATCGCAAAGTCAAACAGATCGATACCGTGGCTGGATGTTTGCGTGCGGTGTACAAGCATCCTGATCACACTCACCAAGTTGCCAGATACGAAAAAATACGTGTACAGGGTTAGTCTTTCAGGCTTTCGGACTCTTTCGTTCGGACTCTATCATTCTTTATCATTACTGAAGATTTTTTCCCCCTATATCGAAGGTTGAATTTATGGAAACTCTTGTGAGACTGATGACAATCTCCATCGAGCATCATGTTGATCTTTTCCTCCATTTGTCAACGTTGCTCTGGCTACTCACGGAAAATCCGCAGTACGCAAAGGTACGCATCGATGTTTATTATACGGAAGAAAATGTTGATTAAACATTTAATATTAGTTAATTAAGGAAGATGAGGCAACGAAAGTTATTTTCACACTGCGCTGATCTACGTAACATTGAATTAATCCGTTTGGCAACGACAAGAGGATAAGTTCAGTAAAGATAGAGCAATGTATAAAATGCAGTCGTAATAACGTCGACGAATCTAACATTACATTTTTATAAAATGGCCATTTGTTCAATGATCAAGTCGTATGCGAACATTATTAGGGTAAAACCGTGTATTCGATCAACTAAATGCCAGTGTACATTAAAATAAAACAATTCGCTTCACGCCTGCTATCAATTTTATTTACATCTTACCAATCTTAATCGCAAACAATGATCATACTTGCATGCGAAATTATAGGTGAAATAGAAAACAGATCGTAATGAATTGAATTTTGGCACACTTACTCTGACTGTTTCAGTCATAGTTCTCCAGATTACATATCATTAAAAAAAAATAGGGCAAACGCTGCTCAGGAGCGGCTGGAGTCAGATAAAAATGAACGTGATTCAACTTTTTTTTTGCAGGCATTGACCGAGTGTTCCCGTACTTCTTGGCTATTGACTAATTTATACGTTACTATAAACAAGAAGAAGAGGAAAGTTCCGGTGGCTAATCTTCATAAATCAACGTTAAAGGAACAAACAGCACAGCTGCCAAACTCCAAGCCGGACTGGGGTTTGAAGCACAAACGGCCGCGCTTGTTTACCACTGTACACCACGCCATTTCGAGTCTAATGAAGAGACTAAGAATAGACCCGACAACGTAACGACTACAACGGACTAAATGACGCGCACGCAATGGGAGGAACGAACGAATGCATGCGACGACAAGGAAGGCAAGAAAGAGACGGAGAGCGAGACAGAGAGATAGTGATCGGTGGAGATTTAAAATTGTGCAAACAGACTTTATCAAACGGTGTCGAGTCGACCAAAAATCCAGTACATGAGAGTGAAGTATTTTTTTTTTAATCCAAGACGGCGAAATGCTTTGACCCATTTTTTAGTTTTATAACACGAACAATTTTTGTATTTCCTGTAAGAAAATTTTCTCGTAGCCCACGCACGCACGTATCATCGAGGGAGCATATAAAAAGAGAATACCTATGTTACATAAAAATTCACTGGCTTTTTAATAATACTTTTATTGCAATAAATATAATAAACAATAATTATTGTTTTGGCGTTACATTATTTTTTTCTTGTTTCAACAGTCAATTCTATACATATAATATAGGGGAGGTTACAATAATTTTTTATTTTTTCTGTAGCGTAGAACGAAGCAGAAGTTGCCTATCGATATAAGTAATACATTTCGTAGCGTGTAGAATAAAGTGAAGTGAGTAAAAAAAAAACAAGCCCGAGTAGCGCAGGTTGAGGGGGAGGGGAGGGGGCAACGAGGGGAAGTTCTTATCGGAATTATATGTGGTTGCGACAACGACCTTACGTGGTCGTCAAGGCTTCGAATGTGTTTTCTCGAGATCCCAAAAATTACTTTTGCATTTCGGAACATTCGAGTGTGCCTGCTCCGTAGCAACCGAAGGAATGAAAATATCCCCGAATGACTGACAGTACGGCAAACTAGCTCTGGGGTATTACATTCTTCTTTGACGAACGCCAGCTGATTTTGTTCAATGACTCGTTTACCGCAAATATTTTCAAGTGCGTGACTGCACGTGATCATTCATTGTTTTTCGACCAATTAAAGTACGACCATTTATACAACCGATGCCTCGGTTTCCATACTAATTTGATTAGTGTGGAAACATAGCAAGTACCGTGTGATTCCTGTGAGAATATCGGTGTGCTCGTGTTGAGTAGACGCAAGTGAAATTCGAATACGTGACTTCTTTTTTATAGTTGTACATCGCGATTCACTAGCCGGTTGATTTCTTTTTTTTCCGTCATCGTTATCACTGACATTATTGATTGAAATTTTGTCGGTAGCAGAGTATTGTAATGTTGACTCAAGTCTGTCTGGTATGTTATAATGATAAATTGCGAATGAGAATTTTATTTACACAACTACTTCGGAAATGTTTAATAAAAAAACAAAAGGAAGGAAAAAAGACAGACAATAGACATAATTCCTCGTGCTTAGTTCTCGTGCGAGGACTTGAGCTCTTTGATCTGTTTGATGAGATACGCCTTTTCGTCGTTAAATTGTTCATCCTCTGATCGATCTGTGTGGAAGCGCGTCAGGAACTCAATCAATTTCTCTTGATTGCGAAGCAATATGTCCAGTATTGGTTTTGGTTTGTTTGGATTAGCGACAAATACCTATACGCCACAAATGCCACAAATCAAATTTCATTATTCAAGTACAATCGTACACCAGGATTGTATTAGGGAGTTACACTATTTTAGAATTTATTTTTTTAAGTCATCGTCGTTCCTCAACTAATTTCCAATTTGGCAGTATACCCAATCTAGGGACACACGGTCGCCCGACGTTAATTCTATTCAATAACAAATTACTCTTTACCCGCGTTTTTTCAAGGTAATACATTTTTGTTAATTCAACATCTACAATAACAAAGAGGACGTAATCGTTACGCTAACCTAATAGTTGCCATATTTATTTTCGAAAACCTATTAGCACAATTCATTCCGCAAAAGTCAAAAGCAAAAAGCAGTGGTTACGATATTAGCCTTTCGGGATGGAATCAGACTAGTGTGATGTATTCATTGAGAGAAACGTACCTTGAATACGTGGAAGGCCTCGAATTGTATGTTGCGTGACTTTTCTTTCAGCATGTTCATCATGAGTTTCAAATTATCGGGATTCGATATGTACCGGGTCATGACCTGAAAATTCATTCGATATAATAATCTCTCATGATCGCGCAACGATTAAATAAATAAATGGAAATGTAAACTTGCAGTAAAATTGTGTCTATCAAGGAGGAGTTCACCCAGTAGCTTCAAACTTTGTCGTCGAGTCACGTAGTTTTCCGAATTCAGTAACCTCTGATAATGCGAGAAGACCTTATCGTAATTGACTTCTAAGAATTCGGCACTGAGTATCTTGTGCCTCGTAAGCAATTCCTGCAATTGTACAGATCGTAAGCAACGTTTTCGGGGGACACGAGCAAACTCAGAACGGGGGGAAGATGGTAGAGCTACCTTAAAGGTAGAGAAGGCATCTGAAGCAATGTCAAACGTCGAGACCTCGACGTATCTGAAGAAATTATAAAAATCGTCCGAATAAATCATTATTTTAGCGAGTGCCTCGTATCTCGCGCACTCGCGTAGCATTGTACCGCAATTTAGAGCGATGTCCTGGTGCTCGTAGCTGAAAATTCAAAAATATCTTTATTGCGGTGAGCGATCACGCAGGGAATATCACGGTACAGATCTCTGTTTGCATGGCGCGAATTGACGTGAACCGTCTATCTCATCGACATAAACCTACCCAGACATGAGTGTGAATAGTATTTCGGGTTTTGTGCAGATATATTCGACCGTTGGTGATCTCGTGCCAATTTGCCTTCGTAAAATATTGTTGAAAACTTGAGCAACGTCCTTCTTGCCCTGTTGCGGCAAAAAGCAACGAAATTTCATTTACGTGTCTCCATCCACGCCCCACTGTCGATCATCTATCAAAAGTTCGACTTTTCTTTTCAACAACCGATCAATTATTTGACCCTCACCTCAAAATCGATGCGACTGAGGTTCTGTACGAGTAAAAGTAATAAATTACTATTATAAAGCTCTTGAGCAAGCTGGGCAACCACAATATCAGCTTGCGGCTCCGACTCGGCCGTGCCGTACAGCATATTTTTTATGTGTACCAGATTTTTGCTCACATCCTCTTGTGCCTGCAAAAGAGCATGAATTTCATTTCAATAGGGTAACAAATATTTCCTTAGTTTCTTCGGCAAACTTACGTACCTTTTCAACCTTCTTGTCGCCACGCTCCAGTGCGTTAACCGCCTCCTTAAGCGCCTTCACCACCTCCGCCGGACTTTTTTGTGACTTTCCGAACAGAGGCATGATTTTTCACAAGGAGTACACCTTCCGTAATGGGAAAACAAAGAGTAACAGTTAGAATCATCTCTTAAATAAGATTACACGAACCTCTTTTGAAGCATAAGTAACACTACAACTTCACAATGGACAAGGTAGATTTGGCGCTACAAGTTTATCGGGCTCTACTTCCAAAAAACTCACTTCACCGCTGATAAGAATTTGCCACACGGTTGTTTCTTTTCATTGTATATACAATACAATGCACATTGCACGTGTATAACTACAGAATTCGTTCAGAGACTTTTTTGGTAAACTGTATTGTTTACCAATGTTTTTGTACTGTGAATGAGAGAAATCTGCAAACTGGTCTGTCCAAAACTGTTAATCCTAAAATATTTATCCAGATCATTTTTTCGAATTTGCTCGGTCCAATGACACAATGGCAGCCCCCAAGCCTTCTGGGCTGGAATTCATAATGTGAGAGGTAGTGCGAAGAGTAGAGGGACGTACTGTCTGTCCACTTTATAAAATAATGACTTATCAGTACCAATTTATTGCCACATGAACACAAAATGTTGATTCATATAGACAATTCTGATACTGCTCAATCCTAAAATAAAGACCCATGGTACTGTGTCTGTGAAGGAAAAAAAAAAGAAACAAAATCTTGCTGAGGTGTAAATGTTTGTATTACGATAAGAGCAGTTTCATAATTTTTTATGTTCATCCACTCTCATCAGGGAAATATTCATAGACAAGAAAAGAGAATTGAACATACTCAACAATCGAATAAAGCATACCTTGGGGCTGTAAAAACCTGCGTAGCAAGGCTCGACGCAATCTCCTCTAAGTTCCGCGAGAGGTGCAAGCGTAATGAGAACTTAACATGCTCCGGTTCTTAATCTGTACATGGAACAATTCCTTTACTACTCGCTGGATGTACTTCTGTGCAAAATCGCTAAAGCAAACCACTCCAGAAACAAACATCTGCAGTTCTACTTCTGAATTTCTGACGCGTTCTCTGTTTAAAAAAATTATTCTTCGTACCATCCTATCGCAATGAGAACGACATTCCAATTGATGTTTCTGGAGTATCCTTTGGCAATGACTGAAAGGACAGATGCCCATGACTTTCGTCGAGATTATTGGAAACGACAAATAATAAAAACAGACGAGAATAAGTGTTAGGCCGGATGAGATTACAACGTGAGTTGAGGGCTGGATCTCGATAAGAAGCTGCCATATGCAATGACAATCCACATAGTTTATCTGTGGAAAATCTTTTTCGCGAAAAAACGGGACCTTTTTTTCGATTCATTGAGATTATTGAAACTGAATGGTAAGATAGAGGAAATGTTTCTCAGTAGAAACGTAGGAGGGGGGAGGTGTATGAGAGGCGGAGGAGGGAGAAACAGCACGAGCAACGTCGAATATGCTGATAAATGGAGGGGGCGATGAATGGTGGGGAACAGAGAAAAGAATGGGATCGAACGATTATTAACCACATGAATTCAATGGTTCGACGAGCACGAAACATCATTCTCCTATAACCTAATTGCACGTAGACAATTCCGGTTACGCAACAATTACAGATTCAAGTCCGAAAAACAAACGGTCTTACCATCAAATTCGTAATCCAAGTTAAGATTTTTTTCTCTCTCTTTCGTCTCGGATCGTTGGGGCACTTGAGCGGCAATAAGATTTTTGCCACTCAACCGATTATTTGGGAACACAGGCTCGTACGGCGAATGCACCGACGTACATGAGTATCATATGTGATACGGGATATACCTGTATACTCGAGTATATAGGAACACGCGTATATGACAAATAAATAATGTTACCTACAAAAATCTCGTTCTTTATTTCTCTCGCTCACATACTTCGCTGGACTGATTGTGTAGCGCGATCGCGCGGGAGGGGGAGGGAGTCTTTTGTACTCTACTGGATACCAAAAAAATAAAAATAAAATTCTATTCACCCCTTTTTCGATTTGCGTTTGGCTGCGGAAAATTTGGAAGATTGTATCTTCCAAAAATTCACAATTCTCGTCAGTATCGCCCGCGCGGTTCTACGGATATATTCGAGAAGAAGAAGAAGAAGGAAACAAAAAACGTCGTATTTCAATACATCGCATATAACACGAAAAAGTACAGTCCCTTATTTTACCGCAGAGAGGAGCTCGTCACTTGCAAGTCGCAACTGACATCCAGCGATGACTATATGCTGTTACTGACTTCACAATACTATCTTCCTCTCTCTCTCTCTCTCTCTCTCTCTCTCTCGCTCTCTCTATCTCTCTCCCGCATCGTCCCTCCCGCGTGCTGGCGTCAACGTCTCTACGTCGCTGCGGTCTACCTCTTTCTCTCTCGCTCTGTTGCCAATGGCATATCATTGGCTCCAGATTATTCGTCACTCTCGCTAACGTCCAATCAACGACCTATCCGTACAAATTTCTTTCTCATCGGCTCCCCAAGAATAGTATCCTCAGTCGGTAAGGAAGACCATTATTTTTTGAATCGACAAACGCAATGCTCGTCTACATGGCTATATCTATATGGTAAAGAACTTTGTCGAATTCAAATACATCAGTCCGCAATTATAATTTACGATTGACCGATCTTCCATATTATTTTCGTATATTTTAGGAAAATATTCGTTTATCTAATTATTAAACCTGGTTTTGATTCGTCTATTCGCCACTTAAACTCCGGTTAACTCGGTGTGGAGCCTGAAAGGCGCCGTTTTAGCAAGGACTGTACCACAAAAACAAGCAGACGCAAGCTGCTTCATTGAAAAATTGACCTACTTTAATAATGCGGAGCTGATTCGTTTAATCATTACTTTGTTCACAAGATTGTTAGTCTTTCATTCACCAAATAAAGTAGTAGGTTGGTGATATTCATTCCGAAAAGCTTTTGAGTGTCGATTGACTCTGAAGTTTGATCCAAAATGTGCGGATCGACTGGAAACTCTTTGATTATTTTGCAGTATTCACAACAATTTTAAATGTTTACTAAAATCGAGTTCCACATTCTCGCCTCCTAGCGTCAGCACTATAGTCATATACATTAATAAAAATCAGTATGGCACTTTTGCGCAATATCAAACACTTTTGCACAGTATTGTTAGTATCGTTCACACTAATACAAAAATTCTGATTACATATTTGAGGTTAGCAGAGGCTGGAACATTTACTGGCGTATCAAATATAATTGAGCCAACTCCTAAGAGCTCCCTTAAGAGGGAATGACACCTCATCTAGATTGGCTTATCATAAGCCAATCTACATTTTTTTTTCTCAAATTCAGAAAATTTGAGGGGAAGACAGCTGTTCGTCTATCTATTTGACGTCGTTTGGCAAAGTTTCGACGGGATCTGAAGAGCCGTTTCAGAGATTTTTGGGAATCTATAATTGTTCTATCATACCGACCGCGATGAGGTGTCATTCCCTCTTAAGGGGAGAGCGCATGGAGCCGTTATGAATGCGAGAGAGATAGCTATTTCACAGACTCCAACTGTCGAGAGACCCCGAGACGACTGATACCACGGATAAAAGAAAAGGTCCCCTCTGTTAAAAGACGAACAGCGCCTGCCTCTTCTCTTGCTCAAAATGGGATCCACACAAGTGAAAAGTTGGCCACATGATTTTTACCAACCGCCCTTATGATACTTCGTCTTAAGGTCTTGCGAAAGAGGAACGTGCTGGTGGAATGCTCTATTTCTTTTGCTCCGTAACCGGCATAGCTATCACGTATGCACGGAGAACAAATTTACATCACCCTGCTGCTATGGAAGTGATAACAACCGATAACAAAAAAGGATAATGAAATGTTTCGGCTACTTTTTAGGGTTTTTCTGAGAGAGCTAAGATTTAGGGTCTGTGCGGTCTGTGCACATCAATTCTATACGTACTTTTGGCTTCGTAAAAAATGCACGTCTTCTGGCCAATAGGAGAAACGAAAATTTTGCCTGCGACTGAAGATTCACCTCGAACACGACACTATAAAAATCAGACCAAAATATCAGCAGTCTTATAGACGCATAAAGAAAGTTTACTATTTTAGTTATCGACCAAGAGTGTTTCACTCGTCTTATATTTGTAACGTTGTGCATTGACCGTCGGTCAAGTTGGTACGATTGCGTAGGGCGCCCTCCATGTTTCGCAGTTGTCAACTCAGCCGGCGTTTGCATCCTCGCGCGTGCGATTCAGCTTCTTTCGCTTTTCTTGCTAGGTTGGGATGTACAATTTTATCCGTTGAATTTGTACCCCCTTTTACTCGTTTTTTTCGCAGTCCGCATTATCTCTCTAGTCCTTGGAGAAAGATCGGGTGAAAGCGGCGAGCGAGTCCCCTTTGCTCGGTTTTAATGGCAAGCGTTTGAAGGGTCGTATTGTTTTTTTTTCAGTTCTTTTTGTTCCGTTGTCCTTGGGTTTTCAACGTTAAAAATCGTTATCGGGATCTAGAGTATTTTGCATACCGCAGTTATGTGCTTCCATTGTCGTAATAAAATTGTTTTATGGTGATAATATGTCAAAACCAAACATAAGAAAAATAACAGTTGACCCCACGAAATGTAACGCAGACTCGCGACGGCCAAGTGTATTTGAAAGATTGGGCACTAAACCAGCTGCGCCTACAGCCGTACAAAGTACAACCGATTATTGTAGAAACTGGGCGCTGAATGGCAATTGTTCGTATGGAAAAAATTGCAAGTAAGACACGTTCACCTCCCCTCCAAAAATCCCTCTTTTGATTATGCCTTTTGTTTGTGTTCGAACTATTTTTACTTTTTTTTGTTTCGGCCTTGTCTTTCCATTTTCATTATTTTCTCTTTTGCAGCTAGTTCTCAGCGATTCGCTTGTATCTTATGAATTTATCGAATTCCGACGAAAATCAATTCCAAAAGCCCCATTTCCACACCCTTTCCCCTGCCTAGCCACAACTGATTTCATTATTTTGTACCGTTAGATATGCAAACACGCACACTCTCATAAGTCCTTCCAAACGAGTGAAAAAGGATAATCCAAATGCCAATGCCGCTGGGGTAAGCCTAATAATTTTCGGTTTTTGTGTCCCGATATCGCGGAATCTATTTTTTAAATAAAATTTTAATCGCAATGTAGCTGCGTCATTTATTTGCCATTTAGTATTTTCTCGATGGAAGCATTAGTCTTTTTGTTTACTGTAAACTTGTCCAGGCGGTATTAAACAAAAATTGTATAATGCTTTGTAGCCGAAAGAGGATCCCTTCAAAAGAATTACATCGAAAATAGTAAAGAAAGCAGTGACAACGACGACGACGACGACGACGCATAGTCCGGATCTTAATTTAGAAGAGTGGAATCAGACGGATCTGGAATACGAGGACGAAAAGGTTTTGGAGAGAAGAAGGCAATTACTGCAGAGAGAATTGGATATACAGATGAAGAAGGACAAGGAGGTGCACGGCAAGGACAAGGCTACCAAACACAAGAAAAAGGCGATGAGCTCTTCGTCGAGTTCGCATACATCCAGCTCGTCCAGTAGTAGCAGCAGCTCGAGCAGCGAGGATTCCTCGTCCAGCAGCTCAACCGGCTCGGATTCTCGAAAAAAAGTAAAGAAGATCAAGTCCAAGAGACATCACAGCGCCGCCTCCTCTGACTATGACGAGGATAAGGAGCGAAAGAAGAAACTCAAGTTGAAGCGCTTGGTGACGAAGAACGACAAAGTATTGGCGAAGAAGAAGCGAAAAATTGAAATACCTCCTGGCAAGAAGGATGTCGCGACAAAGACGCCGAAGAAGTCTGTATCTGCCGTAACGCCGGTGGTTCGCAAACACCCTGTTGCTGCGAGCGTGAGAACCAAGTCACCTTTGCCCTCAGTTTCGCACAGTGGCGGTTCGAGCAAAATAGCCAAGGATCGAAATCGCAGTGAATCACCATCCAAGTCAAAAGTTCGAGAATCTGAGAAAGAACGTCATTACAAGAAGCAGCAGCGGGATGGCGAGGAGACGACAATTGCTAAGGAGATCTTAAAGAGCAAGGCAGGTGAGAAGAGCAAAGAATTGGATAAAGTGCCAAGCGGTAGCAGTAGCAGCAACAAGAATCGTGGAGTCGAGGAGAAAGCCAAGATCGAGGAGAGAACAAAGCTGCGTATGAAGGAAAAAGAGAGAAGATCGCGGACACCGCCAATCGACCGTACGAAACACCAATTGCCAAAGGACGTTGTCACGACGAAGGCGAATCGTCGAAGTCGCACGCCCGACAAGAGCTCGAGAACCAAGCGTGATCTTACGCCACCGCGACATCAGGAGAAAGCGACCTCGAGCCGACTGCGAGATATCGAGAAGAAGGACCGCGAGATTCACAAGCCCGAACGCGGCAAGGATCGCGAGGACGGACGAAAGAACGAGACGGGCAAATCACGCTCGATCGTGAATCAGGAAGAGATTCCGCACAGGAAAAATCTTCCTCGTGATTTGGAGGACAAGAGTTACGCCAACGACAGAGCGAGGCGCGGGAGCAAAGAGCGTAGAATCGAGAAGGATCACGGGATCCGCGAGGATCGTGGTCACTCGCGGCTAGCTCGCGACGGGAGGGATCCACCGCGTGACAAAGAACGGGACGAGATGTCGGAACGTTTCCGGGATCGTCAGCGCGAGCGCGAACGCGACAAAGATATCGGTGGCAAGCTCCGAGAGCGCGATTTGCCGCCGATAATGGGGTCGTCAGCGGGATCGACCGGTATATCCGTGACGACGACCACGCCACCGCCGGTCTTGAGTTCGCGCTACAGTCGCGACAAGGAGCGTCTCAAGGAGAGCGCCAATGTCATGGACAAAAGCGGTCTGAGAGATCGTCGCGGTGAACGGGAACGCGAGCCACGTGGATCCGATCCGAAGCCGATCGAACGCGAAAGAACATCATTGCGCGCTTTCGACGCCCGTTACGATCGTTCGGTCGACAAGGAGATCGCCACCGGTCACAAAGTCATCGAGCGCGACAGAATCGAGCGTTTTCCACCGCGCGACCGCTCGCTCGATCGACTACCGGAGAAAAACGTTGCGCCGATCGTGCCGCGCGATCATCTTATGGAGCGTGAATCTATCTACGAGCGCGATCGACATCCCCGAAGATTCAATCCGCGCTTCGATCGCCACGCCGCCGTGGACCACGAGAGAAAGGAACCACCGGCCCATATACCACCGATGAAGGTCGATCGTATGGCCGAGAGACGGGATCCGAGTCCTCTACCGCGACGCAGTATCGAACTCGAAAGAAACTTCGATCGTGGTTACGGCCGTTTGCCTCATGAGCACTGGGAGGAACACGAGGAGCCCCAACCTCATTTGGATTATCGCGACCATCATCATCATCCTCGCGAGGATGAAAGACGCAAACTACTCGACGCCAGGCGCTACAACAGCCCATTCGCGGAAAGACGCGGACGTGACGAGCGAGGTCCTCCCCCGTCGAGGTACGCGGTCCAACCGGAGCGTAACTTCGACGATCATCATCACTCGATCTACGGGAGTGAAAAAATTCGCGGCGCTCCGATGCGGGACGAGGGTAGCAACGACAATTGGGAGATTCATCACGAAGTCGAGCAGCAGCAACAGCCGCATGGTAATCGAGAGAGAAACTATCCGCCCGCCGATTGGGAGGAGCGCGACTGGCGTTCCCGCACCCATTGGGATCGCGAGAGTCTGCCTCGCTCGGAGGTACACGAGGAAGAATGTCCTTCGCAGCGATACGACAGTCCTATGACTGAGTGGAAGATCAACGACAATCCGCGAAAATGGGAGAATCCTCAGCTTCATCTGAGAGCGCAGTTTAGAAACGATCGTATCAAGGAAATGGAAATTGGTGAACCGCCTCACCCGTAAGAATCCCTTTTCTCTATGATCTTTTAACCATTCGCATCTTTATACGAAATGTTCTAACAACTTTCCTCCAACATTTTTTAACTATATTTTCATCCTCGCTATTGTCACATCTCACGACAGACAATGATGCGTATTCACCCCATTTTCACCCTATTATTTTGATAATCAGGAAAATATATTCCTTTTTTTCTTCTGATTCCACTTAATTATTTGGAAAAGTATTAAAAATCGCTATGCTGAAACAATTGCGAGAAACGATTGCTTCACTCTATCTGTATGCGAAGAGAGATAGAGCGAAGGATTTTAAAAAGCCTCCCAACATCTTTTTCCAATAAGAGCGAAGATTTCTATTGCAACAGGTCTTCAGGGAAAAAAGAAGCTTTATCACGTGGCAAATGAGTGTGGGGGAGAAAGCTGAAATTTTCGAACAGAGGTTTCTCACAAATGAATAATATTTAAGGCAAAAGAAAAACGTCACGCTTTGCGCTGGTAATTTCTGTTGAGCCTGATGCTTTTGTTTGTCTTCAAAAACGTAAGCATCTATATAAAAACTCTGTTCTAAAATTTGCGAGGTTATGTTGACCTTGTACATGCCCTTAAGATTATTTTTATTCGCCGTTCCAGTAAGCGCAGACCTTTCAATACTCCAGAATTGCGAGACGAGTGCTCGACTCACGGGGCAAAGCAGAGTTCGCTCCACGGGAGTATGAAGGAAGAGCCGATCAATAAGAAACTAATGGAACTTGCCGAAGGAAGACCCCGAAGGAGCCGAGAAAAGTCGGCCGATAGTTTTCAAAAAAAAATTATGCATCAGCAGCAGCAGCAGCAGCTTCATCATCATCAACCGCATCAACATCAGCAGCATCAGCAACGCCAGGAGTTGCAGCAACAACAGCAGCAGCAGCAGCAGCAACAACAACAACAACAACAACAACAACAACAACAACGACAGGAACAACAGCAACTCCAACAAAAAAAGGAAAAAGTCGCGGCTCCCACGGTCGAGCCCAAAGAATCTCCAACAATTTCCGAGCCGAAGAGACCGTGCTTGGACGAATCCTTGCAGAGTGTCCATACCGAGAGCGATCTCAGCGACATCAGCGACGACCCGGACGATATTCTGAATATGGAGGATGAGGTTTGTCCACAAAAATGTAACATTTTACTTTTATTTCAGACAATTATTTGATCGCTGGGTATGTAATTTAAATGACGTTCGGGTATAACATTTCTAGTATTATTCGAGTATAACATTTCTTGTACTCAACTTCAATAAATAAGCGCCGTGCTGTCGTGAGTTTCCCTCGTTGGCTCTTTTTACGCTCCGAGACCTGGTCGCTGCATTCCTGGTTACCAGCTTCCCAGTTCGGACAGTGGAGTTTTCGGGTGATCAAGCCAAATCCACTCCTTGTTATGGATAATCCGAGATGTGCAATGTCAGGAACTATGGGCGCCCTTGTAGTACAGGCGCCCTCGTCCGAATTTTGGAAGACGTCCTTGCAGGTGAACGGTCCCGGAGCAAAGAGGCTCGCTCCCGTTTTCCCATACGCGAAATGAAACGACGTAAAGGGGTGGGGGCAAGACTGAGGTTTCTCCCATTCCATCACGCAGACGGATCTCGGTGGCGGCGGCTTATTATACAATTACATTTGACATGTTACAAAAACAAATACTGTCCGTTATCCAAGCAAGATTGATGAAACATTCTACCTTCTACAATGTTTAATTTAGACACTTTATAATCTAATTCGATTTCTGTAAACAGTTAACTGATGAGCTCGAGGTGTATTTCGTGTTTAAACTAATACGACCGATCATCTCCAAAAAATTAGGACGATAGTTTTTGAGATTGCTGACTTTGAATCGGGGATCCCAATTTTAGTAACGCTTATTCCTGAAACTATACGTGTAACAAGAACGTAAGCTCTCGCAACATCTGTTAAAATTCCAACACTACACCGGTCGGTGAATGTGTGCAGAGTCAACACGTCAACGGTATATACTGAAAACGCGCATAAACCGATTCCGATAGCGCCAATCTTACCGAGACGAATAGTATCGTACAAATAGGTTGAAACATTTCCTTAATTTTGTAATAACTTGTATTATTGCATACTTTTGAGAAATCTTTTGAGGAAATTCTTTTATCTGCTTTTGGAGATATCCCACTACCCGCTCAGTCGGCAACGATCTTTCTAGATCCAATATTACTCAAAAAAGCACTGCTCTATAGCGATTTCTCGTTCGCACACACTAATTGGTGACAAAAGCACATAATAAATAGTTGCTCATCGTGTAAATTTAAAGTGTCGCACATGAGAATTCCATATGGCACACTCTGGGATTGTGATTTCTGCTACCAGTGAATAACTGGGGTATTCTTTCCGCTTTTCACTCCGACTCACTTTCTGAAAACTGTACAATGAAAGCCTTTTCGGGCGTCACGTTACCTGAACGATGACAAATTCACAGCCCCTCTAGCGAGATTCTGTAACTTGGTAGCGACAGCTTTCGTTACCGTTAGCTAGCGATAACCAATAAGAGGCCCCCTTTCTTCTGTGATTGTACATGCCATGGGCTGTCGCTAGCTAACGATAACACAAACTGTCGCTACCGGATTACAGAATCTCTCTACTCATCTTAGATTCCGGTTCAGCGACCATAAAAACTCTACGATACCAAGTTTATCCAAAACCATCGAAGTCTATCGGAGTTATTCGATGTGTACATATACGTGACCAGTTTCATCATAAATCATTTCGGCATATATTTGCATTGCTACCAGTTAACTGCTTAAATAATAAATTGCTCATGCACGACCTTCGGAAACCTTGGCAATACTCAAAGTGACGATGTATTTGAATGAAAATTTACACCGCGTTTTCTCAATACGATAGTTTTATGAGAGTGTGACCAACAAAACTCACTTCTTACCCCTTTAAGCAATATTATTCGGTATAAAACAAATTGATGCCAATTTTGATTCCTTCACTTGAGTTTGACTTGTTGCAGTCGACAATTTCCGTTCCCATCTGATTTACACTTAACATGCTCTTCACATGCAGCTTCACCAAGTGTTGAAAAAAATCGATAGTATTGTTTTCAGACAAACGAAAATATTTGAAAAATGCAGGTATTTATTTCGAAAACAAAAAAAAGGCATTTGTTTGAAAATAGCTGCATCGAAATTTTTCAAATGGTTTTTAAAGCTGTAAAGACCATTTCTAAGAACCTTTACTCGGATTTGACAAACATTACTTAATTGTTGAGTTATTTAACTTTGATCGTAAAGTGCACATTTCCCGGGCAAACCAAAAGGGGATAAAAATTATCGAACGCTACTACTGCGATTTGAGTTAGCGAATTCAAGGGGCCAGTCCACTTTGGAGCTACGAAAAAAGGCTATTTTCGCGATTTTTTTTTAAGGATATTATAAAAGATATGAATATAAAAATTGTTGAGCTTGATGAATAAAGTCTTGAAATACATTTTAAAAAAAATTTATTCACTTTCACGTACAAAAACTATAAGTTAACGTAAGTAAGCCTCAAAAATAGGTGCGCTAGGTAGCTTCATCACAACTCGGCAACGGCTTGTCCACGGCAAATCAAAGTCCATTAGATTCAGTATGACACTAGCTACAAAATGACCCTCGGATATAAAGTTTTATTAAAAAATTTAAAAATGGCCGATGAAAAAGGAAAAAGTAGACAAACGCGTTTTTTTCGGAAAAAAAAGTAAAAATCAGAATTTCAAAACCATCGAGGGTCATCTTGTTGCGAATCATGTTTACAATATGTGTTTCAAATTTTAAGAGAATCGGTTTATTAGTTTTAGAGATACGATGGAGCTACATTTTGAAAACGTTGTTTCGTGAAAAACGCGTTTGAAGTGTATACTATGAAAAACTCTTACCTAAACTCAATCGGCAATTCCTGCACCGTACAAAATCCCTTCTGATTGCTCATCATCGTCGATTTCTTCAAGTCTTGCTTGCTTTCGATTTTTTGAAATTTCCAAAGTGGACTTTATTTTTACACTAATCAATTAATTCAGACATTAATGTTTCTATACCTAATAATATTGTCTGAAGGGATGAAAGAGAATTTATTTACACACCCTACGATACATATTATTTTTTACTCTCGTTTCCGCTGTCCGGATAACTATGATTCGTACTGTACTAGCTATTCATTATTTTAGGAAATAAAGGAAGACAAGCAACCAGCGAAAAAGTCTATTGAAACAGAGAAGGAGGCCCATGGAGCATCGACCGAACGGCAAGAGCCCGCTCAGTCCTCGACACCCGCAGATCCTGCTGGAGAATCTCCGCTTGCAAAAGACAAGGACGAAAACGAAACGTAAGATTGTCTCTTCAATGACACCTGTTAAATAGAGGGGCTTGGACGCGTTTCTTTAATGAGTCGGCCAATGCCCTCTTAAGCTTTTCTCTGATCTGATTCAACGGTTGAACGACGTTGCAGGAATATGGAGGACGAGAATATGGAAACGATGGATTTCGAAGAGATTTCAGACGGTGAGCTGGAAGAGGACATAAAAACCAGTGGAAAGGGTCTTGGTGACGCATTGGGAGTCGATTGGGAAAGTCTCGTGAAGGAATCGCAACCGAGACGACCGATCGCACCGAGTCAAGTGACCGCCCAGCGAAGATGGCAGTGTAAAGCGATCTTCCAGCGAATCGGGATATCCGCCAAATATGCTGGTCCAGAATTGACTGCGAAATTGGCGAAGAAGTATGAAGAGGAGAACGATCATTCTGGCCAATTGTTTCTGAACGATATTGCAATGATTCACACTGCTCTCGTTCGACAAAAAATAATGCAAGATTCAACTGATGAGATATTCTCGAGCGACGATAGTTTGTACCGGTAAATTTCCTATTATTTTTTAGCCGTGTACGCATTTCTACTACAATTATGGCAAACCTATAATAATGAGAATACCGTTGAAATTACAGAATCAACCGCACTGAAAAATATGAAGACGACGATCCCGAGGTTTTCGAGCCCTTCACCAGTTTGTACGACGAGGCGAAAACATTGATGGAACTTGCGACTTAATTTACGGTCAACGACCTTTCGAGTAGAATCCGTAAATTTAAGGTGAGATACAAGCGTGCTCTGATGGGATGAAAAAACGAGGCTCTCTTTTTTCTCGGGTACCTTCGGGACTTCGACTAAAGTTCAATTGGATGTCCAACACACACGTGTATCTTTAAGTCCTTCCTTATTTTACACAATATATTCTCAATTTCAGTGATATACTTGACAGTTAAAAAAAAACGAAACAAAAGTTACTTTTACGCGGCAGTAAGGACATTCCGTGAATGTCCTGCTGTTGGTAATGAACCGCGAACGAATTACTGAAAATTGTATACATACTATGTTACGCTTTTTCTTGCGCAAAACTTTGATAGGTAAGCTTATCTAAAACACGCAGTTTTGTTAACGTATATAGGAACAGACGAGTCAACGTAGAATTTTAAAAGATTACAGGATAAATGTATTATCGTCATTCATAAGATAGCTAGTATCTACACGCACGCAAGCGCGCACACACACACACACACACACACACATATATGAGGATTCATGGTATGTTACGTATACCAATGCACGCGACTTCCGGATTGTGAAACACGCGTGTACTTGGGGGAGATGAAGAGTGTAAAAACGGTAGTGACCGAGAAGCCACTCGTTACAGATCGCACCGATTTTTTATTCTCCATGCGTTGAAACAAATTATCGCAAAGGTTGCTGATGATTTGAGCTACGAGAAAATATTAATTGGATAATATTTCATGAGGAGAGCTCACTGATGTTTGATCAATACTCGCAGCTCCACGATTATGGAAAATTCTCACTTTCTCGTTCTCCCTTCTGTCAGACAGGGTGAAATCGCTGTATACTTGTTCTGGAATGTCGATAAACAGTTCAAGCATCGATTTCAATGAGGGAAAGGTCGTCGGGTGCCGCAATGTCGTTCCTCAAAATGTCAACAGCCTTTTTCAAAATAGACGAATCGCTTCTATAATATCCCTGTAAAATATGTTTATGTGAAAGCAGAACAAAACAATCGATATTCGTATTGTGTGTTGTTCGTAGCAACAACAATCTCTAATTAAACATAATTATACCTGGACCTCGCGAATGTCCGATCTCGATTCGGAATCTTCGTGATCGTAGTTTTCCCCTCGTCTCGCTATTTCCACATTTGTGCAATACCACTCGTACAATATGAGACCTGCGAATGTTTATTGTCGATGAATTATGATTGTTTGGAAGGTGTGGACGTAGACCCAATTAAACGATAATTAATGGAAAAATGCATTTTGGTTATCTAAATAGATTAGTGAAATAACCTTTTTTCTGACAATCTCCGCAGCCGAGAGTGTCCAACACGTATATCAGATCTTCGCAGTACTTTGCCTTGGTAAATAGCTCGTCGTTCGACAAATCTGTAGAACGATTTGAAGCACAATCGAGAATGAGATACAATAAGACTTTACGATATATTAACAATCATCGATAACAGAGTTCGTGCACGATTCTCACGCCTATAAATTATTTCACCACATCAAGAGACGCGGCAGCGTCTAGTCGCAAAGTAATAAAAAAAAAACATGTTATAATATTGACGAACCCGCCGCATACTCTTTATAAAGTGAGATAAATGTGCTTTTAATTGTGCTGTACTCGTACTTTTCCAAGGTAAACTCTCGGCCCTGCCGAAGTAGGAAATTATTCGAAATTTCATGTCCATTATCACGGAACTCGTAACCGGTACCACTATCGCCAATTCGCCTTTGAGAAATTTTAAAATTTCTCGTGGCGCTTTGTACAGCACATCTTTAACGATTGAAGCCAGTCCGGATCGGATTGATTTAACCTAAGCAGCAAAAAATAAACGAAAATGACACAACATTTTTTTGTTGTTGTCAAAATCAATTGCCTCTTCGTACATTTGATACAGGAACTTTTTTCCGATTAATTCTGTACATTAAGTATGACGATGACGGTTTCAGAAATTATTCCCGTCTTTGGTTTTTAATTGCGACAAAATAATTTTACGATTATTGAGAAAGTTTAAATATTCTTCAGATAATATTCCGTACTTAGATTTTTGAGATGCATGCATTTTTTTCTTGGAAAGTCGGAAAATAAATATTTAAAATTGTTTGTCCCATCGATTTCAAGGCACTGTTTCCGCATTCCCGCAATGTCCTTCTGTGCACCAAAAAGGATATTATTTAGAAACTGATAAAAAAGCCCTAGTAATTTATATCTGGTAATTACGATATTATCTGGGAGTCGCATGACAAAAGTTACGTACTTGCCTTCCGGAAACTCTTTGTCCACAATCTTCACAGGTCCAGGCACTTCCCATGTTAAGCGGATCATTTGCAAACATATTGCCAAAACATGTTACATTTGCGCATCTCAGAGCTCCGAGAAGGGTGCCAAATTCCTGGAACGAGTTTTTTTTTACCATGAAAACAGAATGAAGCATTTAATTATAAACTTCATTTTAGTTGATTTTAGACTACTTATATAATTTTGTTCGGTTCGACTGATGTTTAGTGTTATAATACTTATTCATTTTTACGGACAAACGTTTATAAATAAACACAATAAATTCTTCATCGACTGCAATGGATATTATTTATATTTCGAAAAAAGGTTACTGATTGGCAAGTTAGATGTAGATTACCTTAGGATCCGAGCATCGTTCGCAGCGGCAATCAAAGTGTTTAGACATTTTTAAATATTGCCTTCGCATGATCGTATCCCATAAGAGATCAGTGTAAGTCATCGTGAGTTCGTCTCCCTTTTTTATGGGAATGGCAGCTCTGGTGTACAAATATTGTCGACGATCGAAATGATGCCTCGTGTTGGGAGTGCAACAGTGGTTTTGCAGTGCACCCAGTGGATAGAGACCTCTCAGGCTAATAGACATTTTTTCGTCGACAATAACAGCTGTTTCGAAGGCACCGGTATCAAGAACTCGACAAACGCGTGACATCAATTCCTCGTCATCTTTGTTTATCTCACTCACAATATTTTTTTTCAGAAGATAGAGCTATGCGTTTTGTCAAGATAAAGAGAAGTCAGTATAAAATATGTGAAAGCAACGATGACAAATCTTCCACACCATGTGCGTGGGTTTTTCGGTACTCTTTAACTCATAAAAAATACCCTATTTCTCTAAAAATGAGCTTTTCTTTTTTGTGAATAGACATATCGATCTTCGCCATTTGGACAATAATGGTGATGTACTATTTTACACGTTCCGCCAAAAGTTTGATTTGATGACATTTTCGATCCTTCGCGGTTCGATAAAAATATGGAGACATGAGATATTTTCGAGTCGTCGTGAATATAGATTTTAAATAATGGTAATGCCGACAAAATTTCAACCAAATGTTTAAAAAAATGTACAATAAACGAGTGCAATATTTTTCTTCGTGTTCGATGACTTCCTCGATCTTTCCGAACACTCATGCATTTTTTTAAAATTATCTCTCTTGAAGTGACTTTTTCGAATTTTCATTGGGGTTTGTATTGCCGAAACTGTTCGTTCGATGTTTTGGAAACTGCTTAGGGACACCCTTTGTGCAAGAAAATTAAAAGATTCGCGAAGCTTAATTCAATGTTTAGAGTTAAACACAACAAAATTTGAACGATAAAATTATTTAAAAAGATCATAATTGATAAGAAAAATGATCGAAGCCATTGCATATGAAGAAAATATTTATAAAACTGTGGTTCATTGAACGTTTATATGTTCAAACGATTCGTTAATAACTTTTCGGCATTATTATTATGCGAAATCAATGCGTCTGTACTTTTAAAGATTTTTGTTGAATTCAAGTATCAAAATCCCGATCAAATGAAACTTTTGGCTGGAAATGTACATGTGATAAAGCCTTATTATACATCAAGAAGAGTAGAAATCGCGACGGAAACACGTAGAATTACCTCACGAGAATTGCGCGGATGACACTCCAGAGCTGCAACGAGATCTCGTTGATCGTTGCTCAGAGACAAGCTCCTTATCGGTACAACCGCTTGCAACAATTCCATCGACCACATCGAGCCACATGTTGGTCTCCAATTGCGAAGCCGTTCGCATTCGTTGTTGGCGTGGTTCGAAGACTTTTCGCAATCGTTGGAACAGATTGGAAGTCCACAGCCCCGATCACACGGGAACAGTGGACAACCGGACTTGTAACAATTAATGCACATCGGGAGATACTTGTCGTAACAACGCGGCCCTATGACGAGAGGAGGGTCGACGTATATGAGCTCTCCGCGCTCTATGTCTCGCGTAGCGAACATACCCCGACCACCGAGTCTCGAATTTTCGATTTTCCAGCAGACATCCACCGCGTCGTGGGATAAAAGATCGTGATCAGCCAAATGACGATGTAACAGCGCACTTACAATTTCCGGTTCTATCATTCTCGATCCTACGCCATAAGGATACACCCAGAAACGGACGAGTTAAAATCATTACACTGTGATACAATGGTCCGAAGGTATTCATCTGGCTACGTCTTCGCGAATCGATTTTGTTCGCAATATGAAATTCGTTTAACAGCTTGGTAATTTGCATATTCACTGAGTTACTGCCATTAAAAAAAAAATGTTTTAGACGTGTACTTCGCGCTGCCAGTGCCGTTTGTTCGTTGCTGGCTTCTTTTGTTTGTGAAAAATATTCCAGTAACTGATGTACATATAAACAATTTTAATTTGTTGTAAATTAACGTTTTTGTGACTACAACAAAAATGTTTGTAGCACAGCGTGAAATATGAGGGTCGAAAGGTTCACTAATATGTAATATCCTGACCGACCATATCGTGTAGAACCTGGAGTAGCCTATTGTATCAGAAATATTTCACGTGGACTTTTGAATTGTCCATATACGCTATCACCCCAAACTGAACGGGAATCATTCAAATAATCAAAACCGTCAAAATGAATGAATTACAATCCAAGCAAAAATCTTAAGAAATTTCGTCCAGAAACATCTATTGATTTTTTTCTCATTTAAATTTGCCATTGATCAGTATAGCCAGTTCAATAATAAACGACTGCAATTGTTCAATTCTAAAGAACATATTTCGATCAATGGACCACATTCCTTCAAATCTGCTTCTCAAAATTACCACCTGTGCCCCTGATACCGCTAAGGGCTTCAATTTGTTTTTTAAATGCAAGAATCCTAAGCAAACTGTGGAAGGCCTTCTCTTCCTAAACTTCAATTCTTAAACAGTGCTTCTGCGTAGACTCTGGAAAATAGACTGGGATATCCGAGTTGTATCGTGAACATTGTTACTCGAGCGCTTCACCCAATTATTTCAGAGGGGCTATATCGGGATTGGGCTCTAAAATAGAACATAGTCTCTCGTATCATCAGCTCCACGTCTCTTGAGTGGGATAAATTCGAGAAAGAGTTAAGAGCTCGTATATAACAGCGCCAGGTGCCGGTGCCCGGATGCTGTAGCGATACATCACCGCATATGTATATGTACCTACGTGAATGCGTGCTTGATTGTGCGTGTATATATATATATATATATATATATATATATATATATATATATATATATATATATGTATGTATGTATGTATGTATGTATGTATGTATGTATGTATGTATATTGTATATATATGTATATTGAGGCGTCATTGCCACGATGTATTTTATTTGACGGCAGACGACTTGTGGAACTGGTGCTAAATAGGCAAAACTGTATTCTGGCAAAGTTTGGCAAACAGCCAGTCGTGTTAAAAAACGAAATTAACGACCACTATACACACTTTTATATCTACACACACGTACGCAGAGGCGGGCGTATATCATTGCCAGGATATGTATTTAATTTGACAGCATAAATTACCCATAGAGCTGGTGGGAAATGGAGAAAACTATATTCTCGCAAAACGTTTGGCAAATAGGTTGTCAAGATTCACAAATACAAATTAATTACGGGTATATATACATAACCCGTCATATCTATGTAGGTAACGTTCGCTATCAGTATACGTGGCGATTTGGTGGACGCTTCTTAACATTATTTAAAATGTTTGTATAATGTTGAGTATGGGAAAATTAGGTGTTTACATTGGGGTAGCCAGGAGGAGGTAGGAGTGGGCACTCTACATTGCTGCACCATATGTCGGACCTTCCTCTTCAATTTGAGTTGCCTCAAGCGACGAACAAGTGTTCGTTATTGCCCCAGTAGCCTACCCCTTTAAGGGGTAAGGCCACAGTAGAATTTTAAAAAATCGATTTTTTTTTCGCTAAAACGGGCCTTATCGTCATAAGAATAAGTCACTATCCGATTTATAGCAAGAACATTTTTTTTCACCGACGTTGAGCGTATAGCGTAAGCCCACCGCTGGCACGGCCATAGAGTACTTAAACTTAAAACGCGTTTTTCTCGAAACAGCTTTTTTTTTCAATTGGCGTGACAAATAACTTCAACAATTTTCACTCGATTTACTTCAAATTTAAAAGTTATGTTCCTAATTGCATTTCGCAGAGAAGAACGTACGGAATTTCTGATTAATCGAAAACTTTTCATTTTATGAGCAGTTTTATACGAAATTTTTCACTGAAAATTCATTCAAATACCTACAACTTTTGAATAAAACAATATTTTTTAAATTCCCTACGTATTTCTCTAGGTATTCTAATGTAGATTTACGAGAATTTTTGTTCTTTGTTCTAAGTAAAAAATTGTGGATGCTAAATGTCACGTCGCGGAGCGCCTAAGAAAAAAGGTAAGAAAAGAAAATATTAGTAGTCGGCCATTTTGTACATCGGAACAAAAAATATATTTTTTCTAACAGCTTGATATTCATACTAAATAGATGTGTAATTAATTTTACGATTGAATCACTCTTTCATACGAAAAAAAATTGTTGAATTCGCACATGATTTTATATCCGTCACTGTGGCCTAACCCCTTAAGTCAACAGTGGGCAAAAGCAAGACATTACATTTGGGGTCTGATAAACGACCAGAAGAATACTGGAAGGTTACCATTCATAATATGATCGTAAATCGACAGGATTCCATCAATAATTATAAAGAAATCTTGATAATTGATATGTCAGCCTTAGAAGCTGAGGCGATGGCAACATATTAATTATTGACATTAAAACATAATTTGACTGAAAAATAATGAAATAAATTATGAAAATTGAAGAAAGAATATTTAAAAGGAGTAATGCGCCAAGTTATATAAACTTTTCCAAGCGGCAATACTACTCCTAATGAGCGCCGCGGGCTGTGTAAGAAGTTTTTTTTTTGCCACGAGGCGGATAAAAATGTGGCTTAGAAGCACAATGCTTCAGGAACGATTCACTCATATGTCACTGCTGAACATAAAGAAAGACATTGTCAAAAAAAAATTCCAGCTGAAAAAGTGTAAGGCCAATTCGCAGAAAGAATTAGAAACCTAAGACTTAGTTAATTAAATACCTACTAACAATGAAGCTTAAAGACTGGTAACTGAATTCAATAATGATGGAAAATGGGTTAATTATTTTTTTATGTATTCCTAAATTTTTATATTAACCCTAACATTAACGTGTGATTAAAGCGAGTTTCATATTTTATGTTTGTTACGTGATTATTGAGTATTATGTAAATTTAACTAAAAAATGATTGTGAAGGAAACCAGTTTTTTGTCAGGACCGCCCCGCCTCGCCCCCCTCAAAAAAATAATGGACACATCGATGAGTGTATGAGGTCTATGAGGACAGTCAGTATTATGATCTTGAAGTAAAATGTCTCAAAAATCACCTTTTCCCTTTTATATGTATACACACACGTGTGTGTATGGCGTCCGTGGACAACTAGCGATATCATTTTTATTATTCAATCAATAAAATTGCTGCTCCAGAAATTTTGGGATCAATGGGTATGTTGGAGTTGCTGATAAAGTTCTGAATGATGTGTACGAACAGAAAATAGGAAAACAATAGAATCTAATTAATTTACGATTTGGGTAAGCAAAGGGTTTCAAAGCTTTGATCGGATGGTTGTAAGTACATTGTACATACAAGTGATCAATCGAGATTCAGGCTGAATTAAAATATCGAGCTATATTTTTCAACGCAAGCGTGCAAGGTACACAGCTGTGTTGTTTACATGTCGCTATGGATACAATTCGAAAGGGTCTTGAAGCGAAAATGTATAATATATACTGTGCGGTGGAGGACGTCACGATAGCTACTAGGCACCCTCGTATAGTAAGCTAGTTGTTTTTATTTTTAATTTACCACACACCCGCTAACAACATTGAATATGACGAGGTAATGTTTAAATTTATATCGGATAAGTCGATTTTTCGATATTTCGGAATGATCGATTTGAGGGGAAAATCGCGCGGGTGCGATAGACAGAATTCGAAAGTCTCCTCGATGTGTTGCCACGAGAATTAAATGGGTACTCTGAAATGTCGAAAAAATTGGAAAAAATTTCGAACAAACGGCGAATGATATCGAGGAGAACATTTTTCGATGGTTGTGTTTTTCTACTTGACAGATCGTACAAGTTTTTGTACTGGCGGCAACCAGGCCTCATTGTTGTTGTCGTTACTGTCGCGATTCACCTGTCGTCGGGCTTGCAAAATTGCATCGGGGAGCCGTGCATGTATGGGATTTGTATGAATGGCGCAAACGGGTAATATTCAGATGCAATCTTTTTTTCTTCTTATAGTATAGTCATCATTGTGAATTCTGGAACTACGTAGCCGTAAGGCTTACGGAGATATTTGTTTGAAAGTGATTTAGTGGTTTATTGTTCCATGTGTATATTGGATTAATAGTACCCATGGATAGGCAAAATGAACGTATTTTATTATTACTGAAATCCAACTAAATGGAAAACCAGGCATTCCTTTTTATCAGTTGAGTAAAAGTATCGGCAATAAGTTTTTATATACCGCAGACATTGTCCTCCGTTTTCATTAATTTAACAGAAAAAATCATATCGAGCGTTGCAAACGTGAAATTATATTTTCTCGCTTACAATGAATATTCGGCGATATTGCACAAATTTAAGAATAAATTTGTCTATCGACGTTGTTAAATCGCAGTTCCTATTCGTGTTACTGCATCGACGGTTATACGGGCATAAATTGCGAGATAAATTGGGATGATTGTTGGTCGAATCCGTGTCTGAACGGCGGTGCATGCAACGATGCCGTTGCCTCCTATAATTGCACTTGTTCCGATGGTTTCATAGGTAAGAGGATAAACAAAGCTGCACCTCAATTCTATAAAACAGCAAAATTCAACATGTTTGTTTTTGCTCAAATTGCAGGATTCAACTGCGAGCAAAAGTACAGCGAGTGTATGAATCAACCATGCCTCAACAATGGAACTTGCATCGATTAC
Organism: Ophion ellenae; assembly: GCA_963210295.1. NCBI lineage: Eukaryota > Metazoa > Arthropoda > Insecta > Hymenoptera > Ichneumonidae > Ophion > Ophion ellenae. The sequence goes on from OY723393.1 coordinate 10,842,185, forward strand.
AATGGTTTTATGTGCCAATGTCTCGAGGGATACTCGGGTGGGCAAAACTTTTTGTTTTCACGTTACACCAAAGGAAATGAGGAATAGCCTATGATTTTTGTTGGTCCTTTTGTTTTCAGGCGATTATTGCGAAATCGACGCCTCCGTGTGCAACAATACAATATGCAAAAATGCAGGAGAATGCGTGGAAGGTCCGGGCTTTTCCTTTTACTGCAGATGCACGGAGGGATGGACCGGGCCGTTCTGCGACGATGACATCGACGAGTGTATCACTTCACCCTGCCAAAATGGTGGATTGTGCCTCAATGTTCCTGCCACTTATACCTGCGCCTGTTTATTCGGTAATTCAACCCCATTTCTCGCGTATCTTTTTAAAAAGGGTTCCTTTTTTTTACAAATTGTACAACTTGGAAGATACACCGAATGAGGTAACGACGGGCTGAGGGCATAGTATTTTTTATATGTTGCTAAGTTTTTCCCCAAATTGTAATACCAAGTAAATATTATAGATATCGATAATTTGAGTCGAATCGGAAAAAAAATTAATTTTATTATTATCAGATTATTCGTTTATTGATATAAATATCGTCATTTAAAAAGGTTCTAAATATACAAGAATTCTCATTAATAGCATTTGGCACATTAAGTTGATTTCTCATACACTTGGAGTGTACATTTAAGAATGTCGTTATCGTTTAATTATTTACGAAAGAGTATGGAAACCTTTTTTGTAAATGAACAACTCCGGTAAGATATATTGAAATTTCGTATTATATGATTTTTAATAATGCGATATATTAACGATGATATGAGTTATATTTGTAGTAAAACATTACCAAATTATCACGTCCTTCGCCTCCTACAAATCCATCTTACGACCTAGCCCACTTTCGCTCTTGCTTCTATACACTTTCCACTTAAAATGCTTATTAATTATTTCCCTCGTTAGGTTACAATCTGTCAAGTTAATAATTCTTCCTTTCGTCACTCCGTACTTCATTTATTCTTAGAGTGTTTCTTTTCACACCTCATCCCTCTATTCTTTACGTCGATCTCGTAACTGCATTTTTTTCATAAGTCAATCAACGCAGTAACGATATTTGTACGAAAATCGCGTGACTTCCTAAAGTATAAAACCAGATCAAGTTCATCGTTAAAATGAGATTACTGTTGTTCTTTAAAAACTAAAAGGTTTCACCGGAAAGGATTGCGACAAAGAGATAGTACCCTGCGAGGAGAACCCCTGCAGGAACGAGGCGATGTGCCTGCTCGAGGATCTACAGCCCGTATGCTACTGCGTCCCGGACTATCACGGACAATTATGCGAGCAACGTTACGACGACTGCGAGTCGAAGTTTGCCAAATGCGAAAATGGTGGCATCTGCATAGACGGAATAAACAATTTTACTTGCTCCTGTTCATCGGATTATTCGGGAGAAATGTGCCACGATTACAATCCAACGACAATGACGATCGTTGCAAGCATCGACGCTACAATTTCGACGATCAAGACTGTTCCACTGCCTACGATGATATACTTATCCTCCCGAGAGACAACGACTACGACGTCGTCGGAGATCGACGGCGATATTACTGGCACGAGCGGTGTCACGGAAGAATATTCAACGACGAGCCATCACCCAGAGAGTACATTGCATCCGAGCTTGAGGAAGACAAGTTCGATCGACAGCGGCAATCGTTCGGAAATCGACAGTGCTTCGAGAACGTTTTCAACGGCGACGACCACAGCCCCGATCGATCGTGATCTCTGGTCGATAACGAGCTCGAAATTCCATCTGACGACGTTGACGAGTGTTACTTCCGGCTTTGATCTCGACCTCACTGAAACAAGCCTTGCGAAAGATACCACGGTTTCCCGCACAAGTACGATTCCCTACGAACTCGACATTTCCGATTCCACGATTGCGCACATTGAGGATAGTACCAAAAGCTCATCGATCACGTCGGACGCGACGTCACCCCGATACACTTCAGCGGTCTTCCAAGCTGTTTCCGAGAAACGCGAAACATCGATCACCACCGCGGATTACTCGATCGCATCCTTGTCGACGAGCGGGACATTGAGCGGAACGACACCGATGGTCGCCGAGGAGACGAGTCCGAAAAGTCCGGAGCCGCGTGCGGAAGAGACCTTCACGTTCTCGCCAAACAACGATCTATCAACGGAAATTGATAGCCCGGTAAATGAGTCCATTGCAACATCTGGAAACTCACCGACCGCAACGAGTGTCGAGGAAGAATCCCCCGGAACGATCGGAAAAAGAATCGAATCTACGACAATGGAAATGATCGATCTTTCGACCAAAACCGTTAAGGATCTTTCGACACGATTCTTCATGGGTCTTACTGCCCCGTTCCCACGTGTCACTGCAAGTCCGGATGACGTGACGCGAGAAGAGACGAGCGAGATTGCTCATCGTCCGGTTGCGAGCACCGAATCACCCCGGTACAATTGCAGTCGCGAGGAATGCCTCGCAAGTAATTGTGAACAAAATTTGTCGCGATGTGACTGCGACAGCCAGGACAAGTGCCGGGACGGTCCTGGCATCGAGAACGCCGCATTCAACGGCAAATCTTACCTGAGACAACAGGTGAACATTGATGCCGATGGCTCGTTGCGTATTTTCGTAAGACTGAAAACCAAATCGAAGAGTGGCGTTCTAGTGCACGCCTTCTTCGACGACGAGCGATACGTTCTTCTATATATGGAAGGTGGGCAGCTCAAGTTTCAATTCTCTTGCGGACTTCAGACCATGCTTCTCGGTGAAATAGACTCGCCGATCAACAACGGCTACGACGTCGACGTTGAGATGAGGTGAAGGAAGTTCGCTGAAAGAAAATTATGCGAAAACGACTATTTTTTCCGTACCCTGTTATATTCCGCGGAGAGTTTTCGTATTTATCACGAAATCGTTTGTCATCTGCCCTTAGCTCTTTCTTCGTTTATTCCGAAAGGTTCGCGTGTTTTACATTTTTTGCATGTTCCAAAGATTATTCCGCTCTTTTGTTTCCTCATAGAGGAGGCTTTGCTTTGGCAAAATACTCTTCGTCCAGATTTTAATGGAAATGGGTTTAGTATATTTCAAAACATAGAAAAATGACATTTATAGCAAAAATCCAAATTCACGCATTTCTGTGTATTTCGAATGCGGCAAGAATCACTTGTATGCTTCAGATTTTAGAAAATGCGAATATTTGTTCGAAATTTCAACATACGTTCCATTTTTGTTCTTTTTTTCTTGCAATTTTGAGATATCCTTATGGAAGATGTGGCACGTGTAGAGCACCACTTAAAGGGGATGGGGCTTAGATTTTCCGAGAATCAGCGAAAAGGTTTACATTTTATACAATTACGAATTTTTCAAATTTTGCAAACTCAGTGTACACCTTAACATACTTAAACTTTGAGATATCGGGCTACATTTTTTTCACGTGCTTAGAGTATCATTGATGGCTGGTTGGCGTCGATTCTGTCTGCAACCACGTGACTGACGTAAAAATTGGAAAATATCAATTTTCTAGATAAAACAGCTGCGCCTTCCATTATTTTCGACTTATTGGGCGATTTTAGCAAAAAAATTATGCAGATCAGAGACTCGCACATTGATTTCTTATCATTGCATCCCAATAAGAAAACTTCCTCTGTAAGGAAGGCACCATTGAAAAAACGACTTGTTCCCAGGGAAATCTTTTTGAGCAGCATAAAAGGACGAGGAAGCAACGGGCAAGTTCGGAATTTGCGCGTTTTCTCAATTTCATTTAGTCAATTAATGGGCGAGGGAATGAAATATTATCATTTAATTTGGCCTAGGCTAAATTCAGTATGGATTCGATTAGCCGTAGTGGGACTCTCTGGGACTTAGGAGCGAGGATTGGATAAAAAAATGTCGTTCAAAAGATGAGATTAATTTGTTTTTTAGATTTCAATATCTCATCAGTATCGACGACGTTGGCAAGTGTTCCGCCAGATTACTCGTGAACGACACGATGGCGATGAGTGGGGAGCAAATACTGTCATCCCACGAGAATATTCCACGTCAAGTGAGAATACACCTGGGCGGTATACCACAAGCGTTCTCTCACTACTTTCCACGGATAGCAATGGGCTTCATCGGGTGCATGAGTTTGTTGAAAGTGAATAACGCCCCTCGTCACTTTATTCACGATTCGACAGAGGCCTTCCAGATCGAAGAGTGCACGTCTTTCTTGTGCTTGCTGAATCCCTGTCGAAATTTTGGTTCTTGCCACGACATTGATGGACAAGTTTATTGTAAATGTATCGCGGGGTGAGTTTCCGATGTGGTACTGTGGAAAGATTATTGTATTCGCAAATGTTGGAGTAATCCCTTATTTTGTTTTAATTATTTTTTAATCTGTCTAGAAAGTTTACACGAAATCAATACTGCAGCGTAAGAATTAAACAGACATTATTTCTTCAAGCTGATTTCATTTTATTCAGTTTTATAAAATCGATGTAAATTTTCGGCATTGATTCAAAGCGGGACATCGAGATTAACTCAGCGCAGAATAAGTGGAGTTTCGAAAGTGCAGTTTCTTGCTGGGAAGTTTGCTTTATAATAATTAAGAATACTTCGAAGCAATAAATGAACAACGAAAGTTACTAATGGGCCAAAAACGAAAATTTGTCAATAAGCGGATTCTTGCATTCCAACCGTCGGTTTTTCTCTTTTGTGAATTAGTCAATTAGTTCAATGCTGAATTGTTTTGTTTCAATTTCAATTGCGTAAATTTCGCCAAAAAATTATTTCCAGGTACAGCGGAGCTGTGTGTGAGAGATCAGCCTGCGACGATAATCCGTGTTACCTCGGTGCAACGTGCATCAGTTCACCCGGGACGGGTTTTATTTGCGTGTGTCCTCTAGGGATGCACGGTCTTCTCTGTGAAGAGGGTATAACTTTTAGAATTGAACGAAAAAATGTGATATTCCATTGTTGGGAAACAAAAAATGTTGTCTTTTTTTCAGAATCTTCGATCGTGCAGCCTTCTTTTTCCGTCTTTATTCCCGGTTTCTCGTCATACGCTGCTTACGGCCTGACGAGTACAATAAAAGACGCGATGGAATTGAAACTGCGCCTGATGCCTCAATCCATTGACCAAATATCCCTCATCGCATTCATGGGACAGAGCGGATCGAGCCGCGAAGTCTCAGACCATTTTTCTCTTACTTATGTCCGTGGCTACGTAATGCTCACCTGGGATTTGGGTTCAGGTAAACGTACAATTCAAATGCAAAATCAAAGTATACCGATGATTTAAAAAAAAGCTTTCAACCCCCGATGGACATTATATTCAAAGGTTGTGTTGCACTAGAACATTTATTTCCATACTTATAAAGGTACTGCTTTTTTATTTACTTTTACTTTCCTAATGCTCCTTCGTATGGCATTTTGACCTTTTACGATCCCATCCCTTTCACTTTTTACCCCACCCGGGACACGTTACTTTTATCGAGTTTCTTAGAGTGTTTCACACAGCTACTTGTTTTCTAATAGCGCACTAATAACCTAATTGAAATCGGTGACGTTCACTACTAGTTATTCCTAAAAGCGTTGTGTCTTCTTTTGAATAATGTATTGGCAAAATATTGATAATAGGAAATCCCCAATCGGGATTTACAAGACATCCTATTAGGATTTACAAGACAAATATAAGTCCAGAATATTTGGGCTCCATTCTCAAAGTCCTCATTATTACCTTCCATGTGGAATCCCACTTGGTGACTCTCCGTTATTGAGTTAGTATTGTTATCTAGAGTGCTGTTTAAGAGGTGCTTTTTCGGTTAGAGAAACTAAAAAAAACTAGCAAAATAAATACACATGTTCATTGATCCTTAAAGAATATGTACAAATTTTAAAAGAGAATTATTATCATCCACTTTTGTACGTTTGTTTACAACGTACTCCTGCACGTTGTTTACAACAGCGCGTGCAAAACGCCCTCAATTGGCGACTAATGTTGTGGACGTTCTACGAATCCGAAAAATAACCAAATATATTATTAATCTGTATGAACGTTGTGATGTTTGGTACCAGATTTAGCAACAAAGAAAATTACAAAATGGCGGCTGGCTAAACTTTGATTGTCAATTTTTCCTAATCTTCTGGCCTCTCTTCAAGCTATACAAATAAATGTAAAAATTACTTCGTCCCAATACTGCTACCAACGTTGAAAAACGGTCAACTGAAGATGTATGTCGAAACTAAGCTCAATCGGGCAATTGGTTATCGAGATTGCCGATTTGAAAAGGATAGTTTCGAGATAAACGAGTTTGAAGTTGCTGCGTCTCGACCGCGCTTTCCGAGCGAACTTCTCATAATTTCTATAACTTGGCTAATTTAATGAGTAGCATTAAATGGGTTTCACAGACGTTTTCTGGAAGGTCTGTAGAATAATATAGTAAAATATTTTTAAAAAAACGATTTTTTCAAAGTTCTAGACAAGAATACTACCCTAATATTTTACCAATAAATTATTCAAAAGTAGAATACAATGATTTTTGCATGCCGAGTAATTAACGTCAATGTTTGCGAATAGAAGAAACTTGCGAGATATTATAATGCAAACTTACCTTATTTTCCATCCAATAATATCACTTATAAAAGTGATATTACAACCCCTAGCATAATGGAAAATATGCTTATTCAAGACAAAAAAATATTTGAAGTTTTTATCAAGATTTTTTTAGTTTGTTCCGAGAAGAAAAATTGGAAAATTAATATGCCATGCTTCAGAATGATGAAAGTAAGAAACGAAAACAATGGATTAAATTGGAGAAAAAGATTGCCCAAACGAAACTTGATCCAGCGATCCCGCGATTATGAGTTCGGGGTGCTGCTCGCTACGCTGCCGGCAGCTCGTGCTAACAGCTGAAACGAACCGGTGTAAAATCAGTTCACTCTAACTTATTCCGCCATTTTTTCGGAAACGGTTGAGCATCGAAACTTACTCCTTGCACAGTGTATGGTCCTAATAAGCTCCTATAATTGTGTGAAGTTAAAAGACAACGGGTGTCGTGAACGTCTGGCCCACCCCTTGTCAGTTCTGTTGCCATCCGAAACTCAGTAGAACTGCCTCACACTCGGTAGTGGACACGCAATCAGTGCACCGCTATGCGGTCACCCATCCAAGTCAACTGGCAACAAATAACACTCCTTGACATGAAAGATCGCCCCAACAGCACACCGATCGCGCGCGTACAATGCTGTCGGTTATTAGCTACTATTTTTGAAAAGTATTTTAGGTGCGGCCGGTCTGAGATACTTCAAAAAGTGTTTTTTCCTTGAATTATTCTTGAAACTTCTATACTATTGGTAAAAGAGCAATAGACAAATATTTGTAATTGTGTAAATGTTATCTTCAAAATCTCCCGTTTTGGAATGCCCGAAAGCAATGAAGCCTCGCCAGTGGGAAAACTCATTAGAAGGGTTAGACAACTAGAGTGGCTCCTACGAGCTACTTATCCAATGATAATATAATAAATTTGTCTCTGTTTCGTCTCACGTTGTCGATCTTGATGATATCGATTTGGTATTGCAAAATATCGAAACATAGCAAGAAATAAATGTTTAATTTCATTGGCTGCCCTTTGCGACTATCGCTCGGTCTTCCTGATATTGAATTTACAGGGAGCTGAGTATTCAATTAATTTGAACCCCATAATCAATTTGCCAATTACTTACGCAAAATTTTCTAACAGGATTACTTCGAGAAAATTCGATTGGTCAATATTTCTGAATGCAACCCGGTGACTTCTCGGTCCTTCTTTGGAATATATTTATGCCAATAATTGTCGATTGTTTTACTCGAGATTTGCGTTGTCGCTCCTTTAAAAAGCGTCAGAAGTTTTAAACAAGGAGTTTTAAACAAGAAAACAAAAACGTACCGGAATTAGTACATGCGCGGCCTGGGCCTATATTGGAATGGGTGACCGCTTAACCGCGCAGTGGCTTGCACGCTGACTACTCGTCAGTGGAATGTAGTTTTACTGAGTTTCTCACGATAAGGCGACAGGAACTCAGTCAAGTACAGGCGCCTTCGTGAGCTCAGGTTGTTGCACAACAGTGCCTGTGCACAAAACGTGCCTGTGTACAACACTCTCAGGGATTCCCTGAGAAAATGGAAAAAGTAAAAGATCAAGTCACAGCGAGTGAAAATACAAGAGATTTCATCGTAAAGGCCTGCAAGGGTACACAAATGAATATTGGAAATTTAAAACAATACGACAAAAACGCAATCTCAGGTGTACGAAGGATATTTACGAAGACTCCGCTAAGGATGCGAGCTCACAGGCCTCATATTCTCCGGGCTGGTCGTCGTGGCAGAGATGCTTGGCTCTCAGTGGACGGTCTCGATAACGTGACCGGTCAAGCCGCCGGGACGATGACGCAGCTCGACGTATCGCCGATTCTTTACATCGGTGGCCACAAATCCCGAAACTTCGAAGCGTTGCCGCACGATTTGCCGCTTCACACGGGCTTCTACGGTTGCATATTCGACGTCGAGCTACGAACCGACGAGGCCGTGTTTCCGGTAACGAAATCAAGCCCAGCAACGGGACGCGGTGTTGGCGAGTGTCACAGAAACGAGTGTTCTCACAATGCCTGCAAAAACGGAGCTCTTTGTCTCAATCACGGACCCACGTATAGGTAAAAATTCCTTTCGCGTTAATTTCAATCACTTGTTTTGTTTTTCGCACTCAAAGAGATTTTTGTTCGCAGTTGCGTCTGCATGAAAGAATGGGAAGGAGCCGACTGTTCAGTGCCGGCCGTAACGTGTTCATCGTCGACCCCGTACAAGTGCCAGAATGCTGATACATGACCGCATCAATCTTAGATCGCGTTCAAGCGATACAAAACGTAGAAAAAAATGTTTTGACCTGTCTACAAAGATTCGGTCAAGTACTGTTTTTAATTGTCAAAGCTTTTGTTCGGCTCGCGACAGGCGTTGAGTTTCTAGCTTCATATATACATTGTTCACTCGAGTTTTTTCTATGTATAGATTTATTGTGATTTATGAATTTTGTATTGTTTAGATTGATCAGTTATTCTGACTAAACGTTGCTGCTCGTACTACGCTCCTTTCTCTGCTGCGATTTGGCCGTGTAAGAATTCAGATGAATAAACAGTGTTGCAGCTGCTAAACGGGCTTGTAAGTCGTGCTTGCTCAGTTCGTGTGACCACTCGACGTTACCCCAATGCGATATCTGAAAACATCAAGGCTCAGTTTGAAAACGGCAATGCGGAGATTTTTAGACACGACCGCGCATTGTATTCATTACCTGAAACTCTTCCTCAAGGCGCGACAGACTAACGGCTTCTTCGACGCTTATTTTCCTCTCGCTAATTGCCAGTGTAAGAATCACAGATTTCAGGGTATCGACGCTGTACAGGAAACCTGATAGACGAGCAAACATTAGCCACTAATTTGTGGAAAATTCGTCGAACGTGCCATTGCACTTTTCGGAGCCGGCCAATTATTTTTGTTCTAGTACTAAAATATTCTATATTGGAAGCGGTAGTCGTGAGGATGCGGCTTTTGCGATCACTCATGTCCAGCGTTGGCCTGGGCCATTGCTCGGATGAGTGATCGCTCATAGCTACCCACTGGCTTGCCCGCCGACAGACCAAGAGGCATGCTTTTCTTGACTTCCCGATGGAAACTCAAATGAAACCCAGTCAAATATAGCCGCCTGCATCGGTGAAGCTTTTCAGTTTCCCTGTGCTTTTGTGCAGATGCAAAGCATGAGTGCATTAAGGAGAAGTGATCGAAGGCAAGACTCCGCAGAGCTCTTTATGGAACTCTAAATAGTGACGTGATAAGTGTAGGATTAAAGTGAACACAATGAGATCGTAGAGTTTGCAAGAGCGTCCACTCGAACGTTCGAAGTATAGTGTAGTATCGCGTACCTTGAAGAGAAGCCTCGCTGTAAGAGGACATGTGTCTTATAATACAAGCTTTCGTCTGAAGGGGTACGTCGGGAGGATTTATACTTTGAGTTTTGGCAATGTCGACTTGATATTGGTTGCAGAACCATTGGATTATGGGGTCCCACTTTTCGGCTTGAATTTTATAGAGCTCGTCCGTTTCCTAAAAAAATCAACTTATTATTATCGAATCTTTTTGTCAATGATTTCAATGATGCTTTTCTTTCTTTGTAATTCTTACACTAGAATGAAAAAGTACTGTGTCTGTTTCCAGATAATTCGCTATATAGTTTGCGATGTCCACTCGTGTATGCTGATGTGGATTGTCCAGGAAGGTGCTGCATAGGGCAGTCTGAAACAAATTTAATCATTATTAGACATTGACATCTGACTCCCCTGTTTGCTCTCCTCAAAATAGGACTAAACTCGCGTTAAATGGAACGTTTTTTATCCCAAAGTTGCACTTTCAAATTCTCAGCACAAGATTGTGAATTCTCTTACAAGGAACATCACTTAAGTGTCTGCCTTCGAATTTGTTGAAACTCACATATATGATAACGCATTGAAAACTACTACTCCCAAAGTTTTTTATCTACGAAAAAACATTTTCAAGGGGAGTAACCACCCCTCCAAGAAAAGCGGGTCCACAAGCAGTCCACTGGTCCGTATGAACCAAAAACCAATTTTCCCCTAATATAAAGCGATGAAAAGGCCGCCATAGAAGTATTGAAAAAAAATTAAATTAACTGGTGACCCGCTTTTCTTTGAGGGGTTGTTTCCGTCCTTAAAGCTGTTCCTCAGCCGATAAAGGAAAATACGTGTCTGATAGTTGTCAATGCTTTTTCAAATGTATAAATTTCAACAAAATCAAAGGCGGACACTTAAGAGATGTTCCTTGTTAGACAATTTTGGTTGCCGCTATGATTAATACTAATAATGTACTGCTGTATGAAATTTATAAAAATCTTACTTTGGAATAAAACAAACAAATAATACACTTCTTAAATTTGTCACGCTGCTTTCTATGCCCTTGTAGACTCTTACAACTCCATTCCTTTTACTTTTACTCTACCCGCATAAATTTGCGGTTACACTTTCTTAACAAGTTTGGCCCAGAGCTACTGTTTCCCAATATACCACTGCATCACATTTTCCTGGAGACACAAAAACAACTGAAACCCACTGCAGATAGACTTTGTACTACTACGCTTTGGTTCTGTTACCATCGGAAAAGCAGTTACCCTGCCTTCCACTCAGTAGTCAGTATCCAAGCTCGTGTACAGCTATGAGGTCATCCATCTAAGGATCAGCTCAGTCAAATAGAGCTTAAAATGGAACATCGGTACACCCCTACACTGACCAAGTGTCTGCTGCTCTCAGGTGGAAAGAACAGCTAATAGAGAAATTAAATTGATTGAAAACAAATTACCAAGTGCATATTACTTCTGTCGATAGTGTCTTCTTGACTATCCCATTCCAATGCTATTGCCAAAGCAAGAGGCTTGCTAGGCACTTCGAGCACTTTGCCCTTTGGTGTTTTGAGCTTTCTCTGATCCAGGGTTATCTCGAATTTATCGCCACTGGCGAGAATATTCGTCCTCCGATAAAACCTTTTGATCGTAGCTTAAATGAAAGTAAGCAGTGGATCAAGCATAACAAATCTTGAATAGGTTTTGTGAGGTTAGAATATTGAAATAATACGCTTCTGCTCGTAATTTGATGTTTACGATGACACTTACCCATATTTCTAAATGAAACTGCCTGCGGCAGATATTGACGGCACTTGGAATAAAACATTGTCAACTTTATATACATTTTCTAGAAGCGATTAAAAGATTCACGGAAATCGCTCTGTCGATTGCTGCCAACACGAAGGCTGCCAAATGAGATTCGAATTTCGCGCGAAATGATTTCGAAATGCATGGAACCTTGATGGCCTGGACCATGGAGGCTAGAGTGGGAGGAGGCCAATCTGTGCATTTCAAAGTCGCTACAAAAATGTGGTCAAAAAGGGATGGCGCCACTATCTCTAAGACCTCGAGAAGTAAGCTGAGTATCGATGTCGTGTAAGAGGGATGGAAGAGGATCGAATACGCATCCCAGCAAGCAGTGCAGCGAGATCGCGCGCAAAAGTTACCCCCTCTCTAGTCTCTTACGCGCCCATCGCACAATCATAGTAGCGCGTGTCCGTGAGCGAGTGACGCTCGGACATCTTCGGAAAGAGCCGAGCGCGCCGAAGTTTCCCGACCGCGCCTTCGGCAGCTACACCAACTCATGGACGCTGAGCTCGTTCATGTGCGGCCAAGCCGAAACGAAGGCTTCGAGGGAAAAAGCAATCTGAGCACGACTCGCGCGTGACGTCACCCGACGGAACGTGCGAGGCTTTTAGATGATTTCAATGCTTATTTAGCTCTTGATTCTCTGCGTTATCAATGTATAAAACAAAATGTATCGCGCACCCTGATCGCTTATTTTTTTTACTTTATACGTTAATTTAAATATAATTATGAATCCAAATTACAACTTATTTATCTTCTAAAAAATTGTTTACGCTTTACTCACACCCGTCCTTATGCCAAATAAATTAATATTAATAAAAGTAAGCGGAAATATATTTATATTCGTATTATTATATTAATTCTCATACATTCATCAAGCGATAAAGCATTATCCCCAAAAAGAAGCCAATCAACCATTCGGCCGCGAATCGTCAGTACCAGAAGTGCATATTCTACAAGCGATGGGATGGTCCCGTTGGTAGCGTTCCTGGCTTCGGTCCGCAGGGGCGCAGGATCGTTCCCCGCGTTCGGTGCTTTTTTTAAAATTATTATTACTATTAATTCTTGTTTGATTAATTATTTTTATTAGTTATCATTATTATTTTAATTAGTTATCTTTTAGTGTCGAAAAATTTATCGCGCACTCCGACCGCTTATTTGATTAGTTTGTACGTTAATTTTAATGTAATAATAAATGTAAATTACAACTTATTTGTCTTCTAAAAAATTGTCTGCGCTTTACTCATACCCATCCCTATGCCAAATAAATTGTAATTCATAAAAGTAAGCGGAAATATATTTATAGTCGTATTATTATATTCATTCTCGTAAGGTACGATTCGCGACCGGATGGATGATTGGCTTGTTTTTGGGGATAATGCTTTATCGCTTGATGATAGTATATGAGAATGAATATAATAATGCGAACATAAATATATTTCCTCTAACTTTTATGAATTACAATTTATTTGGCATAGGGACGGGTGTGAGTAAAGCGCAAACAACTTTTTAGAAGATAAATAAGTTGTAATTTAGATTTATTATTACATTAAAATTAACGTACAAACTAATCAAATAAGCGGTCGGAGTGCGCGATAAATTTTTCGACACTAAAAGATAACTAATTAAAATAATAATGATAACGAATAAAAATAACTAATCAAATAAGAATTAATGGTAATAATAATTTAAAAAAAAGCACTGAGCGCGGGGAACGATCCCGCGCCCCTGCGGACCGAAGCCAAGAACGCTACCAACGGGACCATCTCATCGCTTGTAGAATATGCACTTTCTGGTACTGACGATTGGCGGCCAGATGGATGATTGGCTAGTTTTTGGGGATAACGCTTTATCGCTTGATGAATTAATATAATAATACGAATATAAATATATTTCCGCTTACTTTTATGAATTATAATTTATTTGGCATAAGGACGGGTGTGAGTGAAGCGTAAACAATTTTTTAGAAGATAAATAAGTTGTAATTTGGATTTATTATTATATTTGAATCAACGTATAAACTAAAAAAATAAGCGATCACGGTGCGCGATACATTTTTTTGTATACATTGATAACGCAGAGAATCAAGAGCTAAATAAGCATTGAAATCATGTAAAGGCCTCGCGCGTTTCGTCGGGTGACGTCACGCGCGAGTCGTGCTCAGATTGCTTTTTCCCTCGAAGCCTTCGTTTCGGCTTGGCCGCACATGAACGAGCTCAGCGTCCATTTGTTGGTGTAGCTGCCGAAGGCGCGGCCGGGAAATTTCGGCGCGCTCGGCTCTTTCCGAAAATGTCCGAGCATCGCTCGCTCACCGACACGCGCTACTATGATTGCGTGATGGGCGCGTAAGAGGCTAGAGTGGGGGTAACTTTTGCGCGCGATCTGGCTATATATCACTTTGCATCTCTCTCGCACGCAGCCTACTTCACAAGTATCATGCTGCCTTATGCACAGCTCACTTCTCATTATTTACTTGTTCCGTCTCTGTCACACGCAGCTCACTTCTCGAGGTCTTAGCAATAGTGGCGCCATCCCAGTTTGACCACATTTTTGTGGCCACTTTTTTCGTCTCTCCATAAGACATCGGACTCCTCCCACTCTAGCCTCCCTGGCCTAGACCAAGGTCTTACATACAGGACTTGCAACGAAGCCAAATTTTCGTGGTGAGGGTAGGCACGCTTATCGGCTTCACTTTTCGATTCACTAGGCACCGCTACGCGTCGCTACTAGCAAGGGGTAGTAATTTCTCCCTTACCTCTCACCGGCGAATGGGCGCAAGGTGTTTACGTAGGTTTTTGTGGCGCGATTGTCGAAATAACCTTTATTTGCGACCATATACCAGAAGGTTCTACGCGATTTACCGTGATACATTTTTTATCGTGTTTTTACGCATAGGTGTGCATTTTTTTGGTAGTGTTTGCAAATAAAATGCGAAATGGCTAAGGGTTGCGCGGTTCACACTTGTAAAACGGGGTACAAAAATTGTAAGCAGAAATGCTTCGTGTTTCGCGTGCTTAGAAATGTCGAACGATACAAAAAATGGCTCGATGCTATTCCGGGACTGAAAGAGTCCCAGTACGTGTGCGAAAAACATTTCGAAGAACGATGTATTGTGAGACATTGGAGAAAAAAGGATGTAAATGGTCGTAATATGTGCTGGTATGAATTAATGTATTCAAAAAGTTTTCAGTTTTTCTTAGACGAAAGTAGTCTCTTGTTTTTAATCAATACATTATTTTTTTATTGGTTTCGTATATTATGCAGTTTACACGACAGTACGGTAAATTAAGTTAGGGCAAACGGCGCATGCGTTGCGTTCAGGAGGGAAAAGGACAGAAGAGCTATTTCTCTCTTCGTCGCACCACTACTTCCCCTTGCCGTCACGCACCAAGCGGCAGAAATAGGAATAAAAGACAGAACCGCTAAGGGTGCCTACCCCCACTACCGCCGTTGTCAGACCTGTATGTAAGACCGTGCGTCTACCTCTCCTATTTCGCTGTCTTTCTTATCGTTGCAAACTGATAATAGCAACTAATAATTAATGAAATTAAGCAGTGAACCAACTGAATAAACCGCCAAACCGAATATAAACCCCAAGCGCAGCCACAACTTAAATAATGGACACCTACATCTTATTGTGATGGAGATGATAGCTCCGTGGTTAGCGCGCTGGGATAATACACGACGATACCGGGGTTCGAATCTTTGTCGTGCAACTTTTTTTTTCTTACAAACTTTTTCCCCCTTATACAATTACTATATCTTTGAATTCTGTACTTTATTTTTCACTTAGATCGTGAAAATAATAAATCGGAAACGTCTTTGAACGATAAACAGCGAGGTTGAATTTTTAATTTTTATCCTTATTTCTCATATCTTTCAACGATTGAATTGATAAATAATATCATTAATCAGAATTGAGAGGCTAACAAAACAGAAAAAATACTCAATAAAGATGGAACCAACGGAAGAGACAACAGCTCGAAGAAAATGCAGAATCAACGTTGCCACACTCTTTGGTAAACTTTACGTTTGCGAAGGATGAGATAGCTCGACGTTGGTACAAACCATCGAGGTTTGCGACCCGAAAACTGACACATGAGGACAGAACAAACAATACAACAAGAACTATTTTTCAAGTGTCTCGTATTTTTTATTTTATTTTCATCACAGTAATAAATAATTTAAAAAGGCTTTAAGGTAGTTCTGTAGGTACACCTATGACCCAAAAGTTTCGGTCGAAGCGTATAGTAACATCCGATGCCTGTACGACGCTGTTGGTAGTAATTTTTTACCAGAGCTTGTACCCGCTATGTGTCCCACACACGGCCTTACATACAGGTCTTGAAACTCTGGTGGTGGGGGTATGTCTTCGGATTGAAGCACCGGCCGTTTCGCCTAGTGACGACGAGTGTCGCTGCGATAGAGTGATGAAGGCTGTGCGAGGGAGATGGAAATCGATTGTTGACTCATAGGAACCTAACCTAGCTGTACAATTGGCTGGTGTAGGCAAATTATGATATTCAATGTCAAAAATGCATGATGGACCTAAATACAATTAAAAGTAACTCTATCCTAAACCTGAAAAAAACCAAAAGATTATAGTTATCCAAGTGGGTAGAATGAATATGAATGTTTTTTATACAGGTGTCAATGTGAGCTCGTGTTGGTCGAGCAGTTCGGTGCAAGTATCGTAATGCTGCTTTCAGGGGTTCGATCCCTGTGCGCTCGGTTTTTCAAAAACATGTTTTAGCTTTTATAAAAAAATAGGCTCTACGCGTTGTTTTAATTGACCGGAAAATAAGTGGCAACTATTCTAGACCGAAGTGGAATCCAGACCGAAACACTTGCAGGATGTATTTCTTGAAAATGAAACAAATACTTAAGAAATAGTGCTTCTTTTGCAATTCTTTATTTCCTCTTCGAAAAATTTTAATGCATTTCCCAAGTAACATTTTCGATAATCTCTACTTTGCAGTTTCCGAAACGGTTTGTAACGGAAAATAATTCACTAACTTTGTTTTATGTTTTCCAGCCTGGAAAGTATTTATTGTAATGATCCCAATAATTTTTCATTTTTTTCAGGTTCCCGGCTTCAACACCTTTTTCGCCCATTCTCGACGAATATATATTGCGGTTCGAAATGATTTTCGCACACAACGTGTCTCGGCTCTAATTGCGCCAAGTCTCTCGACACCCGAAACACTGAGCGTTTCGATTTTTCACTCCGAGAGCCTGTTTTACACGTTGGCACAATATACCACTTAGTCATTTTTCAATATCACCGTTTTTACAAGTTTACAAGTAGAGCAAGTGTGGTCGCGTGAATCAGCGGTTATGTTTGGGTTTTTTTTACTTTTGAAATTTATTTCCGTCTCTCACGGCCTGCATCACTCTATAGCAGCGATCCTCGTGGTCACGAGTTGAAACAGTCGGTGCTTCAATAAGAGGCCATCCCCCACCACTGAAATTTTGAGCGAGTTTCAAGACCTGTATTTAAGACCGGGGCGCCCATCACACAATCACAGTAGCGCGTGTCCGTGAGCGAGCGACGCTCGGACATCTTCGGAAAGAGCCGAGCGCGCCGAAGTTTCCCGAACGCGCCTTCGGCAGCAACACCAATACATGGACGCTGAGCACGTTCATGTGCGACCAAGTCGAAACGAACACTGTAAAAAATGATATGAAATTTACAATACATTTAAGATGCAAAGGAATTGAATTTTACGAACTTAGTAGATGAAATTAAATTTGAAACACTTGTACCGTAAATTTAAAACAGGAACATGAACTTCTAACGTGGATATAGAATTTAATAGATGCAACATGGAATTTCAAAGACAAGTTTGTAAATTTGTCGAAAATGTATCGCATTAACCCGTGTCTTCAATTGAAAATTACTACAGATGTATAATAAATCAACTGTAAAAAACAGAGCATTGAAAATACAAAACAAGTTTGAAACTTATTTACAGCTGCCTGAAAAATATAATATATGTGAAACTGAATTTTACGATACGTACAATGCATGATCACAACAGATTTATTTAAAAGTGCGAAACGGGAATTGAAAAAAAAATCATAAACGCTGATGAAAATCACATGAAACAATGTGAAAATTATATTAAATTTACACTACATTTAAGGCACAAAAGAATTTAATTTTACGAACTCAGGACATGGAATTGAATTTAAGGCACTCGTACCGTAAATTTAAAACAGGAACATGAAATTCTAACGTCGATATAGAATTTAATAGATGCAACATGGATTTTCCAAGAAAATTTTGCAAATTTATGGAAAATGTATTGCATCAACCCGTGCCTTCAATTAAAGATTACAACAGTTGTGTATTTGTTCAACTATAAAAAACAGAGTATTGAAAATACAAAACAAGCTTGAAATTTATTTACGGCTGCCTGAAAAATATAATCCAGTAGAACCTCGATTATCCGAACCAATTGGGACCGAGACTAGTTCGGATAATCGAAATGTGGGGTTTTGGGACGAGACATATATATTTAAATTTGACATACATATTAATGTTGAAAAATATATATATATGTGTGTGTGTGTGTGTGTGTGCGTGCGTGTGTGTGCGCTCGCGCACACACTCGCGCAAGAGTCGAATGCTTTTTTTTTGTTTATAAAACCGTCCATTTTTAATTGACGAACGGATGTAACGCGTTTTTGAAAGGCTAAGTCTCGCAGCTGTTTGAGAAGGAGAAGTTGCGTTGGGTTGCTCATTGTTGCTCACGGCGGTGGCAGCGGGCAACAATGCATCTTCCGCGCCCACGTTCGGATAATTGAGCATTCGGATAAACTAAGTCATCGTTTGGATAATTGAGGGTTCGGATGATCGAGGTTCGGATAATCGAGGTTCTACTGTACATGTGTACAATACAATTGAATTGGAATTGGAAAGTATCGTGATTGTACCCCTATCGGATATTATTTCTCATCGACGCGGAGTTAAATATAAGACAAATCTTTAAGAATATCGATAATATACTTCTCGGAATAATACCATCCAGTACATGAATACTGTGATTCGATTCGGAAAATTCCAAGACAAAAGCCACTGAGAATAACAATTGTTTGTCAAAAACAAATCACAGGTAAGTTGAATGTAATATGTGTTCGTATATTAATATTGAAGAAACATTTTCTGATTTTCATAATTATTGACCCGGACGATATCTCAAAATCACATGAATTTCAAAAACATGCGTGCAGTGGAACCGACAAAGATGGGCGCGCGGTCGGTGTGCGGACTCGGCGGTCACTGAAGTTAAGCAGCATTGGAGGCTGCCAATACTTGGAGCGGTGACCGCTTGCCCGTGCACTGGTTCGCGCGTCAACCTCTGAGTGGGAGGCAGTTTGTCTGAGTTTCTGATGGGAATACAACTGAAACTAAGCCAAATTAGCGGCTGTGTCGGCCCAGGTTTTCCGCAATTTCCCTGGACCCTCGTGCAAATGCGATACAGTAGTGCATTGGGAAAGAGTGGGTGCGGTCAACACTCTGGGGGGGGGGGGGGGACTCTGGAAGGAATGTAGGGAACTCTGGAAGGATTGTGAATGTCGGAAGGAATGGAAGAATAAAGGAGGGGGTGGTGAAAGGGGAAGGACCCCGTGCCTGTGAGGAATAGGTATATTTAAAAAAAAAGTACATACGTGCAGTGATTTCACTACATTTAAATGTTATCATTTAAGTATTCAATATTAATTATGGGATAAAGCTGTCAAAAAATCATATACACAAGTATCACGAAAGCATCATACAGTATATGAATTGAGTGGTCTTAATTTGATAATTTTTACATAAAAACGTATTGCAATTATAAATTTCTGAAATAAACTTAATACTTAGGATCAGTAATTTTAATACACACCCGTATATTGATATTAGCAAATGGTTCTGGAATTTAATATACACTCGTATATCGATATCAGCAAATGGTTCTTGATTTCAATGTACATGCATGTGAACATATTTTTACACGTGCATTATTTTTCAAACGCACAAGTATATTAATACTACGGAGCTACACTTTTATTTTTAAAATAACCTGTTTTGGATTTTCAAAATCGTATCTGAAATTTCATAAGTGGTATCCGCATAAAAACTTCCTACACTTGTGTATTAATTTTTATACAGAAATTTTTTACAGTGAAGGCTTCGAGGGAGAAAGCAATCTGAGCACGACTCGCGCGTGACGTCAGCCGACGGCACGCGCGAGGCTTTTAGATGATTTCAATGCTTATTTAGCTCTTGATTCTCTGCGTTATTAATGTATACAAAAAAATGTATCGCACACACTGATCACTTATTTTTTTAGTTTATACGTTAATTTAAATATAATAATAAATATAAATTACAACCTATTTATCTTCTGAAAAATTGTTTACGCTTTACTCACACCCGTCCTTGTGCCAAATAAATTATAATTCATAAAAGTAAGCGGAAATATATTTATATTCGTATTATTATATTAATTCTCATACTTTCATCAAGCGATAAAGCATTGTCCCCAAAAACTAGCCAACCATCCATCCAGCCGCCACTCGTCAGTACCAGACAGTGCATATTCTACAAGCGATGAGATGGTCCCGTTGGTAGCGTTCTTGGCTTCGGTCCGCAGGAGTGCGGAATCGTTTCCCGCGCTCAGTGCTTATTTTTATTTATTATTACCAATAATTCTTATTTGATTTATTTTTATTCGTTATCATTATTATTTTAATTAGTTATCTTTTAGTGTCGAAAAATTTATCGCGCACTCCGACCGCTTATTTGATTAGTTTGTACGTTAATTTAAATTTAATAATAAATCTAAATTACTACTTATTTATTTTCTAAAAAATTGTTGGCGCTTTACTCACACCCGTCCCTATGTCAAATAAATTGTAATTCATAAAAGTAAGCGGAAATATATTTATATTCGCATTATTATATTCATTCTCATATACTATCATCAAGCGATAAAGCATTATCCCCTAAAACAAGCCAATCATCCATCCGGCCGCGAATCGTAACTTACGAGAATGAATATAATAATACGACTATAAATATATTTCCGCTTACTTTTATGAATTACAATTTATTTGGCATAGGGATGGGTGTGAGTAAAGCGCAAACAATTTTTTAGAAGATAATAAGTTGTAATTTACATTTATTATTACATTTAAATTAACGTACAAACTAATCAAATAAGCGGTCGGAGTGCGCGATAAATTTTTCGACACTAAAAGATAACTAATTAAAATAATAATGATAACTAATTAAAATAACTAATCAAACAAGAATTAATAGTAATAATAATTTTAAAAAAACACTGAGCGCGGGGAACGATCCTGCGCCCCTGCGGACCGAAGCCAGGAACGCTACCAACGGGACCATCCCATCGCTTGTAGAATATGCACTTTCTGGTACTGACGATTCGCGGCCGGATGGATGATTGGCTTGTATTTGGGGATAATGCTTTATCGCTTGATGAAAGTATGAGAATTAATATAATAATACGAATATAAATATATTTCCGCTTACTTTTATGAATTATAATTTATTTGGCATAAGGACGGGTGTGAGTAAAGCGTTAACAATTTTTTAGAAGATAAATAAGTTGTAATTTGGATTAATTATTATATTTTAATTAACGTTTAAACTAAAAAAAATAAGCGATCAGGGTGCACGATACATTTTTTTGTATACATTGATAACGCAGAGAATCAAGAGCTAAATAAGCATTGAAATCATCTAAAAGCCTCGCGCGTTCCGTCGGGTGACGTCACGCGCGAGTCGTGCTCAGATTGCTTTTTCCCTCGAAGCCATGAAGAATAGAGGTAAGGAGCCCGAACGCTGTACTGTGGACGCGGGCTATGGAATCAGCGAAAATTGTTACGGAAATATCCGCTGGCGCTGCTGTACTCGGGATAGGATACGACAGAGATGGAATGAAAAAAGAGAGAGAGCGATAGAAGAGAATATTCAAAGCGCAGTTATGCACGCAAGACAGATGGAAAAAATAATAAATTTATTCGTTCGTCGATTAATTCTGTCATCGTGCATGTGTTAATTAAATTATATACATAGGCAATTATTATATACCCCATTGAGCGGAACTCGCTCCAAACCTCATTTAACGCAACTCGCTCCAAACGAAGATGAGGAATTACCTCGATCGTACCATCAGGCATTTTGATGCGGTCTTCTTTTATAATTGAGTCATTGGAAAAGTGAAGCTCGCACACGAAATCAGTGTGGGAGAGACACTCCCCGATGGCTCTGCTCCATCGTTGTACCATATTCTACAAGATACAGGAAAAAAACAAAGCGGGTTGAAATTTCATATACACGCTAAATCATTGAGCAAATTTTTTTCCTATAGGCAATAAGTGGCATGCAATTGCTTCAGATTTCGTCAACAAATTACGCGCTCTATGCGTCATTTAACAAAAAGAAAACATTTTAACAGGCGATTTACCTTTGGAACCTTGAAGACGGACAACTGTCGTACTCATAAGCGCTTGCACTTTGCTCTGGCGTCTCGCCCTGTTTGACACTCTGGGTACGAACAGTATTTCGCCATTGTGCACTGCAACCAGAAAAGAACCCAAAATAAAATTTGTAATTACATATTATGACAATAATACGAATTCTAACCTCACTTTCATGCTCGAGAAATGTATTTAATCAACCGATGAATTACAATTATAATATAATACAGAAAATGGTTTCAAAATACCGTTTTCTTACCTGCTTTTATATAATGCGGGGCAATCACTCACTGCACTCCACAACACTGATTTTTACTGCAATTAAAAAATCCTTATTACAATTTCGCATTCACAGACGAACAGCCAAGAATAATATATAAACATTATAACCAAGAATTCTCCAGTTTATATATACACTCACTTCATAGCGTCACCGATGCCATACTTCACATCCTTCCCTCTCGGCACTAGCGCTTGATGTGGCTGAATTTCGAACCACAACTTTTCGTCACTTTCAGGGCCCACGTTTGGGGTGCTTTTAGCATACGCGTTCGGGATCCTTACCTCTATTCTTCATGCTCGAAGCCTTCGTTTCGGCTTGGCTGCACATGAACGTGCTCAGCGTCCATGCATTGGTGTAGGTGCCGAAGGCGCGTTCTGGAAACTTCGGCGCGCTCGGCTCTTTCCGAAGATGTCCGAGCGTCGCTCACTCACGGACACGCGCACTATGATTGTGTGATGGGCGCGTAAGAGACTAGAGAGGGGGTAACTTTTGTGCGCGTTCTGGCTATATATCATTTTGCATCTCTCTCGCACGCAGCCTACTTCTCAAGTATCATGCTGCCTTATGCACAGCTCACTTCTCATTATTTACTTGTTCCGTCTCTGTCACACGCAGCTCACTTCTCGAGGTCTTAGCAATAGTGGCGCCATCCCTGTTTGACCACATTTTTGTAGCCACTTTTTTCAAGTCTCTCCATAAGAGATCGGACTCCTCCCACTCTAGCCTCCCTGCTCCATGCACTGCTCTTTCTATCTAAATTCAATATGGACGCCGAACTTGCTGGGATGCGTATTCGATCCTCTTCCATCTCTCTTACACGACATCGATACTCAGCTTACTTGTCGAGGTCTTAGAGATAGTGGCGCCATCCCTGTTTGACCACATTTTCGTAGCCACTTCGAAATGCGCAGATCGGCCTCCTCCCACTCTAGCCTCCATGGAAACAGCGCTGCGGTTCTACCGCGCCAGGACCCGTCATTTTGTCCCGCCAATCTTCAGGCATACTTTTCGAAAGAAATCGACGTTTCTCGTAATTCATGTTGTCAATATTTATCACGAATTTCTCGGCGAGCGAGCACAGTGCTATTACAAAAATTCGCCAAAATACCAGAACGCGTATTTTTTGCGAATTTCTCGTCGAACAAATGGTTCGATGAAAATGTGTTTTCGAGTATGAGTGAGAATTGACGTTCATGCTTTGAATCGGCCCATCCCAATTCACGTGACATTGCCTCAAATCCGTTCGAAACGATTTTTCGCTGGATTCAATATGGATATTCAATGATGTTTTCTCAAATCGCGACGTACAATGGTGCGAATGATGGCGTAGAGTTTAGAGTGAAAAGTTGTGTTGAAAGAGTTGAGTGAAATATAGTAGTGTCAGATTTATTCGAGTTTTTCGTGAATTATCGATTACATTCGATATATCTTCCCATATTTACAATCTTATTTATATTTCAAGCCTGCTACAGAGATGTATGTATATAAACGTGTGCGTAAATATAAATCATAATTGACATTTGGACAAGAAAAATTTCAATAAAAAGTAACAACAATATTTTATATCTTATCTTGCGACACTCGAAAATCTGTAAGGTTTATTGCAACTGCGATATTTTATGAGTTAATCATTCAACATTGTGATTCACTCCTCTCGATAATTCTTACGCTACAAGAGTTTCTAATGATTCTTGTACATTACAATTGTTTATACAGTTGCAGTATGCTTTTGCAATTATTTCTACATTTTTAAAAATGAAGGAGAAAAAGAGTGGAATTTTTTCCATTATAGGCAAAATTATATTTATTTACGATACGAATGTTACTCGAGGGAGTTTAGCATTAGCAGTTGTTTCAGTACTTTGGTTTGACTGGTTTCCCTGATCTCACCGGCTAGAAACATCTCGTCAACCACGGTATACACCTGTAATAGAAAACACACAAAAAAAAAGTTCGATGTGGTCGTTCAAGAATGCTGCATGTGTACACTCTCATCCAAAAGTTGGATTCCATGAGAACAAAACCAGTTATACATTTTGGACGTGTCTTGACAAGCAGATTGTAGAGTATTTTGTTTTTTTTTGTTGCGTTCAGACAGTATTGTTGTTCAGAAATTCGAAAAAATCGTTTTTGTTTATTCTACAGACTATTTTGAATACGTCTGTAAAAACTGTTTGATGATACTCATACAATTAGCCAGGTTATAGAAATTATAAGGAGTGAGCTCGGGGAGTGTAATCGTGACACGACAACTTTATACGCGTTTTTCTCGCAACTATCCTTCTTAAATCGGCAACCACAACATCTCGATAATCAACTGGCTGATTGAGCTCTGATTTGGCATACACCTTCAGTAGACTTTTTTTCAACATTCGTAGGAGAATTGAGCCTAAATCATTTTTTCTTCTTCTTTATAACTTATAAAATGGTCAGAAAAGTAGATATTCAATGTTTAGCATGTTGCCATCTTGTACAATTTTTTTTCTGGATCTGATACCAAACATCACAACACTCGTACAGATTATGAATATATTTGTTTTTTCTTTCAAATTCACACAACCCCCACAACATTGTTCAAAATGTTTGCTTATTCTTGTAAGATCAATAAACATGTGTATTTTCTTAGTTGCTTTTTTGGTTATTTCTTTAGTTATTCCATCCCAAAAATCATCTCCAAAACAACGCTCTCAACAACAATAAGGCCTCAATCACTGTCACCAATTTCAGCTAAAAATGGATTCTGCTCTATTAATGCATTATATTGAATGACTGAATAGGAAAATTGATTTTTCACCAAAGTAGCTAGAAACCCTATAAAAAGCAGATGGTTTATTATGTTTTTGGAATCTTCATCACCATTAGACACAGAAGATCTGCAGTGAATCAAATTATATCAAAAGGAATGTCCGTATGGGAAAAGAATGGGAAGTACAGTGTTTTAAAGGTTTGTAACTATTTTTTAATATCCATTGCAGGCGTTTATGATCCCATTCCTTTAACTCTTAGTGCATATTTGTCACATCTGTACTTTCAGTTCCTTAGGGAGCTCGCTGGAATATTGCCCACAATTGCTCTAATGGAATGCACTGACATCTTGCATTTGCACAGCGTTTCAGTTGTGCTACCATTGTAAACCCAGTGGTTATTATAGCCCAGACTGACTATGCTTAACATGGGAAATTGCACAGTTTTGTAACTATATTCCTCTTGATAGGAAAATTGTATTTGGGTCAGGGTTTCTTTTGGTGTATCTTGTTAGTCTTGAATCAATGCAACCGAATTCTCATTGAATCCAACTTTTGACTGACTCTATACGCACAAAGCATATCCCAGAATGACCGATAAAAAGCGTTGAACTTCACAAAATCCCGTGAATTTAACGAGTAAATGCAGAGAATTCTGGGAAGCCCTGTACTCACCTTGTAAAAGTTAAAAACTAGATCCAGTTCACAGACATTATGGAAGTACTCGTTAAGCACTTCCACGAAGTTGTGAATTGCCTCTAGATAACATAGGTTATTGTCGTTTACATCCACGCAGATGCAAAAGTAGAGGCCGGCGTAACGTCGGTACACTATCTTGAAGTTTCGAAACTGCGAGCACAAAGAGAAACGTCAAGACCACACAGTTCAACCGAATATTCACTCACGATGTATAGCATATCATTAAGTTTTGAAAAAAGAAAATAGTCTACGGTGTATAGCTAACCTCAACGAAATTCGTATGTTTAGCATCCCTGACAGTGACGACCGCATGAACCTCCTCGATCAGTTTTTGCTTCTCGTCGTCGTCAAAATTCATGTACCATTTCGCCAGTCGCGTCTTGCCAGCACGATTTTGTATGAGAATAAAACGTATCTGAAAAAAATCGTAACGCAAGCAGCCCGTTATTGTTGCAGCCATTTTTTCTGCAGATAAAAGCGGGCGGTTAATATATATTTTCGTTATTTTTTATTTCTAATAATTAGTATCGCTGTTATGCCGATTCGAATCGTTTGAAGTGATACGAACAATAGTCAGCGTTGCGCAGGCTAGCAAGGTGTGACAGGCTTCTTTTAGCTCGACGATTCTCTTGGGGAACGTACATTTTTAATCTTCATTTTTTTGAGTTCGTCACCCAGTTTTTTTTTCCTGCGAGTCGGAGATTTGCGGGGTTAAAGATTTCAGCTTTGGGTTTTGTACTTGCCATTCTTTATCGATTAGATTTGGCCGAGAGGTTGACAACCGTTGACGCAACGACACCGTGTGTCTATTTTTTTGTTTTCGCTCGCTTGGGACAAGGAGCGTGGATTTATCCGCCCTCTCTCGCGATCTTAATCGCAATTCTTGTCCCAACGCGCATGCGCGGCTGTTTTCGACGTGTTCATCGGAAATTATTGGGATTGAATCGTTGTCAGCGACAAAAATTCTCGTAGTTCACAGCAATTTACGACACACAATCGCGACGATTCTTTGTCATTGGCCGCGAAAAAAAACACTATTTTCCGCTTGCTATCGCTCTTTTGCTCTTGCGTATGCTCGTTATTCGTCTCTTACGCTTTTAGCTCGAGTATTGCCTGTGCAGCTTCCACTTGATTCAAATAATATAGGTTTCGAAGACTTTCTACACCCAAGGACTTGTATCATTTTGCGTAAGAATATTTATATTTACTGCATATAACTATTGAACTTCATATATGTGAATATTACATCCAATCGTAGGTATTTATCTGCCCGGGGTCAAGATTTTTTACTTACACGGTGCCCGCGTCGTCGTGGTCGTATGTAAAAAATGTACCACGCAACATACGAATGCGAGATAGCTGGAATTTCCGAACAATTATTCCTTAGAGATAAATAATATTTAGGGCAAAGGGAAATCGTCAAGCTCTTGATGAGAGAATTCTCCAGAACCTGATGTGTTGTTTTTGCTTTGTTTTTTTCTTAAATAAGTTAGCCATCTATGAGAAAAGTCGGTTCGTTTTTTTAGGTTATGTTGACCTTGTAGTAATACAATGCGTTCGCACAATTGTTTGTTTGCCGCGTTTGTACATCCTTATTTCGGTTTCCTTATAATTGATCCATTGCGTACTTGGGCATTTTTACGTATTGGCATAGTTTCTTTGCATTATGTGTTACTCGTGCTGACAGATCATCTACCTATTTTAGTGCCTTTCTTTATTTTTATTAAATTTAATATTTAATGCCATATTTTTAAATCTAACTGTATTTTCAGTTATACAAGGTGAGGCACTAACTGTTTCCACCTTGAATATCGCTGTAATTATCGACGTCACAAAAAAATGTTTGAAACAAAAGTTGTACCGTACGAAAGGGGTCATCAAATGCGACCATTTTGCTTTTATCTCAGTGGAGGCGCTGTCGCACAGTAAAGGTCACCTCCACTCTTTTAAATGGGACGGTACATTTTTTTTCAACTATCTTGTAGAGCATCGAAAACTGCATAAAAAACATTTGGGGTCAAAGTCGTTCAAGGTCATTTAATATAAAAAAGTGACATAAACTTTATTTTTATGTGAAATTACCTTTATTCATAGTAGATGTTCGAAGTGATTGCCATTGGAATCAATGCAATATTGCAATCTTCTTATCACGGATTGTGTAGAATTTCTTATCACTTCGGCACTTATCGAATCACAGGCTCCAAGAATGCTCTCACGCATATCATCCGGCGTAGTTGGACATTCTTTATAAACAAGACCTTTCCAGTATCCCCACAAGAAAAAGTCCAGAGGCGTCAAGTCGGGCGAGCGAGCCGGCCACGATATAGCTCCTCCTCGTCCAATCCAACGATTTGGAAATCTCTTTTGCAATTCATTTCTAGTTATCAGTGAAAAATGTGCCGGGCACCCATCGTGTCGATACCATATTCTGTTTCTTGTTTCTAAAGGTATTTCTTCCAATAACGGACCTAATGTTTCTTGAAGGAATGTGGTGTACTTCCTACTATTAAGATTCCCTTCGAAGAAATAAGGGCCTATGATTCTATCCCCAATAATCCCACACCAGACATTAACCGACCACGGTCTTTGGTGTGCAACTTGCCGCAGCCAATGTGAATTTTCAGTTGCCCACAAATGCATATTATGCAAGTTAATATTTCCATGATTCGTAAATGTTGCCTCATCAGTAAATAAAATCCGATTAATAAATGAGTCATCTCTCTGAATCTGACGTTGAGCCCATCGGCAGAATTCAGTGCGATTCATGAAATCCGTACCAATTAATTCCTGGTGGAGACTGATGTGCTAAGGATGATATTTATGACGTTGTAGACACGTCGAATACTTCTTTGGCTTACGCCAGATTCCCTCGCAATTTGACGAGAACTCGCACAAGAGTCTCGATGAACGGCGGCAAGAACACCAATTTCCGTTTCTTCGTTAGTAACTCGCCTTTGTCGGTTACTTTCTCGACGGGTTAAGGATCCAGTTGTCCTCAGTTTAGTGTACAAAATTTGAAATGATCGACGTGTAGGATGAGAACCTTCAGGAAATCGTTCAGCGTATAAGTCTCTAGCTCTCACTGCATTTTTCTGACATTCTCCGTAAATTAGAAGCATATCAGTTTGCTCTTCAAAAGAATACATCATTTACATTCGCTTGATTCATTAATACTAGTCTCACCATTCTTACTATCGTTATCTTGGGTTTGTTTGGGCGAAACATTGTACAATGTTCCGTGTACATTGTAGGTTTGGTGACGTTGTTTACATACAAGACAATGGCAAGACTTCGGCGATAAGTGCCGAAGTGATAAGAAATTCGTGATGAGAGCAATCCTGCATTGATTCCAATGGCAATCACTTTGAACATCTACTATGAAGAAAGGTAATTTCACATAAAAATAAAGTTAATGTCACTTTTTGATCTTAAATGACTTTGAACGACTTTGACCCCTAAATGTTTTTTATGCAGTTTTCACTGCTCTACAAGATAGTTGAAAAAAATGTACCGTCCCATTTAAAAAAGTGGAGGTGACCTTTACTGTGCGACAGCGCCTCCACTGAGATAAAAAAAATTGTCGCATTTGATGACCCCTTTCGTACGGTACAACTTTTGTTTCAAACATTTTTTTGTGACGTCGATAATTACAGAGATATTCAAGGTGGCAACAGTTAGTGCCTCACCCTGTGTAAACATTATGATATAAAAAATTACAATATTTAAGCCTCTGTAATAAAAACCGATCACCCCTTGTATGTTACGAAACGATTATACCTATATTGATGAGATACTAGAACATATTTAGGTTATGCACGAATGTTCTGCAGTTATAATTGAACTGCCAATGTTATTATACCCAGCTACTACAAATATCTTTTGCGCATGACACGATTATAATAATACGCTATACAGTACTCAAAAAATCGTAGATCTTTTATTTCAGAAAGATTTTTCCTTCCTTCCTTGCAGTTGCCTCATCAAGTGCAGATAAGCCAAATCAGCAACCAAATTTGCAGTTGAAAAATCCAGACTGTAACATTCAGACAGCATTTTTCATATCGCGGTTTGCCAAGACTTTTTGCATTACAAAATGTTTAGTTGCTGCATTCATTTGATTTAAAATGGGAGATCATAGACGTTGGAACATTGAGTTGGTCAACGACTCGCGCGCAACGTCACATACGCACCCAGTCATGGAGCCTAGATACCAGGAGGATCAGCGGCAATGCAAAGGCGCTGAAAAAAGCGTCCCCGAATATGTGTCGAATTGATGGCGCTGAGGTGCCGCGGTCCTACATATATAGTAATATATTGGTCAACGAGGTGAAAGTGATCGGATGAGTTTATAACCTCACGACAGACAGAAATATCCGCCGATTCATAATTTCAGGAAGACTAGAGGTAAGGAGTACAAACGCCTGTGGCGAGCCCGATCCAAAAGCGTCCGTGAAACTGTGGATTTTAGTAGTTAGTGTTTTCACGGCGTGCGTCGCAAGTGCATGACCGCACCGAAGTGAACTAAGCGACAAGAACACAATCGACGTCATGTGTTATCGATAATTCCCACTCGTTGTCCGTGTTGGCATAAAGCGTGTTCGGGCTAACCACGGTCTTACATACAGGTCTGGAAACGACCGTGGTGGGGGTAGGCACTGTTGACGAATCCACATTTGTTTCCAACTTTCGCCACTACGTGGCATTGCTATCGGCGTGTACGTGTGCGACAAGGACAGAACAGCTTCCGTCCGTCTCTCTCACTCTTCTCGACGATCCGAAATGCACATTACCTTTTTCGTGGGGGGCGAAGGGGGAATAGAGGTAGATGAGAAAGAATCGTGGAATAAGGACGGGGGATTGTGGAAGAGAATAGACGTGTGGCTTGTAAAAAGGGGAAGATCCTGTATGGCTGGAAGAAGACGAATATAAAAATAAAAAATATATAATAAAAATATGCAACACATGGAATGTTGAATATACAAATACCTTTATTGGTTCGTCAGTTTAGAAAGCCCTGACACAACGGTCCACCTTCGCCCGCTTTATGAATATTTTTCAAACTACAAATGCTCGTTGACGCGAACAGAGGTTATCGAGAACGTTGTAATAAAAAATGGAGTAATAAATGGCACCGGGCACGGTCTAAGACAAGACAAGGGGCGAAGGGAGAGATCACAGAAGACCGTGGGTGGGAGGTACTCGCCGATAGTAGCGACGGCGGTGGCGGCGAGCGGAATGAAAAGTGGAGCTCGCAACGCTGCCTCGCGACTCCATTGAAATCTGGCTTCGTTTCCAGACCTGTATATAAGACCTTGGGGCTAACCAATTTAGCGAATTGTGTTAGATGTAAAAGAAAAATAAATGTGTCTCGGTATAAAATGTATTTAGTGATCTGCGGCGAAAACAATCAATCGTGGGCAAGAAAAATAGTACTTACATTCATAAAAAGAATGGTTTCGTTTTATCGTACCATTATCGTACCGAGTGAAATAAAAGTTATCACAAACGCGAGATATGAAACAAGTGTCCCTTCGATGAGACAAAACGTGCAATATATGGATTTTTTCATATATTGCAAGTTTTGTCTCATGTCTCGAAAATAAATAATATATTTATTTTCGAGGCGTGAAAATGGGAAGTGAGTGGGTGAGTAAGTGAAATATCGATTTGCCATTTTCATAGAAAGTCAAATTAAATAAAAGCTTGTAATATTGTTTGAATTGTTGCTTTCAGTGCCCGAACGTGAGACAAACTTGGAGTGCAGCGATCGATCGAGAACTGACGTTAAAATCAACACTCTCCATCAAGTTCTCGACGAAGTTTTGGACATGGAAAATTTGCAGTACGTGGGATGCCAAGCACACAACGAAGAGCTCACGAAGAGTGATAAACTATTATCTCGTCATGAGAGGACGTTTTCTAGCGCGATCGGTCAACGAAAATAATCAAGCAAGGAAAATTAAAACGAAAGACAATAGGGAAAAATCAAAACTGTAAGATCGATTTATCTGTACAGCGTGTCATAATGTGTAAATATGGTGATGATCTGTAAAATGTTTGTCGGGATGCATATTTCTTATGAATTTCCTTGTGTCTATAAATAAATTTTATTTGTTACAGCTTTCGCAACAAAAAAAACATTGACTTAATTTCTGTTTTCCGGTATTCTCCAAAACAATCTATATATAAGAATTCTGTCTATCTATATAGAAATTGCCTTCACCAACTGGTTGTACAATTAATTTGATGAAATGATCGCTCCAGATGAAGTAGCGAAGGGTGCTTTCTGCATATCGTACGGCACTGGTTTGTTGCTGACTTTACTTCGGTGCGGTAGGAGAGCAGCGCCGCCCTTTTCGTCCTCGCTTTTGCGGACGTTTCGACAACACGGCGTTCGTACTCCTTACCTCTAGTCTTCCTGCATAATTTCCTCATGACGGTTCGGAAAAAAAACGCAAAAGCGAGAAAACATCTCAAACTCAAAATGGTGGCGTTACAGCCCATCTAGAAAAACGTGTTTTTTTACAAATAGATTCACGGGAGAACGGTTTTCTCGTAAAATATAAGACCTGAAACAAAAACCAAAAAAATGATAATTTATATATTATGAGCTATGAGACTACCTAGAAATTTGCTTTTCTATGAGACTACCTAGAAATTT
Source organism: Ophion ellenae (assembly GCA_963210295.1). Classification (NCBI taxonomy): domain Eukaryota; kingdom Metazoa; phylum Arthropoda; class Insecta; order Hymenoptera; family Ichneumonidae; genus Ophion; species Ophion ellenae. Next base: position 10,874,809 of record OY723393.1, read on the forward strand.
GCAGAAAAACGTCTTTCTAAAATCCTAGAGTGGTGTTATCCCTTAACACGAATGAGAGTTAGGTACATCATCTGTGATCTGCCTTAGATCGCACCCATGTTTAGCGTATTTCTATATACATATAGGTGCCGGAGCACCCCAGCGCCATCATTTCTCGTTCTCGTTTTGGGGACGAGTTGAAAGGCCTCGCTGAACCTCCTGGATCTAGGCTCCATGCACCCAATGTTAGAAAAAAAACCAACACGTCGCTGTATTGTCAAAATCATGGAGCCTAGATACCAGGAGGTTCAGCGAGGCCTTTCAACTCGTCCCCAAAACGAGAACAAGAAATGATGGCGCTGGGGTGCTCCGGCACCCATATGTATATAGATATACGCTAAACATGGGTGCGATCTAAGGCAGATCACAGATGATGTACCTAACCCTCATTAGTGTTAAGGGATAACACCACTCTAGGATTTTGGACAGACGTTTTATTTCCTAAAAATACTTTGGTGTCATAAAAAAAATATGCAATTGGTCATGTAGCAATTTTTTTTATTTAAAGGTTCAATTATCGATTTGGCCGTAGCGCCTTGGAGCGCGTTGAGTTGCTCGTACAACTTTAAACGCGTTTTTCTCGAAACCACTTTTTTCGATCTCGGAAGACGGATTACTCGACCACCTTTGCATGCATCGATTTGAAATTTTGCTAGCAGCTTCACAATTATATTCTTTATGGGAGTACATAGCCGTTTTTTGATTAAATGTAAACTTCTTTTTATAAACAATTTGCCGCTTCTTTTGGCAAAAAATCGATTTATTTTCTTAAAATCGATATTATTAATAGCGCACTACAAAGTGCGCTGTTTTTGCAAAATTTGAAAGCAAATTTCTAGGTAGTCTCATAGCTAATAATATATAAATTATCATTTTTTTGGTTTTTGTTTCAGGTCTTATATTTTATGAGGAAACCGTGCTCCCGTGAAGCTATATGTAAAAAAACACGGTTTTCTAGATGGGCTGTATCGCCGCCATTTTGAGTTTGAGTTTGAGATCTTTTCTCGCTTTCGCGTTTTTTTCCGAACCGCCATGAGGAAATTATGAATCGGCGAATATTTCGACGTTTGATGTCACGATCAGTCTGTCGTGAGGTTAGAAACTCATCCGATCACTATCACCTCGTTGACCAATATATTACTATATATGTAGGTGCCGTTGCACCCCAGCGCCATCACTTCGGGACATTTTCGGGGACGCTTTTTTCAGCGCCTTTGCATTGCCGCTGAACCTCCTGGTATCTAGGCTCCATGGTCAAAATACAAGTGAGAAAAATCCAGTGAGTGCGCGAGGATATAAACATTAAAATCACGAATACCATAAGGAAAATGAAACCGCAATTAGCGGATGTTAAAGTGAGTCCGCCGACTGCATTCGGTGAGGCTGACGAGTCTCTCTTCGAGTATTTGCACGCTGAAATGGTTAATTACGTTCTGTCGACGCCGTCGAGCAATAAAGTACGTATACGTAACCCAAAAAACAAGTCGTGCTGGATAATTCCAGGCCCTCGGCCCCGTCCACATTTAATACAATTCGAAAGAATAGATTTGATAATGATTTAATGTCAAGCAAAAGGAAGGCGAGGAGGATCTCTCGAAACTGGAATGGATGGGATTCGGCGTCGGTTATAGAGTGATAGAACGTCTGACGAGAGAGTGGCCACGCTTCAAGGAAGAACTGGATACGATAAAATTCATTTGCACGGACTTTTGGTCCAGCCTCTATCAGAAGCAGATCGACAATCTCAAGACCAATCATCACGGCGTTTATGTACTTCAAGATTACGAGTTTAGGCTCTTGTCGAAGCTAGGCTCGGGTGAGAGCAAACAGTACCTTTGTGAGACACCGCGCCTGTTGATCTTTACCTGTGGACTTCTCAGAGGTAGTCTTGCAAATTTGGGAATCGTTAGTGAAGTTACGGCGGAAATAATGTCCCTACCAGCCTGCAAATTTCACGTTAAAGTCCAGCGGATCTGATATTGCTCTCCTTTCCCATCTATTCGCTGTACATAATTTCGAGAAATGTATACTATTTATTAAGCAAAAAAAGAGTCATCACAAAATGTATATGTATATTTTTCGTTGACAAAACACTGTTCATGGCTCCATTTGCAAACTCTCTATGTGGATGAAGTAAAAAAGACATTGGTACAAAAGTGGTATAACGGTGAAGCAAAAAACGTCTTCGTGTGATGTAAGAGTTTCAGAATTGATACAAAAATCGATATTGGCCCGTGCAACGTGCCTGACCATTCCAAATTTGTGTTGCATGCATTACATTAACAGTCGATGTAATTCGTACGAATAAAACAAATTCTTCAAATAATCATTTTGAATAAGCGCCTCGAAGGGTATTGTACCTTACAATGTTAATGTGAGATCCACGAGCATTTTATTCACGTCATGAAAATAGAAGTATCACTTTCCTGTAAATTGGGAAATATACTGCAACGTGAGAAAAATGCTCCTGGCCCGGGTAATCTTACTTTAAGGGAGCGCTCCCATACAATTATTTTATAAATCGTTTTTTTCCTTTTTCTTTTCATTCCACAATAATTCAAGAATGTTGTCCAAACTTCAAGTCGAAATTTCGAACATTTTAGATGTCACAGGCACGTGCCCTGACTACATATTTTCGATGTAAAAACATGAAAAGAGACCTTTAAACGTGTTTTCCTTGAAATTACTTATAAAACTGGACACGATAACTGCTGCAATTATTAACCGGTTCAAAATAATATTTCTCCATTCTCTTAGTTCGTAATCGTTGTCGCCATCACGTGAACTACAATTATCAATTTACGACTCGTTTAAAAAAATTATAAACAAGTATATGTGGCAGAAAATGGCGAAAATTTATGTTCAAAGTCCCAATTCACCAGATTGGATTTGTCAACTTGATCGCTAGTAATACACGCGATACCCACACTCACAGGTTGCTGTTTCCAAAAGCTTAACAGTTTTTTTAAACATCGTTTTGTGTAGTTGAAATTTTCGAATCGAACCTAAACTGTTTTTTTCCAAAATCTAGGATAGAATTCGAGAAAAAAATCGGAAAAACCAGATATATTCGACCGTTTTTATGGCAGAACCTCCTTAACGTCGCAATTACTATTATCATCGGCATAACTTTTCGACGTAGTGTAAAGTAAAATTGTGGAATGAACTGGGCTCGTTCCATTTATATTCTTCACGCGAAATTTCAAACGTTTCCGTTGGCCCGCGGTGCAGAGCCGTTGCTGATGAAATTTAAAAGATCCTTTTGCGTCACGATTCCTATTAGATTGCCCGCATTGTGTTCGTCCACAACGACTACAAAAGATTCAGTTTCGAGAATTCTCGAGAGTCTGCCGAGGATCGTCATCCGACAAACTTTTAAGTATTGCCGCTGCATCGCGTTGACGACCGAATCAGTTCTCTTTATCGTTCCGGCTATCAAACGATTCATCAAGTCGTGCAAAACGACGAGACCTTTGACCAAGCCCTGCTCGTTCGTCACAGGAACTCTCTCGAGTTTCTCGTTTTCTAGAAGCGTAAAAACTTCTTGGCAGGTTGCAGTTTGGGACACAGTCAAGGGTTTCGCCATTTTAAGATTCGCGATGTGCAAATTCCACCACCATTTGTTTGATTCTATCGGTTGCGGTAGCTCCTGGAATAATTAATAGTACAGAATAACGAATAACGAACATCATAACGAAACTTGGGAAAAAACGACAAATGCGAAATTTACTTTTCTTTCGGCTGTATAGTTTTCCTTTGAAAGAAGAAACTTTAGGGTACTCCATATTGTTAAAATTTCTTCTGTGCCAATCATCCGTGAAAACAGTGTGGCAATATTAAACTTTGAGAGATTTTTTTGTTATTTACTTACAGAAAACTCAATATACAACTCAAAAATCATTGAAATTCTATTTGGACCGTTAGTAATGGTAATAATATCTATATTTAAATGTCTCCTTATAGTTTAACTGCACGTTCTTCAAAACCTATATAACGTTGTAAAAGGAATCTAATGAACTACATTTGTCCAACAATGTTCGTAAAACCATTTGTTTGCCTTAACCAAAATTAAATTCCTTATTAATGTCATAGAATAATTACAAAAGTGATTGATCCGTACTGTGGCTAAAAACTTATTCGGGGACTTTTTATTTCCGTACGAATTCGAGGCTCCGGTGGTGAACCGCTTACCAAAAATCCTCTCGCCTCCATCCAGTGATCGGAAACAAATTTCGTCATATAATTTCGTATGCCATCGGGCAAAAGCACGACGATCCGTTTGTCGGCCGGAAGATCCTTGGCGACCTTGAGAGCTACCGACAGTGACGCGCCGCTGCTACCACCGCATAAGAGGCCCTCGTGCTTGATGAGCTCCCGAGCAGCGGTAAAAGATTCGTGGTCGTTGCTCTTTATCCAAGAATCGATGACGCTGCGATCGAGAACCGTTGGAACAAAATCGTACCTGCGTGAATGAAATTATTGCTGTACCGTCGATATTCCATTGACAACGGATCATCATTCTCGAGAGTGGTGAACGCGCAATCGGCACATGACTTTGGCGTTCTACCATGTCATGACGTGTTAGCCTGCAACAATACTTGGATAGGTGATTGTTCGATCGCGCACTGACTTTGCGCGTCGACCACCGGCGCGAGGCCATTCTACTGAGTTTCCGATTTTTCCACAGTTTACCTGTGCCTTTCTGCAAATGCGATACAGTAGTGCTTTCTTCTCTGACAAGGAGACGGCAAGGAGACGATAATTATATACAAAATCCGCAGTGGTAATTATCGTAGAAGCAAACAAAGCAATATTTTTTGCCACATCTTGCGCAACATATAAAAGCGGATTTTTTACAATCGTATAGAGTTTGCAATACATCCGTACAAAAACATGTCCCATTAACATTCATGAAAATGTTTCTAGTAACTGATAATTTTGAGGCAAACCAGACGTATTGAATCATGTCTCGGAATATTGGTGACGATAATTGATGGTGAATTATTGATTGGATTTTTATACAATCTTCCCGGGAATTAATTTCACGATTCTGCGTGTATAAAAATCCATTCAATAATTAACCATCAATTATCGTCACCAATATTCGGAGACATGATTCAATACGCCTGGTTTGCCTCAAAATTATCACTTACTAGAAACATTTTCATGAATGTTAATGGGACATGTTTTTGTACGGATGTATTGCAAACTCCCTGCGATTGTAAAAAATCCGCTTTTATATGTTGCGCAAGATGTCGCAAAAATTATTGCTTTGTTTGTTTCTACGATAATTACCACTGCGGTTTTTGTATATAATTATTATATGAATGAAAATTGAATTTTTCCTAATCGACTTTGTTATTCTCATTAAAAACCCAATGTTCCTCCTCATATACTTTACAATGAAAAATAAAAAAACCCACCGGTATAAATTGTTTTATTGGGAAAAAAAAGAAAATAATTTTTAAAAAATTATGTGAATAAATTTTTAAAAATAATGTAGGTATGAGAAACGTTTTGAATAATTGTTGGGATAACAAAAAAAAAAGAAGAAGATCCGAAGGAGGAATCGAATGCGAGACCTCCGGCGCAAAAGACCGAGCCCTAACCGTCTAGACTAGACGGCGGCTCGACAAGTGCCTGACATTTACACTCATAAGGCGCCTAAGAAACTTTGAATCGATTTTTCTCGGAATTTTCCGAGTAGTGCGTCCTACTACTTTAACCACGTGAGGTGCTAGGGGTCCTCTTTCACTACAAAAAAATTCGGCCAAATCCCCGACCCCACGGTCGTGCCGTCTCCTCGTGAGTAACTGGAAACAGTTAAGTCACGAGTGCCAAATAAAAGAGATATAACCGTAAAATTGAGGGCTTTCACGTTCGTAAGTTATTGATTTATCCCTCGTCACTCAACGGTCATACGACAGAGAATTACAAATTAAAAACGAACAGATTATCAATTATAAAATCAGTAATTTTCGGAAAATTATTATTTCTCTTATCAAGTAAATAAACGAGATGTAGGTCAGTGGAGCGAAAAAGCTGACAAGATAAGCAAAAATGGCACGTGTTGTGTTCTTGATGATACAAATACATACGAGATTCGTCACCAAAAATAACTATCAAAAATTATTGTTGCGTTATTATCGGCTCTATCATATCGGTCGTCGTTTAGCTATATTTTTTGTCTCCATTAGTGCAATTACATACTTTTGAGCACATGAAAAATATTTCTTTGAAATGTCCCGAGTAAAAATGAATATATATAATCATATATAATTGTATATTAATTGATCATATACAATTGTATACAAAAATTGGCCCGATAGAATTTTATATATTTGTATATAAACGTATACAATTGTATAGAATTTTGTATATTTGTATATAGACGTATACAATTGTATACGTTTATATACAAATATATAAAATTCTATCGGGCCAATTTTTGTATACAATTGTATATGATCAATTAATATACAATTATATATGATTATATATATTCATTTTTACTTGGGGCTTCCTTAGATTTACCTTCCATACGCGAATAAAACCAAAGAAACCTTTTTCTATATCTAATCATATATGAAGCCATATAATGATATATACAATTATATGTATTATATCAGAAGAAAATGAACGTACTCATATACAGTCACATACAATTTTATATACCGTGAATAAAATGTTCACGTATATATATAATTATATACAACACTATATTGAATTATATATAACTGTATATTATATTATATCTAATTATATAAACGCCCTATAAAAATAAGTCTCCATATCTCATTATATACAGAACTATGTATATAACTTTATCATATCAAATTTGATGGAAGTACATTTATATCGGATTATATATACGAATGTATAGAATCATATACAATTATATATAAACCTATATAAGTATATATGATTGCATATCATTTTTATATAATCGTATCTAAGTATATACAATCCTTTTTACTCGGGTCATATACAGTCATATACAATTTTATATACCGTAAATAAAGTTTTCACGTATATATACAATTATATACAACACTATATTGAATTATATATAACTGTATATAATATTATATCTAATTATATAAACCCTAAATAAGTTTCACGTATATATATAATTATATACAACACTATATTAAATTATATATCCCTATAAAAATTATAACTCCCTATAAAAATAGTATCTCCATATATCATTATATACAGAACTATATATAATTTTATCAAATCATATTTGATGGAAGTACGTGTATATCGGATTATATATACGAATGTATAGAGTTATATACAATTATATATAAACCTATATATAAATATATATGCTTGTATATCATTTTTATATAATTGTATCTAAGTATATACAATCATTTTTACTCGGGGTTATACACATAGTTGAGAACCGTATTAATTGATGCTCGGGCTCGTATTTTATTTTTAACGTCATTCAACGATCTTGTTCGAACCGATTGCGCAAGGCCATTGGCTTATATCTTTAAGCAGCTATAATATCATTTCGAAAAATACTTTTCGATTCGTACGCTATCCGTATGTATATCGATGAAATAGGTACAAAATGTTCTCACCCGATGCCTTCAACCTCGTAAAATGTAACCAAATTCGTCATCGGCTCAGACTCATCAACGTCCGCCAAAATACTGCCTTCCGGATCGACGCCAACGATTTTCGTTTGAGGCGAGGATTCTTTGAGTTTGCGACCTATACCGCTAATCGTACCGCCGGTACCGGCACCACCGACAAAATAGTCGATTTTTCCGTCGCACTGTTCTAAAATTTCGCTCGCTGTTTGATCGTAGTGCGCCAGAGGGTTTGCAGGATTTGTGTACTAAAGGGAAATATATTCGTTTAAGAAACGCAGAACACGTGGTTCCTGAAGCACACAAAAAATTGAAAGAAAGAAAAAGCAGGAAACGCTAATTAAATTGAAATTTCAACGTCGTTTCTTTGGAACTTTCTCTATCGAAAAATGTTCCTACACGAAAAAAAACTAAATCTACAAAAGCTGGCTTGCTCACAGAAAGAACATTTCGCATTCCCCATTGCGTACCTGATCGAGTATGACGCTGTCAGGAATTTGATTTCTAAGCTTCTGTGAGGTGCTTATGTGTCCCTCTTCACTGTCCCAAGCTGCTTCCGTCGGTGTTCTTACGATCTCCGCTCCCAGAGCCTTCAGGGTGTAAAGCTTTTCATTGGACATTTTCTCCGGCATTACTATGATACACCTGTAACCCCTGACAGCAGCAGCCATCGCCAATCCTATACCAGTGTTACCACTGGTCGGTTCTATAATAGTGCAGCCAGGCTTCAATATGCCTTTCTCCTCAGCATCCAGAACCATTCTATACCCGATTCTGTCCTTTACTGAACCTCCTGGGTTGAGAAATTCACATTTAGCATCTGTGGCAAATGAAATTACATGATCATTTTCAATTTTTGACAGTAAGCAAAGGAAAAAATATATACCAGCTTTTGCTCGTGGCTTCGCATGTACGTATGTAATAAATTTCATTAAAAACGTGTCTTCTATAGATACCCGAAATACGCATTATTTTATATAGTTTAGATCTACAATCATAGCACAAGCATAAAAACATGAAAAATTGAGGCTAATGAAACTATTTCTCATGGAGTATTTAACCCTCCATCGGCTACCTACATCAATACCATAGTCAAGTATGATGATATCATCATAGGTAGCCGACGGAGCATTAATGGAGAGCTTTCTTAGAATAAGGGTATCATGGACCTCTACACCGAAAGTATCTTTTGAAGACGGATATCACATTTCCTCATGTGCCCAGATAGCCAATTACTGCCATGGATCTTGCAAGGTGAGTGTACACTGCGTGTGTGGGTGTGTGTACTACAAATGTACTACCATTGAAAGTCACCCAAGATATATATTTGTGCGTGTGTGGATGTGTGTGTGTATATGAAAAAATGTAATTATTTGGAAGAAACTGATAGTTGTAAATTCTCGGTTGCGGACCAACTTGTACAGCTACGGAAAGGCAGACAGTTTGACGGAGTTTTGAATATTAACAAATACAGCTCATTGCTATATCAAATTGTATCGGCACAGCTTATTTTCTACAGTTTTTCTGTCCTCTTGTGTAAGTACGGTACAGTAGCGCAGTAGGCAAGAATGGCTGAGGATACAACTCTGGGAGAGTTTCCAAAGAACTAGTAATAGCTAAACCCCAAGGGGGCATAGAGCTGAAATGGGTGGAGTCGTGAAAACCTATAAGACTGTTCGGTGAACATTAAAACTAAATATGTATAGGTTTAAAATATTTATTGCCGAAACAAGATAATACTTACACATTTCGCATTTGATATTATGTAATTTTGTAATATTATTCAAACGGACCATAGGTGTTTGTCCAATGGCGTGTAAAATATCTGGCATAACTTTCCTCCTATCGCTGAATCTAGTGGAAAAAACGCATTCATATAAACTTTGTACATACATATATCTTTGTTACGAAACGAAAATTCGTACCAAGAGATGCGCAGTAATAAGAAAAGAAAAACAACTTTCAACGCCACAGATGATATATACGGTATGGATGGATGATAAGGATATTCTCATGTGAAGTTGTACTCACTCATTTCGTTGAGTATGCGGTGATCCTTTAGCATTAATGGACCATGTGCAATGGGATGGTCGGTTGGGAAGTTCCAATTCCATATTTATGGATACGTACGAGCTGGATAATCGGGACCCATACAATAATTTTCAATCCATTTGACTTTATTTTCAATGCAGTGTGAGGATGACGAAGTAAGGGTAAATAGGAAGATTTGTATTTCTATCAGTAGAGCGATTATTATATACCTCACCTCTTATATGGATCCTGGCAAAACTATGGCGAAATCAACGTGAAAACACGCCACGCGGTCGTACACAATATATTTGATACGGTCTCTACAATGTCGACGTCGAACCGACAATGAGCGCCGATTGCTTTTGTATATGCTTTTATGGACGTATGGGGAAGCCAGGCAAGATCGTACAGGCAAGCATAGTCTATCGGGTGTATTGCCTCGGTCAGAAAAGTAAGAAGGGGATCTGTGCTTCCAGTTTCCTCATTAAAACGTATCGGATCCGTTGATTTGTGAAATAATTTAACACATTTCTCCAATACTCTGGATTTAGTGGCAGCAATGAAAGTTTTTTTTTATCGGTGTTTTCGATCGATATATTTACTTGTCATCGTAAAATAAAATTCTGCAAAAAAAACGCACACAGCAGTAGTTAAAAATAAAATAATATTCCAGATTTTTTTGTTGTAATATGCAGTTTTTAAATATCCCAGGCTTTTACGACGTCCCTCGCTTACCCGTCAACATTGCAGTGAGAAATTACAACATGAATATTCGTAGCATGAAGGATTAGTATCCGAAAAAAGCGACAAAACACATGTTACGCTTATACGAAATTACATAAGTGTTTGTAGTTGATTAATGACCATAATATCAGCTATATAATCAATACAATGTGAAAAAATAAAACACAAACAATATGTGAATATAATATACAAATCTCTAATCTCAAACAGATTACAATTAATTATCGATCATTTAAAGGTACAATTTCAAAAGAAACTATTTTCAACATTCGTCACACACCGAATACGTATTACCACAAATATTACATCATTTTACTCAAAAGCGCCCCACAAAATATCTAAAGAGAATAAGTTGATCGTACAAAAGTTCATGAACCATCTGTGGCACATCAATTAGATGTTCCCCGATTCGAAGTATCACACTGTAGCGATAACGTAGATAATACGTTTCGGTTTCCTCAAAACTTGTTCTTCATTCTCTCACGGGTCACACTCCGATAACCCAGAATCACTGAGAATTCCCGTCGCTATTTCGTAAATGATATAAACCGTGCGAGTGTGTTGGGAAATCGTATTTTGTTCAAGATTCGAAAATATTGTTCTATGCATCAACCCTATGCCCGGTTAGCTCTGTTGCATTCATAAAGATATATTTTGAACGTGTCTCGACAATAAGTTACTGAACGAGATCGTCAAGGACAAATTTGTTAACAACAATTAAGATGAGGTATCGCACGTCCGGTTGGTAATAAGAATGTTGCGGTCATATTTTTATCTAGACGGTTAACTGCGGGGAAGGTGTATAGAAACATCATTTGCCTCGGAGAGCTTGGTGTTTGCAATACAGTCATTTTTCTCGACTCGTATAGCGGCTCAGTCGATGTGAACCCTCCGGTCAACACATTTCCCATAAAGGTGACTTCGTGTGTCCGTATTACTTTCCATCGAAGACTCTAATGAATCGATTATCCGTCACGGGAGAACTTTCCAGTTCGACCTCGCAATTTCTATCGCCCGTGGAGGATTTACGCGCGTCAACTTCTTTCGTGTTCATTAAAGTTAATTCTTCTTTATTGAATTGAGCGGAGCTCACACAAGTCTGCGCATACGGGTCGCGTAAATATACATGCATATAGGAGTCAGCTGACGAAAAGTAAAAGTCCTGTATCACTATTTCGACGGTCAAGGTTCAAGCTTCTTACCGATTAATTTAATTCGGCAAGAACACTTGGTGTTTTGCTTTAACGCCTATTATCTTATTCTAGTGATAAATTCTTTTGAATTATTTCACAAGGCCGAAATTTTGCGACCGTCGAATAAAATAAATCAATCAATTTTGCACGAAACGGAAATGACAAACGTACCGATCATCAGATTTGACGGTTATCATTGACACATCTGCGTCGCACATGCCGCGCGATGATTCTCGAATGAAATATACCAACAAAAAAGTGCAATTTTCCGTGTTATTTTGAAAAGTAAGTCGTTTTTCCTGAAAACCGTTCGGAGAAAGTCGTATAGTATGGACAAACCGAAGGAGAAAGAAACCAACGACCGAGGTAGAGGGATTTCTCTTCTCTTTTCCATTTCTGTTACACGCCTTTCGAGTTGTATTAACCGCAGATGTATATTTGTAGCAGTATAAAGCATTTGCATGACTCGAATTTTTAGTTCACGACATCAATTTTTCTTTCGCCTTTTTTGTGTTAATTCGTGCACACTTCGGAAAATACGTATTGTGTTAATGGCCTGGTTTAGCAGAGAGCGACTCTGACATTGACCTCGGTGAGACTACTGCAGGACCCTCCTCGGACAGGCAGGAGGCCGAAGACTCGGGCATGGAAAAGATCAGAAAGTACTTGGGCGAAAAGCTCAAGTTGTACGATTGTTCGGATGCTCTCAAGCCCGAGCTGAAGGAAAAGAAACTCTTGGATTCACTGGATCTGGATGGAATAGTAGAGTATATAAAGCAACGGAACTGTCAAAAGATCATTACAATGGCCGGCGCTGGAATTTCCACTTGTAAGCGCGGCAGGGCGAGTTCGATTGACGTTTTTTATACAATTGATCACGCACTTGATTATTTATTATTTCAAATGTATCTATGTGCACCCTTGTGGGCTTTTATCAATTCCATTGTTTCGACGTTTATACTTGTTCCTTTACAATTTATAGTTTCTTAGAGATCTCTCCAAGTATTATCCACAACTCTTCTGTCCTTATGCACTATTATGTCTTAATCGCACAATCTGAAAGATAAACTATGAAAAAACATTGCTGATACAAGCAGTTATATACTACTGAGTTGTTGCGTTACAATCCTAAACTCTGTAAAACAATCACCTGCTCATTAGTCGGGGTAAAAGGTGTGCGCAGCTAATCAGCCGCTCATTCCAGCATTGGTCCAAGCCAATACAGCTTGACATGAGAGATTACCAATGCTGCGCTACAACTGTGCCTTTACTACTGTCGATTACTCATTCACTCATATATATATATACTAAATGGAATTATTGTTAGGTATTCCCTTTTTTAATACTATAAATGTAGTAGGATATTTTGTTGACATGTTTGCGGATGATCAGCGTTTTTTTTAAATTTGCAGCTGCTGGAATTCCAGATTTTCGTTCACCATCCAGCGGTCTTTACCACAATCTGAGCAAATACAACCTGCCCCACCCTCAAGCGATATTTGAAATTGACTTTTTCACGGAAAATCCGGAACCGTTTTTTGTGTTGGCAAAAGAATTGTTGCCGGAGGGTTTCAAGCCCACACCGAGTCACTATTTCGTCCGTTTATTGTGGGAAAAAGGCTTGCTGCTAAGGCACTATACCCAGAATGTGGACACTCTGGAGAGAGTCGCAGGACTGCCGGGTGAGAAACTCGTTGAAGCTCATGGAACATTCCATACCGGTCATTGTCTGAATTGTCGGGCTCCTTATACCCTTGAGTGGATGAAAGGTATTTACTATTATTAACATTATTATTTACAACAAAGTTAGCTGGGACTTGAAAAGAAATTACGTTTTAATTATAGAGAAAATCGTTGACGGCTTGATACCAAAGTGCGACGAATGCGAGGACGGAATCGTTAAACCCGACATCATATTCTTTGGGGAAATGTTACCCGAGCGGTTCCACACCCTTGTCTCACGAGACTTTCGCCAGGCGGATCTCCTGATCATTATGGGTTCGAGTCTCGTAGTTCAACCATTCGCTTCGCTCGTCGATCGGTAATAATTTATTTCCAAAAAAAAAACCCTCGCAATTTCTGTTCACCGAATCATAGTTTTTTGCTATTACTTTTCGAAGAGTCGATCCAACGTGTCCGAGGCTTTTGATAAACAAAGAAAAGGTCGGCATACAGAATAGACTGACGAGATTTTTGGGATTGAAACAAGGATTCGTTTTCGATCCCAAGAGCTCGGAATTGGGCCGCGACGTGGCATGGATCGGTGATTGTGATACGGGTTGTCAATTGCTGGCTGACAAACTCAATTGGGGGGTGAGTTATTCACGAGTGTAGACAAAAAATCGTCAAAATAAAATGGCTTTGTATACATTGCACGTGCATTAACCGTAAAAAATCGTTTCACTCTGAACAATATTGAAACAACAAAATATTAGAGACAACTGAGAATAACAATTGAGATAATCGTATTCCAATTAGACCATTGAACAAAAAAATGTACTTGTAAACGTGCATCACCATTTTATTGTCGATGACTAACTATTTGAGAAAGATTGCAATGAACCTCATTGCTTCATGCCCAACTTTTTTTTCAGGACGAGTTGAAAACTTTGATTGCGAAAGAACACGAACGACTGCAAGCTGAATATTCCGCTAGAAATTGAATTATTGGAGACGAATTATGTTATGTTTGATTCATAAATATAGCATATAATCTAGTTTTCGATTTTTATTGGGAGCGCGGTCCGCATTTTAGAATATAGTTCCAGTAATGTAATTGTTGAGACGAACGAATCGGGAAATGGAAGCCCGGTCGACCTATTTTATTTATATTTACATAATTCTCTTGGTTCGATTTATTGGCTAAGATTCATTTTATGGCAAAAGGCTTGGCGATAACTTCCTGTGCTTCACGTTGATGAACTCGAGCGATTCCAACAGCCGGTGTCGGTAGAGCTTCACGTCCGGAATATTTTAGCTACAGAAAAAAAAACAAGTTTTACCGGTCGCAATGGTTCTCACGATAAATCTAAAAATTTGAACGGATGCAATTGCAGTTTCTCGCGTTATACTTGGTGAGGGATAAGTGCCGTAAGCGTAATTACCTTGCGACCGCACAAATTCTCGAATCGTGGCTTTACAAAACTCCACGCTCCCATATTGCGGGGCTCTTCTTGGCTCCAGATAAAAGCTGCATTTTTTAACATGTTGAACGAATTAACGACTCGCCGGAAAACAAATTGAAACAAAATTTGAAGTCGAAGAGTTGCTCACTTTTGGCGTGCGGATATCGTCGAATCTCGTTGTTCAGATCGCTAACCGGAAATGGGCAGAGACTCTCTAATCTGACAATCGCGACGTCTCTGGCATTCAATAGTTGTTTCTGTTTCACCAGCTCGTAGTAGTGCTTTCCACTGACAATTATGACTTTGGTCACTTGATCCGGAACATTCGTATTGTCGCCTATAACATTTTTGAAGCTCGTGTTCGGTGCCATTTCCGAAAGCGATGACGTCGCTGATGCGTGACGTAGAAGAATTTTTGGTGCCACGACGATCAACGGTTTCCTAAAGTTCCGCACCATCTGCGGAGAAAAAGTAAATGAGTTATTTCATACTTGATGACAAATTCAATACATATACAAATTACTTATCAGTTAGATTGAAAATGTGAAGAATTTCAGTTTCATACTAAAATTACTTCAAAATGAAAATCAAAGAAAACATTGAAATATGTAACGATGAAAATACGTATGTTGAATTAAAATGAATTGAATTGAAGTCGAATTTTCCACAAAAATACGACATTTCGAAATTTCGGTGCTTTTTCTAGCAAAAGAAACGTCGCTGGGCAAAATTGAGAAGAAATGTTCTTCACAACATTCCAACACTCATATACAATTTTCGATGATAGCAAAGTACGTCATGTTTTTTCGGAGTGATTGCAAAATTCCGAAGTAAATTGGATCGACAATAAAGATCGTCTTAAAGTGTGCATCATTGGAATGCAATAACTCTTGTTTTTTTTTCTCGAAATTTCACATTTTTAAAGCATTACTCAACAAATTTTCCAACGGTACGTATTGGAGATATTCAACCTAAATATGTAAATGTGAACAGTTTTGAAATTTTTTAAATCCCTATTAATATACGAAATAATGGATATCATACCTGTCTTCTCAGGAGATGAAAATACTGTGCCGGTGTTGTGGGATTGACCACTTGAATATTGACGTCGTCGCCATCGGGGCTGTCCTCTCGGCTATCGGTCAATTGCAAAAATCTTTCCATTCGACAAGAACTGTGCTCCGGACCTGCGCCGTCGTAACCATGGGGCAAAAGAAGTACGAGGCCACTGCTGATCATCCACTTGGCTTCGCCGCTTGTCACAAAAGTGTCGATAATTATTTGAGCGCCGTTGAAAAAATCGCCGAATTGTGCCTCCCAGATAGCCAGCGTTGTCGGTGACGTTATACTGACACCGTACTCGTAGCCGAGCACCGCTTCTTCCGAGAGAATACTGTTCGCAAGCTCGATCTTGCCTGTCTGACCCTCAGCCATGTAATTCAGGGGAATATACATTTCTGAAAATATTTGTAAATTACTTTGCACTCGCGGCTCTTCGTTCCGGAGACTCAGATGTTTCCGGTCATTCAGCGGGCAATTTTTCGCGCTATCTTAAGTCATTTGCGAATTTCCTTCTGGTATGAAAAAACGAACGATAATGCAATACAGGGAACTCCAGTACAATTGCAATTATATGATGCGCGGATTTTCAGACAGACAAATTATCTTGATAAATTATGTTACTTTTTGCCGTAGCTTTTTGTTGCATGTTTTCGTATGGTCTGAATTTGTGAAGGCAAAGAAGAGTGTTCCTTTATAAAAATATGGAAAAGGATAAGTTGAAAATGGAAAAAAAATGAATGAGGAAGCAATACATCACTACTTTAATTGTGAGCATAGTTTGCAGATACTTCTCTGGTTTGAATGTCAGAAAAGTCGGGCTAGTCTTGATTTTCGTCACGTATCGTTGATTCGATTTTTTTTTTTTCTTATATTAGAATTCATAGCAATTACAAACATGTTCAATACAGTTGTTATCAACGTATTCTAGTCAAAATTGCGAAAACCTTTGTCGGCAAATCGCCGTCACTATTAAAGCTATTTCCGAAAGTCAGGGTGATGTGAAGCAAAGTGAGATCGATTGAAATAAAGTGTTGAATTGTTAACATTTGTAGGAGGAGGAAAACGTTGTAGATTACTTATTAAATGAAGAACATATTACAATTGTGCGTATTCTCTTACCGCCAGTCGACTGATCGACCAACATAGCATGGCGGTGGGAAAAAGTTCCTCGTCCGACGTCCTGACCGCTCACTCTCACGTTGTATCCCTGATAAAGAAGAGTACCGAAGGCTGCTGTTTCAGCGGTCGACCAATCAACACTCTCACCCGCGGCCACTTTACTCAGCCTCGGCTGGACGTGGCTCTTCATCAATTGAGGATGAATTATCTGCGCAATAATCGTCGACGATTATGAATTGTCGATCGATCGGCATGAGAAAAAGGACCGGGACAAAACTTTGTCGCATCTTCATGCGGTGTTACCGGGGATTTTTTTTTCTTCTGTTACTATTATTGTTCGCATTAATGTGTGCAAACGTATTTTGCACAATTGAACATTTTGAATCAAGGAGAATCCTCAAATTTGTGCAAAATTACAAAGCACTCATAAATCGGAAATTGAAAACGGTATTATTATCATTATGGAGTAGAACAATAGAATAATTAGAGTGAACTGAATTGAAATAAGGAAAAACTCTGACTGAAAAAAATACATTTTCCAGTAGAAAGATTTAAAAAATGTTCAACATCTTTATAATAATTTCGTATTTAATGATTGCGAGTGATTCCTCGTTAGGTATTTATGCTAAAACCGAAGTTCTCTTTCAGCCTGCCCGAGTAAAAATGAATATATATAATCATATATAATTGTATATTAATTGATCATATACAATTGTATACAAAAATTGGCCCGATAGAATTTTATATATTTGTATATAAACGTATACAATTGTATAGAATTTTGTATATTTGTATATAGACGTATACAATTGTATACGTTTATATACAAATATATAAAATTCTATCGGGCCAATTTTTGTATACAATTGTATATGATCAATTAATATACAATTATATATGATTATATATATTCATTTTTACTTGGGGCTTCCTTAGATTTACCTTCCATACGCGAATAAAACCAAAGAAACCTTTTTCTATATCTAATCATATATGAAGCCATATAATGATATATACAATTATATGTATTATATCAGAAGAAAATGAACGTACTCATATACAGTCACATACAATTTTATATACCGTGAATAAAATGTTCACGTATATATATAATTATATACAACACTATATTGAATTATATATAACTGTATATTATATTATATCTAATTATATAAACGCCCTATAAAAATAAGTCTCCATATCTCATTATATACAGAACTATGTATATAACTTTATCATATCAAATTTGATGGAAGTACATTTATATCGGATTATATATACGAATGTATAGAATCATATACAATTATATATAAACCTATATAAGTATATATGATTGCATATCATTTTTATATAATCGTATCTAAGTATATACAATCCTTTTTACTCGGGTCATATACAGTCATATACAATTTTATATACCGTAAATAAAGTTTTCACGTATATATACAATTATATACAACACTATATTGAATTATATATAACTGTATATAATATTATATCTAATTATATAAACCCTAAATAAGTTTCACGTATATATATAATTATATACAACACTATATTAAATTATATATAACTGTATATGATATTATATCTAATTATATAAACTCCCTATAAAAATAGTATCTCCATATATCATTATATACAGAACTATATATAATTTTATCAAATCAAATTTGATGGAAGTACATTTATATCGGATTATATATACGAATGTATAGAGTTATATACAATTATATATAAACCTATATATAAATATATATGCTTGTATATCATTTTTATATAATTGTATCTAAGTATATACAATCATTTTTACTCGGGTAGTCACTTCACTATGAGCCGTTCTTTAGAATTTGATACATAGGGTTGCCAGCATATAGTCTTTACTAATGCAATTGTTTTTTTACTCACCAGATCGTCTTTTAGGTCGACACTTTTACTAGCCACGAATCTTAGCAGATCGAGATCTACGCCAGTGTCCCAAGTGGTAATTGCAGCCGGGGCTTGTTGCATTCCCGTCCAACGATGGGTAAAGTACGTCGGTTCAGGAACATAATCATCCACCTGTCTCAATGAATTTGCCAAACAATTCGTATGTTTTTCGATCAGTAGTTCGGTCTCTTCTTTCTTCAGTATACCACGGGTCTCGAGATGCTCACGATAGATGTCTGGTATCGATCTATACGGTTGGAACGTATTATAAGATATGCATATAAACCTAAATCAACTTATTACTAATTTATTGATTACTTGGCGTCGATGCATTACCGTTTCATCTATATTGAGCTATCGTTTTTTTAATCCTTCATTATTTATACTTGTTCATAATTCTTTATAACTTCATAGTACTTCATTAGTAATTTATAATTACTAATAACATGGCGTCGACGCATTACCGTTTCATCTATATTGAGCTATCGTTTTTTTAATCCTTCATTATTTATACTTGTTCATAATTCTTCGAACAATGCTTACAATTTTGTTAACCACATACCGCATGGAAACAGCTGTAATGCGTAAATATACGTAGACTCCCGTAAACTCCCGGAAGAAAATGATAAAATATGTAATTGTGTAGTTATAAAATTTATGCAGAAAAAAAATTATGATTCGAATGATAAATAAAATTATGATTACATTTGTAGGATTATTTTGATATAAAAATAACGTTTGCTTTATAATTCTGCAACTTTAGAACATTGTAAGTTTTTGATAATTTAATATTTTCGCAAATATCAATATTGTTGCTTTTTTCGCTATTTCCACACGGGGTGGCAAGTAGTTTACAATATTTCGAGGGTTCTTCGACAGATATTGGATGACTATAAGTAATCAGTTATGAGTCCGTGCGTGCCTGTGTGTGGGTGTACCAAAGCAAATTTTAAAAAATCGCTTGACATACTTTGTATTATTAATGGAGCCGATATTGAACAACCCCCGAAAATGAACCGTCAATAGCAATTAAAGTGCGCAAAGGCCGAGTATACGAAAAAAAAACTTATTCATCGCTCACTTTCGATTCTGGATGATATTGTACAATAGCGGATTCGTAAAAGTGGGATCGTCCAATTCGTTGTGTCCCCAGCGCCGGAAACAGTTGAGATCGATAAAGACGTCTTTTCGAAATTTTCTCTGATAAAAAAAGGCGATCCGTGTAGCGCGTACAACGTCTTCGGGTGCATCGGCGTTCACGTGAATCACAGGAGCACCTATTGACTTTCCTATGTCAGTGCAGTATCTCGAAGATCTTCCTCTGGATGCTGGGGTCGTGAAACCCAATTGATTATTAACAACCAAATGAATTGAGCCACCAATTTCGAAGTGGGGAGCCGAGCTTAAGGCTAATGATTCTTGGTTCACTCCTTGACCGGCCAGAGCTCCATCACCGTGTACCTAATAAAGTATCGCGATGAAATAGAACAACAAAGCTCTCTGCTTTCTATCTACGTACAGGTATTTTTTCACATTCCGAATTTAACCAAACTCCAAATTTAGATAAAAGTAGAAGATTTTACCATACATTTTACCTGCACATTGAGAACTTTGTCGCTCCATTGCGACATTTCACGCTCGTCGTATGCCCCATCTCGGACGATTTGCATAGTGCCGCGTGTCTTACCCATTGAAACTGGATTTACGGCCTCGAGATGCGAGGGATTATACAGCATACTGACCCTGAGGCACTTGTTCGCAACGCTGAGATCGACCGAGGACACGAAATGGCTGGCCACGTCTCCAGTCGCCTTCGCATCCTCGGGAAATTCCGACAGACCGCGAAGCTTTCGAAACAATTTTTCAGGTGGAAATTTGAGCATCCCGGTGAGAAAATTCAAGCGACCGCGATGCGGCATGCAAAGAACTATGTGCTTCAAATCATCTAAAATGACAATTCAACAAATCACCTTTATACTCCCGCGTTAAACGATCACTATTTTTTGGCATCTTTAACCAAGGTTTTTCGCGTCATTGGAACACTGTGGAATTTTTTGTCCATTGCTCTACTCTTTTATGGATGCTTTAAACTACTAAAATCAGTCAAATTGACCTAAAATCTACATATGGTAAAAAGATTTATCATAATAGTAGATATAAAAAAGTAAAAAAGGACTTTTTCGTTTTATTCTACCGGTGCAAAAGTTAACACTGATTATTCATTAGGGCAGAGGTTCCCAAAATGGGCGTCGCGACGCTGTCCGAAATATTTCGGAACGCAGACCGAAAAAGTTTGGGAACCACTGCATTAGGGGAAGATTTTTTTGAAGCACAGCAAATTTATAATAAATAGTGCACATAGTGCATAGTGCACTATAGTGCACACGCGGTCAGATTGGCTTTTGTCGATCTCCTATGTCAAGCACCAAGTCGAACACTAAGGATCATTGGAGAATGAAACAGTAGATTAATCTATGAAGCTTTACTTTTCACCTTTTGCTGCCAGTTGGAAAAATTCGTGAAAAAATGCCATCATCGATTCCGCGCCTTCGCAACCGTATCTTTTGACACTCACGAATTTCAAGGCCAAGAAGTTGTCGAATGTTTGGCTCTTTAACATTTCCGTAGCGATTGCTCGTTTCGTATTCTCGCTTACCAGCTCACAGCTCGTTCTTTCGAAATTCTCGGCGAACCACTCTCGTTCTTCGAGGCTCTGGATCGAAAGATAATTTAAAAATCCATTACGATCATAGTTGCGGTTGAGACTATGTGAAATCACATTTAAATACATTTTATCAACATATCTTTTACTTTTGATTTCTCGTGTAGAGGAACCGTCATTATGGCGAAAATAGTTTGTTCCCGCATATGTCAAAGGAAAATGTTCAGTCTGTTCCAAAACGTCCAAAGATAACATTTATACGCGATTGTCTGGAAGTATGAGTGTGCGTAGATTTCTTTGTTCGCGCTTTAACTCCACCAAATTACGGGATATCAGAATGAATGTTTTCTTTCACGTCAACAGCACCATTCAAGCACTTACCCGATTACCCGATTGGAACTGGCTGTACATGTTTCAGACTTATTAAAATGTCGAAATTCAGCAAACGCTCTAATTTTATAAACATTTCGCGATATCGGACTCAATGTTTTTTTAAACCTAAGGCACCACCGACGCTCGTACTGTTTAAATTTGGCGAGCATCGGCAAAAGAAGTCAGATTTTATTTTCAACACCTGATATTTCCAAATTCTCAAAAATTCAGTGACTGCTTGTTGATATCTGAAACTTGTTGAAAGTTTTTGATAAAATTCTAAAATCTTGAAAAAAGGTAGTATTATGCTGGATTGGGCAAGGAGAATAAATCGTGGACTTTCGAAGCACCCTGCAGCTGCTTTTCTACCATTTTATTCTGCTCGCAAAGTTTCCCCCCAAAAAAGCCGAAATTGCAAAAACTACTTGCCCATAGGGGATCTTTTAAAATACCGGAATGAGACCGCAAAGCGGCAACTTGCGAGCTTGACTTTTTTATGATACACCTAAGAATTTGATCTGTAGACTTTTTTACCTCGAGATACGTAAACTCGGCTCCAACGTTGCCACTGTAAATGGAATTAAGAATAGCAACAGCTTCACCAACGGTACCCTCGGATTTTTTGCTCACTAAAATGCCGTCGAAGGGGACAATTTCATTTAGATCGAGGCCGTATCTGCTCGGGTCGAGTTCGGGCAGACAGCTTGGTTTTTTCATCTCTAACGGATTCGTATTCGCCTGTTTGTGAGCGTGTTCCCTGTAGGCTGCTACGAGCCTGTAAAAATTACTATACTTAGCTCGTAAATTCAGCTGTTCTCGAGGCACTGTAAAAAGATATCAGTTTTTAAAATATTCCCACTAGTTAACAGTGAAAGAGGAAAGCACGAAAATTGTGCTACTTTTCGTTGCACGCCTCACCGTCGTAAGTACTCGGTTTTTTCATTCTGTATCCATAAACGCCGCTCTCACTGTGATAACACAGCTCGTTCGTTCTCGTTTTTCTGGGCAATATTTCATTCCAATGCGAATTTCTGACCCTCTCATTTTTCACCATAACACTCCTCAGACATCGATACATGTTTGAGAGTACAAAGAAGAAATGAAGAACTTTCGTTAAAATATGTGCTGCTCAATTGACGGGTGACAAACGAGAACTGGAGAAATCTTGAGTATTGTGCAATCTATACAGTCTCGAAATTCCACCTCTCTCTCCCTCTCTCTTCGTATGTTCTCCCTCGCTAGGCGTTTATCTTTATCGGGAATATACAGCGGCGAGATTCTCCTCCGCACTCGCTCGCTCATTTCTAACCATATACATCGGAGCAATAACTCCTCTTATCTGTTCATTTCGAGCAGAGTACAATGTGGCAGCAGGATTAAAGAGATTGAGATGCGTTGGGCCTCAACTTTTATAGTCTCTCGCTCGCACTCGGCCAACTCGAGAATCTTAAGGGGTATGCATAAGCTTAAAGTTGAAACAAAAGATCAGTTTGAGTTTATAGGATTTTCTTATATAGCCTCGAATCTTGAGTTTTACTTGCGACAAACATTTTATATAAATTCTAATCATTTTCGGGGTTAAAGCGATTTTTGTACTAAAAAGCAGAAGGACCAGCTGCGCTATTGTCGTAACGAACATCAGCGCACGATGTTATACGGGATGAAGATTATTTCAGTGACGATTTATTAAAGCGATTCGTAGGTGGATTTACACAAAATAATAACAAATGTCTTGGCTCTGTCTAAACAATGGCATTGTAATAATTGAGAAAGCAGCTAACTTTGCTGTGAGCACATTCAATAAGGGCTTCGAAAGCGTCCTACTAATGATGAAAGTAATGGGACTGGCAAATTAGGGCAGTAAAAGAGACGAAAACCCACCACTAATTAGCGTAGAATATGCATTTTTGACTGAACGTAGATGGTTGCATACTGAAAGTAACCCCAATAAAATGTTGCCCCTCAACGTGTCCCAGTCCAAAGAAATAGGGGTTGAAAACTTGGAAATCGCCATATCTCGATAATTAATAGCACGATCAAAAAATGTTTCAAACAAAAGTTGTTTGGAATAATAAAATACGTATAAAGTTATTTGACGTCCAATCCCCTATCTTTAAAAATAGCGGCACGAAAGCCCGAGGGCACCACTGACCCAGACAAGGACGCAGTGATATGTCTACTCCGCTCGGACACGCATCAACCACAAATTTTCGAATCGTTTATGTGTCGCTATTTTCAAAGATAGGAGGTTTGACGTCGAATAATTTTATACGAATTTTATTATTGCAAACAACTTTTGTTCGAAACCTTTTTTTTAATCGGGTTCGAAACCTTTTTTTTAATTTAAGTTTTCAACCCCTATTTCTTAGGGTTGGGGCGAGTTGAGGGGGTTAACATTTTATTGGGCTTACTTTTAGTATGCAACCATCTACCTTCGGTCAAAAATTCATATTCAACGCTAAAAAGTGCTGGGTTTTTTTTCTTTTTTACTGAACTAATTGGGCCGATGGTACATGCAGAGTTCCTCTAGATTGATGATTTCGTGGGACCGGCATATAGACAACTACAGACGCGCGACAACTTTGGCGGGCAGCTCAAAAAGAAGCTCAGAATATTACTGCTGCTGCAAGATTACTACATGATGCAGCAACAGCAAATTGACAGTGCGGAAATCTATTTTTATTTTACTCGCAACTAGTTGTCCATTGTATGAGTACGATTTAATTGTGCAAATAATAATTGTGACGAAATAAATCATAGGAAAAAAAATCTTTTACTATTCGCATTTCCCATTCTAAAAAACATGAAAAGCCACCGAGGTATGAGCGGACCTTTAAGTTAGCAAAGAAAGTGCATATAAAATGCGTCAATTGTAGTAGCCCTTTTGCATTTTTCTCGAAACAATGTTTTTTGATGGGGTGAAAGCGATATCTCAAAATCTGTTGACCCGATGGGCCAAAATTCGACGTGGACATAGTTTGTAACATTTTCTATTGAATGGCTGGGTGCATTTTTGATATGGTTCATTATTTATTTTGATAACGAACGTTTAAAGTTGGACGGAAAGCGATCTGTTTCCGAGCCGTTGCCATTTGTGTAGTTTTCAAAACTTATAGGAAGCGGCCAGCCCTTCGAATGTTCTACTATTGTACTGAAAGGGGATGTTTTAAATACATTTCAAATCATCCCATTGCCCAGAGCCAGATTCACGGAGTGGTTATGCAGCGACTGCAGCACTTTGTTTACATGATTATAACGCCGTTGTTTAGGATTATTTATTAATAAAGAGCTGAAACTCGTAAGCAACGTACTAATTGTCTGTAAAAGCTCAAGATCATCCCATCCTATTACGCGCACTCGCAAGTTATTAAAAATCGACCTTTTTCTCATGCGCCAAGCTCATGCATATCCAAAAATGTAATCCTCCATATAAAATATGATATCTGTCCATACTGGAAAAATGACTCCATTCATCGTACTCTCCAGTTGCACTCCACTTACTCGTAGGTCCTTATTGGTCCATCCGACTAGGACGATTTACCGATTCGCAGGATCGCCCTAAAGTTGGCTTGCCGGATTTCGCTAAATTAGAGTATCGATTTTCGCGATACCTATTCCGGTGGCTTTTTTTGACAGAAAAAATAGAGATGTTGAGATGAGCCAACGGCATTCTCTAAGTTTACCCAAACCCTTTTCGAGAACCTACTTGCGATCCCAAATCAGTCAATTAGAAGCTCAGATATGGCCGCTCGAAAAATGAAAATTTCGGCCAAACGGCGAAGCCGGGCGAAAGGTGGGCAAAACAAAGTCTTTCGATTTTCGAAGATCCAAAGGTGCTATCCGATGTAAAATTCATCGCTGATTTAAAAAACCCCAGTCCCGCCGGCCAAAGGTCGATACAGCATAGAACCTCGATTATTCGAACCACAGTTTGGTTTATCGGAACGCCCAATTATTCGAACGTTGGCGCGAAATATACATTCGAAATATACGCTGCGGTCTTGAAAGATACTACCAACTTCTATACTTTGTTCTTGGCTTCTACCAACAACTATAATTTGTTCCTTGCAGCGCGCACAGATAAATTTGAATCGTCGCAAATTGTTTACATCCTGTTTATTCCTCGTCGTTCGTACGTATCAGGACTTCACCTCCAAGTCCTTCGATATCTAAGCTTAAGGGGGGGAAGACCATTTAAAAATTTGAAAAAAAGTCGAGATTTTTCCGCATAAATTGACAGTTCAATGTTTTAAGGGGTTAGACCCAGTTGGCAGCACCAAATTGGAATTTTGGAGGCTGCTACCTCTGCAGAAGATTTGCTGTATGGTCCGGGCATCGATGATTCCATTTAGAGGTAATAAATTACATTTTATCTACGTATATACCTGACTTAAATCTTTAAACGCGTTTTTCTCGGAATGACTGTTTCAAAATCGGCGACCAAAATATTTAAAAAACAACTAAACCGATCGGCTTCAAATTTCACAGACATCTTTCGTATATCAAAAGGCAGTCCTTAACCCTTGCGCAGTCAGGCGAAAATTAGATTTTCGTGCCACTTTTGTGTTGCAAAAAAGTATTCACAGATTTACCCTCAAATTTCAGTTTGAGGGTTTTTAGGGTCGCTGAATCCGAATCTGAATTCAGATTTCCAAAATAAAAAATTGCGGATCCAATATGACGGACGCAAATTTGAAAAATAGTTCGATTCCGACGAAAGTGAGTACCTCAGGGTTTTCGAGGTCGCTGAATCCAAATCTGAAATCGAATATCCAAAATTCAAAATGGTGGCTCCAATATGACAGGAATGGTTTTCAGTTTTAGTATGATTAAGTTGATTTGAATTTGAGCGACTGAATGCTAGAAATCATTTAACATAATATTAATAATAATATAAACAATGTAAATGTCTAGTGAGAATTTTGACATGGACTAAGCTCACCGAGAAACAGATCATCAAGCCAAATGTTGTTATTTCTTTTAATAACAATATGGGAGGTATAGACAAAACAGATCAGTCTATTTCTTCTTACGAAACAATTCACACGACCGTCAAGTGGCATCACAAATTATACTCTAATTTATTCGATACTGCAATTTCCAATGCTTCCGACGCCTGTAATCATCTCCAAACCGACTCGAAAAAAAACACTTCTTCACCGTTTCCTCGTGCACTGGCAACAGAGGTGTTAGAAGATCAGTGTGATCAACACACATAATCTAAACAGTATCGTTGTAAACCCAAAAATCCCCTGCGCTTGTCACGAAGTCACTATCCATTCTGTATTTCAGACGCTAAGAAGATAAGAAAGCGTTGCACTGAATGTTATTCCAAAAAACAAAGGAAGGCAACATTTTTATGTCCAAAGATTGTGGTAACGTTCCACTGTGCGCGGTTCCTCGCTTCCAAAAGTACCACGAATAACGGTATGATCAGGTGAAATACCGAAATTCTTTTTAATTTGTTGTTTAAACTTCAAATAAACTATATAAATTAATGAAAAAAAATCCACAAAGAATGAACAAAAACAATAGATACAGACAACAAAAAATAAAAAATAAATACAAACTTATAAAGTTGCATAAATAAATAAAAAAATGAATACGAGAAATAAAAAGAAAATATAAATAGTGAAAAAAAAATTTTAATACAAAAAGCACAAAAAAAATTGAAAATACAAAAAGCACAAAAAATACAAAAGCGGAGTCAATGACCGCCACCTCCTCGATTTGTGACTCTGAGTTCGGCAGAGAGCGGGATATAAAACCAAAAAAGTATTTGTTTACATTTGTTACTATCGATAGATTGTCATACATGATTTGCTAAATTTTAATTCATCATATTGTATCCGAGCGTCAGATACTTGAAGTTAGGACTCAAATTCGAATTTCCCGACCATAAACATACTAAAGATACAAATTTTTGTCGAAATCCAACTACTTGTCGAATTTGCGTCTGCCATATTGGATCCGCCATTTTGAACTTTGGAAATCCGATTTCAAATTCGGTTTCAGCGACCTCAAAAACCATACGGTACCTACTTTCGTCGGAATCGAACCATTTTTCGATTTTGCGTCCGCCATATTAGATTCGCCATTTTGAATTTTGGAAATCCGATTTCAAATTCGGTTTCAGCGGCCTCAAAAACCATATGGTACCTACTTTCGTCGGAATCGAACCATTTTTCGAATTTGCGTCCGCCATATTGGTTCCGCCATTTTGAATTTTGGAAATCTGATTTCAAATTCGGATTTAGCGACCTCAAAAACCTTCAAACACTCACTTTCGTTGGAAACAAACCATTTTTCGAATTTGCGTCCGCCATATTGGATCCGCCATTTTGAATTTTGGAAATCTTATTTCAAATTCGGATTCAGCGACCTAAAAACCTATGATTTATCAAATTACAGTCAAATCGCTGTAGTAGAAATATGTTTTTTTCCAAATGCCCACATGTGTGTCATGACACAAAAATGGCACGACTTTTTTTTGCGCATATGTGTGTCACTGACAGTCAAAGGGTTACTTGAAGGATTTTTTTTCAATGCATACTTTTTTTTTATATTAAGGAAAATATAGTGTTCATTTCACCGAAATTTCGACGATCACTTTCGATCGGCAACCATTTTTCCAAAAATCATGATTTTACTGAATCCTTCGATGAAAAACTAGATAATACAGTACAAAAACTCAATTCATTTGGTTTTTCGATTTCGGATAATTTGTTCGCGAGCAGGAGTGGTCACCGTGAATAAGGACCTTTTTGCACAGCTGTCTGTGCAATTTACTGTATCTCCGTCGTTTATAAATATTTCCCAATAAAAAAATTGTCAACGATACTTGAAATGATACCCTTTACTATGAAGGAAAAAAAGTTAAAAACCTGCACCAATTTCACAAAAAAAAATCACGAAAACACCTCTTTTTCCGGCCGCGAACTAGGTGTAACCCGGTAAGAATATTGCAGAGTAGACGTAGGTGTGCAGCCGAGCACGGCGGCACATGCGCCCTCCTATATTTCGTCTTGCTCCGATCTTTTATGTTTCGTAGTCATATGCGGTGATCTTTTATGTTTCGTAGTCATATGCGGTAGTGTCCATCGTGGACGATTCGGAGCGTCGCAGGTACTTTATGTTTCACCTTGGGCCAGTTGTCAACTTAGTACTTCTCAAAATGCCCCCGTACCCAAATGGTTCTCATGCAACACTTAAGGGACCTTCATGGAAGAGAACATTTTTTCGAAACCAACATATTAATCGTAATACGGAAAATAACGGAGGGCAAGGTGCTAGTGCCAAAAAACTTTTTAGTGCGAGCTCTGATGAAGGGAGTTGGAATCCGCTGTTGACCTATCGGTTTATAACATTTCAGCTCGGAAAGCCCGTAGAGATCAGCAGCAGCAGGAAAATGATTTTTACGAGGAAGCCGAAGTAATCCTGTATGGCGCTGGAATCGCTAATTAGCCGGTAAGACATCAATTTATTAGGTTTTCTAATGTTGAAACTTTCAGCTCGTTTTTATCAAAACTGTATTTTTTTCCCAACTAAATAATATTTTAATTCCAAAAATATAAGGTACTTTTGCCCTTAAATATAGTAAAAATTCCATGAAAAATCACAAAATTGACTTTATTAGGCTGTCGTTTCGTAAATTTTGCATATGTTTCCGAAATCCTGACTAAAGAATCCTAAAGAAATCAAGAAACACTTAGATCTTTTGCATCAAAAATGGATAGTGGTGCTGCTTTCGAGAGGGTGGTTCGAGAAAGAGATGGAGGTTGCCCTATGCAACTACTGTTTCTTTAACGGCTGTGAGATTTAGCCGCCTATAAACTAGTAACAGCCGTTCGTCAGTTGGCGATAGACGACTATATAAAACCAAAGAAAAAAATTAAATAGGCATTCGATGTTTGAAAGACGTTATATATATATATATATATATATATATATATATATATATATATATATATATATATATATATATATATATATATATATATATATATATATATATATATATATATATATATATAAGGCAACGTCCTGACTGACTCATTATAGCCCAGCCGCTAAATGTAGAAACGTGAAATTTGGAGGGCATGTCGATTTTATGATGTAGGCAGCATTTAAGAAGGATTTTTTTCCGAAATTCAACCCTTAAGGGGAGAAAGATTTGTATGGAAATTTTTAACATTTAGTCGGATTTACTTGAAATTTGGTATTCGTGCTACTTGACACAATCAATGAAGCACGTATTTCACCATTTTAGACATTCAACCCCAAAGAAGAGAAAAGTTTGTATGGAAAATAAAAAAATTTGCCAAAAGATTTACTTGAAACTGAGTACTAATGCTCTTCAACACAATTAATAAAATACGTATTTCAGCGTTTTTGTAAATTCAACTCCCAAACTAGAGGGGGTGGCAAAGTTTGTACGGAAAATAAGAAAACCGGGTCAAATTTACTTGAAACTTTGTACAACCGCTTCTAGACACAATTAATGAAATTTCAGCGGTTTTGGAAATACAATCCATAAGGGGAAAAGAGGGTAGCAAAGTTTGTATGACAAAAGAAATATGTAGTCAGATATACTTGAAACTTGATATTAATGCTCTTCAACATAATTCTACTTCTTCCTTAATAAAACATTCAGGAGCACATTTCATTAAGGAGCATTCAACACAAGCCGCGGGCGGAAAGCTAGTATCTATATATATCATATAGATTGTGTATCTATTTAAAGTTCTGATGTATATTATCGCTTCAGAAAAAAATTCGTTCCGATTATCCGAATCAGGCTAATGATGATCCAAAATTATGAACTCAATTATGATATCACCCTTTGTGTTTTCGATTTTCAGATTTTCCTAGGGCTTATTCTCATAGAAAAAATTTAGACAACCATAAAAGCCCAACGCTATTCTCTAAGTCTTCCAAAATCTTTTCGGTAACCTGGTTTCAACTCTAAATCGCTTAATTACCTGCTATGCTATGTCGGATAAAAAATCGCCGATCCGCAAAATCGCCCGATCGGGCTTTGGAAAAAGCACCCGTTTGCTTTTTCGTATTTCCTGATCGTTCTTTTGTGTTAGGGACCCGGGCTCATGTTGCGCGGAATCGATCTAGCTTTCGAATGGATTTTGATGACAATCCCTGGGCAGCATTGACATTATTGAGTATTTAAATAACTGGCGATCTTTGATCTTATTTATTTAACATTGATTTCCTAGCAAGATATATGGTTTTTAAGAGGGAATGACACCTCATCGCGGTCGGTATGGTAGAACAATTATAGATTCCCAAAAATCTCTGAAACGGCTCTTCAGATCCCGTTGAAACTTTGCAAAACGACGTCAAATAGATAGACGAACAGCTGTCTTCCCCTCAAATTTTCTGAATTTGTGAAAAAAAATGTAGATTGGCTTATGATAAGCCAATCTAGTTTTTTTTTCTCAAATTTAGAAAATTTGAGGGGAAGACAGCTGTTCGTCTATCTATTTGACGTCGTTTTGCAAAGTTTCGACGGGATCTGAAGAGCCGTTTCAGAGATTTTTGGGAATCTATAATTGTTCTACCATACCGACCGCGATGCGGTGACATTCCCTCTTAAATCCATTTTGTATATTCCTTCATTTTTGGAGTTCCGTAGTTAATAGGAGCCCTTGTAATTTCCTCGAGCCTCAACGAGAAATATCTCGTTTCGGGAAAGTACTGAAAAAAATGTATCAATTTTACAAGGCTCTATTTGCCATATTTTCAACAGTATCCGAAAAAATGTTCATGTGAAATATTGATAATTGTCAGTGTTTGCTGAAACACTGTTTTTTAGTGCTCAATAGATTAATCGGTAAAGTTTTTATAAGGTTATGCAGTTCCAATTTTATATTACAATATTGTCCGTGCGTCATAATTAATGGAAATCTATGTCGAAGTGTTACTTATAACGTACGAACTTTTTTTTTTACTGAGTGGCCCGCCACGTAATTTGACCACTTTTTTGCTTCTTTTAAAGACCTTGATATTACGTAACAAAGAAAGAGAATAAATGAATCATTACTCCGAAAAATAACATTAAAATAAAGATATCACAGTAATTTAGATGATCGCTCTATTTAGTGAAAATCGAGTTAAAATGATCGTTGCATCAATTAACAAAAAAAAATATGTGAAGATAACTATCTAGACTTGATTTTTGACACAATTTTCATAATTCGTATGAACTTGATTTTCATAATACATACAAAGTGTTCAACACAACCTAATGTACATTCTACAATCTACATCTACATTAATGCACATATTATTGAAGAGCTCTGATAACCATGATTCGTACGTAGTACTCGGCTGGGGAAAAAAATGTTTCGACTATCGTATATAGGAATATTTTTTTTATTCCAAGACTTCACAGAGTACAACTCTACTTTTTAGTTTATCATAAGCTAAACATCCAATTGTTCGTAGCACCGGACGATAGCACGTTGAATTACTTTTTTTATTTCAATTGCTCGATTAATCTGTCAATATCGCCTTTGATAATTATTTGAAGACATCGACCCCATAATTTTATCGGGCAGGGTAACAGAATTGCTTGGTTTAATTACTCTGTTGCTTCTTTCTCGCTAGTGTTGAACTTTGGAAAAAATCCATTCGTATCGTTTTGGAAACAGAAGAACGGTCAATTGCATGACGGGGAATAAAAAAACATAGGAGGGAAACAACATAATCAAAAAGTGAATACAACGAGAAAATGAAAAATAAAAGGAATTCCATTTGCACACCACTGCGTGCCATAAATGGAAGGGAATTAAAGCGAGAGACTTTATATGTCAGGGTAGGCCGAACCGATGAGGTCGTTGCCACGATATCGGAACTTGTGCGTTACGATGTTGAACTTCGTGCCTCCGAGAGAGACCGGACACGGGCGGTCTTGCCTCGTCAAGAAGCACACTGTGTAAAGTGCCATCTCAAGTTCCGGAGAAGTGCCGATGAACATCGTCGTGACCGGCTTGTCAATATTGTTGAATTTCGAGTGGATCTTCAATCGAAGCTTTCTGTAAGCGTCAAAAGCATTAAATTTTTTTTGTAACTTACGTCAACTTCATATTATAGTACCAATATGCAAAAATCATCTTACGAGTAAATCAATCGTATTTTTGCTTCAACCGTTCAATACAAAAAAGATGCCCCATCTTACGTTTGACACGAAAATTAAAAGCGTTTTATCTTCTTCGATTTTGGGCATGGTTATTAGCATTGGAACAAATAGAGTAGAGAAACATAAGAACGAAAAAAAACGTAGTAAAAAAACATCGGGTAAATCGTACAGAGTATACGAAGAAATTCGATGTGGACATTTTAATTGTGTTTTTTATGGAATAATTTAGCGCGTACCGAACGGCGGAGAGCTTTAGAGTGTGCATTATATATATATATATATATATATATATATATAAATATATATATATATATATATATATATA
Source organism: Ophion ellenae (assembly GCA_963210295.1). Taxonomy (NCBI): domain Eukaryota; kingdom Metazoa; phylum Arthropoda; class Insecta; order Hymenoptera; family Ichneumonidae; genus Ophion; species Ophion ellenae. Next base: position 10,908,175 of record OY723393.1, read on the forward strand.
TATATATATATATATATATATGTGTGTGTGTGTGTGTGTGTGTGTGTGTGTGTGTGTGTGTGTGTGTGTGTGTGTGTGTGTGTGTGTGTGTGTGTGTGTGTGTGTGTGTGTGTGTGTGTGTGTGTGTGTGTGTGTGTGTGTGTGTGTGTGTGTGTGTGTGTGTGTGTGTGTGTGTGTGTGTGTGTGTGTGTGTGTGTGTGTGTGTGTGTGTGTGTGTGTGTGTGTGTGTGTGTGTGTGTGTGTGTGTGTGTGTGTGTGTGTGTGTGTGTGTGTGTGTGTGTGTGTGTGTGTGTGTGTGTGTGTGTGTGTGTGTGTGTGTGTGTGTGTGTGTGTGTGTGTGTGTGTGTGTGTGTGTGTGTGTGTGTGTGTGTTTCTTTGTTACGTCCTTACACTTGTGACTTTGCTATTTTCAGTTCGTTAGAGACATTTCAGGAGTGTTGTACATAACTACGCTTTCGTAATAATGCGCTGCTGTACCGCATTTGCACACGAGGGAATAGAGAAACCGTGGAAAATGTGCGCTGATGGACAAAGATATGCGACTGCGTTTCAATTGTTCACTATCGGACATCCCGTACAACTGCCTCCTGCTCAGTTGCCGACGGGAAAACCAGTGTGCAGCTAAAAGGTTGCCCATCCCGATATTGCCCAAGACCAACATTGCTTGTCCCGGAAGATCTTCGCTACTATTGGTGTTTTCGATCGCGATCGATAAATGTCAAGGCGAATTCACGGTACTCACGTTTCCCAAATCGACTTTTTTAATGTATCCGAGATAGTCGGCGCGTTTGGCGACTTCTTCGGCATTGAAGTAGATCCAATTATGAAGTCCGCTGACCTCAGTGCCGAGTTTCAACTCGGTGAGGAAGACGTGCTCGAAGCCGGCGCTACCGATTTTTCCATCGCCTCCGCGTGAATAAAGATTGAACCACAGTCTTCTGAGTGTGTCCTTGTAGTCGTAATAATCTTTGCGTATGAATCCTTTGTCCGCGAGGAAACGCATAGCGGCGGACATCAAGTTAGTGCTGAGGAACGTATCGACGAGGAGGCTCTCCTCCGTACGTTGAGCCGGACTTATGTATTCGCCGATACGACTGTCGAGCTTGTAGTTGTCATAGATTTTGATGACTTTATCGATTGTTGGAATTTGAAAAGCTCGTGGATCCACCGTCAATAATCTGGAAAGAAGCAAAGTGCGCTATATGTGAAGACAATCGCGGTATACCGAACAGTTTGTGGTCTCCGTCATTTCAAGGTCTATGACAAAAGAGGCGTTGATACATTTTTTATTTCCATCTTGTCAAGGCACGGCAAAACTAAAGAGAATTTCTGCCAAAACAGGCGGTTTTATTTAACTGAGTCTCAGTTGGGTCACCATCGGAAACTCTTTGAAACTGCATTCCGCTCAGTAGCCATAATTCAAGCGTTGTGCAACGTTGTCCTAAAGGAACGTTGTTCAACAATGAGAAATTTCTGAAGTCGCCACCGGGCTCGTGTGCACTACTGTCGGCATGAAGCTAACGTGCCACTTATGACGGAGAAAGTAAACTTCGCTTACGGTTGTGGTGCTAGGTCCGCGCCGTTGGAGCTAGCGGTCTGTTTTTGTAAGTTCAAGGTAATGTATTGGTTGGCATTGTTGGTATCTTTGATGAATAGAGCTTCGGAGAGTTTTTCGAGATCTTGGTCAGTAACAGTATTGCCCTTGCTGTAGGTGGGATTGCTCGAGTAAGATTGTTGAGAAGCGGCAATTGCGCCAGCTGCTGCACCAGCTGCGGCACCGCCGGCGATAGCTGCACCCGTTCGCGATCCCGATGCTGATGATCCGGGATTGGGTTGACCGTTGGGTCTTGGAAGGGTCGTAGGTGTTCCTCCAGCTGGACCTTGTCCAGGCCGTGTGGGTTGTCCGGGATGGAGGGAAGCGGGACGTGGGGCCGGGGTGGGTGTGTTGGGTCTGGCGTTTCCGCCGCTTCCGGCAATTTCGGCCCAGGATTTTCCACTGTTTGGTGTTCCTGCTCCCGGAGTCGGCGATCCCGCCGAGGTGGGAGATCCGGGACTGCCGTATCCGCTGGAAGGAGAACCAGGCCGACTCTGACCAGGCCCCAGGGAGCCGACGTGCAGTGTCGAGACTTGGGAACCGCCGGAAGCGCCCGACGCCTGAGGAATGTTCGGCCCAGCCACAGCGACCGGGCTATTTCTTTGACCGGATGTCTGTCCCGTGGGCAAAGTTCCTGGCTGAGAACTTGCTGGCGTTGGAGAAACTGGGCGGGCGCCCACAGCAGGAGGCGATTGTCTTTTGTCGCCACTGGGTGTGAGGCCCCCGGGAGAATTAACCGGGCTTCCTGGTCGGGTGCCTAAGTCATATGAGGGCATCGATGAATGCACGTTTTGGATTTAGATGTTCGGTCAACGAATGCCCTTCTTGGGTATTCGATGTCCCGTTCAAACTTGGCGAATCTTGCATATTTACATACCTCCGCTGACGGCTGACGGCTGCTGGCCGCCACTTCCGGTAGCGACCGGTCCCTGAGACGGAACTTTTGGTCCTTGCCTCGAGCCTTCTCCGGCCCCGGTTAAATCGACGGCCCAATCTCTGTAGCCTTGACCGGAAGTACCAGCGGGCCCGGGCTTCGCCGGTCGCGTTCCGGACATATCGAGACCCACATCCGTTCCGGGATTTGGACGATGAGGTTGAGCGTTGTTTCGAATGTTCGGGCCTGAATTTGCCACGCCTATTGCCAGGCCGGGATTGGCAGCTGCCGCGATGGCGCCTCTTGTGCCGATCGTGGATGAACCGGAAGTCGAACTCAGCGGTTTCGAGTTTCCGGTACTCGGTGACGGAGGAGAATTGCTGTTGGCGGAGTTCGGCGAACCCCCGGTTGCCGGAGTCCTGTTCGCATCACCGGCATCCTTTCCTGTAGCTGTGTTTGGCACCCCAACGGCAGAATCGCCGGAAACTTCTGGGGCCACCGTCGTTGTCGTTGGATCTTCCTTATTCTTCTTTTTCCAGAATTTCCAGCCCCCCTCGGCATTCTCTGATTATTTTGTGACGATCAGACAAGCAATAAGCGTATCAGATTTTACGGACATTAGCCGCAATGAAAAAATTTTTCATTTTTAATATTATAGGATATACATGAAATATGAAACTGACTAATCCTTTTATTTGCACGTAATTTTTTAGGAAAAATAATGGCCTGACGCACACAACGAACCCAAACAAATTCAGATAAAGCGCGCTTGAAAGGATACTGTTACACGGTAGCATTGAGTACTTTTGCTTCCTCGTAGAAGAAGCTTCATTTTTGTGAAAGCACTTTTTTCAAGATTTCTACGGAAATACGTTCGAAATTTACCGAAACATGAAAAAAAGTTCTAGAACATCGTTTGTGTGAGTGTGTAAGGATTTTGAGCTGAATTTTTGCACGCCAATAATTGGTCACCGAAAGTATGTTTGAAATGAATTAAGTGAAGATCCGTGAAACCTCTTCCATTTTGAGGGAATTGCGATTCTTGAAAAAAATATATTTTTGCACCATAACTTTCACAACTTTTGAAATATCTAGTTAAACCTTTGTACGAAAATAAAGTATCATACATTTCAAAGAACTTTCCTGGCGTTGTAAATTTGCCAAAATTTCAAATAACCAGATAATTTTTTTACACTTAAATAGAGCATTGAAGTAGAGATGTTTCGATTTACTTTCACGAAAGTCGGTAAAAAGGTTCAAATTGACCCATCGTTCAAGCGGTTGAATGGTGTCTGTCTTTCAAATCGTCTTCGGTAAAAAAAATGTAACATGTTGACATTTGTTTTTTTACATGGTGACTTTTGTTACATATAATACAATGTTTTATGCATAGGCATGGTTTTTTTGTTGACATCCGACTGACAGAAAATCGGTCAGATCAATTTAGTTCCCAAAAAATGTTTACGAGTTAGCTTTCTTAGAAGAGGGGTACAAGGGGACAGACGCACAGCATGCAAGCTTGGACACGCTTGGCAGTGCTACGTGTGTCACCAAACCGACCCTCGCAGAGGGTCTCATTGAGTTTTTTTGTTTAAAAGTAAGTATTTTTTAAAATTTTCTTTTTGGTATTACTTCGTTGATATAACAGTTTGCGTATTGGATGATTTTCGGAATAATTATTGAAGTTTGGAATTTAGTAAACAAGAACCTGTGTATTTGTAGGTTGCGTTTCTTGGTCACTGCGATAGTTTTATTGTCAAGAGGGGGGTGGGTATGATTGTAACGATTTTCGTGGGTACGGTTGTAACATTATTAACGTTCTTATTCTTTACAATTTAGATGCCAAGGTCAACCCTGGTCGCACAAAACATATGGCAACACCGAATCGTTCCACGTATCCAATGACATGAGTTTGGGCGGCATATTTAAAATAATACTGCAACACAAATTTTTATTTGGAAGAATTTTTTAATCGAACAATGTTTTTAATTAGTTGTGAATGAACCAACACTTTTATTTCTTAATGAAGATAATATAAACAATATAAAATATTAATATTTATAATGCAAATATTTGGTTATGACAATATTTTTAAATTTAGGAACACGATAATAATTTTTTTCTCGAAATATTGAACAAAACCTTCGTACGGTGTTGCCATATGTCTTCTTATTATAGGCGACAGATATTTTTTACGGAAAATCATTCTGTCTAAATTTCAATGCAGACCCTGCGGTGTTAAAAGTTGCATTTTTTTAACCCATTATCTCCCAATCTAAATAGTCGACTGCTCTGAAATTTCACTCAAATATGCATAATGATATTAACAATGTCTGGTTAAAATTTGAACAAAATTTATAGAAATCAAGATTGCGGGCTCGTACTAACTTAAGGGATCATCACAGTATAAAATTTTCAAAAAGTCGATTTTTTTTACGTTTTCCGATAATATAGGCGGTTATGAACATGGACCTGGCATCGCCGATTGATCGTGAGTAGACAATTTATATGAAAATTACGCACTCGCAACTTTAAACGCCTTTTTCTGCAAATGTTGTTTTTTAAAACGGTTCAACACTCTCAAAGGAAGAGTTTTCAAGCTATCCGTCTCAAGTTTTGACACAACATTCTTCACGCTATTCTTTATCTTGCTATGGAAGCAATATTAAAAAAAAAAATATTCATGTTTTTTTAAACGAAAAACTGTCCAAAAAATAGGCTAAATTTGAAACTTTTTTTTCAAATCGCCGCCATTTTGCCCATTTTGATTTTTAAAAACCTTCATAGCAAGATAGCGGCTTTCATACCGATTAATAATCTTTGTACAAATTTTGTTTCAGATAGTATTTACGGGCGCAACCGTGTACACCGTGAGCACTCCTTTTTTCGAAGACATTGTTCAACCGTTAAAAAATGTACAAAAAAATAAAAATCAACGTTTAAAAATGTATTTCCTGTTCTTTACGAGTGCTTAGATTTGACATTAAAAAAACAGACTCATTGGCGTATTTCAACCATCGAAACAAAAATCGCGAAAATCAGTTGTTCTCGATCAGCCGTTACACTGCGATGACCCCTTAAATTGTTTAAGAAGCGCTCCGTTGATATGATAACCAATTACCTTTATTAATTGATAGATTTCCTCCCATTTGATGCTAGTTTAAGATAAAAATAATAAATACGTCAACATTGATCTCAAAAATGTTATAGACAGATTATATAGGACTATACCAGTTTGACCTAATCAATAATAAACAGTGCCATACTAGAGTGAAATAATATGAAAGTACCTTAATACGTATTTTCAATTTTAAAAGTGATCACAACGCATACACTCTGTGTTATTTGGATGTGTTATAACTGACCCCCAGCCCTGGTATAACCGCCCCTGGTATGGGTACGGTTGTAACAGTGGCACATGTTTTCCAAAATGAGCTTTATCTCATATTCTTTAAGAGATCGGCACCCAATTGTGATTTCGATTTGAAGGCAGAAGTCCAGTCTTCAATATAAAGCATTTTATTTGCACGTTTTATACCATAATTGCAATGTTATGGGCGATCAACGGAAAACTGTTACAATCGTACCCAGCCTACCCTTCTTGAGATCCTTAAATAATTGTTTGCATATAAGCAGAGTATTGTGAAGCATTACAGAGTATTATGGAAGAAATTTAGTAGTTTGATTTAGTGTGAATTGGCTAAAATGTTTAGATTTCACGTGCATTTGAATAGTTTGGAAAAATTGGAACTTAAAAAGGACGGACAATGGTGAAATAATTTGGTTTGAAAAAATATTATTCAATTTTCTTATTGCTTCCGCATTAATTCAATTCGCTTCTAAAGTCGACCATGCAACTTTTTGTTCTATTTAATTTTTTTGTACCACCAAGAGGAAACCAAAATTGTAAGACATACGCACTGACGATTTGAATGCACACTCTGCACATATATGAGGGTAGCTTCATATAAAACAAACTTGCTTACATGATCGGCTCTAAAAACGAAATACATCAATAACGAAACAATGTGCAAATTCTTAGGTTACTTAATCTTTCATATTTGCACGGCTACAATTTGTCTCGGATTGTTTAATTCGTTATTGCACACAATTCTGAGCCTAGCGATTATTTTTTTTTTCAACGAACAAGTGTGCATCATTGATCCTTGCTTTAATTGGTCGAAAAGCCCCGGCCCGATAACGGAACATTTAATAAATTTTCAGAAATGAAAGAAAAAAATACGAAATTGCTTTATCATTTTTCCACGAAATCTTTCGCAGCGAAGAAATATACGAGCGGATAAAGCGCAGTAGCGGAGTTTATGGGTCATCGCGATTTGTAACTTCGACCCCATCTCGACATCATCGGGACTGTGTTATTCAAGAAATGTTATTGCGCATGCTCGTTTTATCGACGATATTACGGACCAAAGTCTCGATAAGTTAACCTACTTTATTTTATTTCAGTACGCAAATTTTACGCTACTCAAGGGTATGTGCAGTTTTTTAAAAGTTATAACTACTATTCTTTTATTAGTAACTCGCTTTCTCGCTTCTTCATTTTCGTCTCGATACCTGCGGGGATATTTACAAAGGATTCATCATGCAATTGTTAGTCAAATCCTGAGGAATACATGCTCACAGCCTCAAGTCTATTTATAAAGCCAACTCATCTGAGATCTCGTTCGACACCGAACCGCTTACGAAAGAAAAAAAACAAAGATACGATCACGGCCAGGACACTCGCGTATTGCCTCAATGTCATTTAAGTTTTGTTTTATTTGTGCGAACGTGAGCTGTTTATCCTATAAAAATTCAGCAGGCATACATTTGAATTTTTATTGCTCTACAAATTCCCAGAACGAACTCTACTCGCTTCATTTTCGTTCGATATTTTCATGTACAGGCACATTCGAGTGTACACAGGTTGAATTTCTATGGCAATCCCAGCAACCCATAGTATGCAAGAACGGCGAAACATACGAAAAAAAAGTGGTAAGGTTATGGCCAAAGACTAAGAGATGTGAAAAAGTGTATTTTTTCTTTTTGTAACGGTTTTTCCTCTTCATCATTTTAATTAATATATGTATGTTTTTACGTAATTTCAAATCGTTTTTTTCCAAGTAATCTATCAAAGAAGTCTGTTGTTGACATTTTACTCAAAGTTTTGTTCATAATAATATATTGGGAATTATGTTTTTTACATTTGCTTATGTTTAATCCTCTTTTTGACGTATTCTTATTGTTAAATTCCAGTAATTAGTGATGACTCAAATACTTACCGACCACGAGGGAGAGAGCTACGATTAAAAACACGAAGTAAACGTTCTTCGAGACCATGACGATCCTCGTTGAATCGTTGTGGATAAGAAAAATGGAAGTCGAGTTTTCTCCCAAGACGGTAGTTACCGTGCGCTCAATATGCTCGACGCTACAAACGTTTCGACAGACTGAAGGCTTGCTGACGACTTGTATTCGATCAAGTGACTGTACATTGCAATCCCTACACTTTCCCCTCGAATGTACTCGTTGATTGGTCCAACGAGCCCCGTCTCGAATGTTTCTTGTCGCTTCTTTCCAACGTATGAATAGGCTACGGGATATTTATTTTCTCACGAATTAAATACAGAAACGTCTATTGTCAAATTGTTGCACTCAAAAATCATTATCGTTTTTTGTGTAAATCTATAATTAGTATCATACTTTATAAATATAACGTTCTATTTGATAAATCTAGCAAACATCGTACGGAAAATGAATAAACGCTTCGGTCGAACGTATAGTAATTTTTGTTGAATTCATAAGCAAAAATTCTACAAGTTAGCCTCTTTCTGAAATGATTTAATTGAAGTTGCCTAAGTTCAGAGAATTGTTAAATTCCAAGAAAATGATCATTCGAGTATGATAGTAATGTCTGTTGAATATTTTTAAAGTTGTTGAAATCTGATATCATATGTAAAAATAAAACAAAATAGTGGAATAAAATTCAAACATTTGTTATCCGAAATTTTATCCACCATATTGAATTTGGGACATACTTAATTAAAATTCAGCGACGGCGATAACCGTGAAATACGTATTATTATAAGTACAAGACACATTTGATTTGTCAATGCCTAATGCGAAATATTTTTTATTTCCTAAAGTTAAAATTTTTCTTTCTTGTGACGCCTCAATTGGTCCGCTTCCTTAAATATTTGTTTAATTTACCTTCTTGAAATGAATTTCTCTGTCAAGGAATCTAGCTGGGCTCTATTGTGACGATTCTTATTAAGGCCACCACGTGTAAACCTTCAAGGACCTCTAACATTATTTTCGCTATAATTGGGATTGAAAAACTCCGTAACGGCAATTTTTTCTAATATCAACTGAATCTTTTTTATCTCAGGAAAGTGTTGAAGAATTTTGAAAATGGCGGATTGACGTGCACATTGATATTTCATTTCCGAATTCCTATTTGCCATTTTTAATGTCAAACCATTTTCTCTATATAGAATTTTTTCTTCCGGTATGCAGCAAATTACGCGACACGAATGAAACTAAGAAAAATGCTCGATCGTACCATCTGTTCCATAAGCAACCATACTAAGTCTGTCGACTTTTGATTTACTTATTCAACGTCAATAGCCAATAACGTCGCATTTTTTGTAATGCATGTACACACCTATGCATCATTTCTGGAATACTTAAAAATCCAGCATCGATCTAATAGTTAAGTACGAGCTTCTACTATCTTTGAACAGAAACCTTCTTCTTCTCTCTATAGTAAAAGAATAGAAAAGATTAAAAAGGAATGATTTAATTGTAAACTGCTATCTTAAAACAATAGTGTAACGATGATGATGAACAAATAAATCATTTTCGTATTGCTCATTGATAACGATCAAAATTCTCAATGAATATCTGCACTGAGAGAAATGTATGGTGTTCTCAACCATATTTTAACTATACTTTATATTTCTCTGAGGGGACAATAATACTTTATAGCCATAGTTACTGCCAAACGTATAGTACTGGTTATAGTGATTTGTACTATATAATAAGATACGACCCGCCATGTGCGCATTTGGTGTGTTATTCAAGTGTTGGTACAAGGCATCAATGCCCATCTACTCAATACATAGAATATTTAATAAATCCAAAATAACATAAAATACGCAACCTCGATAATTTTTGTTATAATTCGCCATTCTCTGACCTCCTATAATGATTTATTTCGAAAAAAATATTTCGCCTAATCGGAATCGAACCCAGAACCTTATTGCCTACCTTCTGTCCATTATACGTGAAAGCGAGATAGAAAAGTACAGAAACAATACTCACTTCGTTTTTTCGTCCTCTTTTCAGCAGCAACAAATCTTTCACGGCACTTTTTCTTCACTAACAGTTGGTCCTTGTTCACTGTGTGTGTGTGTGTCCGTTTTCACATTGATTATAAATAATTGTCGTTTCTCGAAGCCACTGCGCAAAGCTTTACGCCACGAGATCCAAAAGAGCACTGAGTAGATGTCGAGACTGAGGGCGACCACGCGATAGAATTTTTCTTTGTTGATTTAGGTGTGCAGGTTTGAACGCCTTAACCCCCGAGTTGCCGTGCTCACGCGTTTACAGTGCACATTGTAAAAATTCGAGGTACACGCGGTGTACCGCGCAATGTCGGCTGTAACTTCTACTGAGCGCTTTGAAATTTTTTTCATGTAGTACACCAATCAATTTAAATATCCGTATTAATATTCAACAACCCGTTATCAAAATATGCATTGCCCGATTTGTTAAAAAATAACAATTGACTCTGTAAAAATTAAATCTGTACGTATTGAATAATACCGAGCTACGATACAATTTGCAAGGTGTACACTGCAGTTTTTAATTTAAACTCACACCACATTTTTCAGAAGACAATACCAAATTTCAATGGAATTTAATCCTATTTTTAACATTGGATTGTTGAAGAATTTTATGGTTCAAATCAGTGATTACCAGTCTAATCTCACTTTTTTTTAAAGGTATTCCGTATATTTTACGCATTGAGTACTGCGATATCTTATATTTAATTTGTAAATTCGACAGTTTACTTTATCGCTGTGATCATTATGATTTTTTTACAGTTTAAATCTGCATTTCCATCGGTTCGAATAGTACAAAAGCACGTCTGATACATTATTTTTTCCTAAAAGTGCTGTAACATGATTGGTTTACAGTGTGAAACTGCATTATGTTCATCTTTCCTCAGTAATTTATAAACACCAACTGTTAATTTTGACGAATCATTTTTTTCCGTGTATCTATATTGTCAAGCCTTTTACAATAATGAATAATCATTTCGGGTATAATAGATGGTCAAACACGCCACCCAAATCGCAGGTTTAGGTATACTTTTTGCTTATACTCGTGTTAACCATATTATGATTGCGGTGTCAATAAACGATAACGAATTTTACTATCCCTTCTTTTACCATGGGCGTTTTTTGTCAATACCATGGACTTTCCTCGCAGTGTATCATTCCCTGGATTCGTATATTCGTTGTAGACGGAATTCTTACCTTATCGGGTAAAAGAATAAAAATTCATCAAATATGGCGGTAATTTTCCCGATCGGAACGCTTAATATGCTCGAAGTTATGACGAGTCAAAACAGTCGAAACGCAGCGAGAATTTTGGAGCGAGGTAAGTGACCTGGCGTGTGAAGACCCTATCCCTTCCTGTTACGGTTTGCAGCGGTCCTATTCTTTTCAGAACCCTTTTCCAGTGTGAATTGAAAAAACCCAACAATATTCGAAAATGTAGGATGCAACAACGATTTGAGGCATGTATTTCGAAATTATTTTAAATATTATTTCAGTACGTTTCAAAACTTTCGTAGCGGAAGACGCTTGGCAGAGCTTCCGTTTAATTTCAAAGTTTTCGTGAGCTCTTAAGGGGCCAGTCCACTTTGAAAATTTCAAAAAATCCAAAGCAAGCAAGAATTGAAGAAATCGACGATGATGAGCAATCCGCTGGGATTTTGTACGGTTCAGGAATTGCCAATTGAGTTTAGGTAAGAGTTTTTCATAGTATAAATTTCAAACGCGTTTTTCTCGAAACAACGTTTTCAAAATCTAGCTCCATCGTATCTCTAAAACTAATAAACCGATTCTCTTAAAATTCGAACCACATATTGTAAACGTTATTCGCCACAAGATGACCCTCGATGGTTTTAAAATTTTGATTTTTACTCTTTTTTTTGCGAAAAACTGCGAAAGAAACGCGTTTTTTTACCTTTTTTCATTTTTCATCTGCCATTTTTTATTTTTTCATAAACCTTTATATCCGAGTGTCATTTTGTAGCGGGTGTTATACTGAATCTAATGGACTTTGATTTTTTTGTTTCAGACAAGCCGTTGCCGAGTTGTGATAGTGACGAGCTACCTACCTCACCTATTTTTGAGGCGTTACGTTATACTATAGCTTTTGTACTTAAAAATGAATTAAATATTTTTAAAAATGTATTTCAAGTCTTTATTTATCAAGCCCAACAACTTTTATATTCATATCTTTTATAAAATCCTCAACAAAAAAAATCGCGAAAATAGCTTTTTTCGTGGCTCTAAAGTGGACTGGCCCCTTAACAATAATGGAAACGATGGAACGCAAAATCGGGACTTATGGCTACCGATAAAGGGGGGGTGATCTTTTTAGTCATCCGAAAATAAGCAAATTTTTAAAATTTTCTTATATTGAAACTATTTATTCTACATAATTATAATGTGATGTACATATTATTGCATCTTTGAGTGTTCAAAAAAAATACTTTCTTTTTTACATTTATTGAATTGACGGCTGATCTAAAGCGACAACACTTGCTTCTGCGACGATTGCCGCCTGAGTTGTTTCACGAATTACAACCTACTGTCTTGTTCATTGATCTGAAATATCAGAACTACCAAGTTTTAGATTTCGATTACGCCCGCCCCCCCTCTATGTCAATCTAAAAAATTCAAAGAAAAGTAAAAATTCACGATATGGTACTCGTCTGAAGAAATGTCCTATTTTTCATTAAATTCTTACTTTAACATTTGTTGATGGAAAACTAGTTTTGTAGAATAATTTTCAAGGAGCGTAAGGTTCACATAGACGGTAATTATGATATCTAAAGGTGTGCAAAATTTTTAAATATTCGATCCGTTAGTTTTTTATTTATCTTGTACGAGGTTCACCGATTAATCTGCTATTTCGGGGCCATGAAGTAGTCCCTCAGCTTCCGCGTGGAGCTTATTTTCGGCTGTTAGCTCTTCGTTGCGTTATAAAGGGATCTCCCACCTTAAGACCATGAACGAGTGGAAAAAGCTGAGAATCGCGCTACAAATGATTCTAAGGGAACTATAAAAAAATTGAATTATTTAACAAGGAGCAAGGCCCATTGTACGTTCTAGCCGGTAAACTAGAAGCCTCCTTTAAACTGCGCAGGAAATTCCGTTCATCGAAAAACTGTTCAGAAACCGTCGCCATTACGTTGCCCTATCGTATTAACTGTACCGTTCATTCCGGATACCTGGGCGAAATCTGTGAAAAGTGAGAACCGCTCGATTGACACGTGTTGATAACCTTCCTCGTGTTTTCCATTTCCGTTAGGGTTTCGTCGAGCGCTCGCACAAATCAAGCTTGATTCGGCGCCATTATCTAATAAACATCGTTTAGTAGTCGAACACAAAAAATGGGCGCACGCTTTCTTTATTTCAAAGTCATTCAAATTCTATTTACATGACGTTTATATATATATATATATATATATATATATATATATATATATATATATATATATATGTGTATATATATATATATATATATATATATATATATATATATATATATGTGTATATATATATATATATATATATATATATATATATATATATATATATAGGTTTACATAGCTCTGCTACAGCATTTTTTTTACTAAATTATAAACCCTCTCAATTCCCTACGTGGAGGAGAGGAAAATATATTATAGCCCAAATGACAAAAAGAAAGAAGAGTAGAAGCATCATCTTTGAGCGAAAAGTATCCCAGCCGACCAGAACATATTTGGGCTGAGGCCGCATCTCTTCGGAATACATAGAAGACTGAAATAAAACCAATTCATTTTTCATCCTTTAGAAATGTATTACACATAGAACATAATTGTTCGTTTATTATGACTTGATGCTATGACGTAAAAAAACTCGTATCGAACAATTAAATTTCATTTTAATTACGTGCACCATTGAAAAAGAACCAAAATAAGTTGCCCAGTTGCTTCAGAGAATAGTGTATTTTTCACACTTGTTTCGCCATACTATTTTGTAAACTTTATGCGGAATGACAATGGTTTTCTGGAGCTTTTTAACGCTTCGAGGATGAGACTGAATTTTGGGTTTTCCGAGGCTACGAAATTGAAGATAATTTATACCCAAATGACTGGTCCTTTTTTGCATTATTTTTTTACTGTTTTTCGCCGTAAATTGTTTGGGCCGAAGAGAGCTTGATTAGTCAATGACCTAGCAATGACAACTTGTGTATAATTTTTTATTTATTCTTTCATATAATTTATATATTCGTTAGTGACGATTATGTAACGGCTAAATAGTCAAATAGTACTTAAAATTGTTGGCTTTTTTAGCAATACCTCGTCATCGAGTTCGACGTGAGCGAGTTTTCGAGCACTCGGGTACTGTCCCATCTCAATAATGTCTTTCTGTTTACGATTCTGAGATCTCGTCCCTGTGAATCGATGAGCAAACTTTGTGATGGATCTTGATAAGCCCGTCGACGTCGACGGCTCCGAATATTCGGGAGTTTGAGGCCGTTGTTGAAAAACACCTGTGCTAATCTCGCGTCGTTCCGTTGGACTGTCATCGACTTCAGCAACGTCGTACTCGTGATGGTCACTTTCACGACCCGCTCCACCCCCTGTCAACGAAATCACAAATGAATCGATTCATCGATGACTAAACTTTGAACTTTGTCCTTGTTTGAATCCCTCCTATTGTTCTCTCTTTGTATTGTCGTATACTCTTGTGGATATAGTATCAGAGATTGAGTATCATTCGTTTTAGCAAATCGAACTCGAGTTGTATACGAAGTTATGGGTTTTTATATTTCGTAGTTTTATTTCAATCGTTATGACCGATACTTGAACGAGATTGTAAATGTAGTTCGCAAATATAATTACAATTGCAGTTACAATATAAACATTTTCAGTGCAATTGCAATTGTAGTTGCAATTGAAACATACTTGCAACTACAATTGTAAACCAAACATTCGGTAATATTCAAACTTGAATCGTTGGAGTGCGATGGAAATGATCTTTTTCAAATTGTCCAATTTCATTGTCGCGTATTTAGGATACGTAAAATCGCTCGAACGTTTTCTTAGCATTGTTATTAGACATCCAAAAGATTTTAGATGCTAATTCGATACCATAACATTCGTTATCACAGATTTTTCTACCCTATTGCCAATTGAATCTGAAATATCAAATCGAAAAGCGAATTTGAATGATCGATTGCAGTTTTAATTTCAACATAATTGCAATCGCAGTTGCAATAGAAGCATCTATAATTACTGGTTGTAATAATAGGCGACTGCAAATTCAATCCGTAAATTTAGATTGAAAAAGAAGAAAAGTTAATTATAATTGTAGTTGCAGTTTCTATACAACATTCGTTTTGACTAGTTTCCATTCCTCACCCTGCTCGTTGTCTGTAGATCCGTTAATTCTGCTTGACGATGATACAAATGACAATATATTGACCAGATGGCCGAGACGTATCTAGCCTCAACCAGCTTTTTTGGCGTGTCCACGCGATTCTTTGACAATCGCCTCATGCAGTGGTTTATTTTCTGCCTTGTTTTATTTTACCTCCGGAATATCATATTTGGTCTGAGGTCTTGAATATTTAACGAAACGGCGGAATATGTGACGGCTCGACGAGCAGAGAATCTTTCGTCGTTCGTTTCGATCGTTTCGCATTTTCCACGGCCATCTTTATGATTGGCCCTCGATCGTTTATGTGGCTCTCTTCAATTTTAAGCCCCGTTACGCGAGACTTATGGGCGGATTCACAAAATTGATTAACAAAAAGTGGTAAAAAAATACATTTCTATTTACACGTACAGCTATTTACAAAAGTGGTTTTGCCATTTATTCTTTGCTAAATAAAAATGCAAACGTTGAAATATTTCCGATAGACTAGCATTACTTGATAGCGATATACGAACTAGATCCACAAAATTGCTTCGTCATAGCATCTTAAAAATAAAATAAACATAACGTGCAAATAACATTTTAAGTATACAATTTTTATATCACAACCTCAATTTCCAATTTGACTCAACAAATTTTGAATTATATCCTTTAATATATTCACATTCTCTGTGTGAATGTATACCACAATAACTCTCTCACTCTCTTCCTCTCTGGCCCTCCCTCATTTCCGCTTGTCACGTTTTTCTTCCTTTTTCCGCAGTTTCACAAAATTTGATATTGCGCCAGTAACGTATAAACGATGACCCATACGATAAGTGCGATGATAACTAATACGAGAAATATCGTTTTTAACATGTGCCAAGGGCTCTCGGGTCTCGGTTCTTCGTAATTTCTTCGCGAACTTTTGCATCCACCGCTGCCGCAAGGCACGACTCCGGACGACGCTTCGATTCCCGTTGACGTTGCAATGTCCGACGACGGTACGATTATGTTGACCTCTCCAAGCTCAGTTTCCCCTGGATTGAAACCCGCGACGCCTGTTTTTCTCGGCTCGAATCTCGTTGGACTTTCCATCTGTAAAAAAATACGAAAAAACTTTGCAATCCGTCCGAGTGTAAAAAATAAACGGGTATGGAAGATGGGTGGCTGCAGCGACCCGACTTCGATGAACATACTAGGGAGCAAACGACAGTTTTATTGACTGTACGGTGGTAAACACATCTGAAAATTACAGTCCGTGAAACTATCGCCACTTGTATCGGCATGGGTTTTACACCGTTACCCTGTGCCCGCGTGCAAATTTCATACAGCACATTCGGATAGAGTGGCTATGGGCAACACTTTGGCTGGGTTTCCAAGGAACTGGAAATACTCAGGTGATAAGTGTGGAATGAGAGTAAGAGGGATCGCTAAAGCCCGCAAGGGCACATCAAGGATCATTGGATATTCAAAAACATTAAGCTGTAGGAAAATATAACTGAAAAAAGTCATGCTTGAATATGACATTAATCAGATTCACTATTAATTAACTGATCAATTTAAGCATAATACTGATAAGGTTCATTATTGATTAGTTAATATAATATCGTTTCTATCGCATACTGTTGCTAAGGGGATTAACGATGAAAATCTTCAATATTCCCATGACTTGAATATTCTGAGAATTTTAAGAATAACTGATATATAAGACGTTCAAGTGTTAGAGACGATGTATGTCTGCACAAGGAATGATATATTCTGTGAAATATTAGTTACGAGCAATTAAAAAAAAATCGGAACCATGTCAAGAAAATCCAATATATCTTATATAACATACACTGTAAAAAATTATATGAAATTTACAACACATTTAAGATATAAAGGGATTGAATTTTACGAATTCAGTAGATGAAATTAAATTTGAAACACTTGTACCGTAAATTTAAAACGGGAACTCGAAATTCTAACGTGGATATAGAATTTAATAGATGCAACATGGAATTTCAAAGAAAAGTTCGTAAATTTATGGAAAATCTATTGCATTAACCCGTGTCTTCCATTGAAAATTACTACAGACGTATAATAAATGGACTATAAAAAAAGAGCATTGAAAATACAAAACAAGTTTGAAATTTATTTACAGCTGCCTGAAAAATATAATATATGTGAAACTGAATTTTACGATACGTACAATGCATGATCACAACAGATTACACGTGCATTATTTTTCAAACGCATAAATATATTAATAATACTTTCATTTTTTAAATAAACTGCTTTGGATTTTCAAAATATTATCTGAAATTTCATAAACGGGGTCCGCACAAAAACATCATACACTTGTGTATTAATTTTTACACAGAAACTTTTCACAGTGTATATTAAAGGTAATACTTTGGTTCTGTGAAATTAATACACATCCGTATGCTGGTATTAGCAAATGGTTCTTCAATTTAATATACACTCGTATTTTGATATCAGTAAATGGTTCTTGAATTCAATATACTTGGATGTGATTATTTCTTTACACGTGCATTATTTTTCAAACGCACAAGTATATTAATATTACGGAGCTACACTTTCATTTTTTAAATAACCTGTTTTGGATTTTTAAAATCGTATCTGAAATTTCATAAACGGTATCCGCATACAAACTTCCTACACCTGTGTATTAATTTTTATACAGAAAATTTTTACAGTGTAGGATTTACTTAGTTGAGGAAAGAGTAAAAGCGATCGCGGCACCTCGATAATTCATTCGACTTCGTGGCTACATCGTACTTGTTTATACGAATGGACGAGTGTGATGTAACGACACGATCGTTAACGAAAAATCATAGATGCGCATCGGGGATTCACTCGTTTTCTTCACACAGTTGGAATCAACTTCACTTACTCATAGCAAAACATGAAAAAGTCACTTATTCCTATACAATTTATTTTGTCTTTCCGTAAATGTGAATGTGTAAAATAGTTATTCGATAACCGATTATTATATTCTTGTATGCACACGAACCCGATAAGTTGATAAAGAAATAAAACAGCCCGTGCAGGTTCGAATCTAAAAATAACATTTTCTTTATGACTTTTTTGTCGATCACAATGAAGGTTCAAATGAATTATCTTAAAAAATTTGATACTTTTTGCACGAGCAATTATTAACTCCTATTACGGCTGATTCATATTTTTGTCATTCGCAATTATGCTGGAACCGCGAATCGTCGATGAATTAGTTCGAAGATTTTACTTCTTTTAGCCTGATGACGTATTTATACTATGTTCGGCACCTTTGTTCATCCGGAAAATTTCAAATAATTCACAGCTTCTTCAACACTCTCAAGATTCACGCAGGGATTTTTCTTTTAGCTTACCGCGCAGACAGCCTGCGTCGTAGGAAAAAAATGTAAAAATCGGAGTCTGTGCGGTGGACATAATTATTCAAGGCATCTCCGCGTTGAATGTAATACGTGAGGATAAGGAATTACGTGAGAAGGTGGAATCCGACTTTTTGCGGGAGGGAAATATCCTCTCCTAGATTCCGCACCTGCCTCGTACAACGAGCCCATGATACACGTCAGCTGGTCCATCTGGGGATAATCCCATATCGAAGCTGGTGAAGGAACGACGATCACCTGTTCGATAATGGAAACATCAAAACGCCTTGTCGCGCGTTTCGTACGATTCATATATTTATCCATACTTTGACGTCCACCCATTTCAGCTCTTATTTCCATTCGTTCAACATGTTGCACAATATCCGTAGGAAAATAAACCGTACGAAATAATTGCATGGCAAGATATAATTAATCAACAGTCAAAAGAGAGAAAATTTCAAAACATCGACGTCAGTAGGCCCGTGGTCGACGTGCTACCGAGGTGATAGTCCGTGTCAAGTAGCGCAGACTCGTGCCTATACTCGGATGGGTAGACGCTCAGACACGCATTGGTTTGCGTGTCGACTATCGAGGGAATCACCCAGTTTCGCCCAGTTTTACAAAGTTTCCAAAGATGGAACAGAACCGAACCTAATTACATAGCCGCCTGTATCGCCACAGGTTTCCCACAATTTCCCTAAGCGAAAATGCAATACAGTAGTGCGCCAGGAAAGAGGACTTATGAACAACATTCTAGAGAGCTATCTTTAAAGCTGAAAATAGTTAAAGGGATGGAGATTTAAAGGGGGGGGTATTTCCAATACCTAAGGCTATTGGAAATAAAATAAGTGACAAATAAAAAATTCGACATGATTGATTCGGAAAAAAATATAACTAACCTAGTGCAAAACACACTTTTAATCATATTTCACGATGAACGTTGTTTCACACATGTACAGTAATTCTGCTCCAAAAGTAAATGCTTATTTATTAAACTTGTTCTCACCATAGTCAATTTGAAGGATTGCTATTTATGACTATGCTGCTTTATCTTTATGTATCGGTATCTTGTATATTTGTTAAGAATCATAAGCCACTAGCGGAAACCAGAAATTCGTCACCGTCTAACCGCAAAAAGCCCAAACAATTCTGTCGTAGGTATTTGCTTCTGGAGCTTGATGAAAAAAGGGAAATAAAAAAATCACTGACATACATGCGAGACTTTAATACCTGTTAACTACATCAGTGCCCTATCATCGGTCACTTATCTTTGTATGTGCGGCAGCATAATCTGTGACGCAGCATAGCCCGAGTGGCTTGTCGAATTTTCAAGAAAATATCCAGTGGTATTAATACAAGTAGGAATTTACAATAATTTAACAGCAATATTCCAATAAGGTACTTATCATTTTTGTATAACAATGTGCCGAGTAAGTCAGTTTCACACGTAATAGATAATGTCGGTATTACCGTTTATTTATGTTTTATATTTTCGTTAGTAGCTTTACTTCTTTCGCTCGCGAATCACTATTGAACTTAATTAAAACAAATCATATTAAAGTTCATCAAATTGCTCAGAAATCACAATTTCGATGAGTGATCTTTTATTAAAGTTAAGAAAAAGTATAGAACTAAATTTAAAAAATAATTGTTATAATATTAATGAAAGATAAAAAAGTGATATATACAATCGATTTAATTCCGTTACACCAATGTTTATTTAGTCGCACCTATTTTCTGTGGAAATCTCGTGTTGTCAATAAATTAATATAAAGAATTTCAAACTCACTCCATCGAGCCATTGTCCTCGATAGGTACTGTTGCACTTGTTGCCGTGTCCGTTCATTGTAGATATTCGATTGTAGTACTTTAAATTATTGAAAAATCGTTTCGTCTTCTATGACGGATAATAATACGACATCTCATGAAACGACCGATTTGGTTGCGCAAGCGTGCAAATCATTCTTATCGTCTGTTTTCGTTCGTGCGTTATTTTTTGCTTGTTTCTACTATTTTTTATTTTTCTTCAGTTATCTACAAATTGACGCGAGCTTTGTCGGATGCTCCACCGGGTCGGACATCAAAGTAGGAACTGACCAGTTATAAAGTTTGCGTTGTAAGAGTCAGTGTGTAGTGTTATCCACACGGCACCTCCGTTATCGTGTGCTCCGACCCCTGATCCTCATTATCTCGGTGTTCCTGAGCGTGTGTAAATTTCCCATGGATGTATGTGTATGTGTGTGTATACGTATATCCCATACATGATTCGTCATTTGTCTTCAGATTCGACTTAAAAAAAAATATTATTCCCCGACACCACCGAACCTCGTGGACTTTTTTAGCAATTTCAATATGCTTTCAGGCACGCGCGAAATCGAAAGCGCGTAATGTTTTGTGCATTAATGCTTGCGAAATAAAATGTATTTTTTTTTATTCCGGAAAGCTTAGAAACCGAATTGCAGGGAGTGGACCGGGGATATCATATTCATAATTATGATTTTATTGTTTCTAAAAATAAGATACGAAAATTTCCGCACAAACTCCCGAGGTTGCTGTCCATATTTTTGTGCACCTTTAAAAAATAAAAATATATTTCATGAAAAGTTCATTGTATTATTTTTATTCGGAATAATTTGGTAGCCAGGTTTCTTCTTCTTCGTGGGTAGGTTTGCCTTTCCTGTTGACGAATTTTCGTATTTTAGAGCTCCAATTGAAAACTCGACAACCACATTCGTAAAGAATGGAATTTTAAAAATGGTTTGTTTCGGATATCAAGGACGGGCGCAATGACAACGCGGGACGATAAAAAAGTTTCGCGACATGAGCCGGCAACATCAATATCATGTACAATTTCGAATGAAATGCTTTGAAGACATTTAAAATGTTCCTTCAAACATGTATAAATAATGTGAAATACTAACTAACAGTGTAGATATAACCGTTTCGCTAAATTTAATTCACAAAAAATCACCTTGAAAATGGGTGCTCACACGGCCTTCAATTTTACATTCTCTTATCGCTTTGGAAACTGAAACTTATTGTTTCGTTTAATAAGTGGTATTTGTTCCTTTGATTATTTCCACTGCCATCCACTTAACACATTTCGTTTTTTGAAGCATGGCTAAGACAACAACGATGAATTGGACAGGTGTCGCTTACGATAGATGTTTTATAAAAGGACAAAGTAGAAATCAAAGTGGACAAAATGTAAATAAATTCAATTATTTCAGGGAGATCAAACCCATAAAGCACCCCGGTTTGTGTTCACACTGAAAGAGCACCCCAATAAGGAGTTCTAACCGTACCATTCCCTTCTCGTAATTGATTATTGGAACTTATTTTCGTAGGCGAATTAAAGACGGCCCATTCAAATACTTATTTCAATACTTTATGTAAATAAATATTACCATGCTTTTTAACCTTTTTTTACAAAATATCAATTTTGTCATCTAATGGATCACGTACTATTACAGCAATCGTAATTTCACTCAAGCGCAAGTTTTTGGAAAGGTGTATAAAATATGTGTGCAATTTAAAAAGGATTCTTAATCTTAACTAACTTTCTGGCACCATAATTCGAGTAACCAGCATAGAAATCAGAACTGGAACCTTCGTTATACGCGGTGCGTGCGAACGTGTGCTGTGAAGGCGTGGTGCACTGCCATATGCATGATTTCTATTATTTTTCGTGATGAATACGTTTGACGAAACCATTGAAAAAAAAATTTAACACAGCAGATATTATAAGGTTTTTTTGAAGAAAACAAGAGATGTAACTCTAAAACAAGAATCCTAACTTTTTTGATAAAAAAAAAATTACCCGTATGTTATGTCATGTTTTTTTTATTTCTTCATTTCCGACGAAAAATCACTTGTATTCTGCTTTCCACTACCACGACTGCTACAAATTAAGTAAGTTCAAGATTTATCTCCTTCTTCGCCTCGCAGATGCTAGTGTATGCTGCCAATCTAGACTTCCCAGGAAAAAAAGTTCATGTCTGAGTGGATATGTTCATATATGTTTCAGATATTGTCATATACGTATCAGATATATTTATATCTGACATTTTACAGTATCATATATGATTAGGTCTGATCATATTCCACATCACATATGCATATAGAAGATCATATCAGATCAAATACAGTATCTGGCCTGACCATATATGAACTCATATCTGTTTATATCTGGCTAAGTACTAAGGCGAGTTGGTACCGTAAATTCGTATCTGAACATACATGATGCGATATGTGAACGTATCTGTTCGTATAAGATCATATCCGATCAAATACGGTACCAGCCTCCGCTATATAGATCTCATATATGTTTGTATCTGGTCAGGTACCAAGGCGAGTTGGCAGCGTGAAACCATATCTGAACATATATGATGTGGTGTATCAGGCACGTTCATATAAAATTTTATCCCATCAGATACGATACCAAACCTGAAAAATATACGAAGTCTTATACACTCATACCTTATCGTATATGCAGTTCAGTTGTTCACACATGAAAACATCTAAATATATGAAACGATATATGAGGATATAAGACGATATCCGATCAGATATGGCACCTCACCTGACTGTATTATATGTGATCATGTGAGTTACTATAATATTATTAATTATTAACACGTCAAGTGATGACGTGTTAATAACCCCGCTCTATATATGTAAACATTTTAATATCTTCATGGCTGCACTAACAAGATTTGATCTGTCTCAACAGGGTAAGATTTGCTCTGATATAGTCGGAGTCATACCTGGTCTGATAGTTCAGATAAACTATGATTCTATCGTGGGGGTAGTTCAGATAAACTATGATTCTATCATATGGATAGTTTAGATAAACTATGATTCTATCATATGTTCATAGATGTCCAGGTCTACTGGGATCCACGGTATTTTATTCTTATACGGACAGACAGATCTGGTCCAATAAGATTAGATTTGCCTGACATGATCAGATCTGGCCCAATAAAATCAGATCTGTTCCAACAAGATCAGATCTTGCCTGGGGATTGGATCTGGTCAGACCTGCTGCGATATGGACGGCTCTGCTCTCAAAATTATCAAAATGGCTCTGATATGATCATAAATGCTCAGATATAAGCATACATGATCTGTCATGACACTACATGAACAGATATGGCCATTTTTCTTGTCTGATAATATCTGATTCTACAGATATGATTCAGATATATTCAGATATGAACTTTTTTCCCGGGTTGATACGCCCGAAAGAATCTTTTGCAAGCTAAGCCCCCTTTAAGGGCCCTTTAAGTCCGTGTCCAAGGTCAACATAACCTCACAATTTTTCTAACGCAGTTTTCTCATAGTTGTTTTTTTTTTGGCAAAACAAAGCATTGGAGAATTCTCTGACGCAGAGCTTGACAGCTTTCTTCTGCCCTAAATATTATTCATCTCTGAGAAATCTCCGTTCGAAAATTTCGGCTATCTCTCTCGCACTCGTGTATTACATGATAGATTCTCTATTTCACCTTAATCTATAGCTTGAAAAAAGTCTCATGGATTATCCACGGCGTTGAATTTTTATTATTTTGAGGTTGACAAATTTCTCTTGTGACGATCAAACATCGCACGTGTTACGAAAATCTTCAAGAGATGATTATTTTGACAAGGATTTTTGAAAAATGTTTTTCTGACATTCTTGAAGCTGATATGACCAGAGAAAGAATTGTTGTGGTGAAAGGCAAAGTTACACCAGCTATCCTTGGGCTGAGGCGATCGGGCTGCATGTCCAGTCTCGACGAGAGCGCGGCGGCGGGGAGGGGGAAGAAAGAGAGAGATGGAAGAAAGAGACTATCCAAACACGTACCTTGCGTAATTTTGTGAAGCTCATTTTAACCGAAGTGTTGGAAAATAGATAAAAAAAACTGAGATAAAAATACTGAGATATATTTTACTTTTCCAGTGAAATATTTTTATAGACGCTTTAACCTTCAATTTCATAAATAGTCAATTTTCTGACTAACCTGTAAGTGCCGGTGTTGGGCCTCTCCGATCGCGCTCGATTCGCACATTATTATTTTACAGGTTTCCGTCCTATTTTTAATTTCAATTCGAATTCGGATATTCTCATTTATTCATTACAATATCGCCATTCTGAAGTTTATCTTTCGCTTATTCGAAATAATTAATTGCATATTTGCCCATTACATTTTATAATGTTAAACTTGCCTGTCTGAAGGTGTTCGTTTTCACTTTGCCTCTTTACAATGTTCAGTTGAAATTGGCCTATTTAAAAATTGTAATTAATTCGCCCATTTTCACATTTTTCCTGATAATATGTTATAAAAAATTCATAACTTACTGGGACCAATTTATCTCTTTTATGGTGAATTATATCCTAGCAGGTCATTTTTCTTCTTTGTTTGATCGACTGCTAAAATAATTCCCAACAGATATTCGCTTTCCTGATTTTTTTTAAACATATCAAAATATTCGACGTTTAAACTAATTTTCTTTTTCTGTACTACGATTCGTGGACTCTTCGATAAAGATACTATTTGTCGAGGTAGGCTCAGTGCCTATCTCCATCGTCAACAAATAAAGCGAACTTTATTTATACCCGAGATCTTCAACGTCGGACAAGTTACGCCATACATACGTAGTTAACGGCACTTCCAGTGAAAGTGAGAAAGTTACGGAGGTACGTATTTGTTTGGACATCAAATCTACCATAAGATCATTCATTGGAAAGTAAAGTTCACACTTGGATGACAAAATACGTACCTATTGATTGTTCACAATTTTCTGGTAGTAACACTTTGTTTTCTTCTATGAACATATGCTCTCGATAATTCAACAAGCTCTATAAAGATTTACATATAGAAAATACTGGGCAAGTGCCGTTGGATGTGATATATACGTGAAGAAAACAGTTTGTAAATTAATTTCTTTTAGTATATGGTAAAAGACACACACACACATAAATTCTCATTGTTTCAAAGTTTGTTTTCATACAATGCGGATTTATTACGAGGTCTATGTATGTAGCCTGCAGTAAGTCTCCATCGAACGAAAATAAATTCCACATTTTACGATATGTTTGTAATTTTCTTGACGCGTGAAACGATTCAGAGCTATCGCATGCAGTG
Source organism: Ophion ellenae (assembly GCA_963210295.1). NCBI lineage: Eukaryota > Metazoa > Arthropoda > Insecta > Hymenoptera > Ichneumonidae > Ophion > Ophion ellenae. The sequence goes on from OY723393.1 coordinate 10,933,848, forward strand.
TCGCACGGCGAGTAAATATATTCCCTGGTATGGCAGGCAGAATCGATTTGTGTTCAGCTTTGTGATATTTATACATATATGTATGAGTGTATTCGCCATATATATATTTATCGCATATCATTTCGTAAAGGATGAGGATTCTTGTTGATCGGTTTTTCCCTGAGGAGAAAACAGGAAGTGGTTTTTTTTTCTACCGCTGTGACTCGTTGAATATAGCAAAGGCACTCGAATTCGAAGATATAAGATTTTTTTACCATTTTAATACGAGGTAAAAGGCGGTGATTGGAGATTTTCCGATTCTTTCGATCTTCTTAAAGCGCAATACGTCGCTCGACCTTGCAACAATCTTCGTATTTTCCTGCAAATTACGTATAACAGAATAATCGTGCGTGCTAGGATGCACGGATAAATGATATTTATGGTCAAATAGGGGCCAAAGAAACACGTTAATTCACGTTTTGTATAGACCGAGTATCGGCCTTTTCATTCCATCTATCAACATATATATATATATAAATTAAGCCGAATATATGTACGTGTGTGTATAAATATGTACATATACATATGAATAAACATAGCGCAAGGAATCGCTGTTGCGTATGCATTCGAGATAACTTCCGCTGTACTTATCAGCTGCGCGACAGTTTGCAAAGCAGCGCGTCGCGGAGAATATGAAATGCTCGAAACAGCCAACGTAATGGAAAGCGCTCGTTTTTCGCGCCCGTTACTACAACGATATTTCGACCTTAGCACTGAAGAAACGAGAAAATTCCACTAAACGCAAAAAATAAGACAACTCAAATAAACGCTAAAAAAGAAGATTAATTGTTTTTTTACGTGGTAAAATTTAAATAAACGTCAAAAACAAGGACGGTTTTTTTTATTTTCGATAAGAACAGTCGAAAGGATTTGTTACTTTCTGCATAAGAATAATTTACTCAGCGCCAAAAACAAGATCGAATTGTTTATTCCAATAACTTCCTCGACGGGTTGCGATAAATTTTTTTTTTTTAAACTCCATTAAAGAAACGAGTCGCTTATTCAGTTACGCACAAGGAGGAAATATTCACGGAAAATAATGTTTTTGAAAGTAACTCAATCGAATTAGAAAAACGATGTGATCGTTTTAAGATTCACTGATAAGATTTATAGCAAAGAACTTTTAATGTACGTGAAACATCTTTTTAATTATAAAATTTATAGATGATTTCGGAAAATCCGCAAATTATTTTTTCGTAAAATTATTTTCCTCTTAATTTGAATAATGTAATTCGATAGTGTAAAAAAGCGTCGATTAATGAGCTACATCTACCTAGGTGGGTAAAAAATTGCATTTTCCAAAAATATTTGTATTCGATAGTATCACCTTTTAGCTATATTCCCGGAAAATTTCATGGAATCAACAACACCATACTTCGAACTTTAAACGCGTTTTTCTCGAAACGCTCTTTTCAATGTCGATCGACACGTTATCTCGAGAACCACTTGATGGATTGTTCCCAAATTTACAGGCGATACGATGAGAAACATCTAAAGGTAATTGACAATCTCACTTTTTGAAAATCGATTGTCATTTTTTGATAGTTACGTAAGAATGACGACTTTTTTCATAGATTTTTTTATGCTCAAGTTACAATTGGTCGCCACGTTATTTAATTTTTTTTTAATCGACGATCGTCAACGACTCGTATTGTTAACTTGGATAACCCGTTTGGTTTAAACTGGAGAGTGTCCACTGCCAAACATCGCGAAAACATTTCATTATCTGCCGGCGGCAATGTTTATATTGTTTTTCTGCATTTTTTGGATTTTTTTTTCAAAGCTCCTATAGGGCAAAGGTACATGAATATATGTACCTTAGTGTTGAAAAAATGTGTTTGTTTTTCATCGACCGTTTCCCAGATTTTTTTTAGAAATTTCGCCATTTTTTTCGAGCCTCTAATTGTAAGTAGATGTTTACATTTGAAGTTTATCGCGGCTGGAATTGCAGCGCCATCTTCAATGACTCACTGGTCTGTCATTTCGAATTAATTTATTGTATGCCTAAAAATGTTCTATTCGTACATAACTGCTCATTAAATGTTCAATTGAAGTATTTGTATTTATTGTATTTAAGAAATGGATTTAATGTATTTTAAAAACTCATGAATATTGTACTTTCTTAAGGTATATTTTTTATTCTTTTGTTACAAATCGTGATAAAAATGTGATTGTACGAAAAAAATAATATCTCACCTGTTTCGGACGCCACGTGTGTTTAAAAAAACTTTTGAAACACTTCGTACTCGAAGGCATTATTTTTCTTCCTCTTCCTCCTTGTATTCCTTATTGCACGTGGTTGAAAACGAAAAAATTGTTCTTGATACTGGAACGCGCAATATTTCAAACTCAATTCTCTTAGATTTTCGCTCGGATCAATCGATCTTGCACGTAAAATTGATTACTTTTCACACTTGATGATTAATTTTCACCGAACACGAGACCAAATTTTTCAAATAATATTTCTCGAGTCTCAAATGCTGAAAACTCGAAAAATGGTTTTTTTTTCGGGCGCGTGGTATTTTTGACAACGCTTCAACAGTTTTACAAAAATTCCGCGTTAAAAAAAAACATCTTGCTACTGCGAAGAACGTCCGCGGTGTGCGCTCGGTGAACGGTGAGCAAAGACTGGCACAGTTGAGATGCCACACGTCAATTTACTTTTTAAACGCTATTAAAGCTGCGACCACACCGAACCTTTCTCCGGAATGTCGCCTGAACGATAACTCAGACAGTTACTGTGTATTGAGAAACAATAGTCGATCCCGTTCTATCACAGATTCCGTTGTTCTGGCGCATCTGCGTAAAATAAAACTTTAGAAAACGTCATATTCCGCGTACTCGAAACATCGAGCTTCGGTAACCATAATAATGTTATTATTATTGAAGCGACGAAAAGAACTGCCCGTTCAAAGAATTTCAGGATACAAATTTCTTTTTTTATTTTATGGATCGCATTTTTCGATCTTCTTGGGTTGCAAAAGTATGTCAGAGCAAAGTAGCAATGTTGGACTGCGTTTGATTAATTAGAACGACATTTGTTTGTAAAACACAACGAAATTTAACTAAGTTTAGCTTCGATTATACATCAATCGTGAGGTCACCGTTAATTGCAATCAATGTTGACCAAATTGTCGAACATTTTTTTTTCGTAGTGGCTAATTTAACTCTGCGATTCATAAATACGTAGATCCTTGACTGTTCATGATCATCGACCGTTCAAAAGAAAAGATAAAAGAAGGAAGAGTTAATGAACAAGCGTCGAGTAACTACCGTTCGATAGTGCGACGTTTCCATCTAGCGGAAACATTCGATTGATTTTCGTTTTGTCTCGACATAACACCGAGAAATCGACGTTTTTATTTGATTCTTGAAAACATACAATATAGCACTACGATATTGATTCTTTTATATATAGGTACCGTGCGCAGAAGTTATTTCTTGACGGAAAAATCGGAAAAGGTTAATTCGGATATTTCTTTTTCGTTGCGAAACTCAGCTTTATCGATCAGAGACTGAGGACTTCCAGTTTTTTCGAGCCAGTGTTTCCTGCAAAAAAATAATGAACATTAATGAACAACGAAGGCTCGAACGAGACATTAATTCTCTAAATTTGCTCTCCACTTATTCCTGAATACATTAATAAGGTCAACATTTCACGGTAAATGCTGCTACGTAACATCAGGAATTTTTCGACAGCTTGATTATGTTTTCGAAGACCGGCGCGTTTTTAAATTATGATCACGTTTTTAAAGCATGATCACGTCGGCAATTCGGCATCAAATCATCCGAAAAAAATCGAACTCATTTAGTTTTTATATACAATTTTCTAGTACTCAGACAAAGGATGTAATAAAACATTGAACTTAGAAAAAATAGCCACAGTCCAAAGTGAAAGTGTCGATTTACGGTGAAAAAACGCTCGATATTCGTTGAAAATAAAAATTCCTTCGTTCAAGCACTGCTTTTTGATATGTAAAAGAATCTTGTAAAATATGAAGTCGATCGGTGCATTGATTTTGGAGATATAATGGTCACCGATTTGGAAAAAGTCATATTAAGAAAAACACGTTGACAGTTCGTTCTTTTGCGGAACCTACTTATACATGCCCATATCTCCCTCAGTTTTCAACGAATCGATGTGAAGTTTTCAGAGAATATTTTTGGAGGGTTATATTTTGAGCATGCGTTGAAAACCAAAAAGCGATGTTTTCGAAAACATCAACTGGGTTACATCAAAAACATCAAGCCCTTAACGCTGGTATCGCGGCATGGAAAATCAAGCACGTTGAGAGTCTATCGACGGCATACTGTTCACTCATGACGCGAACACCTGTAGTGACACTTTATTGTTACTGTAGTATAGGGTATCTCAAAATGACCTGCTATTCTTATTTATTAATAAAACGTATTATTTATCTGAAAGTACGAATATTTTTATTTTAATATAAGGTACAAACATGGAGCTCATGTGTGGAACGCAATATCGGATGAACGGTCGCCTCGTCCCTGTTTGCGAGCGTTCACTCTTTTGACGAAATTTGCAATAACATTTTGGCATAATTGCGGCCTAATTTCATTCATGGTGCGTCCGATGGTTTCCTCAAGCTCCGCAATTGTCTGTGGATCATTAGCATACAGTTTTCATGCGCCATCTTCTTGAAAGAATATGTCTTCCAAGTCCATGCCATGTGTTATGCCATTTATCGGATATTGTGTTCCACACATAACCTCCATGGTTGTACCTCATATTAAAATAAAAACATTCGTGCTTTTCAAATAAATAATACGTTTTATTCATAAACAAACGTGTCAGATAATTTTGAGACACCTCTTAGCAACACAACAAATGTGCGGTGCTGCAGCAACAAATTAAGCGCGTGTTTAGGAGCATGCAGTGATGCATTATCGATGGCACAAATAAAGCACGTTTTTATCGTGTACTAGTTGCAAAACCCGCTTATACTGTCGGTTGGTCAGCAGAAAACTATGTCACACTGTTATGCGATATCAACACCAAGCTTGCGACTCGTGGAAAACAGCACGTAGACAGGGTGTGTATTGCGGCTACAAAGGACAAACCGCAAAGAAAAGTATGCAATCAAAAAATAATATAAAGAATATTAATGTTCCTCGACGTCGCACTAATTCTTCACAAACAGCAGCTGGTAATTGAAGGCCAAAATGAATAATGCCGAATAAAATAGCCTATCTCTACCGGGGTTTGTGGTCTGAAGCCTACTTATCTAGCACCTGAAATTACATGCCTTAACCACGACACGACTTTCTTGTGAAAAGAGCATAAATTCGGAAATCAGCTCTACAACATTATATAAATTAATCTCTCGAGGTTGCTTCGGAAAAAGATACCATAACGCATTATTTTTAACGCATTAATATTATTCAGTATATATAGTAATTGCCAATATAGAGACGCGCGGCTGCGGCGATTTCTCTCTGCTAGTACACTGCGACCTCTCATTTCGGAACCTCACTGATGCAACAGCCCACCAGTATGTGCCGAATATCGATCGGTGCATGGTGGGAGAAGCGTCATGCCGAACACGATCTTACATACAGATCTGACCACGGTCTTACATACAGATCCGACCACGGTCTTACATACAGGTCTTGAAACTCGCTCAAAATTTCAGTGGTGGGGGATGGCCTCTTATTGAATCACCAACTGTTTCAACTCCTGACCACGAGGATCGCTGCTATAGAGTGATGCAGGCTGTGTGAGAGAGACAGAAAGAGATTTCAAAAGTAAACAAAACCCAAACATAACCGCTGATTCACGCGACCACACTCGACGTGCTCTGCTTGTATATTCTCATGGTGTAGTTTTGTTTAAATAAAAAAAACGGTGATGTTGAAAAATGACTAGGTGGTGTATTGTGCCAACGTGCAAAACAGGCTCTCAGAGTGATAAATCGAAACGCTCAGTGTTTTCGGGTGCCGAGAGACTTGGTGCAATTAAAAAAAATGGGAGGCCGCGATACCGGACATTGCAAAATTAGAGCTGAGACACGTTGGGTGCGAAAATCATTTCGAACCGAAATATATTCATCGAGTGTGTTAAAACCTGTGCAAACAGGTTTTAAAACGGTATAAGCCCTGTACGTCGTGTAATAGAGCTGTGAGATTAAACTCGGCTTGCACTTCTTCTCTGTCGCAACTAGTGACAATGAAGACCCGCGGTGGTTTGATTCATGCTAATTTGCACTTTTTCCGGCTTATTCGTCACGTTGAAAGATCGTTTGCGACATACTCTTTCAGCAAAAATGTTTTCGATTTGACTGTTAACGAAGTCCTTGAGACTTACGAATTTAGTTTTCCGTGTGCAGAACATGCTTCCAAGGTTTTATCCTATGCTATTGTGTACTACGTTGGACTGAGAATGCGGCAACATACTCATCAGAAAAATGTAGTTCGATAAAAACCATGCCCGATAAAATAAGATGGCAAAATAGACACAACATTAACATTATTATCAGAAAGAGCGCGAAATTGACTAACTATACTCTGCAAAAACACTAATTTCTTCACTTCTGTTGCAAAACACTTGCAAAATAAAATTGTTTGCTCATAGCGTCATCAATCGTTGCTCACACGTATAATGTACGATAATCCAGGACACATGAAAAAAAAAACTATTTTTTTTAAGAACAATAAAACCTGCAATTGATGGAATGATTGAAATGATCTATTTCGCGTTGGAGCCGGGACCCTGAAAAAAAATGAAAAATTATTGGGATCATTACAATAAATACTTTCCAGGCTGGAAAACATAGAACAAAGTTAGTGAATTATTTTCATTTATCCTACTCGAGAGTCTTTCGCTTAAAGGTCAGAAAATAGGTGTTTTTTTTTTAATTTACCAACGCAAACCGTTTCGGAAACTGCAAAGTAAAGATTATTGAAAATGTTTTTTAGGACATGCATTAAAAGTTTTCGAAGAGGAAATAAAGAATTGCAAAAGAAGCACGGTTTCTTAAGTATTTGTTTCATTTTCAAGAAATACATCCAGCAAGTGTTTCAGTCTGGATTCCACTTCGGTCTGGAATAGTTTCCACTTATTTTCCGGTCAATTAAAACAACGCGTAAAGCCTATTTTTTTATAAAAGCTAAAACATGTGAAAAAAAACCGAGCGCACAGGGATCGAACCCTTGAGAGCAGCATTACGAAACTTGCACCGAACCCCTCGACCAACACGAGCTCACATTGACACCTATATAAAAAACATTCATATTCATTGTACCCACTTGGATAACTATAGTATTTTGGTTTTTTTTCAGGTTTACAATGAAGTTACTGCTAATTGTATTTAGGTCCATCATGCATTTTTGACATTGAATATCATAATTTTTTATTTCACATCATAATTTGCCTACATCAGCCAATTGTACAACTAGGTTAGGTTCCTATGAGTCAACAAACTATTTCCATCTCTCTCGCACAGCCTGCATTACTCTATCACAGCGACACTCGTGGTCACTAGGCGAAACGGCCGGTGCTTCAATAAGAGGACATACCCCCACCACCAGAGTTCCAGACCTGTATGTAAGACCGTGGATCTGACAACGACGGTGGTGGGGGTAGGCACGCTTATGTTAGCAGCTGTTTTTTCTTCGAAGGTGCGACGAAGAGAGAAACAGCTCTTCGTCTCTTTCCCTCCTGACCGGAACGCATGCGCCGTTCGCCTTAACTTTATTTACCTATTGTCGAGTAAGCACCATAATTACGAAAGCAATACAAAATAATGTGTTGGTTCAAAAGAAAGATGATTACCATTATAATAATCGGAATTGAGGTTTTTTTTATATCCCGCAAGTTTAATTCAATACCTAAGCTGCCGCAATGAATATGAATGATATTCATGTTTAGTATTCCGAGAAGATAGATTAGCATGATTGCGGCATGCTCAGCTCATCTGCCTGGTATGTTGGGATCGATTCCACTCAGCTTGTTTCTTATTTCCTTTTTTAATTTTTTTCACCTGTGATTTCGTTATCGTAGAATTGATTATCAATCCTCAACGAATAATTATGAAATTCAAACAACCGTGATAAGTACAAACAATCTTCGTAGAGGAGACCATGCCGAAAAAAATCGCCTCTATTGCTATAAAAAAAAACAATAAAAAAATTGTCACGGAAAATCGCGTAAGACCTCGTGGTATATGGTTGCAAACAAAGGTTATATTGATAGTCACCCTACAAAAACAGACGTAACACCTACGACGAATACAGCGGCAAGAGGTAAGGGGGGAAGCACGTCCCTTTGCTAAAGGCGACGCGTAGCGGCGCCTAGGGATTCGAAAAGTAAGGACCATAAGCGTGCGTACCCCTATTTCGAAAATTTAGCTTCGTTGCAAGACCTGTATGTAAGGCCGTCGGCTCGAAGCATGCTAGACAGTAAGAGAGGGCTATGAGGGGTACTGCAATCAACTGCCCCAGCTGCGTAGAGTCGGCTTGAGAGAATGGTGCGCAATCTCCATTTTTGTACGTGTGATGCGGGGCCAATACCGCCGCTGTGCCGATATGAGAGGTCGCAGTCTACTTGGATAGGCGATCGCTTATCTACGCCAAGGAGACTATAGGGAAGGAGTCCAATCTCTATATTCCGGCGTGTCCGTAAAAGTGTCCGGAAACAAGGTTCCGAATAAGCGGCCCTGCGGAAGCTAGTAAACATGCGCTATATATACATGTATGTTTAGCGCATGCCTTGTTAGCAGTTGTCTGTGTTGTTATTAGCTGTCACATAAGCTGAAAACTTTAATTTTATTAACTTTAATTCATTTTATAAATAAATTTCGTGTAGCTGTAGTAGTGCCTTCAGATGTTTCTACATTTAAGGCCTTATATACACTTGTAGCGGGCAAAGGGACGTGATTTTCTTGATTTTTTTTCGACGAGACAAAAAATGTTTATTGAAAAACGGCGAATAACATCGATTAGTACATATTTTCATGTACTTGTACAATTTTTTTATTGAAAAATATTTCAAAATGGTGGGACTCCAGCGGTCTTCCAGGAGCGCCTTCTTTTGAGCATCAGTTGCGGTGGCCATGATAACTCGAGAACGGTTCATCTGAAATCGGAATTTGTAAAAGATTTCATTAGTATATTGCATTGGCTTGGGCCTGGACGAAGGATATGTAAAAAATTTGATTTAAAAAAAAATGACAATAATTTTAACAAAAAAAAATCATTTTTTTAAGTGCTCAATTTGCGGTTTTTTATTACAAAAATGTTTTTTTTTTTCAACAAAATTGAAAATCATTCGTCCAGGCCCTAGCTATTATCATAGTGAATAAGTGGTATAAATTTGGCATGGATCGGATTAAGGGGTGAGATGCAGTCAGAATTGTCAAAAAATCGATTTTTTTTACATTTTGTTGAAGCGTGATGTTTCGAAAATATTCCTTGAAAATTTCAAGTCAAAGCGATGAATAGTTTCCGGGATATCCCACAATTAGTGAAGGGGTGTCGGGTCCTCATGGCAAGTAGCGGCGGACAAACGCGCAAACAATAATACCCGGGAAGGCAGAATACTTCGAAGACAACAAAAAATTGATATTTTGGAAGCTTCCACATCGGCAGAAGCCCTATTGTATGGGCCAGGAATGGAAGATTCGATGTAAGTAATTTTTTAATTAGTATTTCTATACATAAATCAAGTGTAAAAATGAAAAACTCTTTCAGAAATTTTCAAAAATGTATAACTCAAAAACTATGATCATTGGGAAAATTTTATAAAGAATACTTTCGTTTTAAAATTACCAAAAATGTTTAAAAAAATTAATTCATCCCGAAAAACTTTAATTTTTGGAAAAATTGTTTTAACAATTGGCTATAAACAGTTGAATGCTCGACTTATCGGCAAAAATTGTGATATTCGGATTCGGCGGATCAAAATACATAAAAAACGTTTAGCTTCATCCATCGAGCTCAAAAATTCACGAACCTATAATACTGTATCCACATCGAAAAACTTTAAACGCGTTTTTCTCGAAACTGTTTCTCAAGTCGGTGACCACTGCAATTAAAAAACCACTCGATGGATTTTGATGAAATTTGGTGTGCTTATTGATAGCATTAAAAACTAGTCCTTAATCGAAAGATTTTCATTTCTGTTGGAAATTTCTATTGTTTTGAACAATAAACGAGCGATTTTTTGGTCGAAAATCGAAAGTTATCTGTCGGAAGCCGCCATTTTGTTTATTAAAAAAAAAGCTTCGATTAAGGACTAGATTTATAATTAAACTAATGATTTTTTTTGTTTTCTGATTTCAGATGATCCAGTAAAATTGTATGATGGTCACCGCAAAACACTACATGCTGAAGGGGGTCCGACAAAGATGGCGATATTTTTATAAATAATGAATATTTTTCTTTGAAAACTTGTACAAGTCAAGTTGAAATATAATATATAAAGTCTGTATAACTACTTATGTAAAACAAACTTAATTACTATAAAAAAATTTTTATTGAAAATGTTCGTTTTTTCACGCCTCTGACTGCATCGCACCCCTTAATAGTTTTTTTGTAATTTAAAGTTTCTTTTACATTTAAAGTTAATTCATTCATACTAACATGAGTCGTCGATCCCAGGGCCATACAGTAATTTTTCTGCATCCTCTGCAGCCTCTAAAACATTGATTTGATACTGCCGACGAGCCATTCTTCCTTCTGTTGTGGCTGCCTGCGCTTGCTGCTCGGCAAGCGTAACACGCGACTCGTCCTCTTGATTGATATTGGCGTGGGCGTTTCGGCCACACGGCACTCCAAGTGTTTCTAATTTCTTCAGTATAGAGATGTTGCCTTCATTAAATAAACAAGACGATGCATATGCTGCGATTCCAATTGGTACTACTCCGCCGGGAAGATGCTTTGGTGTAATTTTACAAATGGGTTGATTAAAACTTTCGTTATTATTTTGTGTAAATCCACCAACGCATCTTTCTAAGAGTTCTTTCTTCGACAAATCTTCGTAAATTGGCTTAATAGCTTTGAAAACATCGGCAGGAAGAGCAGTGTAAGTGTGTTTGAAGGATGTTATTTCAGCCTTCTAATCTTTGGGCAGCGCTGCGTAACCTCTCTGCCACTCACACCATGAATCGGCTCCGGGCGGGCATTTTTCGTGTTATAGATTTTTATCCGTCGAACCATAATAAAAGTATGCAGCCCAAATTTAATTTTCCATTTTTTCAGCAGATTCAGTATTTCTGCGAATTGCCAAACCGTAGTAGACTGTTAACTTGTCAATCATTTTTCTTGTTAAGTTTCTCTTTCCTCCGAGCCCATCATTTTGTTTTTTGTATTCACCCAAGCGTCTGCCCATTCGCTTTTGAACATGCCCAATAGAGGTTTAAACGGCTTATTATGTTTATACCAAGCCGCCGCTGCTCGTTCGACCGGCGCGGGGGCCAGGCGGCCGCGCGCGCCGGACAGTCGTACGTTGAAATACCGATAACTGCGAATCTAATGCGTCGATCTTTATGAAATTTGGTGAGAATATTCTTGAGATATTGTACTTAAAGAATATGCAATCAAAAAAAATTTCCGACCATCACAAGTATATATAAGGCCTTAAGTCGTAGTGCAATTACCCACCTAATTACGAAAAAATAACACCTAAAATGCCATAACAATTTATATCCGACGTAAATATAAATACCAATCAACTGTGGTTAGGTGGCCGAGATAATAGTATGTAAAGATGTAAGACCGTGGTGTAAAGTATGTAGAAAATGTCAGCGACTGGGACATGCGCGTGTAAATTGCAACATACCACTGCGTCAAGTGTAGTGCTTCACACGAAATCGGAAAATGCACTTTAAATAACTCATCAGACAAGCAGCTCCTCTGCTGTGCAAATTGCAATACCCTAATGACCTAGTCAACTAGAAGTGATGCATATATTACAAGTTCATATACAAACGCTCAGAAAGTGAGAGACATTAGACAATGACAACTCATCGAAAGAATTGAAGCGATACACACGAAAGTCACATCCGAAATATTCTGTGCATAAACTATGGCACCACCCGGAGCGACAGTAGCAATACAGATTCGCTACGCCGTAGTAAGCATCATTCGCAGCATCACAACACTCACCGCTACCATGAGACATTATTTTCCATTTTATATGTATTAAAATAATATCAAGACTCAAAGATTCTGATAACAATAGCCCAAAGTCTACAATCTAACTACTACTAAGATGCGTTTGTTTGTGAAGTTTAATTTTACGCACAATATAAGAAAAACTGTATAGCAGCGCGCGAGGTACTGGTTTCGATTCTTGCCTCGTAAAGTTTTTTTATAAATGAATTTTTTTTAACTGAAATTATTTGCTATGCCTTTTATCGGTAAATTAGTTTGATTATTGATTACATTTGTTAAAAGAATCATAATAACGGAAATAAAAATAGTAATAATTCTTGAAAGCAATTGACGTTAATGTGTTTATTGATGGTTTTTTCTAACTATCCAAAAATGCATTATACAAATTATTTACGAAGTCATAATACATTTTTCGTAATTAAACAAACTTTAAGAACTTTGTAAAAATGGTATACTTATTATATTAAACTAATTAGACGAAATCATACATGAACTCCCTTGTCCCATACTCTTTCAAAGTCCCCTTCGCAAACAAACAATCTTAGTACACGATAGGTGTTTTTTTACCAGCGTCAACAATTAGCCGCCATAACAGTCGGGTTCACCTTATGCACTGGCTGTATTACTATATTTTTTGGTACACTAACGACACGAACGACGCCTACAGGCTGTATTTAACACCATGTTTCAGGATGAATTTACGGACGTTTCGTATACCGTCTCTCCATACGAAGATTGGACTCCTTCCCTATAGTCTCCTTCATCCACGCATTGGCTTGCAGCGCCAGTTACCGAGTTGGAGGTAACAAGCCAATGCGTGAATCGTTTCGCATTTGGCGGACGTCCTCAAAATCATTTCAAGATCAACTTTTTATTATATGGAAACCTATAATTTTTATGGCAGAATAATGTTTGTAACAAAAATTAACTCTTGTCCGGAACAATTTTCTATTTGATTATTATTTTCGGAGATATTGTACAAATTAATACCCCTTCTTAATTTACCGGAACAAGCTAAAGCAATCATAATAAATACTAAAAGTGACGGCCTTCCGTTCTTGAGCACTGTTTAAGGCGAAGTAGAAGATCTACCACGTGACATATGAGTGCGAGAGAGATAGCTGAAATTTTCGAGCAGAGATTTCTCAGAGATGAATAATATTTAGGGCAACAGGCAATCATTAAGCTCTACGTCAGTGAATTCTCCAGAGCCGAATGCTTTGTTTTTTCTTTTCTATAAAATTAACCATCTATGAGAAAATTGGGTTTGAAAATTGTGAAGTTATGTTGACCTTGTACATTCCCTTAATGTAAGTAATGGACGACCGATGCTCTAATAATGAATCCAACGATCATTCCGGATCTGTGATCCATTTCTTCGCAGGGTATGATTCTGGCATAAAAAACAGGTTCTCGTGTCAAAAAAACAAAAAGTTGACCTTGAACCCACTGGTCCACCAAGCAAAAAAAACGAAGCTTGCCATTTCGCTCGGCCTTCGGATCCGTTCGATGTGTATTTGCTAAAATACATTTATTTTTCTCTTTGTTTTTTACTTATTTAATTTTCGAATATAAACGGGGCACGCTGTGTTGCAGCTGTGCTGTCAACGCATATGCTGGTCTGTGCTGTCAACGCATATGCGTTGACCTTCCTACGATTCCGCCAATTGGCTGTTGCAGCCTACAATTTTGTATTCGTCGGCAAAGCAGTCAACAACTACACACAGGATTGCGGCATAAATTGAAAGCGAATGCATAACTGCCTCTGGCTGTGCAGTGGCACGTCGCGAAAAATTACACTATTATGCTGCCATCGATATTTTCATCAGATACGTATCTATCCGGGTGGTAAAAGGAATTTTCTGAAATTTAGATTTGCTTTTACTCGTGCGTAGTCGTATAAATTTGGTTTTGATATTGCGACTTACATATCTTCGACTCTGGATGATTCACCTTCTATTCTTCCAACGACAGTTCCTCCCTTCGTGTTCATGCACCAACCCTTCAGACCCAACTCAACGCCTCGCTTTTGGGTATACTGCAAAAAAGATTTTCTTTCAATCACCAGAAACCGTAGCTCGAGGTTCACGCAAAACTGTGAATGGCGCCATCGATGTGTCGCGTAGCCGAACCAGCCGGCAATTCGAACTCAGTCGGTAACAAGAATCACAACTGGGCGACGGGCGAATTTTCGATCCCGTTTACCACTTCTACTTTTCCTTCCTGAGCCATGGCGTTCCTCCGCGAATCAATTTCTCGCATTCGTAGCCACGATAAATGAACTAACCTTCCTAAAGAAGACACCTGGAAAAATTTAGTGAAGGGTAAAGCGAGTCAGCTTTTCCGATTGAATTGGAATTGGAGCTCAAAAGTACTAACCTTGGACCCTTCCGAATATTTCGAAATCCAAACCAACGAGCTTTGACATTTCTGATACGTTGCAGTGCACCGCCAACGTGAGGCAAACTATTGAGCAAACAATGGTCGCGTGAGCCGGTAGTGTCGCGAATGTTCTTGTTGTCATTTCGATTCAAACACCGGAGGCGTTCGTTTAGTCGAAAAAATTTGACCACGATATCATTTAACCGAATGACATCTTAGCTGAAATACCGTTTAATCGAAAGAAAAAGTTTATTTAACTAAGACTGACGTCACTTCCGGTGAAATGTAACTAGGCTTCGATATGCAGTCCAACCACAACATGGAGATACCGCTAAATTATACCATTACGCACGTACAGAAATATACTGCAATAAAACAGTGTGGGGAGTGTGTACAGAGGGAGGTGAAGGACATGTGTCACACGTCCGGTCGGTAAAAATCCCACGGCCAAGTTTTCTCCGAGACTAATTTCATTTCGAGCGAGCAAAGAAATAGACGGTCTTCGTCTTTCAACAGAGCAGTAGGTGTATCTTTTCGTTTTTTTTTCCCGAAAAATCAGCTACTCGGAGAACACTGGGAATTTGTTAATCAGCTATGCCTCTCGTACTCATGACTGATCGGTTGGTGCGACGCGCTCCTATTTTATATTTACATATACATGTGTGAGAATTCGCGTGTGTGTGATGGGTGTATTCTGGCTGCAATAAGTCGCAATCGGTAAAACAGTTCTTCGTACTCACATAGCCTACTTACCAACCAGGCCCTCGTCTCTAGCTTCGCATTATTCCTAAAAGGTGACGCTCGCATCGCGCCCGGCGACGCTGGTGATCTCGAAAAAATGATTATACTTTCCCACCGGAGACTCTTGGAGGATGACGAAGTTTGAGATCGTTAATAAAATGAAAATGACAGAAGCCGCAACGACAGTTACATTACATTTGATAAATCAGAGTGTGCGCGAACTCCATCTACGTGAAAAAAACGGCTCGTGAAGTGTTGTCGTTTTGCCGCCGTGTACAAAGAATAGATCGCCAGTACGGAATCCCCTACCTCGCTTTCGCGCACAAGCAACGCGCGCAGAGAGCATCATTTGGTGAGTACGAACTCGCGAGCGCGCAGTATCGTATCGTATGTGAAACAAGTCGGATGTCTTCTACGAAACGTGCATCAGCAGTGCGTCGGAGCGAACGAACGAAGAGAGAGAGAGAGAAAGAAAGTACAGAAAGACGAAGTTTAGTAAGTACAGTCGAACGATTGCTTCCCGTTTGACGGTGACGAAAACACGGCCTTGAAGCGAAAAGAAACGATGATTTCGGGAAAAAGTGCACAATAAAACGAAACTTGTCCGGATTCCCGTGCACACGATACATAATCGTGCAAAGCCTGTATTTCGACAACGAAAACCGAGGTACTTGATCGATCGAAGAGAATACAGTCCCTGCGTATATATCTCTGAAAGTTTCTTCATCGTCCCCGTGTACGTTTCATTGTGCCGTCAATTTTTTTCCGCGTGTCCGCGTCGAATCGTCTGCTACGTTACCGGACGGCGAAAGAGAAACGTCAGCCACATTGCGCGTGCTGTATTTCAGCTGAAAATATCGCGAGTTGGAGAGGGATAACAAGGAAGAACGAAAAAGAACATCGTTGCAAAAAGTTATCGAACAATTCGAGTGTAGAGACATTGAGGACTGAATTTTTTTTCCACGAAAATACAAAAAAAATAGGCGTCCGAGTGAAGGGGCGCCGATTTATCATGAGATTGCACTGAACCGCGAAAAAAGAAACCATAAAACAAAAAATTAATGACAGGTGCAATAAGTGAGGAAAAAAATCACTGATTTTATCATCGAAGTACGGTCGAAAGTCGTTTCGAAGAATTGAAAAACAATTTGACACTGTTTTACTGAACGGAACGACGCGTTGCTTGCGCTTATTTTTTCTCGCAAACACAATAACAATAATCCGAAATAAATCGCGCGGTGAGATCCTGTTTCGTGTGCCGCAACACGAAGCTCGTCTATCAGAGTTCCGGTGTCAACGTACGCGTTTCTCGCTGTGTGCGAACGCACATACGTAAAAAAAAAGTCATCAAGACGTCGAGTGGCGGCGAAAAGGAAAGAAATATACGGGTCCGGAAAGAAAAAGAAAGAAACGTTATCGCTGGTCGAATTTAGACAATGTCGGGCTCGACAACAGCGTCACTGCTCGTGGGACCGGAGAAGCGTCTGACTTCATATGCGTAGAAGAAAAAATAACATAACCGCAAAACGTCAACTCGAGGCTATACGTTTTATCGTGCCCGCCACTGCACGTAGCAAGCAAGAGAGAGAGACAGAGAGCAACGGGCTACAACGGAGCCCGAAAATTACGCGTTTTATGCAATAACCCTTATTCCCCGTTCGCCATCATTTTATTTTGTTGTTTGCGCCCGTTGAAACTGGCGGTGTCGAGTAGTGGAGTGTTCATTTTTGTGATTGTTCGTCGTACCGAGAAGAGGAGCGTGCACGGGCGGTACAGAAAGGGGCGAGGAAAGAAGAAAGAAAAGCGAAGGTTGCACCTGTATATTGTCTCGTACGACGTTCGAGGGAATAAAAAGGACCGGCTTGACGATGACAGCTATACTCGTGTCCGTTGCGGAATTGTCCAACATTTTCTCTGTACTTGCTGTTCTCATATGCTTCTGCGGAGTTGTCCTCTTCATCATGAGGTATCTTTTCTCACCTTCCTTGCTCGTGGTATTGTACATGTATACGGGGCGTTTCGCGAGAAATTAATCTGGGATTTGGTTGACGCGATTCTGATTTTTTCTTTATTTCTTTTATTTATTTGTTTACGCGTTGAACGTTGTGTGTTTTGGCTGAAGCAATATTTTTAAAAAGAAGAAATGAGAAAGCGAGAGCGAGTGAGGAAATAAGGAAAAGTAATGATATATGATATTTATTCAATTCATTCATTCACGTATTTGGCTGTTTTTATTTATTTTGGCTGAAATAATGTTTTAGAAGGAAGAAAACAAAATAAGGAAACGTGTGTGGAAATACGGAATGGAGGAAAAATAAAACGAATAACGGAAATGGTATATTTGAGAATTTTATTCGATATAAAGGATTGATTCATCTTACTTTACACGACTTGTTAAATAAATAGACTACAAAACGACTTAAGGGCTCACACGCAGTGGACATTTTTGAAAATAACGTTTTCGGCGGAGTCTGAACATATCACCTTTCAATAATATTCTCGGAAACTTTCAAGTCAAATTAAAGGCGTTATATGCGTTACAGGTAGGTTCCGCGAACCGGAAAATTTTTAACCTGTCTTTCTCAAAATGACTTTTTCAAAATCGGAGACCACGATATCTCCAAGATCACTGCAGCAATTAACTTCAAATTTTTCGAGCTCCTTTTACATATAAAAGAGCAGTGTTTGAACAAAGGATTTTTTTCCGTGTTTAGTTTTTTTTTTTAATTATCAACGAAAATAGAGTTTTTTTCACCGTAAATCGACACTGAAACGTTGCAGCGCGGCCGTTTTTCAAAATTCAATATTTTTTTCGATCCTCCGTCCAAGGACTAGATCATTTCATGCAGAAAGTAAAAGCGTCGTTTTTCAAACAGCAGCCTGCACAAACCTTTGTATCTGCCACATTTATAAATATGTTTTAATACAAAAAATGTAAAAAATACTTGAAACCCTACGCTTTGATGTAACAGAAAATATTATCCTGCCCATGTTTGGTTAGAAAAAATTCACGAAAATTCCTCTTTTTTTCGGCTACGAGCTAGGTGTGATCTTTTAAATGAGAAAATCATTTTGGTACTTTCGAAATCGAATTTCATAACCTGACTAATTTTACATTTTTGTAAACCTGCGATACAAAATCGTTATTTGTAAAGGTATCTAAAATTAACTGCTTTCAAAATTCTTTCTTTCAATCATTCAATTTTATGTGAAATATTTATGCAAATCCGCCTAAATCACTCTGGCTCGGAATTAAATATAAAATATTTATAAAGTGTTACCAATTCACACATGTTCATTTTTATTTCTTGTGCCTTTATACATATTCCTGATTGCGCGTATTTCCTTGTAGTCACGACTTCCTCGTGCTTCGAATGATAATATTGTCAATAACAATAATACCAATCGTCGTAGTAACACGAAATTACGACGTCGATAACATAAGGATAATATAAATATGCACTTTGAGTCCTTTCGATGTTTTGGTAACCTGTTTTTCACTTTTGTCCGAAATTTTTTGTCTTCCTCTTCCGCCTTAATGCTCGAAAATAAGCAAAACGTGTTTTTTCTCTCGATATTACGTAAATTAATCTGGGATATAATATATGTTTTTTTAAAACTTTTTTGAGCTCTAATTTTATACATTCATAGTGACAATCAAGTTTTCCATCAAATGGAAAGTTTTTCTTTATTTATTGGACTATACAGGGTGTTTCACTGGAAGTTAGTCACTCGAAAATACCTATAAATATTGATTTCAGACGAAAAAGTCAGAGATAACGTTTGAATGCTTTGTCAATGTCTACATTTTCGTAGCCTTAGATTTTTTTTCAAGTGAACGTATCAACCTGATTTCAAGGTTACGTTTCCGACGCGAATGATGTTTTTATTGCATGACATGGTAAAAAATTTGTCCACTAATCGCGATAAATTTCTGGATACGATTGCTGAATGCAAATTCGTGCAATTTCGCTATTTCTTAACAAATTCGCGATTTTTTTTGTTGGTATTTCAAGGTCATGATATTGTAGATAATTGGGTTTGTTTTTTTTTCGTGCTCCACATTTGCATGTGACCAATGAAAAAGAGGGGTTTAGTCTCTTATTTGACTAAAAGGTTCTAAAAAAAAGTGGTGACCTTGAAATCAGATTGATATCTCCACTCTAAACAAAAATCTAAGGGTACCAAAATGCAGACATTGACAGCCATTCAAATTTTATCTCTGACTTTTTCGTCTTAAATCAATATTTATAGGTGTTTACTAATGTCTAGTAAACACCCTTTAAATGGAGATAGGTCATTTGAAAAATTATAGGAAACCCGGATTCTTTTGAATTACCTTTAGATAAATGTGAGGGAATTTATATAAAGATTATTTCCAGGTGCGACCATTCGTGAAAAGCAACGATGCGTGTAAAAAAATGTACGGATCGTCCGTAGAAGAAGTAAACGTGCCAATAGCCAACTATATATAGTTATAGCGGGTTCATAATATTCTTCCTCCACGTGGTTGTGTGCGTGCGCCTTTCATGAAAGTATACGTTTCTCGGGAGGTTTCGGGCTCGTAATTGCGCACTTGTGAGGTAAACGGAAGCGCGCCCTCGCTCGCACGTACTCCAGCAAATAAATAGGATGGTAGTGTTCGCACGTAAGGTCTCATATACGATTTTGTAACGATGTTATAAGAGTCGCTCCCTGATTACCCGTGCCCCCCTCCCACCGCTCCTCGCCGACCAAGGTGCGTGAAGGTGACCGTGAAATTCCGGCCATTCGAATCCCGCTTTTCCCCCCCTGCTTCACCAGAGCCTTTTTCTCTCAATACGTCATGAGAGCCTCCTCGAACTGAAGCAATAGAGTGCGCGTCATTGAAGGGAAGACGAACGTTTAATTCTCTCGGCGCTGACGATATTTCGTGGACAATTGTATGGCGCAAAATTGTCCATCCTCTTTTAGGTCGAATCATTTTTGGGAGAGAACATTTTCGCGCTCGATCGCTATCGTGGCAAGGATGTTAGTGGGTTACAGACATTAATATACGACCAGAGCCAATCACAATAAGATAATGGATGATTTTTCGTACAGGACGGGTACAAAGAAAATTGTGAGTAACGGATGAGCGTTTCATCCACAAAGCACACTGAATCTGTCGTAGACGTACATCGTTCAACTTCGAAGCTTCCATGATTTCGACTATATTCTTTCCGAGAAACCGAAAACATATAAAAATGCAGGCAATTTAGGACAATTTCTTGTGAAAGATCGTGAATTTAGCTCTGGTCGATATGTCTCACAGACGCAGCAGCCGTCAGCGGCCATTGACGTCAAAGTTCCCACGCAATTCACGGCTGTTCATCAGAAGCCGTGCGAAACCGTCTAGACTTCAAATCTTGTTCGTTTTCCGCGAAAACAACATAGTCGAATTTGTGCAAACTTCGAAATTAAATTTTTAGCGGCGTATCTAAGAGAACATAAATGCTTTGAAATGCGGGCCCTTCTTGGTGGAAGAGGGGACGTTCTGCACGGCAGTCTCTTCCGCTACGGATAGCTTTCGAGGCACATTAACGTTCATCTGTGAAACGCTGTACCCTCCACAAGATGGCTGAGAGAGATGATAAGGGAACAATGCTCGTGCAAAAAGAATTCGACAAGCATGTACATCCGTGGTCCACACACACACACACACACGCACGCACGCACAGATACGTTGGCGTAGTCAGCCTTTTTCCTGTGGGGGGGAGGCTAACAAAAAGTAGTTTTGTTCACGATCATAGCTTTTAGCATTGAAAATGCTTTTAAAACTGTATATGTTTTTTGAGGTAGGCTTAGTATAGGCGTTGGAGTTAGCTGGATGTCACACGAAACTAACGCTACCCTCACTGCTACTGTGTTGCGGTAGAATGGGGGGAGTTATGGCATGGTAAATGCCTGTAATCGGTTAAAAAATCCCCCGTCTCCACCCAATTTTAATCTTGTTATTAATTAAAAAATTATATTCAATCTATCTATTTTTTTTCAAAATTAATCCAAACCAACTCATATTATTTACATGTACCGCTTTTTTATTAGCCGAAATGTCTGATTACATTTCCAATGCCATGAAATAGTTGCACTTTGTGTAATATCTGTAGATTTTTCAAAATAAAATTAACATAAAGTCGATAATCACGTAATATACGAAATATGAAGCTTTAATCAAAGTTTCATGTTAACATTTATATGAAACTTTTGCAATACCTTAAAAAATAATCAACTGATTTTTCATCATTCGTTGATCCGGTTACCAGTCTTTAAACTTTACTTTCAGTAAGTACTCGATTTAATAAGTTTAGTTTTCTTTGTTCCTGCAAATCGGCCGAACACTTTTCTAGTTGGATTTTTTTTTATGTCGTTCTCTGTGTACGCAGTGACATATGCGAGAATCGTCGCTGAAGCATTGTGCTCCTGTTTTACGTTTTTATCCGCCTCACGGCAGAAAATCTCGTCTCACAGCCGGTGGAGCTCACTGGGAGTACTATTGCTGCTTGGAAAGGTTTATGTAAGTTAGGGCTGTACTTCTTTTTAATATGTTTCTTTAAATTTTCAACATTTATTCCATCATTTTTAAATGCCTTTCATGACCACCGCTTCAGCTCTAACGCTGACTTGTCAATTATCAAGATTTAAAAATAATTATTGATGAAATCCTCTCCGTTATTTATATGCAATTTAAAAACTGCGCCAACTGCACGAGCTAACGGTAGATTCTCAAATCGGCGTTTTAGATTTACGACGATATTATCTATTTCTTGGTAGTAAATATTGATCTTTCAACATCTTCTAGTTGTGTATCAGCCGGCAAATCTAATATAGTGCTTTTGCCGACAGTAGTTAACTGTGTGTAATTTTGCAGTTTGAATATCTATTTAATTTATGTAATAAAATAGCTACTGTTTATATAAGTTACGAAATTACGGCGAAAGAAATACTTCAAGTTTTATTAAATCATTTTTTCATGTTTGCTTGGGTGTAACGAATAAAATGAATCGATCATTTGAATTTAATTATTGTGGATCCATTTTTTCTGTCGGGACACCGGGGCTTCTTGGGGGGGGGGGGGGGGTCGTTGCCCGCCCCTGTCCCCGTCTAGCTACGCCAATGTACAGGCACTATTTTGTGGGCACATGTGAGTCATAATGCGCTCCCAGTTAGAATCAGTTGGCTTTGAGTCAGAGGTGAGAATGGTGAACGAAGCGAGAGAGAATGAAGAAAAAGAGAATCAAATTAAAAAATAAGGACAAGAAGAAGGAGAGAGAAGACGAATACGTGTTTGAAAAAGTCGAGAAACAGTTTGGTCCTGTCGTTGAGAGTGATTCACTCGGGTCACGACCGCTACGAGCGCGAGCACTCGCCGAGTGTTCTCCCGTAATGCAAATAAACTCTGCTCCGGCCTACCCTCCTCGCTCGTAACGGTATCATCATGACTTTTTTGTTTCTTCTCTCCGGTGTCCTCTTTTTCAAATATTCGTCTTCGCCATTTATGATCGTGGCAGGAGGATCACGTGTAACCAGTTCCAGCCTTCGGCGTGCCTGCGAGGTCTGGAATGACAATGACATCGATATAATACAAAAATCACACGCTCGAGAGACCAACGAACTACGAAACGGTCGGGAGGGGGGCGGGGCGGAGACTAGTTCGGGCGAATAATCGAATTTATTCGATTACGCGCGTAATTGAGGGTCCGAGAAATTTCACGAAATACCTGAAACAGTTTTGTTCGTTGGTGCAGGAACATGATGGTGCTTCGGGTTCACGGCGACGATCTGATGTTTGGTGGAAGCGGTGGCGTCATGGCTCACTCACCACGGATACCGCAGATGAAGATGATGAAGGTCCACATACCATTCACTTTCAAGCTTCTCGAGAGCTCCAAAAGCACATACGCCGGTGAGTCGTTCAGTTTCTTTCCTCGCTCTCTTATTCTATCTGAAATAAAGTGATATTTTGTCTTCGTGATATCGCACCATTCATCACCATCTTCATGAGCGTCGTACACCACACATACACGCGCGCGTGTGCATGTGCTCAGTTGTTGATGAATATGGCTTTTTTATGTTGTCAATGAAAGAAAAAAATTGTTAGTGGTCCAAATGCTGAGTGGATGGATATATGTATACACTTAAACACAAGCGCGCGTGAACGCGGGATTGCCATTTTTCAAGGGGCTACCGTTAAAGGACCCCATCCACGTTTATTTTTGAATATGCGATCGCGGAATATTAATGTAACAAAGCCAAAAAAGTAAGGGATATCCACGAACCAGATTTTTTCCGATCGCCGTTAGTAAATAATCCTGCAAGAAAAGGTATCGATTTATTGCCTCACTAATCGATAAGAATCATATACAGGGTGTCCCTCTTATCTCTGCCACCCGAAATAACTCGGTAATTATCGACGTCACAAAAAAATGTTTCAGACAAAAGTTGTACGGTGTGAAGGGAGCCATCAAATGCGACTATTTTTTTTTTTCGGTGGAGGCGCTGACGCACCGTGAAGGTCACCTCTACCCGTTTAAATGGAATGGTACATTTTTTCAACCATTTTGTGGAGCGCCTCAAGCCGCATAAAAAACATTCGGGGGTCAAATTCGTTCAATGTC
This sequence comes from Ophion ellenae, assembly GCA_963210295.1. Taxonomy (NCBI): domain Eukaryota; kingdom Metazoa; phylum Arthropoda; class Insecta; order Hymenoptera; family Ichneumonidae; genus Ophion; species Ophion ellenae. Next base: position 10,957,778 of record OY723393.1, read on the forward strand.
ATTCAAGGTCAGTATCGATGATACAAATCTAAATATCTCGGATCATTACCAAATATTTGGTAGTGATCGGAAATATTTAGATTTGTATTTCATTTTAATGGGTGACCTTGATTGACCTTGAACGACTTTGACGCCCTAATGTTTTTTATGCAGCTTGAGGTGTTCCACAAGATGGTTGAAAAAATGTACTATTCCATGTAAAAAGGTGGAAGTGACCTTCACTGCGCGTCAGCGCCTCCACCGAAATGAAAAAAAAATGGTCACATTTGATGGCCCCCTTCACACCGTAGAACTTTTGATTGAAACATTTTTTTGCGACGTCGATAATTACCGAGTTATTTCGGGTGGCAGAGATAAGAGGGGCACCCTGTATATACGAATGTAATTCTCAACGTATTAATGATAAAATAAAAATCAAATGAAAATACACCCATCCATGTATCCATGTACCCATCCAATGAACAATAACTACTTATTTTCGTTAATGAGAGGAAGACCACTGTTTATTCCAAAATGCACTTTGATTTCAATACTTTGAGATTCATTAAGGGGTTAGGTTACGTGACGACCCGAAAATCAGGGTATTAAAAAAGATTGAAGGAACGAGTAAGGTGATTCAACAATTGTTTGGACATTTATTTGTATGTACAGGGTGTATAAAAATTATGTGTCACCGCTCCGCCAGATGATTCTCCGAGTCACGTTCGGCAAAGATCACCCCCCAACATGGACCTGTAAAATTGACCTTGACCACAAAACTCAAGGTTAAATCTTTTTATTGGCTCGAAAAATTGTACTCAATGAGAGGAACGAAAGTCAGAAAGAAACCATGGGTCGCAAATGAGCCCGTCACCCAGAAAATAAAAAATAAAATATTAAAAATTCAGAAATATGAGTTTCCCGGATCGTGGATAGGAGAAACACAACAATAGTGAGTTAAGCACCAAAAATAAAGCCCTCCATCACTGAGCCAGTGGATTCTATTATTCGAAAAAAAAACTTCACTATTGTCCGACTCTCACCACGAGGAGGTGGACGGATAGGCACATGGTAAATGACAACTTTTGAGGCCACGGTTGTCACACCTTCAAGAGTCGCGCGTGCGTTCGTGTGTGTACGCGCGCGCGCGCGCGCGTGTACGTGCGTGCATGTGCGCATGTGAGATCAGGTAGCGATCAGGTCTCCGTGGTTCGTCACTCCCAGGGTATTTACCGACTCCAAACCCTCGCTGCCGTCTTTTTAATTATCGCCTGGTCGATTTTATTGTGGGCCACGAGGTTGGCGGTGGTGTCGAAGGTAAAGAACCGATCCGTTTATACCGATGGCTCGTAGCATACGGGCTTGTCCTCTAGCTTCCACATGCCGACCTCCATTACGCAGACATGCTCGCAGCCTTTCCTCTAAATGGGTCCGAACTCTGACCAAGAGTTGTCGGTTTCGTCTCAACTGAGCCATTCCATGATCTATCCGACGTCTCAGATCCACTGGCGTTCTGATCGCTCTGCCAGATCTATGAACTAAAAGCCATCGTTCATCCCACAAGAAAATATCCAAAGGATTAAGGTCTGGAGAACGTGGTGGCCATAAATGTGGCGCAGGCCGACGGCCTATCCATCGCGTCCAAAGGCTTTGTGAAGAAAAGTACGAACTTGCTGACCAAAATGTGGTGGGGCGCCATTGTGCATAAAGAAAAGGCCTGGGCTATTCTGCCGCGGGGAAATTTCTCCCAAGCGATGGATTAAATCGCGCTGCAGAAAAACCAGATAATTTCGACTATTCAACTGTGACGGAAGATAGACTGGACCAATGATGTTGTCACCAACGATACCTGCCCAAACATGAACGCTGAATCGACCCTGGTGGACTCGTTGCATCATCGCATGAGGGTTCCTGTCAGTCCAGATACGAATATTTTGCGTATTCACAATGCCGGTGCTCGAGCAGCTCGCCTCGTTAGTGAACAGGACGTGCTCAAGAAATCGAGGGTCTCTTTGCAATTTCCGAAGCATCCAGCGGCAAAAATTCCAACGAACTTGATTGTCTCCAGGGTGCAGTGCTTGGACATATTGCACACGATACGGTCGCAGGCCCTCGTCGCGAATTATGCGACCAACTGTCATATGCGCTACACCAACGCGAGCGGCTATTCGGCGTAAGCCCATGACGGGAAAGGCCAGTGCAAGAGCAATAACACGCCCCTCGATCCTCCAATGGACTCGCGGACATCCTGCTCTCCGATGTCCAGCGCCCTGGATGGCAAACCTTTCCTGGTCATTAAAGCGCTCATCAAGACGTTGAAATTCACACCGATCTGGAATTGCACCAGGCCTTAGCCGTCCCCCACGCTGGCACACTGGAGCAGCCAGTCTCCATAAATCTCGCGAGCTCGAACATAATTTTCAAAAGCCTGATTAATAGCGCGAATCATAAGGCGTTGGTCTTGTCCATCTCGCAAACGACCACGATGGTGACGTCGGTAACGATCCATGGTCACACACGATATGACCAAGATAACACGACCAGACGAGCGAACGACAAGGCAGCTAGACACGGCCAGACAGTAACAGGCGATAATACCAAGAGACACGAGCAGACAGTTAAGGAGAGATATACACCTAGATGGTCGAGGTCGAGGATTTAGAAGCTATGAACATTCCGTCGACCGTAGAAGACCTAAACTATGGGCCTGGTATCGATGATTCCATGTGAGTTGACAAATTTCATGATTTATTCATTCCCAAATTTTCAAAGGCGGTTTTCTCAAAACCACGTTTTTCAAATCGGTACCCAAAATTTCTCGAAAACCGATGACACGATTGCCTTGAGGATTTTTGTGGTCATTCTATACACCATTATCTAGAACTTGTCATAGGATTTTTTTTCCGTTACTTAGTTTTTGTTTTATAGGCAAAATGATAACTCATTTTTAGCCCAAAAATTACTATTTATGTTCGAACGTCCGCCATTTTGTCATAAATCGATATTTTCAAAATCGCTTATGACAAGTACTAGATTAGAGTATCTAATTTAATAATCATTTGGTTTTTTTTTCAGATGATTTTTGAAGAAACGCCAGTAGGTACCGTATACGCAGATTTTTTTACGACGCTCCAAGGATCATACAATATCCTTGGATATTTTTGATATTTTGAAATAAAGAAAATTAAGCATATTTTTCAATGTATATACTTTTAGATAATTAAAACCTCAATCCGAAATTTCAAATAGTTTTCCTTAAAAAAATTCACAAAAATGACCTTTTTTCCGGCTCTTAGGTGTATATCTCCCCTTAAACAACCAAGACAGTCAGCCACGATTGGACAGAGAGACGGAGACACGAATAAGCAGTCAGACACAATGCAACATAGAGACACGACCAAACCATTCGAATTCCCTGGCTGAGTGATGGAAGGCTTTATTTTGGTGCTTAACTCGCTATTGTTGTGTTTCTCCTATCCACGATCCGGGACACTCATTTCCGAATTTTTTTATATTTAATTTTTTGTTTTCTGGGTGACGGGCTCATTGGCGACCCATGGTTCCTTTCTGACTTTTGTTCCTCTCATTTAGTCGAATTTTTCAAGCCAATAAAAAAATTTGACCTTGAGTTTTGGGTTCAAGATCAATTTTGCGGGTCCGTGTTGGGGGGTGATCTTCGCCGAACGTGACTCGGAGAATCACCTGGTGGAGTGGTGACACATAATTCTTATACACCCTGTACGTTAAGAGTTGTGTACCAAAGTTCATGAACAAATATTGACACTTAAAAGAGTTTTAAACAATCTCGCGAAGGACCTTTCGACATGAGGGGCTCAACGGTGTACTTGATTTTGGCCACCCGGTTGATCCGAAACAAAACAAAAACAGCTTTTTTTTTAAATGGGTAGTATTGTGGCTTTAACCGACCTTTTTTGTTATCGTGTTTCAATACTAAAAAAGGGCTTGACTTTTTTCGAGGTAAAATGAGATCATTGTTGTTAATAACCAACGAAAAAAAAGGTTAAGGAGAAAAACGCGGCTGAAGACTAAACTACTATTAGTTTAGCAGTTTTATCGTTGTAATCATAAATTGACCTTCAATCTGCGATCTCTGCAACATATGTTTGATCTTCTTCATTTTGGGTTGTCTCAAGCGCCCAACGACTTCTTCCAATTTTCACAGTAGCCTAACTCCTTAATATACAGATATATGTATAAATAACTCCCGACGTATTTGATTCAAAGCTTTTTCAACAGTAAACGATCACTTTGTCTCTCTTATTTGCGATAAAAAAATGCACGTTCATCGTTTAGTACTAATCCGAAAGCGAAAATAGCGCCGCGAAGATCTCACGTTTATTCTCTCTGAATAAGCGACAGACAAATGTCGCAATTCTCTCTTTGTTTCCCTGGTGTTTCTGCCGCTCGATGTGTATAAGAATAAGCACGCGTCTCTTGGGACGCCGTGGATAATTCGTTGGAAGCTCGTGCAGCCAGTGGACGCTGGCATAAACAGGCATTTACATTGCCCTTTTCTTTTGTACGCGACAATTTGTTGTGTATGCATCCTAATATAACTGTATATATAGCGCTGTATCGGTCGTTGATAATCGATGTAACAAGTGACCTTTTCGTACGTTTTTTTTAGTGCTCGGACTACTAGCGATAATAAAAATGAAAAACACATGTCAAACGACAACGTTTTTCTTATTACTACTGGAATTAGTAGGAGTAATCGTAGCAATGACAACGACCGCAACAACAGTCACAATGTCATCAAAGTAATGATGATAATAGTAATAACAATAACAACAGCTATAATCATAACGAATATTTGGAACGATATCAATTAATATTTTCAGTCTCGTTATTCGTTGCAATGTAAGTGCACCAATCATTGTAGTAAAATGAGTTTATTCGCGATGCATTGTTTTTTTGTAGTTATTGTTTTATTAGTATTATTGATATGATTCTTATGATCATTATTATAAGAGTATTCGCAATGGCTGGGAAAGATTGTGGTATAATGTTGAATCGCGCTTTATATCAGAAAGGATGTAATGAAATAAGACATTCAAGTTAAATGATATAAGGTTGACCTGGCCATGTGGTCAAGGTGGTATCGTTTCGTAACTCCGAGCCGGCTTGCCTCACCTGCATACAGATTGCTTGAAGCGCTTGATTGTAAAGCATAAGAATTGTAGAACCCATCGTGCCGCCGACCCTCCTCCCTCGCCACCATCACGCAGAATTACTGTACAGTGCGAGATGCCCCTGTTGGAAATACGCGAGCTGGAAGACTCTTCTTGATTCTTTTTTTTTCGTTACTTTTTTCCGTATTCGAAGTGTTCATTGCCGTTGTGTTTTCATGTCGATAACCCACTTCGGATGTGTGGTACGTATGGCAGCACCAGCTGCGGGGGCCACAACCTCGAGGAATGTCCCAGAGACTTTAAGAGTCGAGAGTAAGAGACGGATAGCATGATTTAAGTGCCGTCGTTATACGTACGTATACTTGAAACGGATATTGCATTGTGTTTTACTGTATGACTCGTTTAATGGGAGGAGGAGGTCAGAGAGAGAGAGAGAGAGAGAGAGAGAGAGAGAGAGAGAGAGAGAGAGAGGGCGGGCGGGCGGGCGGGCGAGCGGTCCGCGGCGGGAGAGGGGGTTTGCTGTATAGCACCGCTCAACGCCATGGCTCTCGTGTCCAAGCAAACCAAATATTGGAAATACGATCGTCGACATTCGAACCGTCTCGAATAGTTTTACACTTTTGAGACATTTTCCCGGCCTTCACGAAAATATTTGGTAATTTTATTGTGAAAACAATTGAAAAAAAAATTAATCATATAAAAAAAGAGCTTGCATCGGCCGGGAATCGAACCCGGGCCGCCCGCGTGGCAGGCGAGCATTCTACCACTGAACCACCGATGCTTCATGTTATTATTCATCGCCACGAGCGATATACGCCTTCCATGTCTCTCTGCTTCACATACACGCGTGCTCAGACACACGAAAATTTATTTGCACTTTCGCGTACACGTACGAACGTATAATGATTACAGTATGCATAAATCTCGATGCGTCTTGGGGAAGATATATTGAATACGGCTGAACGCGATTTATACAAACCGAAGAGTCGCGAACGTTTCGATTGTATTCTCTTCCGAGAGCTTACTCATGCCTCACCTCGAACGAATTTTCCATTCTGACATACCAAAGCACAGCGATGACATCAAATGATGGGTCATTATCGCAGCAGAGCCATAAAATACATACGCCAGCTAGGCTCTCACTGTACTCGAAAACGTAAAGCTTATTCTTCGACACGAGATTTTCATCACGAGAGGCGGAACGTAACGATTCGAAGACAACAAGTTGTAATAATAGAAATAACTATTGTTGGCAAGTATACATAAACTTGACGATCAATATTGTTTAATATCGTATCAGTGGCGTAGCGTGGGGTGAGGGGGGGGGGGGAGAAGGGGCCATGGCCTCGGGCGGCGCAGATGTGGGACGGCGGCGGCGAGCGGCACTTGGTTGCGAAAATAGGGAGGGGGGCGACAAATTTAGGGTTAGCCCCCGGCGGCAAAAATCCACGCTACGCCACTGTATCGTACGGTCCTAAAGGGAATTCAATCTCCTCACGTTAGGGCCAATAGATAGACACACATAGGACCACGTTTTTACCTAACCAGTTTAATAAGTTTAACGATAACAATGCCAAAATACATCTCAAGTTCGTTTTAAATCATGATTAATGAAATACTTAAATACCTAAATAGTACCCATTAAGGGGAGGGTAGGGGTTTCAGCGTGAAAAAAAAAACACTTTTTTTCATCTATATGGATAAAGTAAATTTATTGAAACCTTTTGTACATTGTTAAGTGTCATTTCAAGAACATTCCGTGAAATTTGTACGCGAAAATATCCAGAAACAAGCCAGTGACAAAGCTTTTCCAAGAACGCCTTTGGAAAAACACGATTTGCGGTGTTTAGTGTATCTCAGCTAGAAATTATCTGAAATCAAGTACCATTAAAATTTAGTCAAAGTATTATCAAATCCTTCCTCCAACGGTCTTTAATAATTTTTTTTTCATTTCTAAATTTTTGGTGGTCATGTAAAGTGAAAAGTGTTATTGTTCACGAAAAATTCCACAATTTTGGGGGTGGAAAACCTCCTCAATGTAAAAAAATCTCAAACTAACCGTTGGGGGGAGGTATTTTATATGTAGAAAGTGTGTACCAAGTTTGAAATAAAGCGGTCATGTAGTTTTCAAATGGCAGTGAACACGGATTTTGAAAAAGTGGCTCCGAGAAAAACGCGTTTGAAGTTTTAGAAGCTAAAAAGTGATTTTTTTTCAACTTACACTGAATCACCGATTCCAGCTCCATAGAGTAGATTCCCCGCAGCAGCTTTGATGTCTTGAGCCTCTTTTTTTTCAAGCCTTTGCCTTATCCTGGCTTCTTTGCTCTGCTTCTCAGCTTGTATTTCGGCCCTGTTGATGCGACAGTTATCCTCAAGTCTTGCGTATTCGTGAGCGCTCGGCCCAACACTGATGTTCATATCCGACAGAAAGGTGAGAAAAGCACCAGCACCTTCATTGAAAGTGCATGCAGCCACGTAGGATGCAAAGTCAACGATTTGTTTGCTGCCAGGTAATTTTTTCGTTGCAATCCTCCAAATTAGCTAGTTCAGACTTTCGCTGGCATTTTGGGTAAAACCTCTAAGACACCTTTCAAGAAGTTCATCTTTGCTCAGATCTTCGTAAATCGGTTTGATTGCTTGTAAGACATCTTCTGGAAGTGGAGTGTAATTGTGTTTAAAAGAGCTTTTTGATAAGGACACCACGAGTCCTCGCCGCTCAGGCACTTATCGTGTTGAGGGTTATCGTCTGTCAACTGCTGGTAGTAGTACGTTGCCCAGATGGCATTTTTCATTTTCTCTACCGAATCACAATTATGTCTTATTCCTGCTCCGTAGTATCGACTCAAATTATCGATGACTTTTTCGGTGAGATTTCCTTTGCCGCCGAGTACTTTACTTCGCCGTTTTTTACCTGATTTTTTTCCTGTTTTCACGACTTTATTTTCAATAGTATTTTCTACCAGATCACGTAGACGTTTTCCCATCCTCTTTTGCACGTTACCTACACATTCTTTTTTATTTATAGTGAAATTTTCACCGTAAGGTTTCGCTTTCACTAAATTGCCATGAGTTTTGCTATCGCCGTCTCCGACATAGTTGCTGATCTTTGTTCCACACTTTTCCTCTGAGCGGCGGAACATCTCGATTACTGCGCCTACTTCCTATGTTACCTGATGGTCGGGTGAGATTGGCTTGACATGCATTATCATCAACGTGTTCTTCGTGCCACTCTTCAAGTTCAGTTGTATTCCATTTTTTCCTCCACAATTTGCAAGACTGACAACACAAACTACTTACGAAAATATCAATAACTTTTCCAGTCCAATAACCAATCAATGAAGTGACGCCAAACAAGGAGTTATTGCCTTGCTTCTGCCACGTGCCGTCGCCAGAAACGGTCGAAGTATCAGACTCCGAATTTGCCCTTGTTTTCTCTTTTTCTTCGTCTGCGGTGGAAAGGAGAAATTTTTCAGCAGTCGTTTCGACGTAGGAGCAAATCGATTTCATAATATCCAAATTAGACGATGTGGCTAAAAAATTACTTGCAATGTCCATTAGACCGCAAAACTTATTACAGCCTGCTAAACCCAAACCTAATGTACGCATTACGAAAACAAATCGAGTGTTGATTCCGTAGCGATGACCAGTTTTCTCACTCGACGGTTATAGCGTAGATTGGCACATTTTACCTGGATTTGAAAGCCAAAACCTTCTTTTTTACAACTTTTGAACGCAACTGAACCATCACACTGAGCACATTTCACCAAACTTGCAATTGTTGAGAAAAGAAGCAAAAAATCGACGATTCTATAATGATTTTCAACGTCTTCCGGCACGCTCCAACTGGTATTCAACTTTATCTTTTTCGATGATGCACTCTTCGTATTAGCTTCATCCTTATTTTTTTTACATGGATTAGGCCTTTTTTCCTATCTGCACAAATACGTTCTTGTATCTGTTCGGTCACCTCTTGAACCTTTAGACAATCTCGGCATTTTTAATCAGAAAATTTCTTGGCGAAATTATAAAATCACTGAGAACAAGCGCTCGACCGAACGTACAACAACTAACTGACGCTCGTTTGTCTTTTGAAAATATTATACACCTATAATATATGTATACGGCTTTTGTTACGTCTCTTTACTCAATAAAACCTTTTTGAAACAGAATAATGGGAAGGACGATCGCCAAGTGAATAAACTGCATACCTGCTCGTCAGTTGCGCACTGCCTTTCCGACTGCCCGCAGCTGTCGGAGCTACAGTGTTAGAGGAGCAGGACTAAATAGTCAATAACTTCGACAGTTTTGCTCTGATTGACTTGAAATTTTGGGATTATATTCTTGAAATGTTTAACTATAAGACAAGACAAAGAAAATCGATTTTTCAAAAGTGCAAACCTCTCCCCTTCCCTTAATATACGTAATACAAAAATATAATTGAAGCGCGTAATTTTTTTTTCTCGAGGACGCATTCCGTCCGAGTCGATTTGCATGGTGCGCCAAAACGATAGTTGTTTGTCATGCGCTGAACGAGCTGCGCTGTCGTCGTCCGCTAATCGAGCGATTCGCCAGACGACGTAGCGTTCAGATCGATTTTTTATGGGGTTAGGCTACTGTAACTACACGCGAAAATCAGGGTTATTTGCAACAATTCATTTCGAAGGAATAAATTAGTTAATTGAACGATCGTTTGGCCACTTATTTGTATGTACATTAACAGATTTGTATACCAAATATTATTTTTAAATATTAATAATTAAAGAAGTTCGAAACAATTTCGTGAAGGACCTTTGAACGTGAGGGGTTCAATGGTGTACTTGATTTTGGCCACGCGGTTGATCTGAAATGGAAAAAAGAGTTTTTTCTCAAGGGGTCCTCTCACATTAGACTCTAAAAAATGCTATTTTCATGATTTTTTTTGACAGGTTTATATTATAGATATTGATATAAAAGTTGTTAGACTTAATAAATAAACTTTCGAAATACATTTTAAAAACGTTATTTATTCAAGTCACTATCTATAGGCGAAAATGGTAGTTAAAAAATGTCCTAAAAAAATGTAGGTCTGCGCTGTTGATGAAATCTCGGAGATGGATCATCCGGAACAAAAAAATCAAACGGTTTTAGATTCAGTATGTCAATGGCTAAAAAAAAACAAAAAATGTGTTTACTTTCACTGTTTTTGGAAAAAAATAGTAAATATGAAAAAAACCTTGATATGCGCTATAGCTATAGTTGTAAAGAATATGTGGTTAAAATTTCATAAGGATCGGTTCAGTAGTTCCGAAGATTTTATCTACAAGTCGTCAGAAAACGTTGTTTCGAGAAAAAACGCGTTTAAAGTTAATTTGGGTTACGTAAATAAATCAATTTAAAAAAAATGTATTTCGAAAGTGTAATTATTAACTGTAACAACTTCTATATCAATATCTAAAATATAAACCTGTGTAAAAAATGAATGAAAATAGCCTTTTTTAGCTTATAAAGTGAGAAGACCCCTTAAAATAGATAGTATTTATTGGCCAATTGACTTGACCGAGCTTTTTTTGTTATCTTGTTTCAATTATAAAAGAAAGGGTTGAATTTTTTTTTCGATTTTCTGAAGAAAAATTACACTCTTATCGTTAATAACTAACGGAAAAAAAGTGATGAAGAAAAACGTCGTTTAAGACCAAGCAACTATTACACTGAATAAGTGTACCAAATTTCCAGTCAATCCGTTTATTAGGTGTCGAGAAATCGTGTACACATAGTTTCGAGAAAAACGTGTGCAAAGTGTTACGCAAAATAGCTCGATGACTTGAATTCAACTAGCGTTCAGTATAAATTCTGTCCTTGTGCAAAATACACATTACAAGATAACTCGTCTTTTTAAAGAACCTATGATTTTCGAATCGCCAGGTTACGTTTTTAGTGAAGCCTTTCCAGGGCTGTATTACGTGTCAGGATGGTAATACGCCTAACAGTAGGTCTGTAACCCAACGGTGTCTTTACCGACGGCGCAGTCTTTCCTCGATGTCAGGATCAGGACCAATATTCGAAGTGAGACGGGTTTCACGGGTATTTTGATACTTGCCGAAATGTTGATCAAAGGTCTCTTTCCTTGGGACTCCTGTTATAACAGACGGTCGCCGTCTTCAGAGAAAGAGGACAATCCTTGGTGAGTACGATGCGAAACGAGTGACAAATCGGAGCTTGCCAGAATTTGGGGCAACGTATTTTCAGGTTTACACAAAGGAGAAGATAACGAGTATATTATGTTACTGATTTAATAAGGCGTACAATTATCGTTTACATTGACGTAAATTTTACTCGGATACGGAGAACACTTGTGTATGGTTTGTTAATGCGACGGTTTAGACGTTGCAGCAAACGCTTTAGTTGCACTATAACGAGTTTTTTAACGAAACTTGCGCGTGTTATTCTGTAGGTACTGTACGAACTACCCCTAGCGTAGCAGTTAATAGTAAGTCTTGAGGGGGAGAACCTCTTCGTAACAGCAACGTTACAATTCTGTCCTATAGGTCGTCAGACCCGTGCTCCGCAGGGCCGATATTCGTCGGATAGCAACAGTGGGGCAACGGTCTATGTGACTGCATTTCAAGGAATGTATCCGTGGGACCCATCGATAAGTCTGTATTCCCACACGGTAATCTGACCCGGTCTGCAGTGTTTCAAGTGTTTTGGACGACGGACTCACACCGAAGGCGAAGCGCAATAAAATTTAATCTTATACAATATTTATGAAAACGGTGAGAGCTCGGCTACATATGCAAGCCGTGAAATATCGATACTTAATCCTAAATAACGTTTCTTTGTGCGTTGGTCGCTTGATCACGTACGCAAGCCATGAGACGTAGCAATTTATATAAACGAAAAAATATGTAAGCACAAATTTTTATTTTTTCATTTATATTTGTTCTTATTCTATGGATATGAAAATAAAGTGTTTGCTCTTACTAAGGCAATTTATGCGGGTGGCTGAACAAAAGTTTGCCTAATCCTCTAAGGAGAGACATACTGGAGATTCAACGATTGAATTTTATATATCTGGGTTTCGAATAAAACAATCGAGGTGGTAAAGTGGACGAGCGGCAAATAGAATGAAGGAGAGAAAAAAGGAGATAAGTAGAGGGAGGAGAAAGAATAGGAAGTTTCGCAAGCCCGAATAACCATTAGTACGAGAAAGCTGAAAATGACCCTTGATCTCTTGCCTACGCTAACAACTGCGAACATAACTCTGTTACACTTTTGCTGAATATTCATCGGTCGAATTGGGTGGCGGGGGGGGGGCACATATTCATCGTTATCGCTCGTTAAATTCGAAAGCGAAATATTCCTCGATTGACGCCCGCTTTTTTTCACACTTGTGATGACACGACTGCAACGTGTAGAGATCTCGGCACTCAAGGACTTGTCTGCCGATATATACTTCTTTGTCTCTAGCGAAGGCTGAGAGCGTATAAAACAAATCTGGATGTCTCTCGTTCACGTGGTTTCGACGAGGCTTGTGAGTTTGCTTAGTTCCCTCAATCATTCGTATCTCGTCATCGATGAAACCGGGGCTTTATTCTAATCGCAAAAACCGAAATTTAAAAAACTAAACCGTTAAAACCGTCTGCCGCTCGATCAGCTTGTACGGGCTCGTTCTTTGTGTCTCAGCGAGTCACCAACCGCGGGAATGCTCGTTCACCTGGCAGACAGTTTTGATAATACACATATATGTAAGCACGTATATATAGTATTCAGTATATAAAAGAAGGGAAAAAATGCGAATACTTGTCCGAAAAATTAATAAAATAAACGCAGAATGAATCATTGGCGATTTCTTTTATCGCCGCTGGTAGACTCTTGGAAGTTTTCTTTTTTTTCCTTTAATGTTGGAGTTTGCATCGTTGGCATACGGTGAGATTTTTTGTTTCCATCGCTTCAAGGTTTTCTGGCTGACTTAAGCTACAAAAATCACGGATACGGTTTGACGTATCCTTATCAGAGATTTACGACTGCAATCTGCAAAAAAAGCTTTTGAACAATATTAAAAATAAAGAAAAGGGAAATAAATCGTTGCATTCCACCGACGCAAATTCGACGCTATTTTTTTCTTTACGTTTCTATCAAGTTTCCTGTCTTCAATTTCCATCAAACCTTAACCGTAGCGACATATGCGATTTCAGTGGAAAAATAGCTCGATTCGTGATTACAGAGTATGCCACATTGGTAATCGCCTAACCAACTATTGTGATTGCGCGGGTGTTGTGCAGCACTCGCGCGGCGAAGTGAAGCTGTGCCACGTGACATATACGTGCGAGAGTAATAATTAAAATGTTCAACCAGTGATTTCTCAGGGTTTCGTAATATTTAAGACAATTGAAAATCGTTAAGCTCTGCGTCCGTGAAATGTGCAGAGCCCGATGCTTTGTTTTTCCTAAAAAAATTAACCCTCTAACAATAAGAAAAAACGCTGTTATGTTACGCTCGAAAATTTGTAAGGTTATGTTAACCTCGTGCGCGCCTTTAAGTGGTGCGAACCTGGGTCAATACTCGGATGCATGACCGCTTAGCCGCGTTCCATTTTTTATCCTATCAAGTTTCCCATGGTGATGCAACTGAAACTCAGTAAAATATAGCCGTCTGAATCGACATAGATTTGCCACAGTTGCCCCGTGGCCCCGCAAAAAAAGGAAAAGAGGTTGTATCGTAAACGCTCGCACGGACATACCCAGAAATACCGGAAACACGGAAAAATGCTAATCGCTTTGCCCCACATCGATAGTATTCCGCAATTCAATTGAGTCAATTGAAACGATTAGCAAAAAAGTGTTTCCTTTACTACTTCGTTCAAGCTGGCTAACCGATTAATCATCGCATTGCTTTATCGCCGTACATTCGTCCAAGCATTCTCGCAACGAAAAAAAGAATGTTTAGCGACAATTGATTCACTGCCTCATTATTCCAGGGCCTGTGATTGTGGGAAATTGCAGAATATTACTTCGCGTGTAGACCGCACGTACGACCGTCGACTTCCTCCTTTGCAGTGAGAAACGTGAGAATGCTTGTTCGATGATAAAGGTCGATGAATTTATTGAACGAAGATAAAAGATAGTCTAGGATTTTTATCTATTATCCTCGATCAGGGGCAAGGGAAAATTACGAAATACTGAAGTCGCGTATTTCGCCATAAGCATAGTGTGGCTCATCGGTCGCGTTTGGTAAAAATCATGATTGTGAATTGCCCGATTAAACATTGTCGTAACTGTGAGAATATCGCCGAATTCATTATCATACGTTATTCGTCGATTGGCATACATTGTTCTTTTTTCGAGCTTCTTCTGCATAATTCCTTCGTCATTTAGGTTTCGGAGCAAAACAATAATTAGAAGCCAATTAGGGTTGGGCGAAGCGCATTCATATTTCATGAGACCGTTCATGCACATGCCTTCTACATATATTATATTTTAATAGGCGAAAACATAGCAGTTCGGAGAATAATTAAACCGGCAATCGAGCCAAACGGAAAAAAAAATCTTAGCTCACAGGCACCAGCTTTTTCATCTATTTGCTCGTTACAATCAATATCAAACGAACGCGGTGTTTGTCCTATCCAATGCAAATTTTCCACTCTGCAATTGAGCACATAATTCATTGTATTCCAACAATCTGTTTTAATTTTTGTCCCGCCAAATTGCCAATTACCATCATTATATGTGAGTGACGATTGAAAAGTACTTTGGTAACGTGACTATGAACGTTTTCGGTGTTTCATTATTGATGCTCCAATATGTATTCGTGCCATTAAAGCCGTATTCTAGTGTGAACACCCATTTTCAAGGTGATGTTCTGGACATCAAATTGAGGAACGGTTAAATCTAAAGTGTTATTATTTCACCGTTATATTTATACATTTTTAAAGTAACAAGTTGAATCTTTTAAAAGCATTTTATTCGAAATTGTACATGATATTTGATGTCGCACAGGGCATGTCGCGAAAAGTTTTATCGTCGGGCGTTGTTGTGATTGCGGCCGCCCTTGTAATCTGAAACAAACAATGTTTTTTTTATTATATTTTTTAAGAATGTGGAATCGTTCGGCCCTCTAATAAAAAAATTCAGGAAACCTTTACGAAATGGCGGCTTTTGAAAAAGAGTACTCTGATTTTTACAATAAAATGTTCACTTTTCGCGGTCCGGAGAAATAGTAATTATGAAGCAATAAAAAAGACGGAGCGATAGCCCGACATGTATTCTACATGTGTGCAAAATTGCAATTCGATCGGCCCTGAAGTTTCTGAGAAAAATACACGCCCGATTTGAAAAATGTTGTTTGAGAAAAACGTGCAACATCAAATATCATAAACAATTTCGAAAAAAAAGCTTTGAAAAAAATTTAAGACGTTACTTCAAACATGTATAAATAACTGGGAAACACTAACACTGGAGATTTGATCATTTCTCTAAATTTAGTTCCCAGAAAATCACCTCGTAAATGGATGTTCACACTAGAATATGGCCTTTTATAACATTTCTACATCTAAATGATTTTCTGGCTGTGCGTGACTGTAGAGTAGAAATACTATTAACACTTGATGTATTTTCGTGAAGTTTATTCGCGGTACATGTACGCGTTCTTTTTGTATGGACTGGGTGTGTTTTTTAAGAGGTTTAGTGGGAAAATGCCTCCGCACCGTAGCAAATAATTGCCGTGTGTCGGGCTTGCACCGACTCAAAACCTTTGCTCCTCTGCGGCTTTGTAAATTCTCCCGCGGTATGACCTCTAGGTATTACATCGCGGAAGAGGCCTTAGCCATAGCTCTTCCTGCAGTGTTGTCAGACGACCTTACGTCCCCCGTTCCACTCCAGATGGTATAAGTGGTTTCTTCCTCGCGCGTTCTGCACGTCGCAACTCCTTCATTGCTGCGGCAGCATAAGCCGATACCACTGTCCATGCGTCTGCTGACCTCAGCATCAACTCTACCAGGTTGTCCGGGGGGATGCGTGTCGCCAGGTGATCCTCGACTATCGCGTGGGAGACATTGAATCGAGGGCATTGGAACAATGCATGTTCAGTGTTCTCCGCAACTGCTACATATGCTGGGCAGACCGGGGAATCTTCATAATTAAACTTATAGAGATAAGTCCAGAAGCAGCCATGTCCTGAGATCACTTGAGTGAAATAATAGTTGAGCTCCCCGTGTAGGCGGTTCACCCATATCTCCACATTCGGGATTAGTCGGTGTGTCCACCTTCCCTTGGTAGAGGCATCCCACATCATCTGCCACTGGTTGAGACTGGTTGCTCTCGCTTCGGTCCTTGCATAGCTGGGGTTTCTAGCTCCCTTCTGCTGGTACATCGATCTACGCTCCTCGGCGAGCACCTCAATGGGCAGCATTCCCGCGACGTTGATAGCGTCCCCGGAGACAGTGCGAAATGCACAGGCTACCCTCAAGGCGCTGACGCGATACGCTGCACCCGTCCTGCGGTACTCCTGTATTTTCAGTGCATCAGCCCATATGAGTACGCTATAGGTGAGCACTGAAGTCGTCACTGATGGCAGCAGTTTTCTCTTTAAGGGGCTATACCAATGTGACACCTTAAAAAAATCGATTTTTTTGCCTGTTTTGACAGTTTATACTTTCAAGAATATCATTATTATCTATATCATTCATATCAATATCATTTTATCTTGCAAAAATCGATAGTTAAATCTGTAAACGCGTTTTTCTCGAAATGAGATTTCTCAAATTTGCTGACATTGGAACTCAAAGAGCAATTATCCGACTGACTTGAAGTTTGAACTGAGTACTCTTGAATATATTTACTCTGCAATGACGTAGGATGAAAATTGACGATTTGGCATTGGGAAAAAACGACCATTTTATAGGCAAGAAAACAGACTTTTTTCATAACTACGCCATTTTGTTAGATTTTTCGAAAATTCTACGTCATTGTAGAGGAAATACCTTCCAGTTTAACGACATTTGTTCCTTTTTCGGTTTCAGCTACTCAATCAGCCCGAATCACGTCAGCAGTGGAGGAACTTTTTTTTGCGCCTCCAAAGGCAGCGCATAAGTCGCTTGGAGCTCAATATTTTCTATGAAAAAAATGATGTAATATTGGTCAAAAATAGCCAAATATATTCTTAATTTTCCGAAATATTAAATTGGGTACTTTTCTTCCAAAAAATTCCCGAAAATCACCCAAATTTTCAGCGTTCACACTGGTATAGCCCCTTAAAGTTCAGCCTCGCGTCGAGAATCACACCCTGGGACCGAATGAACGATTGGGATGTGATACCGGCGTTTCCAACCCTGAGCATCACCGTTCTGCTGGATACGAGGAGTACTTCTGTTTTATGGGCTGCAAGCTGCAGTCCAACAGAAGACATCCATTCCTTTATCTTTCCGGCAGTATCCAGCATACAGAGTGGACGATCTTATTTCGTCTTATTTCGTCTATAGTATCTTATTTCACTAAGATACTATATAACTCTATAAAATGACATATTTTTTAAATATAATTTTGCGATTATTCAAAGGGAACGAAAACTTTTGACCGGTACTACACACACACACACACATACACAGACGCGTGCGCGCACACTCACACACACACACACATACATATATATTGGAACGTTGAATACGTTCTCGCTGTTTTCCAACATATGGCGTTACCAGAACTGCGCGCGTGTAGTTTAAGATGGTAACGCATCTATGAAGAAGTACTACGAGCAAGCTTGAAATTCAGTGTATGTCATTTCGCCGAAATGTAAACAACCTTTTCTCTCATTGTGCTAAACGTGTGAAATTTTGTGCCAAACGAATAAGTATTTTCGGGGAATTTTACTGCACTACTCCATTTTTAAAAACCTGCAGCTAAAGCACACAGAATTCTTGTTGAGACTCACGGCGACCATGCTCTATCGGAAACAACATGCACATATTGGTTTAAACGCTTCAAAAATAATGATTTTGATGTTTTGATTATGAACGGCGTCTTTTCACGTGTGAACAGCTGCTTTAACGGCAGAAAAGGAAAAGGTTTTTGCATCGTATCGTGACTGGCGATGAAAAATGGATACACTTCGATAACCCTAAGCGTAAAAAATCGTGGGGTAAACCCGCCCATGCATCAACATCGTCGGCAAGGCATCCATGGTTCCAAGCGTCTGCTCGGCGTTTGGTGGGATCAGCTGGGTGTAATGTATTATGAGCCGCTCACACCGAACGAAACCATCATGGAAGATCGCTATTGCCTACAATTGATACGTTTGAGCCGAGGATTGAAGTACAAACGGCCGCTATACGAGCAGAGACACGACAAAGTGATTTTGCAGCTTGACACCGCTCGGCCACATGTTGCGAAACCGGTGAAAACCTACTTGGAAACGCTTAAGGGGCCAGTCCACTTTGGAGGCACGAAAAAAGGCTATTTTGGCGATTTTTTTTCTCAGGATCTTATAAAAGATATGAATATAAAAGTTGTTGGGTTTGATAAATAAAGTCTTGAAATAAATTAAAAAAAAAATTATTCATTTTTAAGTACAAAAACTATAGTGTAACGTAACGCCTTAAAAATAGGTGGGCTAGATAACTCCATCACAATTCGGCAAAGGCTTGTCTGAAACAAAAAAATCAAAATCCATTAGATTCAGTATGACACCATCTATAAAATGACCCTCGGATATAAAGTTTTATCAAAAATTAAAAAAATGGCAGATGAAAAACGAAAAAAAGTTTAAAAAAGGCGCATTTTTTTCGTAGGTTTGCGCAAAAAAAGAGTAAACATCAAAATTTTAAAACCATCGAGGGTCATCTTGTTGCGAATCATGTTTACAAGATGTGGTTCAAATTTCAAGAGAATCGATTTATTGGTTTTAGAGATACGATGGAGCTAGATTTTGAAAACGTTGTTTCGTGAAAAACGCGTTTGAAGTTTATACTATGAAAAACTCTTACCTAAACTCAATCCCCAATTCCTGCACCGTACAAAATCCCTTCTGATTGCTCATCATCGTCGGAAGAAATTATCAAAGTGGACTGGTACCTGAAATGGGAAGTCCTACCCCACCCGTCGTATTCACCCGACCTTGCGCCTTCCGATGATCAATTGTTCCCATCGATGTCACATAGCCTGGCTGAGCAGCACTTCCATTCCTATGAAGATGCCAAAAAATGGGTCAACTCTTGGATAGCCTCAAAAGACGTGTCGTTTTTCCGACGTGGAATTAAAATGCTGCCAGAAAGAAGGGAAAAAGTAGTGGCCAACAATGAACAATGCTTTCAGTGACATGTTCTTTTTACAAATTTTAAAAAATGAAGCATCAATTTTCACGAAAAAAAACAGCGAGAACTTATTCAACATTCCAATATATATAATAGGAAACATTTATTTTTCAGTGGATCGGATGTGCAATTTTTTTGTTACATCAATTAAATCTAAAAAAAATGAAACGAACAAAGAAATCGAACAGGATCCAGAAAACGAATGAATATATACTTATTTGCTGACTCCTGTCCAAATTGTCTGTTTGTTTTTGTTTTTTGTTTTACACTTCATTGATGTAGTGAAAAATGCACATTTGATACACTGAAAAAGAAAAGTTTCACAATTTATTGCTTGTAGATAGGCGGTACAAAGTAACCTCCGTTTCCGAGTTAATTCTCGTTCAGACGATTCAACTGTTTGGTCAATCTTGAGCTCCAACAGTTTCATTGTATACGAACTTCGAAATTGTAGCCGAGATATGCGTGAATCCTCTTGTCGTTAAATTTAGAATGTATATTTTATCGCTTCGTCCTCACTATTTGGATATTCAAGAATTCCATTGGCAACTTACAAGAAACTTGTCAAGTTTTATGTAAAGAAATACTTTAACTGCTAATTAATAACGTAAATAATAGTACCATAATAATGATGATAATGACATAATAATGTTTTTAGTAATATTATATTACATCATGGACTATATATAAGTATTTTAATCTACGAAAATAATAATAACAATAAGAACAATATCCATACAATGATAAGAATAACAACAAACTGTCAAAACTTTCATATGAAAAACACCAAAGAAAACTTCAAAATCTTAGATTTCAACGTACCAACAACATACATCAACATATTTTCAACCACGAAGAATTTTTAAAAACAATATCGTCACAAACACATATAGACCAAAACAACACACATTACCTAAACTATCAAAACACAAATCAAACAACACAAAATCACAATATCTTATGCTCAACACTGAATAATACACAACATTACGCAAATAATAAGCTACCCACCGATCCTCTGAACAACATAAATTCAACAATCACATTAAACAAAACCAAAGATTGGCACATAAATCTATCCAACATCGACATTCCGCTACACATTTTAACATTCTTGTCTCTAGGTGAAAAATTTTGTTTTCCCTACCTCAAACCCTCAAACATAAAAACTCACATCCACAAATCAATCTCCGAACTAGAAGCCAAACTGGAATTTTTACTTGACAAACCTAGACAATTAGAAATTAGAACCAGATTCAATAAAATTCTAAACAAGATAAATATTCCAATATCATTTTCCAACACTAATCAAATCATAAAACACACATTCTCATTCTTAAAAAACAACCCTCAACTTTTGGTTACAAGAGTAGACAAAGGAAACTCAACAGTCATTCTGGAAAAATCAGATTACATTAATAAAACTCATGACTTACTCGCAGACTCCACAATTTACAAAGTAACAAATAAAAACCCCATGAACACACTACAAAAAGGCATCAACAATATTCTCTCCAGATGGAAAACCCTGAAAATCATTGACGAGACGAAGTACAAATATCTAAAAGCTGAAAATTGCAACCTATCCTGTCTATATTGCTTACCCAAAATTCACAAAAACAACTATCCACTTTGTCCAATAGTATCATCTATAAATAGTCCAACACACAAACTAGCTGAATTCATACAATCAAAACTCTCCAAATTAATCAGTGCGACCAATTCACACGTCAAAGATAGGCTCACCTAAAACACTCACTCTCTAACATCTCAATCCCATTCAACTACAAATTAGTCTCATTTGACGTCGTTTCTCTCTACACCAACATCCCATTACAACTAGTTATTCAAAGCCTACAAAAACGATCAAACTTATTCTCAAAAACATTTCCTTTACATGAAATAATCAAAGCAATAGAATACATCATGTTCTCAACATTTTTCACGTTCCCAAATAAAATCTACCAACAAATCTCAGGATTACCTATGGGTTCACCTCTAGCTCCAATACTATCCAACATCGTCATGATAGATCTCGAAACAAATTGTCTGGAAAAATTAAAGTTCTCATTATCATTATATAAACGATACGTTGATGATATTATTATTGCTCTACCAATAAACGAAATTGAATCCACCAAATTGATCTTTAACTCTTACAATCCCAAACTACAATTCACATCCGAAAACGAAATAGACAACAAATTTCGTTCCTAGACCTACTTTTAATCCACAAACAAAACTCAATTATCACAAATTGGTATAGGAAACCAACCTGGTCAGGCAGATTCATAAATTTTTTCTCACACCACCCACTCTCTCAAAAAAGCTATAATCTACATGCTAGTTGACAGAGCAATAAAACTATCTCACCCGTCATTCCACAAAGAAAATTTAAAACTCATCAGTAATACAATGACAAAAAATTGCTACCCAATCTCTTTCACCGAAAAAATAATAAAACATCGTCTCTCCATAATCAACAATAAAAAAACCAATAACAACAATTTTGATTCTTCCAGAATAATAAACCTACCCTAAACAAAACACATACACCATCAACTAATTCGTCTCTTCCAACAATACAACATAACACTGGTCACAAACAACAAACACAACATCTCATCAATCATTGGATCCACCAAAGACAAAATAACCAACAACCGAAAATCCAACATAGTTTACCAAATTGACTGTAAAGACTGCAACGCCACATACATTGGCCAAACTGAAAGATACCCCGAAACTAGAGTAAAAGAACACAAAAATAGCCTAAAACACACCACCACAATACACACAGCTTTAGCACAACACGCAATAGAACAAAAACACAATTTTCAATTTGACAACGTAAAAATTCTAAACAATGAGAACTGGCTTAAAAAAAGACTAATCTTAGAAATGATTAAAATTAAGGCACACTCCAACGCTATAAATTTTAGAACTGACATCCAAAAACTAAGCTCAATTTACAACTCTCTATAATATAATTACTAAAACATTTTACAGCATTCACCTCACATAATAATTTAAAAATTATTGACACTATAAACTAATGAATACACTGACATGATAAACTCATTTTTAATGATATTATCACTAATCTTAAATATCCCTTACCTGACACATCTATTTTATTTTCCTTGACACGTCACTGCCTAAATGATCTCCCTCCCCCGATTCACCGTACAGAGACTCGAATAATCTTTAGAAAATTACACACCTCTCAGTTTCTCTCGAACCCTTGTTGACCACAAAACTCGACATGTAGGGGAATAAATATTGTAAATTTTGAGTTTTTGCTCATTTAGAAAGGAAAACAAATTCTTAAAAACTATTCTCAATAGGTAATTATCATATTCCTAAGATTATGTAAGATTTTCACTTACAATGCACAAAACTCCTTTATAATTAATTATCCGTTACAGACAAGGGGAAAAAAATCGCCGATAAACGAGAATACCTTATCGATTGAGTACTTTCCCACCAAATATTATTTACATCCATAAATAATGTTTCTACAAAACAACCTTCCTAATATCTGCAAAAACTTAAAATATCAGCAATATCGAGGTTAGTTATATCACACATTTCATCTCTTTATTATTTCATAATAGAATAACCCCCTCTCTCACACTTCACACATTTCAAACACTTTTACATAAAAATAAATAACTCAATAGACAACATTTTTCATACTATATTAACATAACTATAACCAAAACACAACTAACAGAATTGTTATACTAAACGACATAAAACGCATATAACGGAACCATGACCAAAAACACTCTTATATATATTTTTGTCAAACATTATTGTAATAATTTAAAAAAAAATGTGTACCACAATCTATTCAGAATAACATAACTCCTGAAGAGGACCCGAACCGCGGGCCGAAACGTAAAGAAAAACATCCTCTAGTTCCATTGACTTTGGAATAACCTTCATTGGCCGGGCCGAAGCCGAATCCACACGATCAACTTGTCATCTACACGGCCCCACACGTCTCTGACTCATGATAATAATAAGGGCAAACTTCCGAAAGTATAAACCGTAAGGGCTACATTTTTGTACTAAGCTTTTCTTCGTCTAAAATATGAACATCCTTGAAGGATTTCTAGCCACGCGGCCCTGTTCACCTCCTACCATCCCTCAAAACTTCAACCGGTCCGTCATCATCAAAAATATTCATTTTGACGATAAACTCACCTCCGTCATCATCGAAAATATTCATTTTGACGAGAAACATTTTAGATTGAACAACACACGCCTTCGCGGAGCCCCATTAGAGAGGCTGAGTGCACTTTTAACGAAATCCCAAAACAATGGCTGTTCAAAACGAAAGATATAGTTTGTGAAATAATCATTTTCAGGTTTTTATTTACCGATTGTTATTGTTCCTTGTATCGTTACTTTTTCGAATTCTCCATTGGGTCTTTTCGCAAAAACACTTTCTTGAATAACAACGCTTAATTTATTTTATTCATCTATAAACTGGATCTGTGTCCAATTTTTTAAAGCGAAGACGCTACAAAAAAGTGGGATGACAATATCTATGATAGCTATAAATTTATGTGCTGGGGAGAGGGTGTCCACGAAATAGTTTTAATTATTCCGCAGTCTAAAATAACGACTAAAAAAGACCAACCCGGCCAGGTTCTCTTTTAACCAAAGCCAAAGCCGAAACAGGACCTCGAAAATTGGCCTCTGTATGATCTGTTCAGACCATTTGTGAAATTGCAACGCTATTTTCCGTTATAATAAAAAAAAAGTCTTGCATTTATGTTAAGAATGTTTGTAAAATTAACACGAAACAATTTTTGTGGTTAGTATTATCCTTTGGTTTATTTCAGCAACATTCACAATTCGATCATCCGGCTTTTTTACCTTCCGTTTGTCGCTAGATATATTTGTGCGTGCACGCACGAACGTCGTACCCTACGACAAACGTGACACACATGTAAACACTCGAAGGCAATGACTCCGCATCGTACGTGTCTTTTTGGCGGCATTCGTTGAATTGAGAAATTAAAAAAGAAACAAAATTAGGATGGATAACACTTGTCACTTGGCGGTCAAGCACTCGATCAGCCTTCCTCGGTATTCTCCGTCACATTGCGTACGATACCCGCATAAAAAATATCAAACAGCACGTCTGCGAATTACATTTCTGCGTTAATTACCCGTCCTTCCTGCAATAAAAAAAAACCTTCACCAATTCAATAATAATGTAAATGATCAATTCCTTTTTTCGATAATTTTTTTTACCAACATAAAGCATGCAATATTATTACTAATTTCGGTATGCGTAAACAAAAAAAAACAAAAATAAACATTATTTCACAACGCGTTTTGTGTATATATATTTGAGGGAAAGCGAGCAAAAAGGGAGAGCCAATGAGAGAAGTTGGTCGTATAATTCACTAGAGCAACTTCTTTCTCGATCAGCTCTCACGTACGCATTGTCCTTGGCATATTTCCGAGCAATCTTTTTAAAGATTGAACCGAGTCCTGCCGTTTGTATACCTCTCTCTTTTTCTCCCATGAGTCTTGCCTTTTTTGTTTTCATCGCTTTTCGTCTCGATTTACACGGATTTTTAACTTGTATTATTCAAAAAATCTGTATACCGGTATTTTTTCAGGCGTCTCGGCTCCTGCACGTACTTGAATGTATACATATGCGCGTGTATATAAACCCAATTAATTTACTAGACGACCTTGATGGTCGTTTTTCTACGTATTACTTATCTCACCTCCTCCCCTGCGTTTCCCGGCGATGCTATTTTTTTTTTGTATTTTGAATAAACATATTTACAACGCTTGAACAAAAAACGACGAAAAATGAAGCGATTTTCTTTCTTTTTGCAGTCGCAGATATTGGAATAATATCGCTTGTAAAATGAGTCTACCGTGTTCGAGAAAGCATTCTTGCAGATAAACGGTTCTTCGAAGAAAAGAAATCACTATCGATAGAGCGGAATGGTTTGCATTTTTCAAAATTCTTTTTTGTAGCAAATTACTCACGTCCATCGTTGTTTAATTATGCCTAGACCTTGAACTATCGGCGCTTTTTCTATTACCGGCATTGTTACGATATTAACAAATTGTAATATCAGAATACCGGTATTAAGATATTTTCCGATATTTATGGGAAACCTTGAATAAAAACGTTAGAAGCTTGAAAGTGAAGATGGAAATTATGGAAATAATAGTGTACAGCTAAGTGAAACCACAGTATTTATATAAAATCACCGTCTTTTATTGAGATCGTCATTTATTTTACATTTTTAAACGCACTCTACCATGTTCTTAAATATATTCAACCCAACATAAAATGAACCAACAAAAAATAGCAACTTTTATGCAAATCGAATAAGTGGTAACGAGCAAAATTGAAATTAGGAAGTTTTATGCAAGTCAGTGTAGTCGTAGCTACCAGAATGCAAACAAATGGCAAAGCCCGAGTAGAAATTGAACTAGCCGGTCTGAGTTGCGTGCTCGTGACTGGCTCGGCGAATTGATCTTATACGAACTACCTAATGGTTGCCGCACTATGAGTTAGTAATATTCTGAATGTTTTGTTATCGAGTCCTTGTCTAGTCGCTGCCCGGTCGATCTTGGTCACAAATGACAAAGTGAGGTAGTGTGACTACGTGTCGTTCTATCGAGCGAATGACTCATGGCTGGCTAGCCGACTTAAGTTTCAGAGGGCGTTGCAGAAGAAAAAAAATCGATTCGAGCGAATTGCTCATGACTGGCTAAGCAACTTGAGTTACAGATGGCGTTAAAAATAAAAAAATTCTCAAGTAGGTATTTCGCCATGACCTAGCCAACACTAGCTAACTGCGGCTATCCACCCCTTGGTTAGTCACCGCTCAACCGATCTTGGTACAAATGACAAAGTGTGGTTATGTGATTACCAAGGGAAGGTCTGCTACTCGGCATCACCGATTTCGTCCGGATTCACAGTATGTGTAGGGAATGACTAGAAATGAAAGTGACGCAAGTGGGAGCTCCGGATAGCTAAGCGTTTTGGAAATTAATTTTTTATCGCGTATCGGTCAGTACATAAGTCTTTTATGTTAAGGGGCTATACCAGTGTGAACGCTGAAAATTTGGGCGATTTTCGGGATTTTTTTTAAAGAAAAGTACTCAATTAAATGTTTCGGAAAATTACTAATATATTTGGTTATATTTGACCTATATTACATATTTTTTTCATAGAAAAATATTGAGATCCAAGCGACCTTTGGAGGCGCCAAAAAAAAGTTCCTCCACTGCTGACATGATTCCGGCCGATTGAGGATAAATAAGTTGACGCCTAGGAAATATTTAATATGGATAATAATATTCTAAGGCTGTTAAACGTAGTAGAAAAAAAACAACTAACTTAAATGGAAATAACGACAATTATAATGATATTTTTATTTTTTAACTCTTACTAACCGAAATATCGGTATTATTCAAGTCCAATATCGGATTTTTGGTTCGATATTCTGGTTTTTCGATATTATCGAAAACCGGTATCAATGCTCTAGTTATGTCTCCTATTGATTTTTTGCATTCTTTCGAAAAGCCGTGAAGGAAAATGTATTTTTTTTTGTGTTTTCGGCGTTTCCTCAATTTGCTAAAAAGTTACGAATGTTGGCATGTACCACGAAAAGTAGGAACGTGGAAAAAGTTACGGCACTAGTAACGCGAGTGAAAGAGGGCAAAACAAAAAATATAAAATATGAAAATGCATACGTCATGAAACTGTTGTGTTACATCGAAGCGCCTTCGAGAACGTACGATCAAGCGCGCAGTAGAGTTCGTCGATCGTCACCCCCAAATCGATGCTCGCAGGAGGGGCGGCAAAATATCGGTACAGTCTCGTAACGCAAATATACTTTACAGCTCGGTCACAACTAGGTTGTATATATATGCAGGCGAAAAGGATTCTTAAACGTCTCCCTAAAAATATACATTCCATTCAGAATTGTTACTTAAAAATCTATTTTTGACTACACACTAACATCAAATAAATTTCATCTAGAAAACTAAAAGTACGTGTGCATTTGTGAAAAAAAGCCCGGCGGGGAAACAGACTCCACCGACCAGTGAACGGACGAAAGCTGATGTATATTTAAAATAAGTACAGAATATGAATTGTCGGTAAAAACTCGAAGCACTATAATTGAGAAAAGAAATCACAGCTGTCGTTGAAACCGATTTCTCAGTTTAATAGCGAATTTTAATGCCACACGGAATTTTTGTATTTTGTGGTATTTGCGCACTCCACAACCTAGGTACAGCTGTGCATAATAGGTGTTCTAAAGGCGAAAACGATAATTTGTATGACTTTTGAGGGTAAGTATTACTTTCATTACTTAAGGATGAAAGGTTCTGCCTTGTTGGGCTAAAAAATGTTCGATTTTTTACCGATTGTTTATGCCGAAAGTATTATATATAGAATGTTAATATTTGGTATGGTGACTAAGCGGTCTTTATTGAACATCAAAATATTTTTTAAAGTTTGACAAAACATGGTGGTGGCAGTTGGCGGAGCCACGTATATCGGTGCGCGGGCGATGACATTGTTCGCTTACGGAAGTCCTAAGTCCCAGACAGGTCATCTGAAGAAAAAAAAAACATAATTTTACTTTGTACAATATTGTGCATAAGTTTACCTATAATCAAGAAGAAAAATTGAAAAATAAAAAAATAGTCAGCGAGCGGAAGGAGGTTTGTTTTTTTCCCAAAAAAATTCGGTTTTTTGCTCACTATTTTTTTATTTTTCTTCTTGATTGTAGGATAACTTCTATATACATATATAGATAACTTATACACAATATTGTACAAATAAAAAATATGTGTGATTTTTTTTGCTTCAGACCACCTGTTCGGGACTTAGGACTTCCGCAAGCAAAGAATTTCATCGCCCGCGCACCGACATACGTGGCTCCTCCCACTCCCACCACCATGTTTTGTCAAACTAAAAAATATTTTGATGTTCGATAAAGATCGCTTAGTCAACATACCAAATATCAACATCCTATATTTAATACTTTTCGCATAAAAAATTCGTGAAAAATCGAACATTTTTTGGCCCAACAAGGCAGAACCTGCCCTTAAAATAGAATCAATCTTTTATATATGCCAATTTTTTAAAATAAATTAATAATAATGGGCCAGAATTAGACATGGTCATTTAGTAGTGCAGTGTTCTAAGCTCTTTCCAGGGAATGGACATACGGACTCTGTTCTAATAATTCTCAAAGCAAAGAAAAAAAATTCCGCTTATCTGCAAAAAATTGTAAAAATAATTACTGTTAAGACATCACAATGTACATTGCATTGAAGATTGTCATAAAATCATGTCATTCGTTTTTTTTTTATTTTGACAAAATTTAATTTTCTATTTCTCGGTCGAAATAAACTTTGGTATTTTTGTAAGAACATCACGTCAAGATGCAAAAAAGCTTTGTGTATTTTCTACGAAATCGTTATAACAAATATAATATTCATATGTATAAACCGACACGGGTAGACGGGCGGTCAGGGTTCGGCTCCAGCGGTACTCCGAGCCATTGTACATGGTCAATACTCGAAACGGTGACCACTTAGCCGTGCTCCGGCTGGCGCATGAACCAGTGAGCGGTAGGCCAATACTTCGGATACCTGGGCGTAGATACTTGAGTTAAAGTTTGTGCACCAGAACATCATCAGAATATAGCTCGCCTCTACCGGTACGGGTTTTCCACAGTTTCTTCGTATTCTCGGCAAATGCGATATAGATGACTGTAGACGCAACGGAACGTTAGATTAGATTAACGAAGTGGTATGGAGTGATAGGAAAAGCGTTCAATTGGGAAGGGTAAAACGTAAGAACCCGCAAGCGTATACATTGGAACTTTGGAATTAGGGGGCATCCATTAATTACGTGAGGTGATTTTGGCGATTTTTCGACCCCCCCCCCCCCTCTCCCCCTGGTGAGATGTGAGATTTTGCTCGGCCCCCTCCCCCCACCCCTAATCTCACGTGAGATTTTTCAACATGCATACGTTTACGGAAAATAAATTATAGTAGAAGTAACTGCAGTTGTAGTACCATTTACTCCACCATGTAAAGTAGCAGGGAGACTCTCCCTACGTGATAAAAATTACGTGATTACTAAAATTACCAAAATGACTAAAATTACGTGATATTTTCCGAAGCCCCCCTCTCCCCCACGTGAGATTGGGTGAGATTTCGCTCGACCCCCCCCCCCTAAACGCCTCACGTAATTAATGGACGCCCCCTTAGTAGAGACTTTAAGGCAGGATTCTACTTTGAAACTTTGAAAATTTTTTTTTTTTTACATTTTTCGAAAGTAAATATGTTCAAGAACGTTTGGTCAAAATTTTATAAAGTTCCAAGCAGTCTAACTATCCTTTTTCGCCTTTCGAACGCACCTACCTGAGCGCGCTATTGTGACCCGCCCGGCGCGCGGCCCGGATCAGCCGTCTACCTGGCTTTGTTCGCTAAGACAGATGTTCCTCTATCGTAAACTGTTATACCTATATATGCTTATTAACCAAAGTACATACCTTTGCTTCTCTATATTACCCTTCCTTTATAATTTTCCCTTCGCTTTATAATTCCGGAGTGGAGAATCATTCGTGATTTGGAGTTCGAACGTGAAGCATCTATCTGTTCGCAATGAATACGAAGAAAGTGTATCGTGCACAGAAAAGTTCTAGTCGTCCATCTAGAACTAGAAAACGTTCTTTTCACGGAAACAGATTTACTGACGAAGGAAGTACGAGCAACACGAGTTCGTCAGCAGCAAAATTTAAAAAATCGAACGATCCGAGTTTTTATGTGAAAGTTGATAATACTGGTGGTTATTATTTTATTCATTTTTTCTCCGTGTTCTCAATGCTCTCACAGTGGGCTCCTGCTCTTGCTAGTGACGTACAAGAGGTGCTGAAGCCGATCTACGAAGATCTAACAAAAACGGAATTACTGGAGAGATGTTTGGGTGGAAACACTCAAAATAACAACGAATGTTTCAACTCTACAGTTTGGGCTATGGCACCGAAACATGTCTTTAATGGCAAAAAAATCGTCAAAATTGCCTCACTGCTGCCTGCGTTTTTAATGAAGGATTCAGCCCAGTTTTAAAAATAATGGAAGTCATGGGCATTACAATCGGCCCAACCGTCATGCAGTTCGCCACTATGCGCGACCAACATCGCATCGTTCGAGCGAACCGCCGCTCGACTGAGGCTTCTAAGGAGGGCAGAATTTAAAAAAAAGGCTAAATTGGATGAAAACACCCACCTGGAACACGTCGAAGGCATATTATATGGCCCAGGCATCGCTGATTGAGGGTAAGATAATTTTTTCTACGATTTATCACTCACCAAAACTTTAAACGCGTTTTTCTCGAAACGACATTTTCAAGTACCGTGGTCGTGATAACTCAAAAAGTACTGAACCGATCCTTATGAAATTTGGAACACATATTCTATATGTGTGTACCAACCGACCTAACTACAATCAACTTAAAATTTTGATTAGAACTATTTTTTATTGCAAAAAAAGACCCAAAAAGAACGATTTTTTTTCGTATTTTAGCCGCCATTTTGTTAATTTTGCACGTATATAAAATATTCTAGTTAGGTCGGTTCCTGAAGACATACTGAACATGAAACTATTTGATTTTTTTGTTTCAGACCATCCGTCGGGAAGATTTCACGACCACGGTAACGGTACCTGCTTTTCGAGGCGTTGGCTTTAAACATATTTTACGTGTACAAAAAATGAATAAAATACATTTAAATTTTTTTTTATGTACTTAAAGAGTGTATTTATTGAACAGTTTAAACCCCATATCGATATCTTTTATAGTATTCTCAGAAAAAATTCACGAAAATAGCGTTTTTTTCGTGGTTTCAAAGTAGAATCCTGCCTTAATACTCATATGTATAAGAATATTATAATTTTCGTGCAACACAGTCATCTCCAAATCTTGCATTCACTAAAAATAAATAATTAATCGTTATCCTTTACAGCGTTCATTTACACTACCCGTCCGTTTACGGGCGGTCGAGTGTCCATTTACTGGTAGTTTTATCCATTCACTGATGATTTAGTCATTACGCTACTTATTTATTAATTCCTCTGATATTATGTGTTGCAATTACTTCTAATTTTCTTTACCATCAGAATAACACCTTTTGTTAGCTATAGTGATTAAAACATTTGTTTTAATATTTTCATTACAGTCCATCTAAATCCTAGAGTGTCGTTATTCGTCCATTCGCTGGTCGGTTTACTCTATAAGCTCGCGACGATGCCGTTCTCTACTTCCGTAGACGATGTCTACGGAAGGGCGCGCATTCGAGTACGCAACCTCGACTCTTAAGCGCTTTTAACGAGAAACGCAAAATGCGAAATTAATCTCGCAGCTCGGCCGTAAAAGTAGGGTCTCTGTGCTTAGGTATGTGTGTTTACGGTCCATTCACGATAATTCGCAATTACTGCATCGTGGTCGCACCAATTGCGATAATGAACGAGTGCAAAAAAGAATACCCTTTCTTGTGGCCCCAATTGCTGAAGTCGAATAACATTTTGGTAAAATACGGTTTTTACGTATTCATCGATTGAATGCAAGAATTCGTTTTTCTTATTATTTCATTTTTATCATTATCGACAAGTTTCTTATCTATAGTTAGGTTGTAGGTAATTAATAAGGATTCTAAAAAAACGTTTGAGTACTTTTTTTATTACCAACGTATCTTCATATGCGATTGCGAGCGTCTAAGATCCACCCCCGCTCCTTTTACTTTTACGCTCCATTTGTCCCTTCAGTATTTTGCGTTTCTGGGAGACCTGCAACGTGTTGCCCATAGCTACTCGATTCATAGCAACCTACTGTAGCGCATTTGCATGAGGGCATACACAAACTACGGAAAAACCTGTTCCAATACAGGGGGCTTGACTATTTTTTTGACTTTCAGTTGTACTAACCTCGGAAAGTCAGTAAAACTGCCTCCCGGCCAGTACTGGATGCGCGCACGTGCACGCGGCTATTCAATCACCAATCGATATATTCGTCCAGGCCTAACACTACTTAACGTGTAGATAGCATGAAAACGTGTAATAGAAATAAAAAAGTACTGAGAGTATACGAAAAGGTGAAAAAGATGCTGTGGTTATTCAATTTATTTTTTAAAATCACTGACTTCCCTGAAAGAAAATGGATCGTTTGACCAATGATTCTCGAGGCACTTTTCACTTGCCAAGCGTTCGAATTAAAGAAATATCTCACGGCTGTATAATATTTCTGACGTAGCCATGACCTAGCTTTCTCAGCTAGTCACTGAGACCAAAAAATTAGGTGATGACTAAATTTAAAAAAAATTGCATCTATATATATATACTTTTTCGTATTTTTTTTGCACATTATTTACATCATTGCACCCCTTAACGATATTCTTCGTTGTCCATTAATTACGGTTGCGGCATTTGCACTGTATATATATTAATGGCTCAATTTTAAATTATATCACACAAACGCTTACGCCGTAACGTGGTTTCGATCCCGGAACCTGTGGGTAATGAGTTGTGACGTTGTCCACTGAGCCAGTTCTTCTTGTTTAATTTCTGAATTTTCGTATTGTCTACATATGTTACACTACACAATGTTAGATTGTCTGGATAACAAAACATTCACAATATTACTAGCTCATAGCGACCCAACTATTGGTCACTTCGTATGAGCTTAATTAAGCGGGCCAGTTACTATGCCGTAACTCAGACAGGCTAGCACAATTTCTACTCGGGTAGTCACATAACCGAACTTTGTTATATGTGACCAAGATCTGCTGGGCAGTGACTAGCTCTGGGGTGCATAGCGGCAGTTAGCTAGCGCTGGCAGGTGATGGCGACAAACCAAAGTGTGGTTGCGAACTGACCAATGTTCGTATGCGCTCAGTTGGGCGAGTGAGTTACTAGGTCGTAACTCAGACAAGCTAGCACAATTTCTACTCGGGTAGCTGTTTGGGATACTTCGAGATTTTGAACCCCCATAATATTTTTGTATATCATTTTTAAGACCTTTAGACACCTTTTAATGCAAACATTTCCTGGCGCCATTTTTCCAAAAACTCAACAACAAAACGGTGTTGAAAGTTTATAAAATTCGTTATTTGTGGACGGGTTAATTTATCTGCTTGTAAATCGTAAACTAGTTAGAAATTCGGTTTTACGTTTGGGCACGACATTCTTGAGATGTTGTAGAATTAAAATATAATAGAGAAAACCATCGAGGAAGAGTCGTCGATCTGGTGTGGTCAGGAGCGGGGACCAGGGAGAGGGTCGAGAGATGCCTGAGCGAGGGGGTGAGCAGGAAAAAGGATCAGGGGGTGCAAGGGGACTAGACCAAAGGATACAAATGTGGGTATTGAGAGAGAGAAGTATTGGTATAATAAACAGATGGGGGGGGGGGGGGGACGAAGGAGCCGTGGGCTAGACTGCGATGCGGAAACGTAGGGAAAGTTGGGAAAAAGGGATATGACAGCTGGTCATGTGGAATTTGCGGAGAGGAAGTCGAAAATCTGGAACAAATATGGAGATGCGAGGTGGCGAGAGGAAAGATAAGAGAAGAATGGGTTAGGGGGGTAGATGACTGGAGAGGAGGAAGAGAAGGCGAGGCGTTAGAGGAGTGGACCAAACAAACTTTAAGGGGGGAACTGGTGCTGGGGATTTGCGAATATTTGAAGGCGCTCGCAAGGCTGAAAAGGGGGAGAAAAGGAGAGAGCCGGGAAGAGGAGGAATAAAAGCAGATAGAAAGAGGGGGGCATTCATTAGTATTTAGCATTTGGATCATAAGTAGTATTTAAGTGGCGCTAAATTAAGAAAAAATGTAATGAAAAATTGGAAAGAGGAGGGGTATTGTAAAGAGCGAATGCTGTACATTTCGAATAAACAAATCTATCTATCTAGCAAAAACCATCGAATTTTTTTAACACTTCCGTAGGTGGGTGCCTTCAAGCCGAAATTGAACGGATACGCGAGAAAAGTTAATAAACGAGATAATAAATATTTTCTACAAACAAGATGGAATTTACAATGGTCATCGGTTATTCAGTTCATTCGGTAACTTTAGAAACCCCTACAATATTAATACCCCGAAGTTATGTAAAATCTTTTGAAATAATGAAAAATTAGATGAATTTCTGCATCACGTTAAGAATTCATGTAATTAACAAAATTATATGAAATCAGCTTTACCATGGAATCACCTCTGCATTGCATTGCAATATGTAGATAATTTAGCCCACTTCATACGAAAAATCATGAATTGCATTGGAATTTTATCGTCAGTGACCGCAATTAATGTATTTGTAAAAGATATTGACCGCAGTTAATACATTCGTAAAAGAAATTCACTGCGGCTCAATTCACGATTTTTTATTTTAATTACCGTGATAAATTGCCTACCCATCAGTGCTCCCTAATAACCATATTGATTTCTTTGAGCTAATAATCCTCAACTAATAACATAAGTTTGTCCTTGATTAATCTCATGTTATTTTTCATCTTGATGATTTCGACTTGGTACTGCAGTCCGTGGATATAACACAGCAAATATAAAAAATAATATACTCCCCTCCATTGGTATTCCAAGTACTATACATAAATTGGCTAATCCCACTGTCAAATCACTTTTTGACGCAAGAAGAACAGTTGCTACGTCGATTTCCATGTATACCCGTAGTTTCGTCTTTGTTTCTTTGTTTTTACCTTCTTTCGTTTTTCCGTTCTTTTCTACTCTGGTGTTCGTTACTGCACAGCTTTGCCACGGCGACGAGTTGCCGTAATTCTGAGAGAGGCCGCGAGAGCACGCAACTGCTCGCCGGCTCTCCATTACGCAATGGACGATTTGATAATCAGTGTTTCTGTGTACGCCGTCGAGTATACTTATGTTTAACCCCGTATATATTCAGCTTACCATTTTTCTACGGTACGGTGTAGTACGGCCGTTGGCCACAATGGAGAATAGGAGAGCTTGGCTTTGCTCGCCAGCGTCCATTGTCAAACTTGTGCTTGTCAGTCGACGATTTGTCATTCCGGGGCGTACATTTTCCTCTGGCTGTTGACGAACTTGCAAAAAAATGGCATCTCGCGGCAGGTTTCAAGAAATGGAATCTATACTTTTTTACTTCCATGATTCTCAACGATCTCCGGAAGTTCGAACGTGGTCAATGATTGCGAATCCCGAGCTATGCCAGAGTTTCACAAAGCCTAAATATATTTATTAAAAGAAAATTTGTCTTTATCATTTTTGTTATACTCCATAAAAGTCCTGTTAGCGTCAAAAAATTATCAACATAAATTGAAACAAGTTGGAGTAAAAAACGAAATTTTTATTGAAAGCCGTAAAAAATTGTTATACTCGCATATTCGAGCGAAGCAATTCGGTGCCACCGTGATACTTGAGAAATGGTACTAATGCACGAGCACGAGGTTCGTGGTTCCTGCAGGCAACGTCGACGAGAGGACGAATAATAATGATTCGAGTGTAGAACAGGCTGGAACGTGTATATCAAGACCGTGAATAAGATAGAGAGAGAGAGGAAGAGAGAACGAGCGATGGGACATGTTGAAGCAGGAGCTGGCCAAGTGTCAGTGGGGGAGGAGGAAAGGATCGTGCCAAAGGCGGCGAGGGAGCTCGAAGAAGAGCGGCCGGGAGGGAGATAGGCAGAAAGGGAGAGAGATGGAAGCACACGGTCTTTCACCGGGCAAACGATGCACGAGACGCCGAGGACCATGCGCGCTCGTTGACGAGCTCGTTGCTTCTCCCATTACAGTCACGCGTCGCTTAACGACGGGCCTACGTTCACAACAATCCCCCCCCCTCTCCGTTAACGTGGTCGCTCGTCGACAATTGTTACCGCTTGGATTAAAAAAACCAACCTCGTAAACGGCAAAATACAAAAAGTAGTCATTAAAATTCAATTAAAACTTTTTTTCTTCATCAAGGATCAGTGATATCCAAATGCTCGTGCCGGCTCGGTCCTCTTCAACCGGTATAAATATATACCGAATATATTTTCATCGTCACGTCTTGCTCCTACTAGGTAAAAAATATACTGCCAGTTCCTACCGAAAAGCCAATAAACCGAATAATGTGCAAAATATTGGATTATTACGGATTGTCTGATTTTCTGGTTCTTCCACGTACGGTAAACCGACCAGCGAATGGTCCAATAACGACACTGGCTAATTCAGATGGACTATAAAATGAAAACATTAGAAAACTCATTTTCTTAATTGCTATAGCTAACAAAAGGCATTAATCTGATAGTAGAAAAAAAGATTCGATGTAATTGCAACAAATAATATTGGAGGAATTGATAAATAAGTTGCGAACTGACTAAATCGTTAGTGAATGGACGAAATTAACAGTAAATGAATACTCGAGCGCCAGAAAATGGACGTGCAGTATAGATGGACGCTCTAAAGAATAACGATGTATTATTTATTTTTATTAAATGCCGAATTTAGAGATCACTGTGTTGTCAAAAAACTACCAAAGTTTGTTTCGACAGAGAAATAGAAAATTAAATTTTGTCACGATTAAACGGACATCTCTTAACATGAATTAAGCTTGGAATTTGCAGCAGACGAGCTAAGCTTTTTATTCTGCTTTGAGAATTATCAGAACAGAGCCCATACGTCCATTCACTGGAAAGAGATTAGAATACAGTACTAGTGAATAAGCATGTCTAATTCTGACCTATAATTACGAATTTATTTTTAAAAAATTGCAAATATGAAAGTCCGATTCTATCTTTAGTAATGAAAGTAATGCTTATTCTCACAACTCATAAAAACGATTGTTTTTGCCTTTACAACACCTAATGAGCACAGGCGTATCGTAACTAAGTTGCGCGGTGTTGCAAGTACCACAAAGTTGATAAATTTCGTGTTCCATCGAAATTCGCTATTAAGGACATGTACAAGGTCAACATAACCTCACAAATTTTCCAACCCAATTTTCTCACAGATGGTTAAATTTTTTAGGAAAAAACGAAGGCTCTGGAGATTTCCCTGACGCAGAGCTTGATGATTTCCTTTTGCCCTAAATATTATTCATCTCTGAGAAATCTCTGTTCGAAAATTTCAGCTATCTCTCTCGCTCTTATATGTCACGTGGTATATCTTCTACTTCGCCTCAAACAGAGAAATTGGTTTTAACGACATCTTTGATTTCTTTGCAAAATTATAGTGATTCCCATTTTCATCGACAATTCACATTCTTTACTTATTTTAAATATAAGTCAGCTTTTTGTCCATTCACTGGTCGGTTTACCTTATACCGCACAGCACTTTCGGCGTAAAATTACAAACTCTAGATTGTTTATTCTCGTTATAACGGATCGGCGTCAGTAAATCTTGAACACTAGTCAAACAACGCGGAATTGGTCAAATGGGCGGTAATGGAAGACAGGCTAATTTACTGCATTACGTTTGCCTATATTCTGCTATGAAAATGATTTAACTTAAAAAATATATTGAACAGGCCGATTCATCGACGAGGAAATGTCGTTATTACTTGAATCCACGAACTTATTTTTTATTGATACGATAGTTTCTGAGTAACCTTGTACACCGATTTGACAAATATGGTTTTGAGAAAAACGTTTTCAAATTTTCAAGTACAAAAAAGTGAAATTTCTCTGACAGATTCTCAGCTAAACCGTTATTTCTGGCCCTTAACTTCCCTGTGAAAGCTTCGATGCTCTAGTTGTTCTCTCTCCTAACAGGGTGTTTTCTTCCCAAAACTTTTGCCGCTGTCCCTTTCAGGTTTATTTCTACATGAGAAGTTTTTATTACATAATAACTAGTT
This sequence comes from Ophion ellenae, assembly GCA_963210295.1. Taxonomy (NCBI): domain Eukaryota; kingdom Metazoa; phylum Arthropoda; class Insecta; order Hymenoptera; family Ichneumonidae; genus Ophion; species Ophion ellenae. Next base: position 10,996,077 of record OY723393.1, read on the forward strand.
ATTTAATGTTCCATGTTGTTCATACTCATCTTTCTATTTGGTAATCTTGCTTAAAAGCTTCGAGCGTCAAAAAATGATGAAGTGCGGTGGCGTTATCTGTAGATACATGATTCGACATTCAAATTATTTTTTATTCTGTTTCATAAATGAGAAAGTTTAGATTTTCAGTTCTTTTTAAATCTTTCGCTGCTAAAATTGCAACATACATTTACGGATTTGACTTATAGAGATGCTGATTAATTTATTAGTGAGAATGCAACGTAGAAAGCTAGATAGATATATTGTGCCATTGTAAACTATATGGCATAACAACGACGAGGGCAAAATCACTAGATAACATAAAAACGTAGTATAAAATGAAACTCGCTACAAAGAACACGTAATGTTGTATTCACGACAATGAAAAAAATGAGAAAATCGCAACAACAATAAGGTGAAGAGGGCGAGAGACAGAGAAAGAGAGGGAGAACCATGGGAGATAAAAGTGGACCACGAAATCATGGAATCATATTCAACAAAAGAATAAAAATTAATACACAGTAATTAAATTGCAACCAAAACAAACGACAGTGCGAGGGATATTAATACAATAGTATATTATGATTATCCATGTGATGATTAGAGGGCCAGCATCGCGAGAGAAACAGAAAAGGAGCGACGAAGAGACAGAGGAAAGTTGGATATGCATAAAAATGTACTCCATCGGGTTCGGCCGTGCACAAAGCAGCTTTCACTTCATTCGCGTTTGTATCAGCCTCAGGAGGAAAATCTCGAGGGATCCCTCCGTTATATAACCTTTCAAGGATCAGCGACACGATTCATCTTCGTTCCTTGCGGGCCACATAAAAAACAATCTTCTCAAACAAGTCCCGATTCCATCTCACTCTACGAAAGCCCCAAAAAAGTAGCAAATTTTCATGCATTCCAGGACTTGATAGCCGTTCTACGAGAAAAAATAAAAGTCTTTTGAATTTATTTTGGAGATCGATAGCCTGCGAGCTTCCAAACAGAATACAGATAAAATTAAAGTATTTGCAACTTGTTTCCATTTTTTACATACTCTGATATTTTTTGTTCGCGATCAAAACTTCAAGCTCGGTATATAAGAAGTTAAAGAAATGTGCACCGATTGTCAGTGATCATTCACAATTTCCAAGTGTTTTTACGTATCCTGAATGATTGCGATGCATTGAAGATCTCGTGAGGATTGATGAAATGAAAAAAAAACCTATCGGAGATGAAAAAACAGCAACGTTACTGCGAGTTGAACCAGCGCGCTGGTTCAACTCGCATTTGCTAGGGACTCCCGAAGAGAAAAGTAACTACGAATCGCTGCAGCGATTCGTAGTTACTTTTCTTTTCGGGAGTCCCTAGCAACTATAGGAAGCCACATAATGTTGGCATGTCCGTTCATCCATCCGTCACAGCATCCCTTTCCTTCTATTCTTGAAGTTCTTTCGTTAAAACATCTGTATTTATTGGGATGTTGAGTAAGTTCTCGCAGTTTTCCCGCTTTTTGAATTAATGCTTTATTTAAAAAAATCATTCCTAATCTTTCAAACGATTCGGCATTGTTGTGTGATCAACTCATAATGATTCTGCAAATTCAGCTAGCGTCGGACATGAGTCTTCATCAAGTATTATTCATGATTAAAATCATTATTTTTAAAGCGTCTAAACCAATCTCTAAATGTTGTTTCCGACAGAGCATGGTCGCCGTAAGTCTTAACAAGAATTCTGTGTGCTAAAGCTGCAGATTTTTTAAAATAAAAATAGTGCAGTAAAATTCTCTTTTTGGGCGCGAAATCTGGCATTTTTAACACTATAAAAAAGAGTTTGTTGTACTTCGGCGAAATGACATACACTGAATTTCAAGCTTGCTTATACCCGTGAAAAACGACGCAACCGACCCAACCTCGAGCCAGCGTCACGCCAATCACATGCTACCATTGGCCGATGAATGGCAGCACTACCGGGTTAGTGTTGCACCAGGGTAGGAGTGATCTCTTCGGCCCAACGCTAGGATGTACGGTTGGCCAATAGTAGGCTTACCGGAAATCCTAACAGTTGGTCGGGTATTGGCCCAACATTGGGCTGAAGAGATCACAATCATTGGCTGACGGTTGGCGTGATCACCGGCCCATAGTAGGGCTAAGGTCGGCTTTATATTGTTGGCGCAATATTCGGGCTAGTGTTGGCCCAGTGTAGGGCTGTCAAAACAACCCAATGCTTAGCCAACAATCGATCCGATTCACAAGTTTCTGTGCTCGATGATTGCTCATCGAAAGAATTATTAGATTCACTAACATCGTTATGCACAATCACTTGTTCGTGGAATGTTTCCAAATTTGTTTCACTATCTACTTGTCTTTTTGTTTCGTGGCCTCTGATCCTAATCTGCTGTAAAGAGTCTTCTAATTTTTGTCGTCGTTTTAACACTCGACGTTTCTTGATACTATCATAATAACTCGTCATTTTTTTAATACACCACAAAACTTTAGTATAAATCAATTTTATTTTTAATATAGTGAATTTCAGATAACAGTAATTATGAGTTTTTATTATCACAGGACGTAGAAAATTGCATGCAGCGATAATACAAAAATATATAATAATAATATACGTGAAAAAGCATTCTTGTGTATATGTATGGACCATACCGTTCAAAGCCAGTGTTGAGCCAGGATTGGCAATTCGTCAGTTTGCCATGCTACAAATAAGCATTGGCAAAACCACGGTCAAACGATTGGCTCAGACTCAGGGCCTGCGCTCGCCCCGACAATTGGCCGACGGTTATTAATTAGTACTGGCCCAGCGTTGGCTCTTCGATGGTGTGCCGAGCTTCAATTCGAGACTGGCAAACCCATGATGAACCGATTGGCTCATGTTCGGGGTCAACACTGGGGCCCAATAGTTGGCTGACAGTTGGTAATCGATATTTGGCCCAAGGTTGGGTGTTCGTTGGTTTGCCATGCTTCACATGAGCACTGGCAGAATCATGGCCAAATCATTGGCTCGTATAAAGGACCAACACTGGGTATTAGTGGTTGGTGCTGAATATCGTACCAAGCGTCGGCCGTATCTTAAGCGCCGGCAAATTTTTCACGGGTAGTATTTCTTCATCGATGCGTTACCAACGCATGCAGTTCTGGTAACGCCATCTGTTGGAAAACAGCGACAACTTATTCAACGTCCTAATAGTAATGACAATAGCATTAAGTAAATATTTTTAAGTGAAATTGTTGGGTCTACTCTAACAAGCAATAGTTAACTTCGGAAAGGAAGTAAATATCAGGGCTCCACTCCAAAAACAGTCGGATGTTTTTTTTTTTCAAATTTATATCACTTAATACTTGTATAACAATTGATATTATAGAAGGTGAAACATTGAATACCCGTGTAGAACGCTACCAAGTTTTATTGTACAGGAATACGGGTGATGAAAAAGTATTTATTATTCAGTAATAGCAAAAACGTTTATCGCACATTTATTGTACAGTAATCGTAGGATCTTATCTGGGGTTTTCTGGACTTTCCCATCCCTAAAATTAATTGTTATATAATTTTTAAGCTATAAGAATCCTTAAAAAATGTCTTGGTCGAGTTTGGGGTGCAGTCCTTATTTGGCGCATAGTCACCGAAAGTAGTTAGAAAAACCGATTATAATTTGCGAATCCCTCTACAATATTTTCGTCAATGTCCGAAAAATGTTTGCATGTCAAGTATTACTAGCTATCGGCGTTTGTAAAATATTCCTGTTAGATTAACAACGAATTAATTCGCAACCTTTTGAAAGTATTGAAGTTTCAATTAAGGTGATTCGGAAGAAACAATTCAAAAATCGACTAACGCTTTGCCTCCTTTTTTGTGAGAAAGACATAATATGTCATTAACCACGTTGGAATAAAATATTTTAAGCGACTCCACCATACCATTTCCGAGATATGAACGTTGAAAGTTGGCCCAAAATACACGCACTCAAACGTAACCTCCGAAAAAATTACTGGAAATGATAACTTTACGTAAAATTTGGTCGTTGGACCCAACAAACAAAACTTATTCGAATCTTCGATTAATATGGAATTTACCTGCAAAAATTGTAGCTGACCGTGTAATTTTTTCAAAATAATTTATTAATGTTTGCTATGCGGCATCTGTCTCTCTCTAACCGGTGATCGGAGCGTCAGCTGTGATTGCTAGGGGAAATTCCTAGACGGCACTTCACGCAGAACGCGATATGAATTTCACCGAGTGACTACGCTGCAGATCATGCTAAATACAATAAGAATAGAGTAAAAGTAATAATAAAACGAAGAATACAAAATGAATAAAAATATGTTGATTGTAGATCTTTTTTTCAATTGATTATTACGTATACAAATATACATATGAAGAACGACTGTGAACATTTTTATTTAGAAAACTTAAAAATTTCTTTCTGTTTTCGTCCTGTATATTTACCTGAAGATGAAACTTTCAAAACTGCCCAATCAATCTCTTATTGTTTATCTGCGTGAACAAAAGCAGATTCATTTTCTGTAAAAAGAGAAACGACCACTTAGGCGTAATTGTGCCGTGTTTTGACATTTGTCGAATCGTTGAGAGGTGATGTTTGAATTCTTCTAAAGTGAGGTTATGTAGCGTTGCCAACTGCTTAAAGCATGAACTCACTAGTAAAGTTGATAATGATCGACCGAGTGCTCAATAACCAATGTCGATGTTAAGGGGTTAGCCCCACTTGCGATTTTGAAAAAATCGATTTTTTTAATTGCATTTTTTTGAAGTATAAGTATCTGAGAATATGTCCTGAAAATTTCAAGTCGATCCGAACAAAATTGACTGAGATTTGAGCGTTGAAAGAGAAGAATCCGCGTTGAAAGAGAAACTTTAAACGCGTTTTTCTCAAAATGGCATTTCTGAAGTCGGTGACCAAGATTACTCGAACACTAATGAACCGATCTTCTTGAAATTTTGCAGGCTTATTTAATACATAAAAATGTAGTCTTTAATCGTTCGATTTTTTTTTCGAAAAGAAATGGACGTTTTCCGTTAAAATCGAACCATTAACTTTGACTGTCCGCCATTTTGTGAAAAATGAATATTTTTTAAAATCCTTCGATTAAAGACTAGTTTATACTTATATTTGACTAAATCCATCCGCATTTTTTTTTCAGATGATCCACTTCGCCGCAATGTTGGTCACCGCAAAACGTGTATATAAAAACATCATTTCATTGATGGCTATTTGCCACTAAACAATGTAATATTTTTCAATAAAAAAATTACTGAAAGTTCTTCAAGACGTGTTCTTTAAGATGGTATATTGATCGATTAAAAAAGTTTTGTAGTTTTCTTTAGAAAAATTCATGAAAAAGGCCTTTTTTTGCGCTACAAGTGGGGGTAACGCCTTAAGTATTTATGAAAATAATCATAAATTTTCATTCTAATGGGTACCAAAATAAAAATACTTTTTTATGAGATTAAATTCTATGTATTTTAAACATTCGAAAGAAAAAAATAAAAATCTTCAAAATCGTCAGTTTGACTTCCGGTTTTTCTTCCGAACTACCTTAAATATGACAATTATGTGCGTACTGAACACGGTACATGTAATAGTATTTCAATGTGTGCTCCAACACGCTCTTGACGGCGCATTTCTTTTCCTTCCCTCGGATTAAAGTATTATTCGTCATGACGATCAGCAATCAGGATCCTAATGGGCTTTTCCAATGCGGAGTATGCACGAATGATAAATGACTTAGGCTCTTTTCTCCTACGCTCGTATGTGATTACCGGTGAACGCGATAAAAGATGTGGCAGAGTCAACAATACGAGCGAGAAAGATATACGAGAACACACGTCGTGACGAGACTGATGACCCGACATTTCCTACGCTCGAATGTTGGCTCTGGCACTTGGAACGCCTCGGACAAAGTTTACCCAAGCAAACTTCACGCAGTCCAGTAATAGTTGACAAAACGAAAAACAAAAAAGTAGGAGATACGACAGCTCGAGACACTGAGGAGTGTTCGTGCTTCGTCATCTCTCATTGCCGAGACAATGATTTTTGTCTCGCCAATCATGAAGGTTTATTGTCGTCGATTTTTTAATTTTCTTTTGTTTCCATTGAACTCCAGAATTAAACTCGTCGGTGTCTCTCTCGCCTTTTTTCTCTTCCTTACTCATCACTGAAGATTGTAAAATTGCTGAAACGCACTTTTTTCCTTGAGTTTGTAGTCGAAAAACCCCAGTGACGACACGCTCGAAGAACGTTGAATTAAAAAAAATTGACTCTCCAGGTTCGCAGCTATTGAATCGCTAATTCATTATGCTACCCCTTATTGGCACCATGAAGAAAAAAAATCAGCCGAATTTGATTGCCTCGTAATGGAAACTCGTCCGTATGCTTTTTTCTTCTTTCAGCTACTCGGGCCTGTGGCTTCGAAATATTCAGAATATTTAAATAAGTGCTTTTAGGAAAATACCCTAATAAAAATCGGATGTTGCTATGAGATTGGGGGAATTCGAAAATTAGCATGCACACACAGACACCCACGATATTGTATTTCGTTTACAGGCTGCTTTGTCTTAAGGGGCCTGTAAACCACCACATTACGTAACGCCAGATTTCCCAATTTTTGCCCCCCCCCCCCCCCCCCCCACGTAACAGAATAACACCTGTCCTTAACCCCCCCCCCCGCCCCTCTATTCCGTTACGTAACGGGTGCTTTGTCGTCAATAATTGCGATTTTTTCAAAGCACTAACTCATTATGGAAGGATCGGGATGATAATTATTTTATGAAGTATATATTCATCTAGTTTTATACCAATTTTTATGAAAAAAAACTCATAAATTAACCGAGATATATGCCATGATTTGACAACGAAAAAAAAATCCCCTCCATTGTCCCTTACGAAAATTTAAAGATATCTCTAGAATGCTGACAGTTCATACTTCATTTTCTGTTTTCAAGGCCCCTGTTTTGTATTTAAGCCGTCTTTAAAAATAGTAATTATCAAAATTTAAAAAATCGGCTATGTACATCCTTAGTCACTGCGAATACAAAAATTTCAGAAAAAAGAAATTGAAAATCGGTTGCTAAGTTTTTGAGTATTCGCTGGGACAAGGTCAAAAAAGGTAATTTCGAGAAAAACGCGTTCAAAGTTTTCGTTTTTCTTGATATAAAGTTATGTTTTTTCTAGTATATTAATACCCGAATAGAAATGTTGCTACAGGGCAGACTTCAGCTGCACCCGGCATACCGTATTCCGTACCACGGCACGGTACAGGGCGCCGGATCAGAGCTTTACCGGGCGTGAAACGCTTTTTTGAATCCGGCCATGACGCGGATACCGGTAACGTAACTGATCCGTATACTTTTTCAGGCTCTGATCCGGTTGCCGTATCTATGCCTGAAATGAAAAAAATGCAAAGATTAGGAATAAATAAATTTTGGTAGTATTTTTTGTTTCCATATGCGTTATTTATGATCCTGCTTTTACGATAATTGGAATAAAACGTATCCTACCTCGTTGAAGTTTTTTATCTCCCCTCGGAATTGAACCTATGTCTTCTAATTCTAGAGCTGAGTGCGCTACCTATTTAGCCATTCCAAAACTTGTGTAAACCTTTTTTTGATTTGCATATTTTTATCATTCTAATTCTATTCTAAAGAATGTCGATAATTTTATTCATGGGGTTGAAGATTGCATTGCAGCAATGCAACAATAATTCTTTTTTTACTGGATTTTGTCTGCCTATTTAGGCTGTGAAAATAACTCACACGTTTCAACATATTTTCATGAGAGTGTTACGACCGTCATTTGCAAAAAAGGCTTCTGATGATGATATTGCGAAAAAAAAACAGTTTAAGTTGTGCCAATAAAATTTAATTTTATTGATTTGATTGATTACCTTTTGATGATGATAAAAATAAACAAATGAAAAGGGAAGAAAAAAGCGTTGCATTCCCGCGATGCAAACTTCAAGTTTATTTTTATTTGTTCTTTGTATCTTGATTTGATGATAACGGTGTCCGCATGGACACCATTATACTTTTATTAGAATCTTGCCAAAGTTATGCATGGAGCAACTCAGTTGTTTACATTGATGGCTCCAAATAAGGTTATCCGGTAGACATGCGGCGCAAATTAGATGCGGCGCAAATACACTTGGAAGTGCACCGATCAGGCCTTGGACAAGTAACCTTAACAGAGCTATGTGAGGGACGCGTTGCAGGTCGTCTGATGTGGGCCTGATTAATGCTGCCTTCTTACATCAGTATCTGGGTACTAGACTGCAAAAACAAGTGTGTTGTTTTTACACATTTTAGGTGTGTAATGGCTCTAGACACTTTTTACACGTTTTAACGTGTGTAAAAAATAACCGTGTTAAAATAACACGGATAGATGTGTTCAAACAACACATTGACGTGTGTTATTTTCTTACACACGTTAAAACGTGTAAAAAGGGTCTACAGCTATTTGATTTTTCCTCACCCTGTTTTTTGTTTCAAACTGAAAGACGCAACGTACGTGAGTTTAGTTAACCACGGACGAGATGAATTTTTCGGATAAAATAAAAGTTGTCAATCGCATTTTTACAATACTATTTACTTATATGTATCCTCCATGTAAATAAAATGTATATCCTCCATGTAAATAAAGTGTATATCCTCCATGTAAATAAAATGTATATCCTCCATATAAGTAAGTAAATAAATTCATAATCAACAGTCAGAAATATATATTGAGTATATTGATTATAGAGGGTGTGTGTGTATACTAAGATCTTAACCCGATTCGGTTATCGTTAGTCGCTGGAGACCCGAGCCATTTTTAGTTAATGTCCTCAATTTTGGGAGGTGGGTGTGTTTATGACGAAAAATAAAATATTTGTTTTAATTGTTTTGCAATATTCATGGTGTACCCTTAAAGTAGAAGTATTCAAGAGTGTTCAAGAATTTTATCAGAATTTTTCATTGCAAATTACGTGTTCTAACATGCCTCGGTCCTTCAGAGACCCACCATAACCTGACAAGGGGCCGAAAAAAGCGATAACCTGATCGGGTTAATTGAACGGGTTAATCGGTTAATTGAAGATCAAATGTAGTTTTGTTAACCTGTCAATCAATCAACGTCAAACCAACAAATGAGTGTGACGTGATGCCGTAACTATGGTAATTTTTAAAATAGGATCCATAACTCGCAATTAACACACGTAAACTGTGTTGCTTTTTCCCGTGTTATTTTTGCTCGTGTGTTGCTATCAACGCGTGTTGTTTAGTCCAATGTGTGTAAATATGCGTCTTGTATGTTGTTTCTACACGCTTTATGTGTGTTCGCATAAGCGTGTTATTGATGGGGACGCTACGAAGGTGTGCAATAATTTTATGCGTAAAAATTACACACTCGCGTGTGTAATTTTAATGCATTACGTGATACCGAATGCATAAGTGTGTAGAATCAACATGGCAACGCGTGTTTAGACTTTATGTTGTGTTATTTCTACACACTTTGAACACACGTCAAACACGCCTTCTTTTTGCAGTGTACTGATGAGGCAAACATACGACGCCGATCAGGCACAGACTTCGGCGCCCTAACAATGTCCTCGCAAGATTACCTGATCGAGAACTGATCAGATTGTCTTTATTACACCCGTTCTCCGGATTCACTGATCCAGTAAATATCCAGCCCAGATCAGGTGGGTGCTTCCACGGTATTTCGGACCGTATCTTCAAACCTGCCTGATCAGTGATCTGGCTGCCGGAACAACATTTCCAGTCGGGTACTTACATTAAAGTATCTAGTCGCGAGCGATATGACCGTTCTTCATCTTCATTATATTTCACAATATAATAAGAGCTTGCACTTCATTTATTGTGAACGATGCCGCACCAGGAGGGACTGAGGGCAATAACCGGTCGCGCTACCCGTCCTGACTAAAGTGACTATAACTCCGTCAATTTTCGGACTTGTGAATCAAAATGTTGCCAACATATTTTTCAATATATGTACTTTCAAGAATTATAAAAAACAGAAGTTCAGAGAGCTGTCAACTTTTCGCAGTAAAATTGCGCGTGAGTTTTAAATTCAAAACTTGAACATGCAGAAATTTTGCTATTTCTGGCAGTTCTCAAATCGTGACGTAACGCCCCCCCCCCCCCCCCCCCCCCCCCCCACGTACATAGACCGTAATGCCTGGCCAGACCCCTCCCCCCCACAAAGTGCGTTCCGTAAATTGTCTAAAACGTCACGCTCGTACATTGGATTCCAATCGGCACTCGCCATTGGAATCCAAAGTATGAATTCAATATTAATACTAAAGGATTCCCACATTATCGAACAGAATAAGATACTATTTTTATGAATGCCATCGCATTCTGTACATTGAATTTTCTAACCAAAATATATAGATATACAAAATGATTGGTTTAGGACAAGGATAAATCTTATCTTAAAAGTATAAATCTCTCGAAAAAGTATATCTTAACAACACATTTGAATCACAACACTGAAAATCCACTGTAATTATTGTTTGTTATTTATTGTACTGCACTTTGACATAACATCACCATATACGGAAACGCTCACGAAAACCGTGCGAGTTATGTTTCAACATGCAGAGTTTTTTCTGGTGACTTTTTGCATAGTTTCGATTCGAACGTGGCAAGAATTCTCAAAGGAGGTACATCAGGAAACAGTGCAAAATCCTGTTGAATCCCAATAAGGCTCATTGAGCATCTTGGGGCCCGCAACAAATTTCTGCACGGTATCACGCATGGATATTTTTTGGCGAAGTCCAACAAATTCCGTTGAAGAATCTTAAATAAAAATTTCTCAAACAACATCAATCAGGAAAATTATGAAAAAAAAAATTTAACCACGTTTTCAAAGATATTATTTTATTATTTTAGTCCGTCTTGAAAAGGTGGTTAATTTTTTTTTAATTTAAATAATTTTATTTTCTGCTTTTTAGTCTTGTGTGTGAAATTTGGCTTCTCCTTCTCTAGGCGTCGGTTGCGTTGGGGAGCTGTCTCCTTGACCATCGTAGCAATTGTCACTAATGCACTATTCGCTATTAATATTATTATTTTTTCTCAATTTTTTTCTCTTTTACTAAACTATATTTTTCATTTCTTTATTCATTTTTTCACAATTTTTTTTTTCACTTTTTCTCTTTCTGTGACAGACTTGCCTGTTTGTTTATTTGTCTATTATCCAGATCTGAGCTATGTTAAAAGTTTCAAGTCTTTAGCTCATCCGCACGTTAGTTTAAAATCGATCGCAAAATTTGTACCGAACAGACAGACAAACAAACAAACAAACAGACAGACAAGAAAGCGAGTTAATATTTCATTGTCATCCAGTTCTGAGCTATGTTTCAAGTTTCAAGTCTCATCCGGAAGTTAGTTTAAAATCGATTGCAAAATTTGTACCGTATAGACCAAACAGACAACCAAGAAAGCGAGTTAATGAAAATGTGGTAAAAATAGCACGGAATCCACTTGAATTCCAAAGTGAGGCCTCTAACGGGCGGCGTCCCTATTAAATTCCTATAAAAATATAGTAGGATCTGGGGACTTCCCAACACATTTCTGCACGGGTAGGGTTTCGAGGGGTCATGTTGTCGAATTTGCTGGTTGAGGCGTCAAAACCGCATTAAGGTAGTTCTTTAGTTTTGGTAAAATCTTAGGAATTGGCTGAAATCTAAGTATGGTGTAGATATGACCTTCATGGACTGATGCCCAAAAATTCAATTCGATTCACCGTTTAGTTCATTCGATAATTGCAATTGAATATGGGCATTTTTGTACGCGATCCCTATACCTAACACGTAAACCGATAGGAATTTGCTCGCATTTCTCGATATAGACTCTAAACGGATCTTAGGATTGCAAAATAAAAACACACATGTACGCGGTAATTGGGATGGATTAAAAAAAAAGACAAACTTTGACCGTTTAGTTTCGGAAATATCGACTTATGAAGAGTGGTAATTTTATTCCACACCGAACTCGGGCCCCACCATCTGTAACGGAATGGCAACAGTGTATGCCTGTTTTTCTTGTAAACTTTTCTTTGTATCGCATTTGGGTTGATATTTTCACGCTTTTTTAATTTATATAAAATATTTCGCGAAAGACGTATCGTAGGAAGCTCAACGCTATGATTGCAGGAAAATCGCGCTGTTGCCACGATTACAGCGCCGCTCTCTATACGAGTATGAGACCTACCTATGCATGAGGTGCGAATGTGAGACATATAGAGGGTACAAGCTGTGTCAAAAATGTACAACCAACAGCATCGTATAGGCATTGGATGTTACTATACGCTTCGACCGAAACTTTTGGCTCATACGTGTACCTACAGAACTACCTTAAGGGACCATTCCAGTGTAACATTTTTTTTAAATCGTATTTTTTTGCACTTTCTAAAGAATGTTTTAAATTTCACATTTTTTTTAACGAAAAACTGGTTTACCCGAAAATTTGTAAATTATGAAATCTGAAAAAAGCACAATATAATACATTTAGGTATAATAATTATTATGATACGGAAAGGAATTATTTGAGAAGTATAGCTGCTTGAGGTGATAGCTGCGTGTATTATATTATGAAAAGTAAAGTATTAAAATAGCAATCAGATTTGGCTTGAGTTGTCTCACCCGGCCACGATAAATGTCAAGGGTGTGTTTGTTAACCGTGTGTTATAGTGTGTGTATAATGTGCGTATTGTAACTGCGGTCTTACATACACTGTAACAACAGATATGGATCGACATAGCATTTGTTCGAATTTCGCACGTAATAAAATTGCGTTAAGAACCTAAAATTTTTGTCGTTGCATTCAAATTGACCGGCTCGATTCGGCCTGCAGGTTACGAGCACAGCTGACGACATGCAGCGTTGCCAAATCTACCCCATCTCTCCCGTCATGGCAGACACGGCTAGCGAACGCGAAAATTAGTCGATTCAATTGACATATCTGCTCGAAATTTCCGGTAACGTATATTTTTTATGGAACATACGTGACCGCGACAGTTTTTTTTGTTATTTATCGCTTTCGCACAGCTCCGTATCTAATCCCGAATTATTGTTATTTCCGTCTCAGTTCGATCCGCACGGATTCCCTATATGGTGGGGGTTAAATGCATTGATTTCGTGAATGAATTACTATGTTATTTACCCGGTTAGGCATGCGAAGTTTTCGCAGACGTCATTCTGGATGTCTATATTACACATACAAAAAAATATATATTTTTTCTAATGCGGAGGTTCGTGCACACACTACCTGAACTCTAGGAGTACACTCATATCTTTCGCTGCTTACAAGGGGAGGAAGTCAATCGGGGCCCACCGATTTCGCCCAAACTGCGTGGGTAGAAGGAGGTGCGTCCACACTTAACCTTCCTAAAATATTTCGCCTGAATGGGCCATAGGAAACGGTAAAACGCTCTCCAAAGATTTCTGTGTAGAGCTTGAGGGATATTTTTTCAACCATTTCCAAGTCAACGGCGTAGCGCAGTGGTCAAGCGCATAACCTGTCACCCCGATGGCTTGGGGCCGATTTTCGCTGCCACCGTTTTTAATTTTTTTTTTAAATTTCTCTCAATGTTCAACTATTTATTGTAGAATTTAAATATATTCAAGGAGTTGGTAATAGTAGTAGTAATTCTCTTTATTTTCGTGTACACCCTTGCGGGTTTTTTACATCTCCTTTCTTTCTTTACGTTTTCTTATTCCTAGGCTTCTAGTTCTTACATCTACTCTTAATCATTATCTCTACCCTGCTGCCCGCGCTAAATAGAATAAAATAAAAAATATATAATTTCGCACTTATTCCTTCGCCTTCCACTCAACTGTTTCTAATCTCCAGCCAAACCCTTTTTTCTCGCGATTCTTTCAAACTGCCTCACTATTTCGCACATCTCTTTACTAGCTCCTTTTCCTCTAGTGCCTTCCGTCACCCTCCATCTTGCTTCGTTCTTTGCTCTTTCTCCCAGTCCTCAAAATTTCTTAGGGCCTGCTCATCCATCTGCCTTCTTCTAGCGTCCTCGCATACCCAGATGTGTGCCAGCGTCTCCTCCGCTTCCCCGCATACTCTGCAACTTGTCTCCCTGAATCCTTTTTCCGCCTCTCTCCCCACACTCCCACACCTCATTTTCGGCCATATCTCTCTCATTTTCGGCCATAACTCTCGCTTTTTCGGCCATATCTCTCTGATTTTCCCCCTTGTCGTTCCTTTGTCCCAATATTCCTCCGTTCCCACCTCCCTTTTTCTTTCTTTATAATCTTTACAGAAGTTGGACCTTTGAATTTTTCCCCATATCCTCTGTATTTTTCGTTGCGTCAGTATCTCTACCGTCCTCCTGGTCTTCATCTTCCATTCTTTCTCGTTTCGGCTTCTTATAGTTTCCCCTATTTGCCCCTATTCTGCTTGCTCCATTGCTGCCTTCAATTCTTTGCCCCATTTGCTTTCGATGATGATTGCTTTTACGATGATGATGTCAATTCCTCTGCACCCTGCCGCCATTTTCCGGATATACTCTGGCGTCTTTTTCCTGAGTCCCATCGCCATTATTGTATATCTGGCTCTCCACTCTCATTCTTCTTTTCCACCCCCACACCTTTACTCCATACAACAGCCCACTCCTCGCTATTGCTTCCGCAATCATCAGCCAATCCGTCAACCTCCCAATTCTCGCTCTCTTAGCGATGCCCCAAGCTCTGTTTGCAGCCTTGATTTCACTTTCCACCGTCTTGATGTGCTTTTCGAACGTGTTTTCCGTCGAAAAGTGCACCCTCAGGTATTTAAAAACCTTACCACCTCCACTGTCTTCCCGTTTATTTTCCATGCCTTTTCCTTCTTTAGCTTCCCTCCTTTCCTGAAGATCATTATTTTGGTTTTGTCGATGTTGATCTCCAGCTTATTCCTGTTGACGTATTTCTCCAGCTCTTTAATCATGCTCCTTAGTCCCTCCCCCGTGTCCGCCACCA
Organism: Ophion ellenae; assembly: GCA_963210295.1. Classification (NCBI taxonomy): domain Eukaryota; kingdom Metazoa; phylum Arthropoda; class Insecta; order Hymenoptera; family Ichneumonidae; genus Ophion; species Ophion ellenae. The sequence continues at coordinate 11,011,079 of OY723393.1, forward strand.
GTGCTACGTCATCCGCGTACTTCAGCGCGTATATTTTTCTCCCCCTACCACTGTGCCCCCTTTCTTTTTTCTTTTCCAGCCGGTCTCCATGTCCTCTATGAACAGATTAAAAAGTGTGGGGATCAGTGCGTATCCCTGCCTGACTCCGCTTGATGTTCTGAACCTTCTCGACAACCCCTCCGCTGTGATGATTTAATTTTGTGTTTCGCAGTATATGCTCTCAATCATCGCCAGTAACCTTCCTTGTATTCCCGATCTCTCCACTTTCCTGATCATTCCTTCCCTATCCACCGAATCGAATGCCGTCCTGAAGTCTACGAAAGCAGTGTAGAGTTTTCCTCCCGTTCCCTTCAACTTATTGTTAATAAGCACGTTCGGCACGAATACGTGGTCCCATGTCCCTCTGCCGGCCCTGAAACCCGCTTGCCCTTCTCCCATCACTTTCTTTCTTCCAGCAGGAACCTTACCCTGTTATTCATTATTCTGGTCAATAGTTGGTATCCTGTATCCATCAGCGTTATTCCTTTGTAGTTTTTCGCGTCTGTAGAGTCTCCTGCCTTGTGGATCGGATATATCCTCCCAGTTTCCCACCCCCGTGCTGTCTTTCCCTCCTTCCACAGCTCGTTCAAGACCTTGGCTAGTTCCTTTCTCCCCTCTTTCTTGCCCTTTTTCATTTTCTCTAGTTCCTTTTCCACATAACCTAAGCTTATCTTCCGATTTGCTATTTCTTCTATTAGCTTTTCTGTCCTTGCTTTCCCTAGAAACGTCTTCCTCGTCATCTCTTCTCGTCTCCCACGCCTCTTTCCTGCCTGCTTCCATTTCTTGGTCGTCGTATCTGCTTCCCAGTATTTTCTTGAAATGCTGAATCCATTCCTTTTCTGCTATTTGCCGGCTGGTGTTGCTGGTTTTCCTGGACCTAAAGGGTCTCAAAGCTCTCCAGAGTTCCGTGGGGTTTTCCCTTTGGCACACCATCTCCCATCTTTCTTCCCACCGTTCCTCGTTTTCCTCTTTCCTTATTTTCTTCTGAGTTCTCCTCGCCTCCCTTAGTTTCTTTTCCCCTCCACCCCCGGCATTTTGAGGAATTCTCTAAGCCGCTTCCATATCACCCTGTTCGGTTCTTTGACTCTTCCGCTTGCCCCCTTTTCTCCTGCGCTACTTTCCCCTACCCACCTCACAACTCCCACCTCTTCTGCGGCTTCTTTTATTGCTTCCACCAATGCGTCCCATCTGTCTAATACGTCGCTCTTTTTCTCCTTTAGATTCCAGATTGCCGTGGAGCTTTCTTCGTATTCTTCCCGTTTCTCCTGCTTCCACTTTAGCTTTTACTCTCTCCTTCCTTCCTTTCGCTGATTTCGTTTGCTTTGTCGCTCTTCTATCCCCTCCCTCACGCACCTCTCAAAAGTTATCACTATTGGCATATGATCCGATTCCGTTCTCTCTTCTACTTTTATTCTCTTTAACATTTCCTCCGTTTGCCGCTTTACTACTACGTAGTCGATAACCGAGCCCCCCTCCCCTTGGTGTCCTACATATGTCTGTCCCCTTCCCATCTTCCATTCGCTACTACAAGACCGTTCTTACCACATACTTCTAGCATTTTCTTTCCTTCTGTGTTTTCGGTTTTATCTTTGGATATCCTCTCGTTTTCTCTCGTCCTTCCCTCTCTGTTATTCCCGCTTGTTGGATTCCGATTCTGGCGTTGAAGTCCCCTATTATCACTACTGCCTCTCCTCTTTCCTCTGCTTCATCTATTATTTCTTGTAGTTCCCCTCCCAGTTCTTTCGGGTTTTTATTATAAATGCTTATTAGCGTTACCTTCTCGTGTCTGCTTCTTTCTAGTTGTATATCCTTTATGAAGAGTCCCCCCTTCCACTGCCTAACCTTCCCATTGCCTAATCTTATTTTCCTAACTCCTACTAAATGCCTCTCTTTTGCTCTCCCTCGTCTCTTTTCTGTTAGTGCTGCCTCAGTGAGGCAAACAAAATTATACATCTCTCCTGTTTCCCTATTAGAACTTTCTTCATTGTCTCGCTCGGAATCATATTCCGATCCGTTTCCTTACCTTCAGACGCGTCTTGCATCTGCACTTGTTTCCCCCTCATTCTTCTCCACACCTCTTCTACCTTTCTCTCCACCACTCTTCTTATTTTTATTTCCCAATCTTCCTCCCGTATCCTTGTCCACTTATTCTCCATTTTTCTATTTTTTCCCTGAGTTCTTTCTCCCAAATGTGTCTTTCTTTTCTCCCCGTGCTGCCTCCTCATGGGCTCTCTCACTCTTCTTCTCCGATCCGTCCTTCCCCGCCCAGTCCTCTTTTACCCCCTTTCTTTCTTTTTCCTGCTCCCCAGTAGTCATCAGCGACCTAACAACGTGGATTTTCCTTTTCTTCAAACCTAGTGCCCCCTTGGCCTTCCTCTTCTCCTCTTGCCCGTTTCCAGAATCTCGGCGAGATTATCTCGTCTGTTGTCTCTCTTTCTTCCCTCGTCTCCTTTCTCGGGGTTGCAGCATCCGCCGCCATGCGTCTCCGTCCGCCATGCGCACTTCGTCGGAGTTTCGCATACTCCGTCAGTCTCCTCGTTCTCGCTTCTGCCTACCCCGATCTCATCTTCTTGGTCGGTATTGTAGACCTCCTCTCCTGCTTGCTCCTCGTACCGCCGCTTGCTGCTGTCTCTGCTATCACCCCCGTCGTTTCCGCTTGTCGCCATCTCGCTCGCTCTTTCTCTCTTTTTCACCGTTCACACTTCCTAACCTCTTTTCTTGACGCCCACCCATTTCTTTCTTCCCTGCTCTCATTTCACCGTTCCCTTTCTCACCAACACTTCCACTTTCTCCTCTCCCTCTCTGGATGCCTTTCACCGGTTTTCGCTGTTTTTCGTTCTCTTTGTAACTAGAATTTTTCCACACCACCTGCTCGCCAAAATACTGCGCGTCTGTACCGTATGGTGTCCATTCCAATCACCTATATATTCAAGCAGTTAAAAACGTGAATCAAGTATGCTTTCCAATGAAGCATGTTCTGGAAAAATGTAACTGGTTAAACAATGCTTTTATAAAATGTGCTGGGTGTGAAAAATATGTACGTTTTAAATGTTTCTACGATTAATACCACCCTAAAAATTGTTAAATTATTTCTGATAATGAATAAAAAGCAGAAAACATAATTAGTTGGAGGAATTTTCATATTCATTAGAAAGTTTACCTAATTATTTAAATTAACTGCTTGAATATATTTAAATTCTGCAATAAATAGTTGAAAATTGCGAGAAATTAAAAAAAATTAACAGAAGCAGTGACAATCGAACCCAAGCGATCGGGCTGACAGGCAATGCGCTTGACCACTACGCTGCGCCGCTGGCTTGGAAAAGGTTGAAAAAAATATCCTTCAAACGCTACTCGGAAATCATTGGAAAGCGTTTTACCCTTTCCTATATGGCCACTCAGGCGAAATATTTTAGGAACGTTAAGTGGGGACCCACCTCTTTCTACCGATGCAGTTTGGGCGAAATCGGTGGGTCCCGATTGGCGTCCTCCTCTTGTGAGTTATACACACTGGGTCTGTGAGACCGGGCCAACTATCGAATGATGTAGTTTCCTTGAAATGACGGCTATTCAAATTATTTTTTTTCACAGCAGAGCAAACTGTCTGGAAAGCACCTGTTAAGAGGAAATGTGAGTTCGGTTCATATTTTGTCTGAAAAAGCTGTATGAGCAGATACAAATGTTTCGCGAAAGAGGAAAAACGCACGTGTTGCACTTTTTGGAAGGGTCTGTAAAACCCAAGAGTGTATTCCTGGGGTTGACTACTTTCTATTGTATAAAGAGACATACTTTTTCATCGTTCATACTTTTGTTGGATTTACTACAAATCCGACGAGCTTTTGGTGAATTTTACTAAATTCAAAGTTGCCAAGTTCTTTAGCAATCCGCATAATGAAAAACTAAACAGGCAAAAGAGCTTATCGTTTTTCCAAGTCTGTGGATTGCACGACATGGTACAGTTTATAGGGCCTTCTAGGTCTCCTAATCTCACTACGCTGATTTTTTTACGGGGCTTCCTAAAAGATTTGATTGTACGTGAACAGTCAAGAACAAGAGCAGGGATAATGAATGGAACCATCAATGTTTATTGAAGGATTTCTCGTGATCCTCTTTTATTAATATAACATAAAAAAGCCGAGTTCGCGTATGTGTCAAAGTGCGATGGCGACAGCTTCGAGCAGTGTCTGCAAAGAATCGGACGCTTCGATCCTTCACAGTCAGTGTCTGTATGTCTATTTCCCTCTTCCTTACAACGGTACGCCCACGTGAAGACACGGTTGGAGGATATTTTTAATCCACTGCTGCAACTTCTACGCGCTACACTGTGAGCAATGTAGGCGGTGAATGCCTAGAACTTGTCAACTTTGATGCGCGATAACTCCGTAAATTTCAAGATAGAACATTTTCAGACACGAAGGCATCTTCGTGTGTCGAACGGAAGGATGATGGCAGTACGGTCATCACCCCCCCCCCCCCAACGCACTACAGTTTTTTTTGTAAATGTTGTTTTCTATCAGGCCCGCCGGTTTCGAAATATTTCGCTGTTCCACTTGGAACGAGACACCCTGTATCTACTAGGTATTCCTCGTTGCGTCGCTCGCATATTCATCTGAAAATTGGTCAATGTGTATCCATCGCGAATAGATTTTGGGCTTATACCGTATTGAGACGACGTTGAAGCTGTTCCACGGAACATATGAGTGCGACCGCGATAAGTAAACCCTATTAACCGAGATTTCTCAAAGATAAATAATATTCAGGGCAAAATGAAATCGCCCAGCTCTGCGTCAATGAATGGTACAGAGCCTGATGCTTCGTTTTTTTCCTAAAAAAACTTAATGATCTATGAGAAGCTGGTTTAGAAAATTTGTGAGGTTATGTTTTTCTTGTAGATGCCCTTAAGCCACAGATATTTTCTATGTTTAAAAGAAACTCGTTTTCTATACAGATTGACACATACCCATGGGCATGTCTCTATTTTAAAAGGAACCCACAGGTTGAGTTGGACAACAATTAACGCTAATTAAACGATTCACACAGAGTATGTGCTGAAAGGCTTTCTTATAAATGCGAAAGAATATCGTACACCCTTCGAAAAAGAAAATCCCATATCCTCAGGTTCTACCTGACGAATTCAAATAAAACAAAGTGCAGGGGAATTCTGGATCCGTTTTTTCTCCTACCAAATGTTGAGGAAATATCTTCAGCCGTTTTCGCGTCAACTTTCTTTATGAAGATATAAAGACCGTCAGAAGTTATAGAACTTACAGATATTGTCTCAACAGCGTATTGCAACCGTACGAACTTAATGTGCGGCTGAAAGAACGGATATGCAAAATGACATGACATGTTTTATTGTATTTATTGAACAAATACTCAAAACGTGAGAAACGAACTTACGCATTGCACTTTTACGGAGTTTCTTTTCCAATGCATTTGCATCGTTTGCTCTCACTGAGAAAGCCAAACTGCAAGGGGAAAAAAGGCTTCCTGGGTGGTTTTTATATACCTCAGAAATAGAGGAGAAAGAAAAGAATCAGTGATGTGGTGACACATGTCGGGACTTTCAATTTACACTTCGTGGTTCATTATTTTTCTCAGCGTAAATGACACTGAGGACACGCGTGGATATGCACACACCACAAGGAAACAATGTACGCAAGATTTGTATGTTTTCTTTTCCTACATTCTACTTTTATTGTTTCCTTATTGCAGCGAAGCAATTGCTTTTTTTAACATTTCGTTGATCCTAAACAATCAAGAGGGATCGCCATTACAAACGTATGTACGTTGACAAGTGAGAAAAATGGATTTTCATGCAGTGAAAATGAGATGAGGATCGTTTAAAAATCAGGGAGCAAGGTCATCGGCCTCATTTGCCTGAAGTCTGTAAATCTTTTCTCGCATCTTCGATTCTGCCTCGTGACGGTCCCTGACCTCTTTTCAACCGGCGGAAAATTATTTCGGTTTTGACTTTTATAGGAGGAGTCTCTTTTCCCTCTCTCTCTCTCTTTTTCTCCGTCTCCATTCCTTCCCCTCGATATACTGCACGTTTCATGCCACTAAGTGTTTCTCGATACGAGATTCCAGTCTCGGCGCCAAACTGGATAACCGGACAGCATCGCGCACGGCCACAAGAAATTCTTTATATTTCACAAAGCTTCGAATTACCATTTGGCCTTGGCCCATAAAGAAACAAATAAATAAAATACGGACCAAAAAATAAGAGGATTCATGAGCCTTATTAAGGAAACTGTTATATCTCCCGTTGAGCAAAACTACTCGGTGCAAAGATTACTCGAAACGCGATTTTATAGCTATTGACCTAACCCCTTTTCAACCCACTATAAAAAAAGCTTTTCTCTTTATTTTTTTTTCTACCGGTATTCGCGGCTTGCAAACTTTCATACCCTGTCGCATTTGTTCGTACTCTTTCCGTATGTGTTGCAATTTTTGGAGACGATGCTGAAGTTTGCATTGTTCGAATGCAAAGAAAATTCTCTTTTATTCTTTTATTCCTTTATTTCCTTGGTCGTTTATTGCAAATTTGAGCTGCACATCTCTAATAAGGATTGTCAAAAACTTCCAAATTATTTCCGTAGCCCAAATTGGCAACAAAAAACAATCAACTAGTAAACTTTTTTGAGTTCCAACAATGCAAACTTCGATGTTATCTATCATACGGGAGGAAGAGATTCGAAGGACGTGTCGTGACATTAACTTGTGGAAAAATTATTAAAGTTTTTGATTTATTTTATTTTATTATTATTCGCAAGGAACCGGCGCGATGGTCTAGTGGTTAGCGTGCTCGCCACTAAACCAGCGGACCGGGAGGTCCCGGGTTCGAATCCCAGTCGCGTACATTTCGTCGTGAAATGTTTTTCTTCGGCATTCCGCGGCGAAATAAGAAAAGTTCCACGACTAGGGGGCGAACTCGATGACCGGCTGTATTGGTATAGGTTTTCCGCAGTTTCCCTATACCCATGACAGAAATGTCATGTTGAATATAATACAGCAGGTGAGGTCGGCTGCGGCCGCAAGAGAGGGGAACAGGGAGAAAGATGGAAAAAAAGGAGTAAACAGTAGAGGGACGAACGGTCATAATGAGGGAAAGAATAGGTAACAAACGCGAAAAGTGTGTACCTAAGGAAAAAACCAATTAATTATTATTCGCAAGTATTTCTACCAATATTGACAGAAAACGAAATGGCCCTTCTTCTCACGCCGTGTCAATACTTAAAAAAAATGTTCTATTTGGGATTTCATTATCTTCACTAACTGAACATATCAACGATATCATAATTATAGCTCGATGAAATAAAAAGTTTGATTCTGTTTTTCGTTTACGTAATAAGTGCCGAGGCCCTCAGACATTATTTGCCTGGAATGTTCCCGACTCCTGTCCCAATATATCTATATATTGGGCTGTATCTCAATAAATTAAAATCGAAGTATAACTATACACACACACACACACACACCTGCTACTGTTACTACTACACTACTACTATTACTGAAGTACACCTGGCTGTCCTTGGTACGTTCGTCGAACGCCTCTTTACGCATAGGAGATTTACCAATAGTCGCAGCGGCGGCGAAGTTAAGCCACGTCTCGAGGAACGAGCTCTTTTTCACTCATTCCTTTTTCATTTTATCGCAAGGTTCTCCAGTGCCATGGACAGTAAGAACGAGACGCAAAGAAAATTCGTTTTTTTTTTTCATTTGTTTATTATCTACCAAATAACTTATTGCTAGATCTAATTGAATTTAACGTTGGCACCTACCCTGTGGCAAAAAACCTATTTTTTATTACGATTGAAAGTACAGTCTCCTTCCTTTTCGTAATAGGGGGGCCCCGGCCAAAAATTCTAAAAGTGTGCTTCGATTGACAAAGGAGCAAGAAAGAGCGAGGCAATTTTTGGAGAAAAAAGTGCGCACATGTGTGTGTATGTAACAAATATATTAGGGTGGGTCCAAAATAGTGGAAGACCAAAAAAGATAGAAACTTTTTTAACATACCCTACTGCACAAACACGCATCACATAAATAGCTTAAGGGAGGACACAGCCGTAAAATTTTCGAAAATCGTTTTTCGGGAAATATTTTAAAAAATCCTTCGAACCGTCAAAAATATTATGCATATTCGTTTATAGCTGAAAAAAACGGTTTTCAAGTGTTTTTCTGACTACCTTTCAGGGGAGTCTCCGAGCGCTGAAAAACGCCTTCGGCGATGTCACGCCGGTGACGCAGTTCTCGACTCTTGTAAGCCTATTATCTTTGGGGAAAAAGTTACCGACTAAAAATAGTTTTATTTTCTACCAATAGGTGACATTAGATAATGGAAAAAAAATCATCAGCTGTAGCGTTTATAAAACCGTTGACTTCAAACAAACGGGGTTTTCTGAAAAACCATGCTTTTGAAACCGGCCCGCAGCAGAACTCGAACAATTTTCGTCCAAACAACTTGAAATTTTAACTATAGCGTCTTATATTGCTTTAACTGAAAATTGTAAAAAATATATTACTTTTGAAGTATATTTTTTTACATACTTCACAGTATACCTGATAAAGCCTAAAAATTCTTTTGTCCATATATTTTATTCCTTTCTTTGAAAAAAAAATCCATACAAAACGGTAAAAAATGGGCTGTTATACAGTGGTGTTCTCCCTTAATATCTGAAAAAGGACAAAATATTTTTGGTTCGTCCACTTTTAATTACAATTGAATATTCTTTTCCCCTAAGAGAGAGCACGAAAAACATCATTATACCCTACCCTTCATTGAATTTAACTATAATTTTGTAGTATGTCTAAGAAAAAGGCCGGCTCTGACGATCTTGTGATTTTTGACTTTTTGCTAATCGCGGCACCTCTTGTGATTTTTCCCGGGGCTTCTCTTTGACGCGAAGCAAGAGGAAATCTTCCCATTCCGATAAAAATTGGCAAAACCAAAAAAAATCGAAACTTATAACGCCACCCTATACAGTATACGTTCGCGCGTGCGTATGTGTGTGTTTCGTATAGAGATCGTACGTCTGGTTTGGAACGGTATTCGTATCTGTTGGGTCATATTCTATGTAGCGTCCTTCACACGAAAAAGCAGCGTTGCCTGAATCGCGTGTAACAAAAATGCCCTCAGGCAAGAGCCTCTCGAGACGGGACAGCGGGTCAACATGCCCTTAAAATGCCCGTTTTTTCTCAGCTATACGGTCCGGTGAAGCCGTAGAAAAATATTAATACAGTCATCTCGAACGGCAGACCATATTAGTTTAGGTCTGCGGGTAATAATGTAGAGTAAATTATGCTATACATTTTGTTAAGGCCAATAGAGAGAAACAATCCCATGACCTTGGATTGCGGAGTTTATTGTTAAGTAATTGTGGACAAAAATTATACGAGGCTTCGTTTAGAATGTTAACGAGAAAGTAAAATAATGTACCCATCGTGGATGCGATGTTTATTGGTTATGGATCGTATAATTTTGGAATAAATGGTCTTGTTAGTTTTGTTTCTATTATCGCACAGCCGGTATATTTTAGGAATTGCGTTTTTTTTTCAAAGGTTTTTCAGCTCGTAGTTAATAACGACGGATATGGAATTTTACGTATCCAGGCAAGCATGGTCACGTTTTAATCAGTATTTCCTTTTTTATGTTTGCATATTACAGAAGTCGAGTGCGAAATATCGAGCCAAGTGGAGTATTCGTTGCAGGCGATATGGGGTGTCAGTATAAGGGAACTACATCTTGCGCTTTGGAAGCCCTGGAACGCGCTCAGAGACGCCTCACTCAATGGAACATTACTTCAGGGTCATGCACAATATCTGACTCCACCGCAAACGTATCCTTGACATCGATGTTACAAGCCGTTCTTTGCGTCTCGTAGCCAGTAGATACCCTTAACGATCGGCATAGCAGTCCATCCATCTCGCACGGCAGCAGTCAACCGCCCCCCCCCCTCCTCAGCCTCTCCGTTTTCGTAATACTCTACAAATGGGAAATGATTCGCAAAAATAGCATGTAGCAAGTACTTTGAAGTTACATTTTTGGGATTGCTGCAAAATAGTTGAGCTCAGAAAAAAATAAGAAAAGCCGTTTCTAATTTGGCAAAGTTCTATCTGCTATATTTTCATGGCGTTCAGGTTGGAATCGTCGGAACGCAAAGAAAATTCTTATTTACATTTTAATTTTCTTATTTTCATTATTATACAAGATCTTTTTTCGTAGATTTATATAGTATCGCAAACTAAATATCATAGATCGCTAGCTAAGTATCATAAAAAATGATTGTGGGATTTTTGTAGGCGAAATATGCCAAACAAATTTAAAAAATGCAAAAGTATTCATTTTCATTGCGTTCGAACGATACAAACATCATCCTCATATATTTTCAGTAGTATTGTAAGCTTTTACGTGTTAAATATTGATTATTGGCAGATTTTGTAGAGAACTGTTATTTAACAAACAACAAATTAATTCGTTAACTTTTTTAAAGTGATGCAATTTCAATAAAATATTCTATCTATGTGTGTACCTTACTAGCCAGGGGATTTTCATTTTTGTTTACAACGATAATTTATTTAAGTCTTAATATAAATAAATTTAGGCTTCAGCTTATTACTTATACAATCAATTTCTCATCCAGTGGTCAATTCCATCATAGTAGTAATTGTTAGTATGATCCACTCCATATATAATGGTTTAATCATCGTTCCGCTTTTTAAATTGCATTGTCCAATAATAATTAGATCGATTATTCCAATGTCATTCGAGAATCATATCAAAGTGAATTAGCGATTAATAATTTAATAATTGTATATACTATTATTGGATAATCATATTGAAAGTCAAATAATATTTCATGAATTGTTCATTCCATTGATAATCGATTATTAAATTCGATACGGGCGAAAAGAGATGATTTTTTTCCTTAACTATGTGAGAAACAGTAGGCAACCACACGGTGAGGAAACCCTCAGGCTTTCTTTACCCGCACCGGAACTCGAGCTCGGGACACCACCTCGACTCTGTTATCCCCTAGTTATTTTTCTAACTCGCAGAGACAACCGAGATCCCCATCCTGACGAAACTGTAAGTTGATGAAATTCGCGGAATGAATCATTGTTATTTTATGCCACGTTAAACCTGCTAGCAAGTTGGAACAAATATGATCAATGATTATTAAATTTTCTGAAAAAGGTGGTCTTTGCTAACGTGTGTAAATATCGTTAAAGTATTTATAAACAATTGTTAAGTGGAAACTCGCTTATTCTTTAATTAGAACAGCACGTTTGACATTTCGAAATCTAATCGTTACTCGACTTCTTTTCTTTTCTCGATAAATGTTCGATCCGCATTGTTTTTAAAGGTCGCTCTGGTGAATGTCGTTCACATTAAGGACAGCGTTTGCACACTGCCGACCTCGATACTCGCACAATATCTAAAACAGGCGAATGGCCAGCTGTCTTGTCTTAAGGTGAGTCTCTCTCTCTCTCTCTCTCTCTCTCTCTCTCGCTCTTGCGGTGTATAAACTTTAAAGAAAATGAAAGAAAGCCCGTAAATTGGACAAAATTATACTTTCCCCCTATTCTAAGACAGCGAACCGCAGACAAAAAGGCTTCACGCATGTTCGAAGGTCTTTTAGGCATCGTTCCTTGCCCGCTGTGATGCAATACAGCCGATTATTATCATTGACATTTACATCTGTATTTTTTCGCCTCAATATTGTACTTCTCTCGCTTGTCGACTATGTTTTGGTCAATAAAAATGCATTACGAGTTTCCAGACATTATCTCGCAATTGCAAAAGCAAATTCAGGCTACTTATTGAACGAGCAAAGCTTTACGCATTAGAGTAAACTCGTGAGATTGCACACGCTGCAAGGTGGAAAGAATAGCCGTATCGACCACTGGAACATGGAAAGACCGTAACGGAGCACTCTCCTTTAGATTTCGACAAAAATATTGATGGTGTAAAACAGCGGTTTCCAAAAGGTGTTACGAAGAACCCTTGGGTTCCGTGGAAGGGTCACAGGGGTTCCGAGATTTGGGTGTATTTTCGTAGAAAGCAGCGAGCCAGACGCTAGCGCTTTAAGACGGAATGACACCTCATCGCGGTCGGTATGGTAGAACAATTATAGATACCCAAAAATCTCTGAAACGGCTCTTCAGATCCCGTCGAAACTTTGCCAAACGACGTCAAATAGCTAGACCAACAGCTGTCTGCCCCTCAAATTTTCTGAATTTGAGAAAAGAAATGTAGATTGGCTTATCATAAGCGAATCTACTTTCAGAGCCGTTTCAGAGATTTTTGGGAATCTATAATTGTTCTACCATACCGACCGCGATGAGGTGTCATTCCGTCTTAAGGCACGCGTCCACATGAATTTGGACGCGTGCCTTAAATGTTCACCAAGCCGCAATACGCACTAACGTAGCGCGGGCGATGGGCGGCAGAGGGCGCGGCTGTCTCGCTAGTTTGTGCAAAATTAGGAACCGCTGGTGTAAAAGATTGCGTCGTTTTTTCACAAGTTTCAGTCGTGAATCGCTAATATGGATAGTAAAAAACGTTTATTTGATTTCTTCCAAAATCTTACACAAATATAGGCAATTCGAAAGAAAGAAAAAACATTGAATTTCAATTATGGGAACTTCAACATCGCCAATATTCTTCATTATCGATCGAGAATCCTGTGACAGGAACACTGGCGCAAGGGACTAGCAGCGAAATAACTTTATTGCGATTGCGAAACCATTGGTTTCGCAATCGCGCGCTGCATCAATTATTCATGCATCAAATCTGTCTTGGAGATAAAAAAATCATAAATAACGAGGAATAATCCAAATGGAGATTTTTCGAGTTTATCCTAAGAGGCCAAGAGGGAAAATTCGCACTTCGCCACGACGATTAAGAAATCACCGATAACAATGAGGTTTAAATGTTATTTATCAATTTGTTTCACACATTTGCTTGGCCAGGCCGACCGTATCTTTCTTCCTTCGTTCAACCGCATCCAATTTATACGATAATCTGGAAGTTTACATCCTCAGAACGCAACGAAATATCTTTTGATATTTGTATTTTCTTGCTTTCATTATTTTACAAACTCTTTTTGCGCATAATTAAAATCTAAATCTCGAACAGAAATTCGAGCAATTAAAAAATAATCATTCTCATTGCATTCCAGATAAACCCAAATAATCTTCAAACTCATTTCATACGAATGATAATTATTTTTACAGATAACCAATAACGGAACTCTTGTATAAAAAAAATGACAAATTCAGTTTAATAAAACCTGTATAAACAATTTCTAAAAGAGAACCGTGCCGGTGGACGTTTAAGATCGGAGAATTCTTAAGGCAACCAACTTGCTGGCCGAAAACCCACAAAAATACATGTATTATTTCGATCAATTAAAAAAAAACCGCACCGGAAGTTTTTAACCTTCGATTCATCAAAACATTTTTGCAATGTTAAAAAAACGTCTCTCAGCTGTACATACCAATCAATTTGACTATTTTTTTTCCAGCAACTGTATCTGGCGACCGGAAATTCGACGAACTACGAAGAGAGCGACGTATCCTCGGGACTCGGACCTGCGCTCGCGTTGGCCGAGCCGTGCAACAACAACGGCGGTGGATCGAGGGGTGCTCTTGTAGCCTCTGGGGCCGGCGATTCCGAAGGATCACTTTGGAACACAGCTGGCGAACAATTGTGCGTCGTTTGTCAATATTTTCCACTCTCTAGAGCGCTATTGCCGTGCAGGCACACATGCATATGCGCATCTTGCTTCGGCAAACTCGACAGGTGTCCGATGTGTCGGAGCCCGATAAAAAGCTACTTCTGTATTCGCGGCGAGGAATACATGCCGCCGGAGAAAGAAATAAATCCCTGCAAACAGCGTCAGGCTGCGCACGGTCCGTCACATTGGCTGCACGACTGGAACGACAGACTTACCGATTTCCTTGGATTCGCTCGATAAAACCGATCGGGATCAAAATATTTTTTTCATTTATGTACACATGCAAACACATATATGTATGTATGTATATACATCTTTCAGACATATACGTCCAAGTGTCGATTATGGAGATCAGGCGGCTTTTAGGCAATTAGCTCGCGAGAAATGACAGAAATAAAGGAACTCAATGAAGAAGAAACGCCGAGACACAAAAGCCGCTGTGCGGCGGGTGATGATACATTTTTTTTTCGTTACCAATAAAATCTTGCAAATAGAATAATCTCCCTGAAGAAACAAATCGCGAGTTGATTCTCACAGCCTGGGATTCATAATCGTTACGCGCGTTTGTCCAATTATCCGGAATTGATTGAAAAAACGTATGGTATTTGTTGAAAAATATCTCTTCGGCTTGGGGCAACGACATGGATTCTTCTTTATTCCTTACGTTCTTGTCAGCTATAGTAGTAATTTTATTTCAATTGACTAGACTAAATCCAAACGTCGATTGATCCTCGTAGTTTTTGACTATTATTAACACGAAAAGCCATGCGTGCAATGTTGTAATATAGGTGCATACCATCCTACACCGAGATACGCAATCCTGGAAGTTTAATGTTCAACGAGGTTTAAGATTAATTACCAATAGTGAAGGGAGAAGAGGATCGATGGAACATGGCGAATAATAGTAAGATTTTAACGAACGGGCAGGGTGCAAGCTAGTGGAACGAAAGAGGAGTGACGAAAAAACAGAGTATTTTCATCAAGTATTGTCCTTATTATTTTCTGTTAACTTATATGTAAACGAGTATTTTTTTTAACACTGCAACAGTCGAAACAATCAATGTATCCGTTCTTTTTCGCCAATCACATTGACAACTGAGAGTATCAAGGGGAGAAAGGGAGAGAACGAAAAAGCGATTGGAGAATCTCCACAGTGACAGAATTAAGTATGAATGATAAAAGGATGTTTAAATTAGCACAATAACAAGTGAGTCAACAATGGCGGGAAAATATAAGCACCGAAGAAGGAAAAAAAGATACAACAAATTATGCTAATTTGTAAAGTTGATCGTCTCTAGACTTGTAAGATGTAAATACACAGACTGTGATAATCCTGGTAATATCTATATGTAGATGCGGTATCCTCGCGCCTACATGGGAATAAAAAAAACGTATATAAATAACGGTGCTCCGGACATAAAGTATAAGAGGAATAATGAAAAGAGGATACGGATCCACGAAATCGCGTATTGGAATTTCTATTTGCTACGTTCACTACAAACTAGTAGAAAAAATTGTACACAAAACTAGGCTCTTCTGTTGCGTTTCTGCGGTTAAAAATAGCGCAAAAGTCAAGGAAATAGGAACGATAGAAAACAGTTTATTATAATCGACATAGAAATAAGTGAATGAAGTGTGCGTGCGCGTGTGTGTGAGGAGGTAATTGTATATTGAGGAGAACATAATGTAGCGAGAGAAGGCAAACTTGTGTATGTTTATATAGGTTTTACGAGTTATAAGTAGATGCGAAGGCCTATGAAGTCAATGTATTTTAGTAGGATAAATGTAATCACTGTATTAATTTATGCGGCGTATACCTACGATTATGATTCCTCTGGCGATGGAAATAAAAAAAAGAGAATAAAGCACGTGGTATACAAGAGAAACACGATGCCTGTATGTAAGGGAAGAACTTGTACATAGTTTATTTAAATAAATAGCGTTGCTCGTAAGAAGCATAATTATACGTTGAACGATTATTAGACGTCAACGCAATTCTTTACAGATTTCAGCAATTTTCGCAATTCCGTCGTTAAATTGTTCATTTTTTTCTCGATATCGATCTCGGCAGTGTTCAATTGTTTGGTGGTTTTCGCTATGTAAATTTCGGCCTCAGTGTCTTCCCGATGACTTCTTAAAAGACGCGAAATGCAAGAATCCCTGACGTTTTGTGGGTGCATCGATTTTGTCTCCTTATTGTACAACGAATGCAATCTCTTCTTTATCACGTGACGTAACAGAGTAACGAAGCTCGATAGGTCACTGCATTGATTCGATCTGGCAGATTTCGCCGTTTCTTTTTTACTCTCCTCGACTACAGTCACCTGTAATACGAGAAAATTTATAGCAATTCACGAAATTGAAGTACTCCACGATGATGTCTTAACTTGTGTCTCACCATCCAGTCGTAAAACACGTGTTCCTTTTTCTTCCATTGCGCGTGAGTCTCGAGCATCATCGCCATCGAGTTTAATTCTTTGACAGACTCCTCATCTTTTCTCGTGTACGCGGTGGTACTCTTGCCGAAAGATATCTTAGCCAGAGCGATCTCGTGAACGTTTAAATGCGGCAGACCACTCGTGTTCAAACTCGCCGCGTGTATCTTCGTCGTTAACTTGATCTTTTCCCGAATCAATTCCGATATCTCTTTGATATTGTGACCCGCGTGACCACATTTGCTGACAATCCTGTTCATTTGAGACCTTGGTTCGATCGGCCCCGAGTGACGATTCTTTACTTTTTCCTAGAAACCCCCGTCAATCCGGTTGCAACACATAAATTACGACATGCCAGTGTTTCTCCTTTTTTTCCTTTCTGCGTTTAATCTTTTTTTTTATCCGACACGAGACTCGCTCACGCATAATGAATGACCTCCGGAGGAATTAAGTTGGCGAAACTTTACAACTGTATTTAACAATCTTCTAATTTGTTCTCTTTAGTCGTATATGGCGATTACTTTCCTTCACCTTTCTATGAATGACCTCCGGAGGAATTAAGTTGGCGAAACTTTACAACTTTATTCAACAATCTTCTAATTTGTTCTCTTTAGTCGTATATGGCGATTACTTTCCTTCACCTTTCTATTTCCGTTCGTTGATTATGATATTTTACTAATAATCGATAATTGTCTGACGGAGCACAACCGTTCACATTTGACACATAACTCTCTACATAGCAAAATAATATGTGGTTCATATAAACTTTAAACGAAACATTTCATAGTTTTATCCTTGCATGTATTATGATAATTGTAATGCTGTATAGAATGAGAATGCGATACTGTTTGGAAATCTGTGCAATAGACCAAAAGTTTGCGACAAAGTAACACGTTTTAAGGAGGTTGGTGCGTTACCCACAATCCAAGATGTAAAAATAATGTATATATTTTATTGTGTAGACTACATTGAGGCTTTACAATATTTTTGAATTTTTTTCACCACACAACATTGCAGATAAAAAATAGTGTAATGTGTGTAATTTTTCGTGCGGTTAAATGGGCAAAACGTTCACGCTACAGGTGATGTACCACGATAAACCATTTCTTACAACGGATAAACGTAAACTAAACCCTTGTAAACATTTAGAGGAATGAACCAGTCTTACTCATCGAAAATCATATGTATTCAATATTGAACCATCAAGGTTTGATGAAAGATTACGAATCTTGGCTGGCGAATGAAGAGCATTGCTGCCAACCTCAATGACCACGACGTTACTGTATGCCGACCACACTCAATATTAATTCATGGTAATAATAAATAATCTCGTGATATAAATATTCCTAGCATGCCACACTTATTTTCTCGGGACATACATGCCACACTCGGGTTTGTGGGACCCTATTCAGATTTAAAATCATAACTCCGAGTAAAATAGTCGTGTTTCGATGGCTTTTTTTTATCGATAGCGAATTAGTCGAGAAATCTGTCTATGCATTGACCGAATCGTCAAAATTAAGAACTTCTGAGATATACACGTTTGAAAAATATTTTCTCTCGAGAATAGCGAAAAAAATTTGATTTTTCGTTTTTTGCTCGGCTTTCTCAGACCCCAGTGGGTCTGACGACATGCGAGGGATAGTAATATGCATAATTATACATGACTCAGAATTTCATTTAGAGTTGCATGAAACATTCACTGACAGAGATTTTTCGAAATAATCATCGATAATGTTTTACTTCCCCAAGTTGGTTATGTTAAGTAATGTTTTGTTTAATCTAATGTTTTAGTTCCCCAAGTTCCCCAAAACAAACGTTTTACTTTTTCACTTTATAAGATATAAAAATGCATAGTTCTATCCTTGAATTATATATTTAATGAAAAATTAGCTTCTACAGATGCATTCATGTTTTTAGGTTTATAGAAGAAAAAATCATAAACCGTCATTTGACTCAAATGGACCGCACCAACCTCCTTAGTTAAGAAATTAGCGCCTTAATATAGTTAACGCAACACGGGTCAGTAACTGCAGTTATTCCAGCTCAGTTCCTTTGCTTGAAGAGCACTGCACTTTATGCCTGAACTCATAGTCATTCGCGTAGCAAAGGGGAGGCCCGGCCTCCAGGAGAAAATCGATCCAAAATAATTCAAATCAAATAATGTATTCATTTCATTTAAGTTTTACCCAACCAAGCATAAAGAAATAATTTGACAAGACTCTTCGTCGTAGTTTGTATAAAAAGTAACTACACTGCGACCTCTATTATCAGGACGTGCACAGATGCAACAGCCCCCCACTATGTGCCGAATATCGATCTAGCTTCAGGCTTGAAGCATGCTAGACAATAAAGCGGGCGATACACGTCTGGATTCCGAACCTAAATCGCGGGGGTAAAACAGCTATTAGGCGGGGGTAATAAGGCTGGTAATTTTGAGGACCCCGTATGTAGGTAATCAAATTACAGATCAGCGCCCCGTGGCTTGCGCTCTTCTCCGATGCATGTACACTCTTAAGGCAGTAGTCTGGTCTAGAAATTTGACAAAATCGATTTTTTTCTTCATTTTATTATTCCTTAGACCTTTCTTAATACGCTCGTGAAAACCGTTTATTGATATTTTGAAAATTAGCAGAGTAATAGAAATTATAAGCAAGCCGCGCGCAAACCTCATCTAACGGTATCAAAACTTTGAACGCGTTTATCTCAGAACTATGTTTTTCAAATCGGCGCCCACGATATCTCGATAACTAATTGACCGATCGAGCTCAAATTTTGCACATACCTTCGGTAGCCTCTTTCGGAGGACTGGTAGCAGAATTGAGTCGAACAATTATTTTGCCCACATTTTATAACTCGTCGAATACTCGAAAATGCATGAAATATCGTTAATCAAAGTTCAACAGGCCGCCATTTCGTAACAAAATTTTTTAAAGTACTAATTCTGCTACACTGGTAAAAACATCGTTCATCCATCCAAAATTCAGTTGGTTTAACAAAATGTATCTCCAAATACGTTCAACTTGATTTTTGATTGGCATAACAAAACTGTACAGTTCGTGGTAAAATAGTATAGTGGTGTGGACTATAGCTTATTTAGCATGTCTAAGCAACTGTTAAAACAACAAAATTTCGAGACAACAAAATGCATTTTGCACATTCAACGATTCTTTTTTCTCAGTGTACCAGTGCTCAGAATACTCATACAGATTGAGAATATATATATTTTTTCTCAGATGCATACAACTTCACCCAGACTGGGCGCCGATTGAGGCAGTCTTCGGCGGACCCTGTTGTAAAAAAAAACTACATGAAAATGTTTAAAATGATTTTTTTAAATGTACCTACATTCTCAAAGGAACAATACATACATATGTAAAATTTCATCAAGACAACTTCAACGGTTTAAAAGTTATTCCAACCCAAAAATGACGTCAAAAATCTCGCTCTAGATCAGACTACTGCATTTATGGAATTGGGTATGAAGAACGGAGAGAAGTTTGTCAATAATTATGAAAAAATGTTAACAATTGATACGTTAGCCTCAGAAGCTGACGTGATGGTAATGAAGAACGTACTATCAATAAAATATTATGAAACAAATGCAGGAAATTTAAGAAAGCATATTAAGACAGAGCACTGCTTTAACTTATATGAACTTTCCCAGCAGTAGAAGTACTTTCCGCGAGCTACGCCGGCTGTGAGGAGTTTTTCTGTCATTAAGCGGTTAAAACCGTGGCTTAGGAGCACAATGGATCAGGAACGATTCTCTTATATGTCACTGCTGAAGGTAGAGAATGTCGAAAAAACATTCCAACTAAAAAAGTGATGGGCTGATTTGCAGAAAAAGATAGAAAACTAACTAAAACGTATTTAATTGAATACCTACTGAAGGTAAAGTTTAAAGACTGGTAACTGCATTAAAGAATGAGAGGAAATTAGTTGATTGTGTTTTAAGGTATTGCAAGAATTTCATATGAATGTTAATATAGCCGTGTGATTATAGCTTCATATTTTGTGTGTTACGTAACAATTGACTTTTATGTAAATTTTATTAAGAAACAAGATGATTGTGAACAAAACCACTTTTTCAGACAGATTGCCCCCCCCCCCCCCCCCCGCCCCCCGCCAGCCGCCCCAGAAAAGAATGCTGGCTACGTCTCTGTTTACAGTGACTATTGATTAAGGAATTGAAATTCGCAGCTATTTTTAAATAAGATTTTATCGACCATCTTACCACCGAACTGTTACCCATGGGCGAAAATTCTTGGCCAAGAACACTCGTTTCCAGTTTTACTGTGACAGCGATATCCAGAACATTTTTCGTCGCAAATAGCCAACCAAGGGACAGTAAAATTTCTCGGCAAACGGTATTATCGTCGGCTGACAATGCATAAAACTCCACAATTGGATATTGCATAAACGCGAAGTATAATTTCGTGCTGTAAATGTCGTCTGAAACAAATCAATGTCATAAGAAAAAAGGTACACTTGACGTTTCTTCGCTATCCAAGGTTTTATCGTATGTAAGGATAATATCGTACCGTAACGATCAAACTCGTCGATAAATTGCATATCTTTAACAGCATGGCGACCGAGACTGTGCAAAGTTGCCCAGAGGGCTTGAGCCTGCAATTTTTTCAAGATAAATTGAATCAATGTATATGTGTGTATCATACTCGTTTACTAAATTCCAATACTCACAGCATCTCCATCAGTTTTATTGTACTTGGCCAATCTAAAGTATTCCGGCTTAATTGGAAAGTCGATCAAAAAATCCAAATGCTTGCACAGTAGTGCGATAACATTTTTTATATCCGACATATTCCCTATAAAGATTTGTAGAAAAAAAAATGAAACTCTAAGCGACCTGCTACACTATGGTCAACTCGTAGTCAAACATAACCTATATTTAATTACATATATACATAGGTTTTGAAAGCAGCCTCGACGGCCTTTGAGCACGATATTCTGGCAGGCTGGAGGGAGTATGGAGGTGAACACAGAATGTCGTTGATGCCTTTTTTTGTTCTCTGATTTTTTTTCATTGGAGCGTCCTACAAATTTACCATAACTGGGCTTTTATATGATTTGAATCGAGCCCTCGAGCATTGTCGAAACGATTACTTTTTCAATCGCTATGAGAATAGCGTTTTCTTTACTCGTTTTTAACGTCATCAAATCAAAGAATTCACAAATGTTTCCAGATAATCTTCATAATTCGATAGATCGGGAAAGACCACTTTCCAATGTTCCACACGTGATACAAAGAATTCTTATACATTCAAAAAATACAAAACTCCACAAAAATGTCTTCCAACATCCCAGCACTATTTCCTCTAGAGTTATTTTCTACATCTCATACCTGGTGTACAATTCGAACATAATTGGTAAGAATATTTCAAATCGGTCAAAATCAAATGATTTTCCTCTGTCACATTCGCACAATTTACTGACAGTGCAGTAAAAAACGCAATATAAAGTGAGAAACTATAAAACAAACTGTCTAGAGCCTTATTCACTCAGATCGATCTCAATTATTCAATTCATCTATGCCGTTTTGTGTTTTGGCGAGATCACACGGTACGATATAAAAAAAATCCTAAATCTATCAGGCATAGAATATTATGTATTTGTTCTCAAACGCTTCTCGTGTAACGTTTGACAAGTACGAGAAAAAAATGCTGAATTCCTAACGATGCTAATCGTGCGTTTACGTCGCAATCTCGGGGACTTCGTCCCCAAATTTCAAGCCTCCATTGACGGCATTGTTAAGTACTGGCTCGGCGACGCCAAACGAAGTTATAAAAACGTTGAGTATCGTTACGAGAAATATCCCAATGACGGTCAAATTATTGACTTTGTCCGCGGGCAGGGCTTGCGTGTCTTTCTTAACATTGTAAGTGCTGTTCCAGATGAGGCCGATGCCAACGACGATTTGAAGAAATAAACTTGTGCCGATCATGCTGAGCGACGTCACATAATAAGGATGATTCGAGGACTGTAGAACGTAACGAAATTGATTGGCATTGGCGGATATCAGCGCCAGATCCATCATTCCTTGAGCCAACGTCTTTTTTTGTTGATAAATATTTACGTCGAATGGAAAACGACGTCTTGGATATCTCAAGGTCGGACTACCATCTTCGGTGCGACGATCGTCGCGATCATTTCCCTCGTCGTCTGGTCTCTTGTTGCCGGAAAGGAGATCGTCAATTTCGGGTCCACGACCTGGCCGGTTATTTCTTCTCGAATCGTTATCGCTGGCCAATAGCGCTGCCGGATTGTTAGGGCCTCGCGGTGTATGCGATGTACCGGCTGGTGTGCTCCCGATAGTCGATTTTCCAACTCCGTGGGTTCTCAGAGGCTGCAGAACGATATTCGTCCCCGTCAAATCGTCCATGTATAGAACCACGTCTTCACTTGAATACGGCAACGTATCCATTCTATTCATCATATATTCTTCTGGTTTTTTCCAATGATTTTGTATACCGTTCCGGTCATGAAGATTCGCAATTTGCAGAGACCAGCACGAATCGTCTGAAAACAAACAGCAATTCTTTCATGCATACATTCGCACTGAAATACCTCAACTAATGTTTGTTATTTTTTAACTGTAATAAAATAGACAAGTACAAAAATGTGACTCCGCCGCTGTAAAATACTTATACCTAAAGCTTTGAACTTGTATAATAATACAAAAAAGCTGAGATGACAACAAAACGACGAAATTATTACAAAGCGTTTAAAAAAGCTTCAATGGTTCTTGCTTTCCGTAAGCACACAAAACCATTCGTAAAATGTTATTAAAAAATCTTTGACAGGCGTAGACAAAAATATCCAGCAAAAACCATGCCAACAGTTCTCGCAACAATTCAACTAAATAAAACTGGTCAATCAGTAACCTCGAAACATTCACATCATTATATGTGCAATGCACTGAAAACGAATGGTCAAACCCTTTATAGAATACTGCTTCACCGTTCATACTTATAAACACTGCGAGCTGCCTAAAAAAATATATATGAATTTAAGGCAATCGTTGAAAAAATTCACTCGAGCTTAAGGGGTTAGGCTACTGTGAAAATTAAGAACACCCATTCGTCGCCTGAAGCAACTTAAATTAAAGAGGCACGTTCACCATATGCTGCAGGAACCGCAGATTGAAGGTAAACGTATCATTACAACTATAGAACTACTAGTAAAACTCTAAACGTGTTTCTCTCAAAACTACGTTTGTCAATACGGTGTATACACCGATTTCTCGACATCCAATAAACGGATTGATTAAAAATTTCGTACACTTTCAGTGTAATAATAACCGAACTTTTTCTTCTTAACATATTTTTTCATTTGTTATTAATAACAATAATGTCGGTTTTCTTCGAAAAGTCGAAGTCCTCTTTTTCGGTGATTGAAACACAATAACAAAAAAGCTAGGTCAAATCTTGGCCAAAATTATCTGTTTTAAGAAAAAAATAACTCATATTGCTTCAGATCGACCGGGTGGTCAAAATCAAGTACACCGTTGAGCCCCTCACGTTTGAAGGTCCTTTGCGAGATTGTTCATAACTTCTTTAATTATTAATATTTTTCCATGAAATTTGGTACACAACTTCCTTTAAAATTAATTTTTCAAATAACCCCGATTATCAGGTCGTCACAGTAGCCTAATCCTTTAACAAATATGAGGCACGAAAAGGAAGAATTAAAATCACTTATCGGTGCCTTACTACTATTGTGTGATTCCCCGAAGACTCCGACGGATAACTTCCTTGCCTTTGCACCGCGCGTGCAAAAAAAACTGCCGTGGATATCGATGTGGGATTTTTTGGTGTGATTCGTGGAAAGGCGAGGACACAAAAAACTTAAATCGTTTTCACGCGATCAGTTCACACGCGCACCGTTGGACACTGGTGACAAAAAAAACAACAAATTATTAATGGATAGATCTCGACCGGCCTCGTCGATGGTCGTAAATGTTCTAAGACCGAACGTGGTTTCTCGTTGACTCGCGCTCGCACGCGAAGACTGTACACATTTCTCTGTATTTAGTTAAAATCGCCGGAGAGCTCACCCAGACTGAATCATGACACCGTTCACGGGATTCCGAGGCTAGCGCGTCAGCTTGACTATAAACAGTTACTTTTTAACGCAGAAACGCGTTCAATAACGCCTTTTAGTTCCGATCTTCGCAGTGCATAACGCTTCGAGAAACGTCGAGGATTAATCACCAAATATCCCGGCTATATTTTGGCGAGAAGAAATGAGAAAATCACAGTTTGCGTGACAGTTCAATTGACATGCAGATTTTCATTTTTTTGTTAATCACGCTATTTGAACGAGGTCACATTTGTGTGTATACACAATATTGTCAGTCGTCGCGAAAATCTTCAGTTATTTTTTTTTCATTAGATGCGATTAGCGCTAATAAATTTGAAGCTCGTGCGAAACTCCCTACGATGAATTATGTTTTTCAAAATATAATTTACTTTCGGATAAACCTTTCTTCGCTACATGCCCCACAGGGTTGCGAAATTTGCAATGAAAAAGTAATGCTTTATTCATTACTTTTTAATGGGTAATGAAAAAATATTTCATTACCCATTACATTACATTCAGTAATGTAAAAAATGCCATTCCTCATTACATTATATTTTGTAATATAAACAATTTCTGTTACTCATTACATTGGTTTATGTCATGTGAAATATTTTCATTACAAAGTCCAATGTAATGGGTAATGGAATTTGTCTACATTAAAAAGTGTAATGTAATGAGTAATGAAATTTGTTTACATTACAAAATTTAATGTAATGAGGAATGGATTTTTTTAACATTACAAAATATATAGTAGTGAGTAATGGAATTCGTTCACATTACTAGTGTAATGTAAAAAATCTC
Source organism: Ophion ellenae (assembly GCA_963210295.1). NCBI lineage: Eukaryota > Metazoa > Arthropoda > Insecta > Hymenoptera > Ichneumonidae > Ophion > Ophion ellenae. Next base: position 11,036,199 of record OY723393.1, read on the forward strand.
CTCTACTCATTACAAGGTAATATGGATTATTATTCGTTTGCCATCGGGTCAGATCGACCCAGTGCAAAAACCTAATGCTGCCCCTAATGGGAAACGAATAATAATCCTCATTATATTGTAATGAGTAATGGGGATTTCATACAGTGCATTACATTAGTAATGTGAAAAAATTCCCTGACTCATTACCTTATATTTTGTAATGTACAGAAATTCCATTGCTCATTACATTACATTTTGTAATGTAAAAAAATCCATTTCTCATTGCATTACATTTTGTAATGTTAAATATTTCCATTACATATTACATTGGACTTTGTAATGTAAAAAAATTCCATTACCCATTACATTGGACTTAGTAATGTAAAACAATTTCCATTACCCATTACATTGCAATGAGGAATGGCATTTTTTTACATTATAAGATTTAATTCAATGAGTAATGAACATTTTTTACATGACAAGATCCAATGTAATGAGTAATAGCAATTGTTTGCATTACAAAATGTAATGTAATGGGTAATAATTTTTTTTTAATTACAAAATGTAAAGTCCTGAGTAATGAAAACGCTAATGCATTACAAAAAGTAATGCACTATTTGCATCCCTGATGCCCCATCGTCTAGTTTTCGGTGATCCAATCATCTAATAGTGCACGTCGAGTCAATCATACCATAGCTTGAAGAAAGAATTTTGAGAACGTCCAACTTATTGTTGTAACTATATGAAAATAAATTCAGCCGTCAACGACTAGACCGACCCAGCTTTGATCAAACCGCAACAACTCAACATTTTCCTCCATCTCATAAAATGCTATAATCGTATTAACTCCTGCACGCAATTTATAATATAAGTAGTACGGGATATCTACTAACAAGTACTTCAACTGTGAACCTTTTAAGTTATTGTGTTTTCGTTTTAGAGATGCAATTCTGATATCATTCAAATTCATGAGGACGCGATAATAAGCAAAAGTTTTTTACATTTCATCATCGCATATCCGGCTTTTTATGGCCTGCCTATTTACTGTCGGATGGTATCCCCAAGTCGAATTTTCATCGTATTGCATATATGCGACGATGAAACTACGATAAGGCACTCACTAAATTTTGACCGTCAAAATCGATGTTCGTTCGTTCGTGGTTTGTAATGAACAAAGGGGGTTCCGCGTCAAAGAAAAAACTAGAACGAAAGAATGCATTTATCTGAAGAGGCGTAATTGAAGACGAATAATTCCAATAGGTTTTTGCATGATTGGTCGTTTTTACTGATCACAAAGAGTTTCGGATTGTTACGAGTTTTTTTAAATTCCTGATCGATCGAGTACAATGGCCCAACGTCCTACTTCGATAACCATTTAAGTGCGCGTCGACGCAATTTACATTCGGTTTATGTACTTTGTGCTGGTAATCGTTTATCACCTAACCAATATGAGTTCAGTTAACATAATGGACTTTCATAGTGCCACGATATAACGTTATTACGCTACCATTGACCATTGACAAAATTCTTATGGACTCTCCGAAATAATGATTAGAATAGTGTTTTACATGATGCATTTTTTCGTATCAAAATAATCCAAGAGAAAAAGGTTCGCCCATTCTTTCGTATGACAAAGCCGATGGAAAGTAAGCTATCCCAACATTGCGGCCATGCGATAAGGGTTTTTCGACCTGATTATGCTACATTTGATGGAGATGTCCATTGCCTTTATTTTCCAAATTCCCGGCATGATTCAAATCCCATCAACTGACTTTTGGTTGCTTGTAGACATACGATTTTAAATGTATGAGTATAATAAATTTACAAAAAAAAACCCGTATTGTCTGGAGGATTGAGACTAAAAACTTTTTCTTCCCAGTGTATTACTATATTGATGGATTTTTATGTTTCTAATATATATGTATGTGTGTGTGCGTGGCGTGTGCGTGTGCGTGTGCGTGTGCGTGTGCGCGTGCGTGTGCGCGTGCGTGTGTGCGTGTGCGTGTGCGTGCGCGCGTGCGTGCGTGCGTGCGTGTGTGTGTGTGTGTGTGTGTGTGTGCGTGCGTGCGTGCGTGCGTGTGTGTGTGTGTATATAGGAACATTTTTACGCTCTCTTATTACTCGCGGCTGCGGAATGTTACATTCCAGGATATTGAACTATCTGGTTGTCAAGCAAAACAACGTGGCACGATGGGTGGAGAGTTCGATCTTACGCGAAGCTCAAATAATGATCTAAGGGGAACCCAAAAATGCCTTCAGTTCGTGGCAGCGACGGAATCCGGTCGCTCGCCACGTTCCATCATATATAATAGATATTTATTCTTTTCACTATCGTTCTTTGTTTGTGTGATGACAAAATCCTCGGTTTTTCCATTATGAAATTATTATGCGTTTGGAAAACGGAATGTGTGGTGAATTCCGGAAATTCAAGTAAGTTTTCAAACCTGGTTTAAGTTAGTTTGAATAATCGTCGTCAAATATTTGAGATTTAATTAAAAAATGTCTTGTGTTAAAATTGCAAAAATACGGAAATCTTATTTTTACTACTGAGGAAATCGAATTTTGAGCTTCTTTCTATTTTTTCAAGCATCCAATCATTTTCGAACCTAAGTATGGATTTTTGGGCCACCAGTTAGAAGTTTTAAAAAACGGTAAAATCTTTCAAATGATTAAAAACTTCGTTAAATCTAAAGAGACATTATTATTTAATTGTTTTTTTTTTTCACTCGAAAAAATGCTTTACCTTCTATTTCTCTATAGATATTTTCTCCTCGATATGTTCCGGATTTCTTCTACTCCCGATGCAAAATTTTGTACCGTTGTGCATTGAGCTATGCAGCAACGTGAAAAATGCTGTTCCCAATGTCCGGGCAATAGGACATCCAGCACGCCAGAAAGGCGGACCGAACACGCTTGCTGTTTGCCCACATACGTACGTGGAAATTTAAAGTTGTCGTCATTGAGTCAAATGAATCCCGGTGAGGCCGAGAGATCCGAAAGACTTAAGGGAAAAGTTTCCAATTCCAAATACGAAAATGAACGTCCGTCCTCATGCTGCAACAGATTCAGCATCGCGAGGAAGTTTCACGCTGAAAATCTTCAGCATCAGCCTCTACCCGATCGCGTCGATGATTCGATTTTTAAAAATGTGCGTACCACAAAAAATGCGGAAATTCCTTGTCGCGAGTCGGAGATACAGAACATCTGCGAATATTCTCGACCCTCAAGATATCCGCAAAAGATGCGCACTGGTCTTCAGTACGGGCCGACTCTTGGCTGTAAAACACCAACGACGAATATGGATCTCGCTATTTGTTGGGAAACACCGTTCGATCCGACTTATGAGGCGCCTCGCAAGATACACATTGACGGCACGAACGGCGGTCCAGCTCCGGCAATCTTTGCTCTCGTCGAGCCTGAAATTGCACACGAGAAAAATCATCGCGAAGCCGGCAAATGTTTGCGACATCCGGTCGAGATTTACGAGGCCAAATTCAGTAATTTGAGGAATTGTTGTCGTTGCATCTTCGATCAACCAAGCGATCCGAAGGAGTTGAAGGTAAACGACAAATTATCGGACAATTCGAAAAAACCCGATGATCCATGTCGAAGGTGTTCCGAAGATCTGGGAATTCCGGAAAACGTCAAGGAGCAGAAAAAACATTCGGCATGTTCGGACAAACATTTGTGTGACGATTTTGAGTCTCTTCGCATAGCCGGTTCACGGCACGAAACGTTGTCGCGCTCTGTCGGCTCGAAACGAGAAAAGCCTCAGCCTCTCCACTTGAGAAATTGCAGTTCTTGCCAGTGTCGCGGTGATCCTGCGGCGAGAAAACCACGACATAGATCGACCCAGTCCGCACATGTGGGACTGCGAAATATTCGTAGAAATGGCTTACCCACGAAAGTTAGCGTGCCCAGACCAAGAACACCTTACGCCAAGAGATCCTTTTGTATCGATACGTTGATGCCTCCGTTCAGTATTATCAATGGTTGCAGAGACGCCGATTATCCGGAACACTGGAGGCTCACATCCGTTTATCAACAGTCTTACAGAAATCCACTGAAACAGAGGGGCACTATTTTAAACTGGCATTAAGAATGTGTGGGTGTGTGTGTGTGTGTGTGTGCGTGCGTGCGTGCGTGCGTGCGTGCGTGCGTGCGTGCGTGTGTGTGTGTGTGTGTGTGTGTGTGTGTGTATATTTCGTTGTCCCATCGATGCCCTCTTTTCGGCTTCTATAAACTACTCCTACTCTTCAGATCCTCCGCAGTCTTACTTGCGGCCGTAGTCGATCGCATTTCACATGACATTTCTACCACAGATATAGGAAAACTGCGTAAAACCTATGCCAATAAGTTCACACACCAGCTGCACACGCACACGTATCGGCCCGTGTGAATGACACCTGAATGTATATCAGGAGCTATAACTACATCCAATCATCTATCTTTACCACTTCTACGTGAGATACGGAAAAAAACGACACAAAATCATGCGCAAAAATATGTTGAAAAACAATCATACTGCCGCCTATTAAATTAAAAACAACGCTCTTTTTTTCATCGTATTTCTGTATGCATTTAAGGACGATTCATCCTCACCATGTTGAAGTTTTCAACCGTCTCAGAATGGTGATGAGCGTGAGAATTGAATGGCAAAAATAGCATAGTTTGGTACGTTTACAAAATGTTTGTCCTTAACATCTTATATAAGTCCTTGACATTAAGACAGTACATTTACATTTCTGGAAATACAAAGTACAACTGAAGAATAATAAACGTTAATAACAATTCCTTAGAACGGTAGACCGAAAAATCTTTCCGGGTTTTTCAGATTCTTTTACCGTATTCTACATTAGTGACATAAAAAAAACGATTTATTTTGCAGTAGTAACTATGTTCATACGATAATAAAGTATAATATGTGTATTTATAGGAAAATATGCACAACGCTCATACTTATAATTCATGATACTTACACAAAAAGTAACGATACGACAGCTCAATGCGTCCTATTATCTTTCTTCCCGATCATTTTCGGTTCCAATTGCTTTAGCACTATTTATTACGGCTATTTGAGTTCTGCCGTATTTATGAGCCCGTCTTCGAAGATTCATCTCCAGACGATCGACGGCGATTTTCTGAAGACGATTTAGCAAATTTGGATGTGGAGATATGCACAATATGAAGTCGACTCTTCTAAGTATCCAAATTTCGCAAACTTCGACCGCCACTACATCGGCCGTCCTCTGCTCATTTTCCATCACGAGAGAAACTTCACCAAAATGGCAACCATCGTCCAGATGACAAACCTGGGAGTTTCCCGATATCAATAAACGTGAGAAAATATCGAGATTAGCAAAGCGTGAAGCACAATAATGAATTCTGAGCATAAGGCCACGCGTATAATCGTAGATCAATTTGAAAATAATTCGATAACCTCTTTTCCAGTACTCGTGTAAACGGCGACGGTTCCAGCAGCTATGAAGTATAGAGCGTCACCCGGTGTTCCAGACTGAACGATGGTATCGTTCGTAAGATAAACCACGGTCTTAACAAATCTCAGGATTTGAGCGATTACTGACCGCGGCAGATGTCGAAAGTAATCAACATTGTCGACCACTCTCGAGTAATTGTGGAGTAACAACTCCTCGCGTAGATACGGCGATACTTGGTCGATTATATACTTGTCTCTGTCAAATTTCTTTTTGTTGCGATACTTGTAATAATCGAGAAGACGACGCTGAATCGAGTATGGTAGTTCTTTGTACTGCATATACTCTTGCAATTGCCTCAATAGCTTCAGAGTTCTCTTGCTGGTCGATTGAAAAGTAATCATCAGCTGAAGAAATTGCGCTTTGAGAAATGATATTTTTAGTGTGCTTAGAATGATCATGTTTACGCAATCATAAAATAATAGGTAAAATCTTAAAATAAGGCCTATGAGGTATTATTTATTTACCAATTATGTAAATAAAGCCTATTCGACCGACTACGGTCAGTACGAGATTTAGTAAGATATCTTCTGTTGTCTTCATATCTAGATAGTGATAGGACGAGACGAGAGACACCGTTGCACGATTGGCACAAGCCAGATATATCTTAAAATTAGTATCTTTGTCCCTCATACGTTCCGACACCAACCAGGACCTACGGTATTCCTGTATATCATCTACATATCGCTGTGCTAAAGCTGAACACGTTAGGTTATGGCCATGTTTTTTTTCTACAACTCACCCACGATCACTCGTTTTCCAATCGATTTCACGACCAGCAAGGGCAACGTATAGCTCAAGACAAGTGGCCCAGTGAATGCACAAAATTATAATGGTTGTCATCTCCCAGATCTTGTATTTTTGGAATGAGACCTTGTACAACTGCGCTTCCAAAAGCAAATAAATATTTCGTTAATCACTTATCATATGGATTAATTTTTCTACAATGTTTTCCTCTGAGTGATGAACCTCATGAATAATCTTTTAAAAAGTTGACTGCTGAGAAACTGAAAGAAAGTCTTGAAAACATTTGTTCTCAATGCTCTCAAAAAACTGACCATTGACCCGTCAAACTTTATATTAATCATAAAAATTTCGTCAGCACTCACGTAACGAAGCTTTTCAGAATACAGCACTATCGTTCTGAGTCTAAATATCTTCATCAAGTTAAGAGATGTATAGTACCATTTTGCATCTTCGCTTCCAATTATCATGAGATAAAAGATTTCGATGGGAAACATGGACAAAAAATCCAATACGAAGAAGCCTTTGAAATATATACTGAAAAAATTAACAAACCAGATTCAATTATGAAAGAGATCAAGAAAATACAGCATTAGCTAAGTAAATTTCTTTAATTCCTTATAATCAACAGTTTAAAAAATCAGTTTGTTACATGGAATGGTTTTTCAAATTACAAGACTGATTTTGTTGTTTATCACGACAGAAACAAAATAATGTTCCGAAGGAGGGAAGGAAATGTATACAAAAATTTCTCCAAACAAATGGAAACTCATAAAAACACACTGTGCCTGCGACTTTGTACATGCAGACTACTGGAATACACGGTGATGCCGTTTTTTAATGAACTTGTGCAAACTTTAAATTCATATATCTTTTGACCGAGTAAGCCAATTGCAATGAAATAAACCTCAATGTTACTTGAAGTAAAGCCCTATACTTTTCTGAAAACTGTATCGAGATGGAGCCGGTATTTTTCATGCCATGCCTGCACAAACGCACAAACAAACAAACAGACACGAATTCCAAGAAGCATCTTGATGCATTCTATGACTTATCCTTTATCGCGTGAGTTAATTAATTTGCAAATATTTTCAACTAACAGACACGCACAATTTACAGTTTTATCAAGTGGATAGAAGATAGATGTAACAAATAGATTTATCGTATTCAGAAGCAGTGCCGTATCGCATAGCAGAGAGCAAAGAACGTCATCGCGAACCTACCTAGCGACAATTTTCCGATCGAGTATGATAATTCTCGTGCTGTCGTCGTAGTGTCCAGTAAGAAACCACAGTATCATGTCAACAGCAAACACAGTGTCGACAAAAAGAATGGTGTACAATGAATTGCGGCTGGTGCGGAAGTCGAAAGCAAGAATCAGGGGAACAACTACGAGTGCTATTATCGTAAATACGTTCATCAGAGTTTCCCAGAAACTGCGAACATCGCTAAAAGGATACAAGGTGTACGGATAGGCTCTTATGTGTCGACTAATTTCGTAATTGATTGCCGATGAGCTTTTGATGTAGACTCTCGTTGCCGGGTGACTTTTCGAGAGTACAGATTTTCGAATGCACCAACGTCGTATTTTCTCAATGATACGATCACCACTGAACAATGCATCAATCTCATCTTCTTCCTCGGATACTTCGCAGTTGTGAACTATACGTGGATCTTTCTGTCGGAAAAATTATGAGGCGCCCAAATTTATCCGTTATTGACAAATATTAATAACGTATATGAACTCTACGTGAAAAAACAAATTCAAGACTAGCAGCAGGAAGGAACAAAGCGTGTAAAAGTTGACAAGAGTCTGAAACGATATACGACGTACGCGATAGTTATCCTCGAGTAAGAGTTCATTGGGTACGAGAGACATTAAATCCATAATATTTTGTGCCAAAAATTTGTTCCAAATACTCCTTCTTTCATAATTCGTTGTCACGCGTGAAATATTCGAAATGCGTCCTGAATAATAACAAATGTTGAAGAGAAGAGCTCTTTGAAATTCCGGTTTTCTTTTCACAGAGGGACTCTGGCGGCAAAAAAACGTACTAACCACACGATCCTTTTATATATATATATTGTGTTGTAACAGCTGATAGATGAGTTGCGGGTGTCAGCTGATCCGTCGCGATGATATAACTCTCCTTTTTCTCGTTTCTCCGATGGAGAAGCTCGGAGGATTAAAAAATGTACATATATCGGCGATACCGCGCATGCATAATCTCGATTGGGACGCGACGCTTCGAAAAAAAATAATCTTCATTGTTCTCAGTTGTGAGGTGTTCCTCGCTTCGTTACGATCGGCCCTCGCTCTTTGTTTTTCTTTATCGATACATATCTTTATATGCGTATCTGTAATTGTGGTAGGGTAGTTCAAGTTCATTCAAATATATATACATTCATGTATCATTTTTCATCTAATAGAGTTCAACTTTTTCAGTGTACATAAAGAGGCTCGACGTTACCCACTCATGTGTCATACAGGCGTTTAAATAATTTTTAAGAACCTCAATGATGGACTCAACGTGCGCATTAGAATTTAGTGACACCGACGATAACATCAGCGGAATCATGGAGAGTGACGAACTCGTACAATTACCCGTTGAGGTGAGAAGTTTTTTGTTTCCGACGTAAATATGAATCGCAGAGAATTTCACATATCAAGGAAGTGTTGCGTGTACACTCCCATTGGAAAGTATTAAAAAAAGTCAATACTTATTTCAACCCCAGCTTGTCAAAAATTTCAACAATCAATATCAACTACTTTAAAAGATCTTAGTGTTAAACTCGTTACTTTCAGTTCTTTGTGTCATAATTTTCTAAATACTTTGCTTTCTCCTTTGCATTTTTTTTATCTGCTCAGCTATAAATACTGTGCAAACGTGATTAAAATGATAAAAATCATGAGGCATGACTCACGGTTCGAGAAAATTGATCTCTCTTCTGTGATATTTCTATCTACCTTCATGCCTACGGTTGTTAAAGTGATTTTTCACGTTTGTAAGGGTCACTTATTTATACTCGTACAATGTTATTTCTCATCATTTCATAGATCATTATGGACATCATGTCGTATTTGTCGGTACCAGACAGAATGTACGCTCGTCTTGTGTGTAAACGTTGGCACGACGCTTCGTTGTGCTCCGAATACATAGAAAAGGAGGTTTTGGTCACTGGCAGAAGAGGTTCCGAGGATAATTTGCAACGGGTTGTGGAAGCTCTGAGAAATTCTCACAGGCCCTTTTTCCACTTTGTCTTTAAGGAATTAGAGCTTAAAAGGAGCTTGCTCTTTTGGGACCGTTTTGGAGCGAATATGAGGAGTCTCGTTCTGGTAGCGTACTCTCATTTTTATTTATACGTTATCCTTTGGCATTACAGTATGCAATATTTGGTCATTTTATTGTACGTTTTTACAACCCTCAACTCCACAGCTATTCCGATTCTTACTTGCATTTGTTTATCAAGTCGATATATCTATTCGTAACTACAAAAACATTGATGGAGAAAGAGCAATTTCCTATATTTTTTGCATAGATACATTGCTCCATGAGTGAAAAAACCCTTGTGGAAATTCTGAAATGTTGCAAGAGTCTAAGAGTACTGCACATAAACTCTTGTCACGAGTGTCTGATGTTGGGACGACTTTTGGACAACGAAAGGGACATAACCGAGATATCGTCGAATTTTCAATCGCTCATTCAATTGAGCCTGGCGTCCAATCGATATCTGAGCGACGCTCTCTTCAACAGACTCGTTCTGATATGCCCAAATCTTCAATCCTTGAGTCTCTTCGATTGTCAGATCTCTTTTCATCGGGGATTGTACAAAAAGTTTTATCCAAATAACGGCACGGTCGAGCAGGCCTCGGAATCCGTCTTGACCTTCATCAATGTTCTGGGATATATAAAGCGGCAAGCGAAGTGTTTGAAACACGTGAATTTCGGGAGAACTCTGATCGACAGTATGGCGCTGGGTACACTGGCAAGAACCGAAAATCTCAGGCTCTCATCCTTGAGATTATCGTACTGCGATCAACTGACCAGTCCCGGATTGCGTAGTCTGGCTCATCAAACGACTCTTAAAGAGCTCGATCTGAGCCACTGTAGCCGAGTTACAGACGCCTGTCTTGCTTGCATCAGTCAGAATCTCGTGGATCTCGAGATTCTCAATGTACGAAGATGCAAACGTATCACGGATCTCGGAGTTTCGCATTTGAATCTTCTGCGTAAGCTTCGCGCACTGGATATTTCCGAGTGCGATCAATTGACCGGGCATTGCATCGTCCAAGGCCTTTGCAAATATCCGTCCAGTGAGAATATCGGCAACGTAAAGCTCACCGACGAGCACGTACCGTGGCACGATTTGGAGAACCTCAATCCGAACGTCGCAGATGCGATGGGAAGCCGAGCCGCAGAATCAGCGAGTGCTGATAAATTTGTTAATAATAGGCTGGAGATCTTCTCGGCAAATGCACTCAATCTTGATGAGAGATCCATCGAGTGCATCGCGTCGAGTTTTCCACAGTTGAGATCGCTCGATATTGGTCTGTGCTTCAGTGCTGTCACTGACAAAACCATACAGGTACGGAAGCAATTAAATGTTTCTCCTTATTCTCCAAAAAAGTCCATTTTTCATCGCGCTAACAAAAAGTGACATTTTTTTTGTAAACTTTTCTTGTCAACTTATAACCGAGGCTAACGAGTCTCCTTTAATTTTTTTTGTGGCAGATGATATTCAAGGAGTTGCTACTTCTAAGAACGTTGAGGATTGTCCGGTGTGATAAAGTGAGCGATGCCGGATTGACGGGAATGGGTGCTGGCTCGCGCACGAACGGGGCGACGGCCCCGACGAAAACGCAGAAAAAAATGTACACACCGGGCTCGAAGTTGAGAATACGGTTAGGCTCACGAGCCGAGGAGGAAATCGTCCTCGATGCCAATAGAAAGAGGGAAGTTATGGAAATGTGCGAGGATTCCGTAATTCCCGTGAATCATGATATTTGTCCGGGCTTCTCCTTGATTCGTTTGCGTGGTATAAGAGAATTGGATCTATCGGCATGCAATCGCGTCAGTGACGTCAGTCTCAAACACGCTTTCAACTTTCCCGAACTTCGGATGCTCAATCTCAGCGCATGTCAACAGGTACACAAGACTATAAATTATTTTGACAAATTTCAATCAAGTAAGCCATTCTTTTGTGTCTTAAGAAAAACACAATATTGTGTTTTTTAACCATGAAATATTAAGTAAACTATCGAAAATGCAACTGTTCCTGAACTTGTACAACGAACTCGACGTTATTTGCCTTTCCAGATAACACACGTGGGGTTGGATTATTTGACGAAGAATAATCCAGCGATCGAGGACTTGACTCTCTCGCACTGTGACAATCTTACTGACACCGGAATATTGTACGTCGCCCAAAGACTGCACCGACTCAAACGTCTTCATTTTCAGGTAAAACATGAACGATGCGTGTATATACACACTTCGAGCTACGATATTTGTGTCAGACGAATGACACACGTGTGTGAAATTTCGAATTTACAGTCCTGTCCTCAACTTACGGATCACAGTCTGGATGCCATTAAGTTATATTGCAAGAACTTGCAGTATCTCGACGCACGAGGCTGTCGTAATATATCTCTGGCTGGAATCGAGAGTCTCTGTCATTTGCACGTTAATTATACCGAAGTGAGAAATTTAATATTAGGTAACGCTCGGGAGATACCCGAGCCACCTCTGATGCGCAGATAATCACGTGGTGGGATTGCTCGAATTGTACACCGAATTTATAACACGTTAATGGACACTGCGGAGAAAAGGTGAACTCGATACAAATGGATATTATAAACCCACTACCGGACGGAAAAAAATTTGCGTTATTCAGTTGGGCAAACAATCAAAAAAAAAATATATATATATATATATTTTTTTATTGCCGATACTTATTGCTATATACTGTATACTTATTGCTACGGATTTTATTGGAAAGTATTTCTGGGTTTATGACATACTTTGTAAGTAATTTGAAACAACCCTCGACGCTTAACATTTATTTTTTATTGATGTTCTTCATAAAACTCTACATTATCGTATGTGAAAATTACTATTCATTATTATATGAACTTTTCTATCGATGCAAAATGTTTTGATACAGGTCACTGAGCGAAGTGCTTTTTCGGGACGCATATTAACAAGTTTCAATGACTATAACACCTCGTTCCGAAGAGCTTTGATTTTTTTATTTTACACGTTTTATAATATGTAAATACAGCACGTGCAGTATTTTTGATCGAAAGGCTTAGTCATCTAGAATTTTAAGGGTGAAACACCCATCGACAACACTATTACATCTCTTTCTACCTTTAATTTATATTTTATATGCATCTCGTTTAATATCCTCGATCGTAACATATATTGTAAATAATCGTGTAAATTATTGTTTTAATCTAGTCAGGGAATATCCGATATTATATGTTATCGCACATTATTTTATTACATTCGTTTTGTTTTTGTACATTGTCTTGATACAGAAAATGAATGTGGGTCAATATTGCTACAAATATAGAGGAATACCTCATCCAACAAATTTTATCCAGATTATATATACGTACGTGTGTGTGTGTCCATCTACAAATTGATTCTGCACCTCTTACCAACGTAATGATTAAAGGATATTTATGGCATATTTATAAAATCGGCATACACAACAATCCTGAAAGCGGCTTGATATTGAAAAAAAAATTGGAACGTAGCGTTCAAATGAAATTCTTAAAAATTCAATGTAAACACTTTTTTCATGCTGCAGTGTTTCGATGATTGCTCAAAATCGCTTCGCCTTTGCGGATTGTTTATCGACTCGTTCTAGTTCGAAAAAGACATTGAAAAACCGGAACCAAAAATAAACAATTCTTCATATTCATTGCAGGTAAAAAGAATTATTCCTCAATTGCATTTAATGTTATAACGCGGATAAGACGAGGTAATCGAAATTGAATATTCATGTGCATTTTTTATTAAGTTGAAATGTTTACATTAATGTTTCACGCTATTTTCGTAGAACTTTATCAATACTCTCTTCCTAGTTTTCTCGAGTCCAAGAAAAATGTTTCACATTCATTGCAGATATCGGAGTAACTTTGATTGGCTGGAAAAGGATAATCTATTGTTTCGTTGTATGCTACGATACATATTATTCAAACGACAGTACATTGTTGGTTCTGCATGGAATATCAAAATTTACCCATCTATAAATGGTTGAAAAAAAATCAATGGTCTCTTTAAACCTGTGCAAAATTTATACCGAAATATCAAGAGTTCATAAAAACGCGATTCCCTTTCTCTAGAGAAAGGGAATATCATGGCAATCAGAGTCATCAAAGCAAAACTTCATTCGACAGAATTTTAACGATTTATATGAAGAATGCACAACTTAATCCTTCTCATAATTATATCTAAAAATGTTCGGCGTGCATAAATTTGTTTGGGTTGAACTTAAAGCCTAAAGCCCTCATATTCTTGGCTTCTAATTCGTACATTCCAGCATGCATAACGAAGCGCGCAGCAATTATAAGTAAATGTAAATATGATAAGAACGCCCATTTCGGAGAGTGATCGAAAAAATAAGACAAAAAGGAAAGAGTCGGCGACAAATTTATCAATTGTGCTTGTATTTTACATTTTATCGAATTTCGAGACAATAATATATTACCCTACATTTGCAATCTTGACACATGAATGTCAATCTTTAAATTCTTACAATCTTTCAACGTTATTTTTTCTCGGTGTTAAACAGAGAATGACTTTGCCACAATTGGTTTTTCCTTGCATACCTTGACGTCGGACTCTCATGTGCTCAAAGTTAAAAATATGTTGATTAGCGTTTCTCAACTTTAAAAAATACTCAGCCATTCAAACGTTCCGCTGCCTCTCATCGAATCACTTTAAATAAGATTGCGTTCGTTTCGCTAAAGTAAATAATTCGAACGGCTCGTCGGCTATTATCATACTTATTATGTTTTTCGAATAATTCTGCCTCTTCCATCGTAGCTTGGGTGCGCGCGTTCACATGTGTGTATAGTTATATACTATTTGAATATACCGCTTTTTCATTTTCTCTCGTGTTCTCGAATTGAACGCTTCATTTATGGGACTGCCAATTACGTTATGCAGTCTTTGCTCCGAAGAAAAAATGAAAAAGGAAAAAAATACATTACAACGTATATCTGGTACTCGAGGATCTCCACGATCTGGTACTCTTGGGTACTCGATATTTTGTCGCGGTGGACTAATATCTAGGTCAAGACGTGAACCAAGGGTTAGAGTTAAGTGAACCATCTCCGAAAATTGCGTAACTAAAAACACAACTTACTCGAAAAATTCAAGTTAAATGCACTTTGGTCGGTGGAAAAGTGTTTTAGCCAATTTCGTGACCCACATTACGTATCTTAATTGGGCTTTGGCTAATTACAACCACGAGGTTATAAATTCTTTTTAAAAGATTCACGCCTATTATTTGATTCTTCGACAAACGACCTATATCTTGTTTTAAATCGTTGGAAATTCTACAACTTATCGTAAAAAGTCAGTTATTAATGAAGTTCGAACGTTTTTGGGAATTCGTCTTGGAGCCTAGGATGAAACTGGAAGACGAAACCAATGGGCGTTTACTTTAACCGTATCTTAAGAGAGGCACAACTGTACATGTTTCAACAAATAAAATAATTATGTATAGCTCATACGTATTTATTTTTTTCTCATCGTACTTCCAACGCGCAACTTGCCGCATGAATTCGAAGCAGCAAATTTCATTTCACTAAGATGTTCAGTTCTTTTATCTCGTCTTTAATACTCTATGCTAAGACGAACATACAAAAATACGCTCTATCAAACATTCTTATTGATGTAATAGTGACGTCAAGGACTTTCGTTCGTAAACGATCTGTTATGAGATTTCACATTAAAACGGAATTATTATTCATTAGTGTTAGTGCAGATTTCAGATATTTTAGTTTGACGCAATTTTGATCTTTCGTAAACTGAAAATCATTATGAACATATAATCCAATACAAAGTTATGTAACAATGTAAATGTATCACGTGACATACTATGCCGTCGAACTTCGGTGGTTCCGCTTTCGAAATTAGGAAAAAAAAGAGTAGAGAGCTTTACAGGCAAAACAAAAATATGCTGACAAATGTGTACATCGTCTGACACTTTTTCTCTCGCTGATTTCTGCACGCAAAACTTTGATGAGTTTGTTACGCAAGTACATAGAAAAGTATTGACCAGCATTTTAATTTATTTCTGTAGTGATCCAATTTTTCATGAGAAAATGGCGAATACCTCGAAACGATTTTCCATCCCCAATGTATGTGTATATATACACGGATATATACGAAAATGACTAACTCGCACGCATACGAGCGCTCGATAAAAATGAGAAACGGAACAAGAAACTCAATACATACTGGTATCGCAAAGCTCTCCCGTGGCTTTAGAACGATAAAAACGAAGAAGGAAAAAATAACCTTGTGAATATCAAAATTAACCGAGACCAATATACTGCTCTACAGAAGATATCAGTTCTTCACAGCCGAATTAAACCTTCAGGACGTGACTGCGATGCCTGTTTTTTGCCCTGCTTTTATGATACATAGCACTTCAATATTCGTTCGACGTTCGAATAATATAACAATTCACCAAAGTAATGGGGGGGGTAAACAGTCTACGAAGTGGTGGAATTCGCGTCGTTTGTTTGTACGAGTGATGCGAGTAGTGACACTTTACTATCCTCCAAGTCCAACGTATCTTCATTGTTGTAGTAGGTAGTTGCGTTAGTATTTTCAACCTCGCCGGACGGAGAAGTTTCATCGGTTGTTCCCAGAAATATGGCATCGTCGAAATCCAATAGACTCGTTGACGGTGTGTACGCCATGAGCTCTCCACCAGCGTTCACATAACTTGTATTTTCTTTATTGAAGAATTAAAAAAAAAAATTGCGTTTATTAAATTGTCACAGCCCACAGTGAAATTGAGTGCGAAAGAAATCATGTACCGACTCAATATCTCCAAAAGGTAGTGTACGTATGAAATCTGCGGAAAGTTAACATAGCTGAATTAATAATCCGCATACTTGTATCGTGTGAGTAATCCAAAGAATGCATCTTTTTGTACTGATTTGAATTGCATTTAAGGCGGGATATAAATTTAGACAGGAAAAAAATAAGCAACAATGAGGGATTATTTACACTAAGAAATAATTATTCTACAATTATCAAACTTTAGGTATACTTTAACCCTTTAACTGCAATTATAGCAATTTGCTACGTTCACTTTGACCCCGTCGGTAAAAGCGTAAGGACGCTATAGCGGACAAGCTACTTCACAGTTCCATCAATCTATGCTAGATGCAGCTTCAAGTGCCGGGATAGCTTGATATTCAAACGTAAACATATGAATTATGTTAATATGGCAACAATGTTGTCCTGAAAATTTACGACGCTTGCCTCAGCATTTGATCTGCTGCCCGTTTTTTGTCCAAAAAAGTAAGTAAATGGACATTCTTGAAATATTTTTTGATAGAATTGTGCAAAGGAAGCTTGACTGGACAAACTAGGCTTTGAAATTTTTTTATTGAATTAGAATAATAGTTCGAACCAAGCGGGTGAAAATGTTAGTACCAAATTTGCTACAGTCCGAAAATACTACTTCCCAGGCCCTTATCGACAAAATTATGGTTGGATATTCATATTTAACCCTTTTTTAGCTATACTACCAGTGAAAATGATTTTGAGACATCCAGAAATAGGCGTGGCCGTTAAAGGGTTAATAGTATATTTAAGTATACAAAACAATTTTTTCAAATTAATTCATCATCAAAATGACAGAGCTGTGGCAGAGTGTTACAGCAAGGTCGCCGCGGGAGTTGCGAAGCGTACAGTCCAGCTTTCTGTAGACTTTGATTTGCAAAAAAGGTCAAACATTTTTTCAGTTAGAACATGTATAGTTTCTATGTGACGGTAATTAAAATGAAGAAAATGCAAATTTAAAAAAATGACAGGCATTTACAAAAAAAAATCAACATTTCACGCAACATTCCTGTAAAATTCGGATTGAAAGTCGTTTTTATTCCCATTTTTGAAAAACAATTCTCGACAAGTAGAAGGTACCAATATTATCAATATTTCTACCAAGTTTCAACTCAATCGGCTTAATAGTTTTTGAGTAATCCTGCACGCCAATTTCGATAATGCAGTTTTGAGAAAAACGCGTTTGAAGTTTACGCCCGCTCCGAATCCGAGCGGTGAGGCACAGCGTTGACGGGCTTGTAACGTTTGAAGTTTTTCGAATGTCGCTTTGAAACTTCAGGAAAATATTCTACATATATAGGTCTATCGTTTAAAGAAAAAAAAATCGATTTTTTTATCGTTGTAAATGTATATCCCGCCTTAAATGTACCCGACGGTAAAGCCAGTACAACATTAAAACATCGTGGTCACAATCCCGTATTCATTATAGAACGCATATTATAACGGACTATTAAAAAAAATCCTGGGTAACAGTGCTCTAATAAGCGAATTGACTTCGGTAAATTTCCGAACAATTCATTGACCACTGTTATACATGCTGGAAAAGCATGCTGTGAGCCATGCGGTGGCCATGAATTCTGCCCATCGATAGATAAAACTACGTAATTATCTCCACGTAAAATGATTTGTCATACCCATATCGTAATGCTAATATATTGAAAAAAATGCAGGCGCCACAGAGCGTTACCGAAAGGTCTAATAAAATTTCCGACCAATACACAGTCCACTTTCATACATGCTGAAAAAGCATGCTGTGAGCCATGTAGTGGCCATGAATTCAGCCCATAGATGGATAAAACTATGTAAAAATCATTTTCCCAAATATCTTTCCAAATATATGACGCTTGCCAATGAGTTGCTGTTGTAGTTGAGAATTACCAGTAGAGCGCTCATCTTCCTCTCTATCACGTTGTGGATTCAGTTCCGGATTCACGGGAATTCCAAAAGACATCGGATCATCCGCGCCAAAAAGCTACAAAAATAAAATTAAAAAAAACAGAAAACTGTTAGAAACATCGCTCGAAAAATCGGTGATTTTTGTTGGTACTGAGACTTGGGGTGCAATGCCGACAGATTTTGAGATTAAAACTGCACTGTGAACACTTGTCGCTGAATTTCAATTGACATGAAAAAAAATCAAACTGAAAGAAAAAGACAAATTTTGATCAGACGAAGGTGTTTTCATGACTTTTCCACGTATAGAAAATAATTATTATATCTGTTTCGAAGATATCCTTTCAAGAACGAAGGATTTCTTTAATTCTGAAATGAGTTTGTAACGAATGCATCTCCTTTAGTATACTGACAAGTGGCGGAATTAGTATCGAATGTTACGACTCATTTAACACTCTAGGGGACTACATACGATATAGGTTTAAGATTAGTTGTAACATACTCCAAGTAGAGTATTGGCATCAATACTGTATCCTTCCCCACGCAAGACCTCTCGCAGATTTTCCAATTCGGTTTGCATCGTTTCCAGATGATTATCCACGGCTTCCCTAAAATCAAAATTAGATAAAACTAGAAAACGCCCGCCTTTTTTTCTTCGAAGGAGTTCACACACCCAGAAAGGTGCCTGACTGAAAAAATTGCCTCGATAAAAAAGCTTAACACCTTTAGGCATCGGCAGTTATTCAATATTATCTTCCACTACAACCCGCCTGTACTTGAGAACTCTTTTGCTTTAAAGTATCTATGCCATACAAGGGAGTCAAGACATTCTATGGAGAGGTACTTTTTCATACGGAATCTAAACTCAGTATTAGTCTATTAATAAGAGTAAATAAACAATTCAGGAAAGAGCATTTCGCTGAAACCAAAGCAATACCCATAGTTCGATGCTCCGGGCTTGATACCCTCATTAGTACTAAAAAAAAGAGGATACAGTAATGCCCTGAGTTACGTAAATTCGGCGATGCGTAAATTCGAAATTAGAAAAATACAAATTCTGAATCAGCACGTATAAACACGGTAGCAGTTTAGCGTAGCTGCGCCTTTGTTTTGGTTTCATCGAGATGCGGGACATCGTAGTGTTTGTAAATTTAAATATCAAAAAGCGTTTTTTGTTATTGTTTAAAAATTGATTCAAAATCACTTAGTTTCTGACATTTTTTTTCAGTTTTTTTTGTAGTTTTTATTTTTATATTTTAGTATATTTTGTCATGATTTTATAATTTAGATGAGCGTCGATACGGCTGCATGATGTTCCTTTTTTATAAAAAGATTTGTGTAATAATTTATCAATTCGACTTGCGTAAAATTCGTGTTACGTAAAGGTTTACGAAACTCATGGCTTACGTAACTCGGGGGTTTACGGTACTCATGGCACGAGTGTTTGATTGATTGATAACAAACTTTTTGATTGAGGAAATGATCAGGAAAAAGAAAAGATTCGGAAGGAACCCGCTTTTGCTCCTGACATCGCGCTTCTTGGTTCGGGTTGGACTTACACAGATCCTAACCTGCTGTACTGAGCGTCGGATTTACCCGACGAATTGATACAACTCAATGACAAATCTTTTGACCTTGATGTCGACTCGATCGATGAACTTTCATCGTTGCCTCGCTTCGTACTCGGCCCAACATTCGTGTCTGAATCGGATTCGCACATTGCCGCATTGCTCGAACGATTATCCACCGCCTGCTCGTTACTTTTCTTCATCCAATTTATCGTGCCACTCATATTCTTCGAATTCGAGGAATTGCTGGTTTTTGTAGCGCCTCCCACTGTCTCTTCCTTCTCGCTACACAGCGAATCGTTCACGGCATCCGGTAGGATGAAAATATCTTCGAGTTTCACCATCTCGGGAGAGATCTCCGTCGGACCGACGTCATCGACGTCCTCCGAGGAGTCTTGATCCTCGGCATCGTTCATTTTATTTATATTGGCCGCCATCGCTGCGAGTTTAGAGCTTCTGAGTGTCTTCACGGGCACGGGCTTCATCTGCTTAGCCTCACTTTCCATCATGATGGGCGGCAAGTTACACTCATCTTGTGGGCCGACTTCGAGCATAAGAGTTTCTTCCCTAAAAATCGAGGTAGCGATATTGCCAGTGTCGATCTTGATCATATTTCAGTAACTTTAATTAACCGGTAAACTACAGAGAACAAAATATGTACAAAATCAGAAGTAACGAATTATGTGCTACAATTAGGAAGAAAATTCTGGTGGGTGCACGAGAAAATGACAATCACCTTTCTAAATAACGTACCAACTTATAAAAATTATACGCATTTTGCAAAATCACAGAGAAAATAATTGCATAATCGCTATTTCCCGTCATATAGTTGAAACAGATTGGGTATTCGTAATTATGGAGGACAGGAGGAAGGGAGACCGTCATGCATTCCAGAACGTTTAAACCTAAGATGTCCAGATGTTGCCCATTCGTAAGAAGAACACGTATTGTTGATACAAAAAACTATTCATAGTGATTTTAGAGCAATAAAATTATGCACAACAGCCATCATAAACATACGTAAGATAAATGTTGTCTAAATCAAGGAAATAAAAATTATTTACAATAAACTTACTGAAAGTTTATTTCCAAGTAAAACCCCTACATTATTCTCGGTTTGTAAGGAACATTAATATTTTTCATCGATTATTCACAACATATTATTAACGTATCTCGAATAGTCTTTTACTCCAGCGATGTTTACTTATTGTTTATTTAACTCATACTACTAGATTTACAGACCCAACTGATAGGATGGAAGAAAGTAATTTTTCATGGTGGCAAATGTGGAGTTGATGACGATCGTATGAGCAATATCAACGAAAAGCGGTCATCTCTGATTCTCACGCATTCATTTAAAGGGGGACTTAAAACGGCGGAGAACAATTTGTAATTATATTTGATACTGGTTTGAGAAACAAAATAACCCATGGGCACACAGGATATGGACGAGATGAGACGTTGACAATCACTAAAAAAGCAGATACAAGTATCATAACACTAATACAATAATGAAGGAGTGAATAATGAACAACCTGGCTTCCTCTCCGGTTTCAGTGGCGGGGATCAGAATTTTAACAGGCAGCTTGTTTTTCCTCCTGGTATAAATGTAAATTCGCATTGTACTTGTTGTAACGCTTGCAAGAAGAAATACATTTT